>OY754472.1:5607400-6857400 GCA_963575645.1 Xanthostigma xanthostigma | reverse complement strand
ATAACGGACTTAGGGGCCACATGAATGTACCGTTACTATAACAACGGTGTAAACACGCGCATGCGCACATGGTTCGGCGGCGCATCGTCTTTTCTTTCTCTTGCGCGCGGCGCTCTTTCGTTTGTTTTTACAGTTATACGTGTAAGCGGGCTATAATATAGATTGTGTGACGATGACGTAGCACGGGTTACCGTGGCCGGTGGGTGACGACGAACGCGCCATGCCATGCTCCCACAATAATGACTGATTATTGGATGATAAACAGCTGTGTTGGCGCACACTTTACTTCCTTGTTCTTCCTTCGACGCTTTCGGGAACGCGTTCGAAAACGACGCCCGGCAACGTTCCCGAACAAAACAACGATTTGACTTCAGAATGCGTATCCCAATGGGATGTTTGAAGAACTTCAGACCAGACAAAACTAATTCATCTTTGGATTAATTGGTATTAAAATCAATATCTTTTTGTATCGACGTTGCCAGAAAACGGTTGGATGCCAACTTTTAGCATTCCAACACCGTACATGGGCAATGGTACAATTATGGGATTTGATTCTCAATTAAATTGATCGAAAATGGTTTTATTTTATAGTTTAAAGGTTACTAAGAATATATGTCCATGGGCGCATAGCCTAAAAACCAATAGCTTTTTAACTACAGATATGTTTAGCGAGATTTTAGATATAGGGATATCCATTGAATTCACAAACATGTTCCGTGTTCAACTTTTATGCTTTTTTTAGAAATAGAAAAATTGTCGAAAACTTGGTAATGTTGGAAGGTGTCACTTTGTAATAATGTCATATTCGGATTCAGCGCACTCGAAAACATATTTCTAGAGCTTAGGATTTTTTTAAGATGGTGAATTCAATGGATATTCCCATATATCTAAAATCTAGCTAAACATATCTGTAGCTAAAAATCTATTGGTTATTAGGCTATGCGTCCATGGACACTTTATCTTAGTGACCTTCAAACTATAAAATAAAACCATTTTCGATCAATTTAACCGCGAACCAAATCCCATAAGGTTTGCGCGGGATTTATTAGATCAAATTTCACTTTTCAAAATTTTACAATATGTTTTCGTTTTGAGGTCACCCGAATCCAAAAATTTTTGGAAAAAATCTGTGCGTCTGTTACTCTGTATACACGATACAGGTCAAACGGACTGAAACCAAATTTTGGGAGGAAGTTTGATCTGCAAATATGAACAGCCCTATTATTTTTGGGGAAAATCGGCGCATGCGCAAAATAGAAACAAAGTTTATTATCATGGATCCAATGTAAAGTTTAAATTCGTCATACAAAAATACGATTGAAAAGTGAAACAAAACAAA
Organism: Xanthostigma xanthostigma; assembly: GCA_963575645.1. Taxonomy (NCBI): domain Eukaryota; kingdom Metazoa; phylum Arthropoda; class Insecta; order Raphidioptera; family Raphidiidae; genus Xanthostigma; species Xanthostigma xanthostigma. Next base: position 6,856,061 of record OY754472.1, on the reverse strand, counting down.
GTGTTATGAAACGTTTCAAAAAGGGTCTAATGATGAAACCATGAGGAACTCCGATGATGCACGAATGTTGATTCTATAGTCGATGCTGGATATTAGAAACCGGCTTTGCAGCAAAAGGCTGCGGTAGCTGAGAGATATAAAAGGTCGTAGGTTCAATTCCGGCAATTGCTGTCATTATTATTTTTTTTTTATCAACAATTCAATATTTCTTCAATAAATAAAATTGTCGACCAATTTTTCAGACTAATATAGGTATTAACAAAAAGTAATAATTAATACACTGACGTTTCGAAACGTTAATGTATTAATTATTATTTTGGTTAATACCTATATAATATTTGTCTGAAAAATTGGTTGATAATTTTATTTATTGAAGAATTCTAATCAGACGTTAATCAAAGATTTGAATTCAATATTTCACCTACCTACATTAATATTTATAAGTATATTTTTTTTTCAATTTTTTTAATATTTTCTTCATTTCATATTATTAAATCAACGATTTTTCCAAAATTAACTAAATATGCACACAAAAAATGCATTACCAAATTTAGGATTTTTTGTAAAAATAAATTTTATGTGCGATCAGTACCTACCGATATAGCACCATTTTCGACTGCAAAGTTTGCACATAGCCACCATAATGTAATGTATACTTTGAATTATTTTTAAACGTCTGATTTTATTATTTAATTAAATAAAATTTTCGATTAATTTTTCAGACGCATTATTATTAATCAATTTATGTTTCAGTCCGGATCTGGACCATTATCAGAATTTTTGTTTGATTGATATTTTTTCTAATATAGCGATGTAAAATGGGTGTTTTTTAACAACGTTGCAAAAAGTATGCTATATTATTTAATATAATATTTTAAATATTAGTACCTACACGTAAGTAATAAATTAAAAATAAATATTCTGATGATGGTCCAAATCCGAACTGAAACGTCAACTGATTGTTAATAAAGCTAAGTCTGAAAAATTAGTCGAAAATTTTATTTATTTTAATAGTGCACTTTGTTTAAAAAATCTATGAATTTTTAACGTCACGCTTGAAGAAAACATGTATTTATTCGCAACGAAATTACAGAGAAACCACCATTAAGGACGAAACGTCGTGCGTTTTAATTCATTCAAAGCAGTCCAGGATTAATGTCAGCCGTAGTGTTATCAGCCTGATTGCGTGTTCCCAGTCAGTAACCGATCCCCTTAAAAGATAATATATCACCTGTAGTGATTTTCTAAAAAGTAAAAGTCAGTAGCGTCACGTTATGGAATAAAAATTAACTAAAAAAAAAGTTCTCGACCGCACAAAAATGAAACTAATAACTAAAAAAAAAACAAGTCGGAAAAGCTCAACAAGCAGCATTCTAAAACAATCAAAAACAAAAAAAATGCCTACCTGCTCCGTGTTGAGTCTTTCCGACATGTTTTCTATTTTTTTAGTTATCACTTTCATTTTTGTGCGGTCGGGAGTCTTTTTTTGAATTAATTTTTATTTTCATCACGTATTTCAGTTTTTCTTTTTTTTGTAGTTAGTGTCAAAATGGTAGCATAAAAGTGTTTTAATATATAATCTATAAAGCCGAAGAGTTTGTTTGTTTGTTTGGTTGAACGCGCTAATCTCAGGAACTACTGGTTCGAATTGAAAAAAAATTTGTTTGTTGGATAGCCCATTTATCGAGGAAAGCTATAGGCTATATAATATCACGCTACGACCAATAAGAGCGGAGGGTCAAAGATTCCGGTCTAGAGACTAGCAAGCTAACCACTATATCAGGCTCACTTATATATATCTTTAGTTGCGTTTATATTATAGCATTAAAGAATATCATTAATTTACCGCACCGAGATTATACACGACGTGTAATTATTATTAAATATTATTACTATTAGGTAATTAATTATGCAATTACAAAAGTATAATGGGTAGTAATTATAGTAGAATATATCAATAACATAAATCAATTCAAAATAATTACATCATGAATTATCGAGAGATTCGTGTTTTTGGATATTAGTGACCAGACACAAGAAAATATATTCTTACTAGTGGTTCTCGTGAGCGAACGATCTTACAATAGCTATAAATTTATATAAATAAAAAAATAATATTTCACATTTTATAGTTCGAAATGAAGAATCTACTTGCCAAGAAGAATTGGACATTCATTGAACATTTTCTGTGTAATGTGTAAGATTAAAATTAACAAAATATTATCGAGGGCATTTGTTCTGTATTTACCAACACTGTGTTTTTTCTTTTTGATTAACGTCTGATTAGAACTCTTCAATAAATAAAATTATCGACCAATGTTCCAGATAAATATATTAACAAAAAATTTCTGGATTTGTCTGAAAAATTGGTCGATAATTTTATTTATTGATTTATTCATCAAAATTAATTGTAACCTTTCTCAAGTTATGCAGGAAATCCATTACATATTATTACTACTTTGTGGAAAAAAATCACGTCTTCAATTTTGGTCGTATGACGTGTTTTCGTCGAAGTAACGGTTTATAAAAATCAAAATGGGTGAGTCACACGGGTAGTTTATCATCCAAAAGGGGGTGTTGCGTCAACGAGGTTAGGTGGAAACTTTTTAGTCCCTTAAAAGGCCATTATCAAAGAAATTAACAGTACCTACCTATTATAATTATTTTTTTTCTATTTGGCTGTATTTCTTTCATCTAGTTTGCTTTAACTGTGTATAGATTGTAGATCAATTATTGAGAATAGAAAGAAAATTTAATCATTTTTAATTAACAATGAGAAATTTTCGCTTACTGGATTATTGTTTATAACAATGAATAATATTAATGATCATGATCATTTTTTTTTCGCTGAAATAAATAAATATTAAGCCTTCTAAAGAAATATTATGACGATATTCGTTTAAGGTAGTACTGTCAGAGAATTACTGTTCTGAATTAAATGAAACTTGGCATATTGGTAGATTTTAATAAGATGATAAACCACCTAAAATCTCACGAAGCTACAGAGAACCAAAAAAAGTAATTAATATTAAACGTTTTTTGCCTTCAACATTGAATTTTATGAGAAATCACAGATTTTATTAAATTTCACAAAAAGTACCATTCATTTCAATGAATTTTATATCAACAGAAAGAAAAACATTTTTCAAACATTTCAGAGCATGCGATAAGAGGAATGAGCAAAAATGTATTTTTTATCTCGTTATCTATACTAATATATAAATCTGAAGAGTTTGTTTGTTTGTTTGAACGCGCTAATCTCAGGAGCTACTGGTTCAAATTGAAAAAAAAAAATTTTTGTTGGATAGCCCATTTATCGAGGAAGGCTATAGGCTATATAATATCACGCTACGACCATTAGGAGCGGAGCATTAATGAAAAATGTTGCAAAATGTATCTCAAAAATAAGCTTCTATTCACGTAAGTCAATTGTGTCTGAGCACACATTTGATACTTGTGGTATCGACAGTACTACCTTAATATTATTATGCTTTCACTAATTCAGTGAAAAAAGATGCTCGATTTTCATGTAGGTATTTTGTTTAATATCTTTTATACTACGCATTTTATTTAAAATGATGAAAAAAATGTATTTGTATTTCACATAACTATAACTCTTCCATTTGACACGTCCCATGATGCCCTTGAAAAATAAATATTTTTTTATTTTCTAATTTGCTCCCAAAATTAACCCCCCAAAACGAAACTCGTTTATTTACGCTATACGTCTGTAACTGGGTCATCTAACTCTATATAATATATGTGTACCAAATTTCAACTTTGGTTCAGTAGATTCGGAGAAAATAAGGGTTTCGTTTTCTAATCATTGGATGTACGAAACCCTAAAAATACATAACTTCGAGCATAATATTGCCATTCCTTGCCTCTTAGCAACTAGATTCTTGTAATGAAGCTTGGAGTTTGCAGTTCATAAGCTTCGATTTAAGATTACATTCCGGGGATTCACATATATTACGATTGTCTTTCATGATAATAGGTACGTGTGTCTTCAGTCTAACCGGCAGAAATCATTAAAATGGTAGACGGCTTCTCATTCTATATACGTGGGAATTCCCCGATTGTGAGTATTGTTAGGGGTCCTATTGTTAATCATCTACACTAATATATAAAGCTGTATGAGGAGTTTGTTTATAATACATTTTACATATAATATGGTATGGTTGTCCGGTGTCTGTATATAAGTAACGGATTACAAAATCCACATACTGTGAGAGTTGTTTTTTTAATGAATTATACAGACGTTAGCTCAATTAATTCAAATAAATAAAATCGTAGCTCAGTCTGTAATTGAACAATTTTAAAGATTCCTAGAACGAATTTTTAGTTTTCATCACTTTTTTCTGTTTATATTTTTAGTACCTATCTTCTATCTACTTATACTGATATATAAAGCTAAAGAGTTTGTTTGTTTGGTTGGTTGAACGCACTAATCTCAGAAACTACTGGCTCGAATTGAAAAAAAAAAATTGTTGGATAGCTCATTTATTGAGAAAGGCTATAGGCTAGATAATATCACGCTACGACCAATAGGAGCGGAGCATCAATGAAAAATGTTGCAAAATGTAACTTAAAATTTGTCCGTCCGACAAAAACTTTTGAACGGTAACTCCGATCATCATGAAATTTGGATACAACATTAATCTCGGTAAACTAAGATGAACGTGCGTACTAATGTCCCTCCCCTCCATTCGTTTTTTTGCAGCCAGGAGAAAACCGAGCGGGACCGCTAATACAAATGCAAACACGCAAATATTTTAAAGAAAACTTATTTCAACGGAGAGATAAATATGATCTTTGGTTGATTATAATGTTTGGATGAAGAAATTCTTCGAAGCATAGGATCAGAAAAAATCAATACTGTGGTAGAAACTGCATTTATTATGCTGACGTTTCGACAATAATTTTTGTCATCTTCGGAGCTCAAATGCGGTTTAGAATAGTATTTTTGTTAATTGTTTTAAATAGAAAATAATACATAATAAAATAGATGTAAATGTGACAATGTCACTTATTTTTTTCTTAATATTAATTATTGAACGTCACTCTAATAAAACAAAAACAATTGGCGAAACGTCAGCATAATAAATGCAATTTCTACCATAGTATCGTTTTTTTTCTAATCCTATGCTACGAAGAATTTCTTCATTCAAACATCACAAATATTTTAAAGTTGATAACGATTTTTTTTATTTCATTTTTACCCCCCAAACAATTACGCAAGTTATAAGACTCGATTCACACTATAGTGCCGGTCACGGTTCGCTCTCGGTTCAGTCTCGGATCGGTAAAATCTTACTGTATCCACACTATCATCTCGGTTCGATCACGGTTCAATCTCGATTTGCAAGAAGACAGATGTATTTCCTTTGCAATACAGTTTTACTTTATTTCATTTATTAAACTACAATTTTTCTAGTTGTCTGACAAAGTCGTTCGATTTTTCAATTGAAAAATTAGCTGTTATAGCTATTCTTCTTGGTGAAGATACAGCAAATAAGAAAAGAGTGAAACGCAAGACAACGAAGAGAAGAATGTGGGTGCATCCAAGCTTATTAGCGAGAAAAACCGAAGGCAAATACTACACACTGTATCGTCATTTGAAACAAAAAAAAAGTTCGATCACGCTCCAGCAAAATATTCTTCTAAACGGATCAGTGCCGGAGCGTGATTGGATCCGAACTTGAGCGGTGCTGATAGTATAAATACGCTCATTGTTTCTTGTTTAGGAATCGTTTACCGAACCGAGACTGGACCGAGAGTGAATCGTGACCGGCACTATAGTGTGAATCGGGCCTTAAGTATCAATGTAGGTAATTCTCTTTATTATAAGGATTTCCATGATTTTCTTTAATAATATCAAGTAAATGTCACCAAATAATGATTAAATGATGAACAATACCAAAACTAATCATATACAGGCCACAGGGTGTCCCACGACATGACTGCCATAGCCTGGGACTGTGTTGCTGGGGTGATTTCAAGTCAAAAATGTCTAATGAACATATACCCGGAACGCTATCCTAACTGAGCTAGAAGCATTTGAAATTTTAGATAAGTAGCAGTAGGAATTCCCTACTAATTTAAAAACCATTTAAAAAGAAATCGCTTTATTGAATTATTTGCTCCAAATGTCCACCCAGTTGCTGTATACATAGTCTAGCTCTTCTTAGAATTGAAGTGGTAGCTCTGCGAAGAGTCTCAGGATCAGCACGAATAAATACTAATGGTGATTCACAGCCACCTGGTCTTTTTAACAATAACAAAAACCAACAGCCGAACCTAACACCTGCATTAGTGGGCTTACTTATTTAAAATTTCAAATGCTTCTAGCTCAGTTAGGATAGCGTTCCGGGTATATTATATGTTCATTAGACATTTTTGACTTGAAATCACCCCAGCAACACAGTCCCAGGCTATGGCAGTCATGTCGTGGGACACCCTGTATGTAAAATAATCATTGGAACTGTACAAGTATTTGATTCATGAGATGCACCAAAACCTGTTTTTTTAAGTGAAATTTCTTTGCGCACGGTAAGGCAAGTTTGACTCATGTTAGGGTTCGTATTGTTAATCATAAATTATGTACACAAAAAGGCAAATATTTTAAAGTTGATAACGATTTTGATTTTATATTTACCTCCCAAAGAATTCCGCAAATTATAAAGTATCAATTTAATTAGGATATTTGCGCGGCGCTTAAGCCTTTTACGATACTAGTTAAATTTCTCTTCTCCTTTTTGATTATTTCACTATATGACCGCATATTCGCAGGAAATAAAAAAATATAAAAAATATATCGACTCACCTCTGATAGTGCTAGGCATTTTAAACCTATTTACATATCCGTGGACACGAAGAAATCCAAAAACAAGATTGCACCAATTTTTGTAAAAACACTTTTTTAAAAATTTCCACTAAATCAAATTTTTCACTTTTATTTCCGAAAGTAATAAATATAAATTTTGTAGACGCAAACCGCACTTTTTGAAATTAAAAAAAACAATCGAATATTGTAAAAAAAGGGGCAGTAAATAGCCCGTATTATTTTAAAAATTTTAAATTAATTATTTTCTCACTCATGTTTCTATTTGTTATTGGGTATCAAGTGTCATTTTTCAAGACGATATATTCAATGTCTATGAAGTTTAGTGTCATACTGTACGAAAAACTCGTCACTTTTGTTGTTTTTGTCATAAAATAATCGGTTAACTTTAAATATCTGCAAGAAACAAAAGTCACATTGCGCACACACTCAAAACTTGTCTAAAAAACCATTAAAAGCATCACTGAAAAACAAATGAATGAAAATTATATAAACAAATGCACATCAAGGTCAGCACACTGCACTGTATTTATCATTTGTTTCATTCAACTCTGTGTATACACAGTCAGTTATTTGACCTTAGAGTAAACAAAAGTCACCGCACAAAAATATCCACAATTTGTCACAAAATCAACTAATTGTAATCAGTGATAGCGACAATTAACTCATCCGATAAATAATTATTAGTGTCAAAAACCACACACTGAACATTAAACTCCGTACGCAACTGTCAATTGTTTCACGCACATACACACTGAAAAACAAATGCACCGCTACGACAGTTAATTGTTACACAATAAAAAAAAGAACAAGTGCATTAATTTAAAACCGATATACTTGCTGAGTCCACTGAAGTCGACTACAAACTAAATAAAAATCTATAAAACTATTATCAAATACATTTGTATCGAGGCAGGAAGAGGCAAGTTATTTTGATTGAGGAATGAGTTTTGGGAGTAACTCTTTTGGAGTTACTGAACTTGTTCAGGTGTTGTACAGGTATGATGTTAGCATATACATAGCTGTGCCGTGTTTTAGCTCCGTTGTAGTATTACGAAGAGACAGAAAAAGCTTACGGTACATTACAATACGAAAAGGATTGGAAAACTTCACTTGATTGACCGGTTATGATTAAAGTGAAAATTCAATTCGATTATTAAAATATCGAGACATGTTAGTCAAAGCAATTCGAATGATTTTTTACGAATTACGACTTAAAATACAATCTCCAGTAATAAATTTGCTAGATGCGTGACGGCAGCACCGCTTGCCGTCAGCAATTGTTCATGCTTTTATTCGGAACCCAAAGGAATGGTGAGACCTCTGGTGAGAAATGCGCCGAACTGTCCTAAGGGGGGCTTTTGACAGGTAAACTTTGATTTAGAAAAGCATGATGTAGGCTAAATCAATGTTTACCTGTCAAAAACCCCCCTTAGGACAGTTCGATACTTCGATCAATACTTTCGGCATCAATTGTAAGGCAGAAAGTCTAACATTTACTCCTTGGTGGGATTACACGCACCAATGCGTAAGCTCGTACGTTCGGGCAGTATTAAAAAAAAAAACAATCATCTGTTGTTCAAATGTCGTTTTCATAGCAATCCTATAACATTTTAGCTAATAGTCGCGAACAGCTGTCATTCGTGTTTTTACGATAACCTCAAAACTGCTTGCTTGTAAATATATCTCTGTTTTTATGTAATTAATTAATTAATATATGTAGGTAATAAGCGTGCTAACGACCGAGGTATGAAGATAAATAGTATGCACCACACTGGCCGAAAGTGTGGTACCTTGCCCTTCGCCTCAGGCATCATGGCGCGCAGGGCAAGATATCACACTTTCGGCCCTTGCGGTGTAATATACTATTCACATCAAGGAGTTTGTGATCATCGAAGTACACGTTATAACATCAGGCGCGCAGGGCAAGACATCACACTTTCGGCCCTTGTGGTGTAATATAGTATTGGAACATCGCATCCCTACGTCAAGGAGTTTGTGATCATCGAAGTACACGTTATAACATCAGGCGCGCAGGGCAAGAAAATCACACTTTCGGCCCTTGTGGTATAATATACTATTGAAGCATCGCATCCCTACGTCAAGGAGTTTGTGATCATCGAAGTACACGTTATAACACACGGAGCTAAATGTACAGCTATAACAGAACTGGCAGCCAGCGAGCGGTCAGTGACTCCGGCAGACGTAATGTTGTTGTGTGTCCGCCTCGCGTATAACAGAACAACGGGCCGGACTTGTAACACAGTGACTGCATGAACTCTAGCTGTACTCTCTATACACATGCTACAGAGAGAACGCACACACGTACAGGACACACCAACACAGACACATATAAAACGGATAGCATCGCGTCGCGTTCCCGCTATAAGTCAGCAACACGCACTACACGCAGCGGCGTTCACACTGCCCGCGGCCAGGTGAACGCACAATACCGTTCAGAACCGATCGTCGACATTTCCCGCTATTGAAAATTAAAAATAAAAAATTCCAGTCAATTGGGCGACGGGACCATTCCAACTTCAAAAATGTTGACATTTGATTATAATTAAGAAAATAAAATTTCTGACTTCGCGTGAGGTGACGCGGGTAATGGCTAGTATTCAATATGATATTTGCAATTCGTTGCCATGGCTACCTATACATAATATGTACCACGTCATGTAAAAATTAATCAAAGCATGCCAAACTAGTTTATTTCTGACAGATCCATAAAACAAAAGAGCGGCTGATTTTTTTTTATTTTCAAAATATTTCCGAAACTATAAAGTTTAGAAAAAAATTTATTAACGAAACTTTCTTGAAAAAATAAATAGAATAATAAGCCGTTATGAAAAGTATACCTTTATTATATAAAAAACACCGTTATAGCATATATCTCTTCTGCGCATGCGCCGATTTTCCCCAAAAACGATAGGGCTCTTCATATTTGTATACCAAACATCCTCCCAAAATTTGGTTTCAATCCGCTCATCCGTTTGGCCTATATCGTGTTCACAGACTAACAGACGCACAGAGTTTTTTCAAAAATATGTTTTTTGAATTCGGGGGACCTCAAAACGGAGATATTGTAGAATTATTGAAAAATTATTTTTTACCTAAACTAGTACCATTCCCCACTTGTGGGTTGGAATGGTAAAATGGAAAATTACTGGTTTCGTCAGATCTCGACGTTTTAGGGTTCTAGGCAAGGGCATATATATGGGGGGGTGAAGGGAGTAATTACCCCCCCAGGATCATAATAATAAAAAAATAAAACTGAAAATAATACGAATATACCTGGCTAAAAATTCAAATTTAGAAATACTTTTTGAAAAGGAATTTGTAAAATTAGTTTTGGAAGTAATATTTTTCTTGACACCTTCCTTCCTGAGTATTCTTGTGTGATAAAAACTTAAAAAAAATATTGATTTTTTTTGCTGTGTGACACCGTTGATTTCATACGGTTTTGATTTGACGTTTGCATGCAGAAATCATCAAACCTTATCACAACAGCTCCCATCAATGACTCTGCCCCATTTTATGATGTGACCAGCAATCGCGATTTTTTTTTGTCAATATAATTACGTCGACAAAATTTTTTCCCGAAAATAAACATTTCAAATAAAACAATGTCAATGCAAACCATATACTTTTATTCTATACCGAGCATAGGAATAAAATCACAACCGTACAATTAGGGTGCAAATATATACTTCTGGTTTTTTTTACGCCGTAAGCACTGGCGTATCCAGAAGGTCAAAACAAGCACGGAGAACCCAACTTAAAAATTTCTAATTTGCCCCCTTTTAGGCCAAAAGCTGGGTACGCCCATGTTAAGGTCATAGAAAAAGACAAAGTTTTTGAAACAGAGATACTTTATTCAGACTGAATGCAAGTACACCAACCAATCCTATCATCGGAGAAACCAGGGAATTACATCGAAGAAAGAGACGCAGACATATTCTCGACACGCTTTGTTGCGTACACTCACCGCACATTGAGTAGATATAGGCAATGATTCATATAGGTTATTATTAAATATATTACGCAAACGCTTCGCAATGGGCGGCCATATTGAATATTTAAGATGGGCTCCGCTTCCAAGTGAATTTTGACATGCGTAAAGGTACGTGCACCACGGAGCTGTGATACTAGATGATAGCAGTGATGATAGCTTAGAGAGTGGAATACAAGCGCTGATGGGTGTGCACAACTAAGCATTGCTTACTTGCTGCGATTGTAGAATAATTTCAATAGCCAGTCCATTTCAAGATGTCGAGTAGTAGCGACGATGATTATTTTGCTTCTGCAGCGACAAAATGGTTTATTTTAAATAGGCAAACTAAATTTTTGTCTAAACAATACCACGTTCACCCTATAAATAAGAACCGATCTACGCTTGGTGAATATCATAACATCTTTAATGAATTAAGAAATTATCCACAGCGTGTTTTTGAATATATGAGAATGGAGCAAGTCACGTTTGATTATATTTTGGAAAAAATAAAGCCAAGGCTTGTAAAACTCGCGGGGCCCAATGTGCAGTCAGCTTGCAGCGCGCAGAAGAATGGTAAATACCATTCTTTAAAACACAAGCGATTATAACAATTCGCATACTCGATGTACTCTCTGCTTGGTTGTGCACGCTTTCATATGAATATGCGATAAAATTCTATCAGCGCTGTAAAGCTATCAGCTATCATCACTGCTATCGTCTAATATCACAGCTCCGTGGTGCACGTACCCTAAGTCACAGTGTAATCGCGACCTCAGTGCGTTAATGACGCGGCACCATACAGTCACGCTGTATTGTGTATCTCCTCTGTGCTCATACAAATATCTTGATGATGATCATCATCTCGAAGGTGTGCTTCACCTGTACTCTGTTGTATGTTGGTGTGCCGTTGACTGAAGGGCCATGCCACACCGTGGTCATCATCATCATCATCATCACCATCATATACCATCGATCGCGACGCGTAACGGCTGCGGGCCTACAGGACCATTCTATTCTGAATACGTAACTTCAAGTTCATTCAAATACTTTCCGTAATATTTCGAACCGACCTCATAAATAACGACTGTTCCTAGGTACAAACCACGAAGTCTTAACCAGGAGAACCAGCTCGAGCGTAGGGTTGGACCATATACTGAGCATAGGAATAAAATCGCAATCGAACCATCAGGGTGCAAACATATACTTCTGTCTTTTTTTAAGCCGTAAGCACTGGCGTATCCAGGATGGCAAAACAAGCACGGGGGACCCGGCTTAAGAAATTTATAATTTGCCCCCTCCTGGGCCAACAGCTGGGTACGCCCATGTTAACGTCATAGAAAAAGACAAAGTGTTTGAAACAGAGATACTTTATTCAGATTGAATGCAAGTACATCAACCAATCCTATCATCCGAGAAATGAGGGTATTACATCGAAGAAAGAGACGCAGATATATTTTCGATACGCTTTGTTGCCTTCGCTCACCGCACATTGAATAGATAGACAATGATTCATATAGTAAATTATTAAATTTATGAGATATACACATTTTGTAATCCACAGGTCTCCAGTGACGTAACTATCAGGTTGGCAGGACTGGCAAAAAGCCAGAGACCCCCGACTTATATAAATTGTATCTACAGTGTGTTCGCCGATAGTGGTTGGTTATAAGTACCTTATATACTTTCATATGAATTTGGTAAAAAGCTGTTATTTTGACATTACAAACAGACACTTCAATTTTATTTATCTGTAGGTATAGATCAGCGGTCGGCAACCTTTTGGCAGGCAAGGGCCACATAGTGGCAAATTGAAATAAACCGCACTTGTTCATAATTTTAATTATAGGTACCTATTTGTGATATTAAAAATTCGAAAACATTTTATTAGAATTTTATTAAAAATTTAAACGAGAACTTTTCTTTTACAAAAATTAGTGTGACGTTGAGGCTGTATTTGAGTGGCTATCTGTTGTATGTTAGCTTCCAGGTTTGTAGTAGCAATTTGTTGAATAGCTCTCAAATGCTCATCTGTGAGACGAGAAGCATATTTATTTTTTCTGTCATTGAGAATCGAAAAGGTTTGTTCGCATAAGTAAGTACTACCAAAAATTGTAATTAATTGCAGAGCAAACCTTTTCAATTCGTCAAAATTAAATAGCAAACTGCCATAAAATTTAACAAGATCTTTGATTTCAAATGAAGAGTTTTTGAGAGTATCATTAGATTGGACCTCAATCACGTTCATTTGTAAATGACTGGGTACATCCTCAATGTCACAAGAAAAGGGGTTTGTGAAAATTATTTTGATTATTTATTTATGTAGATAGGTATATACAGTGTAACCTCTCATAACGGACACCTCTAATGAGCGGACAGCTCTATTAGGCGGACACTATGTGATAGTCCGGAATGAAGTACAAGAGAATTCCATAAGACATAACCTCTCTTGAGTGGACTCTCTCTTGGGCGGACGCGGACGCAATATTTAAGTACAAAACTTGTAAAATTCTCTCTTAAACGGACACAAAATTAAAAATGTTGCAACACGTTGCACTATAAAAAAATGATTTAGGCGAATTCATTACCATCGATAATAACTTATTAGTGGAAGATGATAATGACACCTCTTTTAACAAAATTGTAAAAAAAGGCGACAACCTGACGTTAGTTGAATCTGACAAATCCGATGAAGAAATAACCATAACTGATCAATCTAATGCTATAGATTATCAGCAGGCCATTGGTATGGTGAAAACAATTCAAGAAATTGACAAAACTAAAGGAGATTCAACAGCAATGCAGATGTTATCTGACTTGGAATTACATTTTCAATATGCTTAAAACTAATACGCGTCGAACTACCATAATTGATTTTTTCAAGCCAACTAAGTTATACTTTTTATTTTTGATTTTTTGATTTCATACGTATGGTATATTAATGTATATGAGAAAACAATAAAATTCTACCCTATTATGTAAATAAAAAATATGTATGTACATATTATATAGTATGTATGTATGTACATACATAATAATATGTGTTTTTTAATTTTTCCCATACGCGGACACCTCTCTTAGGCGGACATATTTTAATAGTCCCGAAAGTGTCCGCTTAAGAGAGCTTTCACTGTATAAGACTTTTATTTATAAAACAGTCACGAGCCGCAAGGTATATGGCTGCGGGCCGCATGCGGCCCGCGGGTTGCCGACCCCTGGTATAGATAATGATGTCAAATGTTAATAGTTGAAAGGGTCCCGTCGCCTAATTGGCTGGAATCTTGTATTCCAGAATAGATGCTGGTTTCAAACAAACTGTATGTAAAAAAAAATTGGTTGTCTGTAAAGTCGGTTTACGGACGATAGTTTTACGTGATAACGTATTCCGTAATACATAACCTAAATTTATATAATAATTATAATAATTCGAATCTATGGTATTGCATCTTTTGCTTCAAATTTAGGTTAATTTTATTTATTAAAATTACTTACCACCTATAATATAATTGTTTTTTTTAACTTTCTTTCTTTCGTATTTATTTTAAGTCTCAAAGATTAACTGTCATAATATTTTGAAAACAATTGTTTCTTTGTTTATATAAAATTCCAAAACCTACTTACAATATTTAAGTATTTTCATACGTCAAAAAATTGATTTTTATAATGATAAAATTTGTAAGAAAACGATTTTTTTCGAGAGATGAGACCTAGCTAAAACGATTTTTTGCCCCCCAAAATCCCGTTTCAGTAATTTTCATCCAAATCGTTAGGGCCGTTTTCGAGAAAAGCACGCACAGGGTCAGGTGGAACGTTAGGAACGCTAGGAACGTTACACTTTTTCGTGCATGCAGCCGGTGTTTCATCAATTTATAAGATTGGTGATTCATCAATTTATAAGACGTTATCACGTCAAAAATTGCACCGTTCCGTCTAGGTACTTTTTTATGTACCGTGTAAGTACACTGTACGTAAACATTGTGAAGACACGTGCACGAGAAAATAAGGCAAGGTCCTCGGGAGTCGAGAAAGACTCGACGTAATAACGGGACACTTGATTCACTGCCGGCTATTAACTATAAATCTTTAATTACAAGTTATTCCGACGTTTCGAGACACGGTTTGCGCAATAATTGCAGTGTCAATAATTAATAATTTAAATGTTCACCGTTACGCCAATTCGCAGATTGACAATAAAATTACAAGACAAAATTTTAATAACTGAATTTGTGAAAGGGTTTGAGAATAACCGGTCTCGTCGAAATGTCGTTATAACAGCGAGGTTGGATTTTTCTTTACCCGACTGCGGTGAAGCCAAAAGGAAGGGTTATGAGTTTAGCAATCTATGTTTGTTTGTATTTACGGATGTTCCACCGTCCGATTTTGATAAATAAGGTGTCAATCGGTTCGTTATTACATGGCCCGGGTAACATAAACTACATTTATTTTTGAATTTTGGTTAAAGAGGGGAGCAAATTGAAAACACATAAAAATAAGTACTAAAAAGAATAATTTAAATAAAAAATAAGTTCCAAAACTAAAACCCGACTACTGAAAAGTATAAAACAAGAAAATATTCTCATTTGAGGATAGCCATGGTCGTATGCCATCTCATTATATGTATATGAGGCCCCTCTAGATATTGTATAGCGTGATAAACTTTGCCCTAGACTCTAGAGCTTATGATCGCTTACAACTGTTAAAATGTAATGTTTTGTTAGGGTAGATGGCATATGACCATGGCTATCCTCAGATGAGATTATTTTCTTGTTTCATACTTTTCAGTAGTCCGGTTTTAGTTTTTGAACTTATTTTTTTTTGTTTTTCTTTCGACTGGTCAACTCTATACGCAAGGATCGACAATAGGCGGCCACCGGTTCGGATCCGGACGAAATAATGGTAAATTTTTTTTTACTATAAATTCGAAGAAAGCCTTTGCCCAAAGTAAATTGAAGAAACAACATAAATTCAGATCTGTATAGTTATATAATCACTAAACATATATATTTTGTACTGAGTAAAAAAAATCTATATAGTTATTTCAACATGGTTTTGTGGTTAATATAAATAATGTAATCAAATGTTCAGGAAACCACACATCTGTAATTTAAACGCTGAATCTTAATCTTGAAAATTACGTTGAAAATAAATAAACAATATTATAGAAATAAAATATTGTTGATTTCATGCTTGCATGTGTTGATGGGCTTCTCGAATGGGATTTAAACAAAACTAATAGAAATTGTCTGATTTTGGTTCAAATGTTGCCCAGAGAAAACAAAAATTTAAAAACTGACTGACTGACGATGACTGTCCGTTGACGACTGTGTCTCCACTAAGCCATCCCGTGATTTATATAGGCGCTGGATAGTTCATTCCTTTGTTGCTTTCATTATTGTCTGGAATTTGAAAACAATGTCCCTTTTACCCGCGCCTATTCATGGAACAACAATTAAGTTGATTGTTGTTTCCCATAACAATCTGTGTGTCTTTGTTACAATGACGAGTCGATTGTCGTCTCACGAGCTTCTTTTTCGAATTTGCAACAATATGTTTATGTTGTAATGTTCCATTACATACCAATTTTCTGTTAAATTCCGACGACTATTTTTTTGTCTCACTTTAGCTCCTTGTAGTGCTCCGCTAGCTCTTTAAAATGACACCCGATTCTTAAGTAAAATAGCTTGAAATTTTCTATAAGTTCGGTTAGTATAAAACGGTCCAAAAGTCGCTTAGTGCCTTAAAAAGTTGCAGATTTGCAAAACGCATATGAAAACATGAACATATTTGCGATATTTGGCAAAATATATAATTTTTTCAGATATGCTTAACAGTAACGTGTCTTATAGAAAAAAGTACGCTGAATCGAATGGGACCAAGCGCACATTCGTATCTCTGTTAGTTTAGACGCTATAACGGTTTAAAGTGTAAAAAAAATTAAACACTTTAAAATGGCTATATCTCCGAAACCAAAAGAGATACAAGGTTGCGGGTGGTCGGGATCGATTCAGAATGACTTTTTCTATAAGTATGCATGATATCAAACGAATCTATTTTTCAAAAATTTCTCAATTTTGTAAGAAGGGTCCCCCCTTCTTACTTTTTCCGATTTTAAAAAAACACGAAAATCACTGTCATATTGTTCGCATACGACTTACAACTGAGGTAATTCTTATGTAAAAAATCGCGCTGAACCGATTCCGACCACCCCCACATCAGTATCATTAGTCGTTTAAGAGTTACGGCGCTTTTAAGTTTTTCTCAAAAAAATATAAATAAAGGCCCATATCTCCGAAACTAAAAGTGATACGGCGTTGCGGATGGTCGGAATCGATTCAGCTTGAAATTTTCTATAAGTTCGGTTAGTATAAAACGGTCCAAAAGTCGCTTAGTGCCTTAAAAAGTAGCAGATTTGCAAAACGCATATGAAAACATGAACAAATTTGCGATATTTGGCAATATATATAATTTTTTCAGATATGCTTAACAGTAACGTGTCATATAGAAAAAAGTACGCTGAATCGAATGGGACCAAGCGCACATTCGTATCTCTGTTAGTTTAGACGCTATGACGGTTTAAAGTGTAAAAAAAATTAAACACTTTAAAATGGCTATATCTCCGAAACCAAAAGAGATACAAGGTTGCGGGTGGTCGGGATCGATTCAGAATGACTTTTTCTATAAGTATGCATGATATCAAACGAATCTATTTTTCAAAAATTTCTCAATTTTGTAAGAAGGGTCCCCCCTTCTTACTTTTTCCGATTTAAAAAAAACACGAAAATCACTGTCATATTGTTCGCATACGACTTACAACTGAGGTAATTCTTATGTAAAAAATCGCGCTGAACCGATTCCGACCACCCCCACATCTGTATCATTAGTCGTTTAAGAGTTACGGCGCTTTTAAGTTTTTCTCAAAAAAATATAAATAAAGGCCCATATCTCCGAAACTAAAAGTGATACGGCGTTGCGGATGGTCGGAATCGATTCAGCTTGAAATTTTCTATAAGTTCGGTTAGTATAAAACGGTCCAAAAGTCGCTTAGTGCCTTAAAAAGTAGCAGATTTGCAAAACGCATATGAAAACATGAACAAATTTGCGATATTTGGCAAAATATATAATTTTTTCAGATATGCTTAACAGTAACGTGTCTTATAGAAAAAAGTACGCTGAATCGAATGGGACCAAGCGCACATTCGTATCTCTGTTAGTTTAGACGCTATGACGGTTTAAAGTGTAAAAAAAATTAAACACTTTAAAATGGCTATATCTCCGAAACCAAAAGAGATACAAGGTTGCGGGTGGTCGGAATCGATTCAGAATGACTTTTTCTATAAGTATGCATGATATCAAACGAATCTATTTTTCAAAAATTTCTCAATTTTGTAAGAAGGGTCCCCCCTTCTTACTTTTTCCGATTTTAAAAAAACACGAAAATCACTGTCATATTGTTCACATACGACTTACAACTGAGGTAATTCTTATGTAAAAAATCGCGCTGAATCGATTCCGACCACCCCCACATCTGTATCATTAGTCGTTTAAGAGTTACGGCGCTTTTAAGTTTTTCTCAAAAAAATATAAATAAAGGCCCATATCTCCGAAACTAAAAGTGATACGGCGTTGCGGATGGTCGGAATCGATTCAGCTTGAAATTTTCTATAAGTTCGGTTAGTATAAAACGGTCCAAAAGTCGCTTAGTGCCTTAAAAAGTAGCAGATTTGCAAAACGCATATGAAAACATGAACAAATTGCGATATTTGGCAAAATATATAATTTTTTCAGATATGCTTAACAGTAACGTGTCTTATAGAAAAAAGTACGCTGAATCGAATGGGACCAAGCGCACATTCGTATCTCTGTTAGTTTAGACGCTATGACGGTTTAAAGTGTAAAAAAAATTAAACACTTTAAAATGGCTATATCTCCGAAACCAAAAGAGATACAAGGTTGCGGGTGGTCGGAATCGATTCAGAATGACTTTTTCTATAAGTATGCATGATATCAAACGAATCTATTTTTCAAAAATTTCTCAATTTTGTAAGAAGGGTCCCCCCTTCTTACTTTTTCCGATTTTAAAAAAACACGAAAATCACTGTCATATTGTTCACATACGACTTTCAACTGAGGTAATTCTTATGTAAAAAATCGCGCTGAATCGATTCCGCCCACCCCCACATCTGTATCATTAGTCGTTTAAGAGTTACGGCGCTTTTAAGTTTTTCTCAAAAAAATATAAATAAAGGCCCATATCTCCGAAACTAAAAGTGATACGGCGTTGCGGATGGTCGGAATCGATTCAGCTTGAAATTTTCTATAAGTTCGGTTAGTATAAAACGGTCCAAAAGTCGCTTAGTGCCTTAAAAAGTAGCAGATTTGCAAAACGCATATGAAAACATGAACAAATT
Source organism: Xanthostigma xanthostigma (assembly GCA_963575645.1). Taxonomy (NCBI): domain Eukaryota; kingdom Metazoa; phylum Arthropoda; class Insecta; order Raphidioptera; family Raphidiidae; genus Xanthostigma; species Xanthostigma xanthostigma. The sequence continues at coordinate 6,836,815 of OY754472.1, read as the reverse complement.
TGCGATATTTGGCAATATATATAATTTTTTCAGATATGCTTAACAGTAACGTGTCTTATAGAAAAAAGTACGCTGAATCGAATGGGACCAAGCGCACATTCGTATCTCTGTTAGTTTAGACGCTATGACGGTTTAAAGTGTAAAAAAAATTAAACACTTTAAAATGGCTATATCTCCGAAACCAAAAGAGATACAAGGTTGCGGGTGGTCGGGATCGATTCAGAATGACTTTTTCTATAAGTATGCATGATATCAAACGAATCTATTTTTCAAAAATTTCTCAATTTTGTAAGAAGGGTCCCCCCTTCTTACTTTTTCCGATTTTAAAACAACACGAAAATCACTGTCATATTGTTCGCATACGACTTACAACTGAGGTAATTCTTATGTAAAAAATCGCGCTGAACCAATTCCGACCACCCCCACATCTGTATCATTAGTCGTTTAAGAGTTACGGCGCTTTTAAGTTTTTCTCAAAAAAATATAAATAAAGGCCCATATCTCCGAAACTAAAAGTGATACGGCGTTGCGGATGGTCGGAATCGATTCAGCTTGAAATTTTCTATAAGTTCGGTTAGTATAAAACGGTCCAAAAGTCGCTTAGTGCCTTAAAAAGTAGCAGATTTGCAAAACGCATATGAAAACATGAACAAATTGCGATATTTGGCAAAATATATAATTTTTTCAGATATGCTTAACAGTAACGTGTCTTATAGAAAAAAGTACGCTGAATCGAATGGGACCAAGCGCACATTCGTATCTCTGTTAGTTTAGACGCTATGACGGTTTAAAGTGTAAAAAAAATTAAACACTTTAAAATGGCTATATCTCCGAAACCAAAAGAGATACAAGGTTGCGGGTGGTCGGAATCGATTCAGAATGACTTTTTCTATAAGTATGCATGATATCAAACGAATCTATTTTTCAAAAATTTCTCAATTTTGTAAGAAGGGTCCCCCCTTCTTACTTTTTCCGATTTTAAAAAAACACGAAAATCACTGTCATATTGTTCACATACGACTTTCAACTGAGGTAATTCTTATGTAAAAAATCGCGCTGAATCGATTCCGACCACCCCCACATCTGTATCATTAGTCGTTTAAGAGTTACGGCGCTTTTAAGTTTTTCTCAAAAAAATATAAATAAAGGCCCATATCTCCGAAACTAAAAGTGATACGGCGTTGCGGATGGTCGGAATCGATTCAGCTTGAAATTTTCTATAAGTTCGGTTAGTATAAAACGGTCCAAAAGTCGCTTAGTGCCTTAAAAAGTAGCAGATTTGCAAAACGCATATGAAAACATGAACAAATTTGCGATATTTGGCAATATATATAATTTTTTCAGATATGCTTAACAGTAACGTGTCTTATAGAAAAAAGTACGCTGAATCGAATGGGACCAAGCGCACATTCGTATCTCTGTTAGTTTAGACGCTATGACGGTTTAAAGTGTAAAAAAAATTAAACACTTTAAAATGGCTATATCTCCGAAACCAAAAGAGATACAAGGTTGCGGGTGGTCGGGATCGATTCAGAATGACTTTTTCTATAAGTATGCATGATATCAAACGAATCTATTTTTCAAAAATTTCTCAATTTTGTAAGAAGGGTCCCCCCTTCTTACTTTTTCCGATTTTAAAACAACACGAAAATCACTGTCATATTGTTCGCATACGACTTACAACTGAGGTAATTCTTATGTAAAAAATCGCGCTGAACCAATTCCGACCACCCCCACATCTGTATCATTAGTCGTTTAAGAGTTACGGCGCTTTTAAGTTTTTCTCAAAAAAATATAAATAAAGGCCCATATCTCCGAAACTAAAAGTGATACGGCGTTGCGGATGGTCGGAATCGATTCAGCTTGAAATTTTCTATAAGTTCGGTTAGTATAAAACGGTCCAAAAGTCGCTTAGTGCCTTAAAAAGTAGCAGATTTGCAAAACGCATATGAAAACATGAACAAATTGCGATATTTGGCAAAATATATAATTTTTTCAGATATGCTTAACAGTAACGTGTCTTATAGAAAAAAGTACGCTGAATCGAATGGGACCAAGCGCACATTCGTATCTCTGTTAGTTTAGACGCTATGACGGTTTAAAGTGTAAAAAAAATTAAACACTTTAAAATGGCTATATCTCCGAAACCAAAAGAGATACAAGGTTGCGGGTGGTCGGGATCGATTCAGAATGACTTTTTCTATAAGTATGCATGATATCAAACGAATCTATTTTTCAAAAATTTCTCAATTGTGTAAGAAGGGTCCCCCCTTCTTACTTTTTCCGATTTTAAATAAACACGAAAATCACTGTCATATTGTTCGCATACGACTTACAACTGAGGTAATTCTTATGTAAAAAATCGCGCTGAACCAATTCCGACCACCCCCACATCTGTATCATTAGTCGTTTAAGAGTTACGGCGCTTTTAAGTTTTTCTCAAAAAAATATAAATAAAGGCCCATATCTCCGAAACTAAAAGTGATACGGCGTTGCGGATGGTCGGAATCGATTCAGCTTGAAATTTTCTATAAGTTCGGTTAGTATAAAACGGTCCAAAAGTCGCTTAGTGCCTTAAAAAGTAGCAGATTTGCAAAACGCATATGAAAACATGAACAAATTTGCGATATTTGGCAATATATATAATTTTTTCAGATATGCTTAACAGTAACGTGTCTTATAGAAAAAAGTACGCTGAATCGAATGGGACCAAGCGCACATTCGTATCTCTGTTAGTTTAGACGCTATGACGGTTTAAAGTGTAAAAAAAATTAAACACTTTAAAATGGCTATATCTCCGAAACCAAAATAGATACAAGGTTGCGGGTGGTCGGGATCGATTCAGAATGACTTTTTCTATAAGTATGCATGATATCAAACGAATCTATTTTTCAAAAATTTCTCAATTTTGTAAGAAGGGTCCCCCCTTCTTACTTTTTCCGATTTTAAAAAAACACGAAAATCACTGTCATATTGTTCGCATACGACTTACAACTGAGGTAATTCTTATGTAAAAAATCGCGCTGAACCGATTCCGACCACCCCCACATCTGTATCATTAGTCGTTTAAGAGTTACGGCGCTTTTAAGTTTTTCTCAAAAAAATATAAATAAAGGCCCATATCTCCGAAACTAAAAGTGATACGGCGTTGCGGATGGTCGGAATCGATTCAGCTTGAAATTTTCTATAAGTTCGGTTAGTATAAAACGGTCCAAAAGTCGCTTAGTGCCTTAAAAAGTAGCAGATTTGCAAAACGCATATGAAAACATGAACAAATTTGCGATATTTGGCAAAATATATAATTTTTTCAGATATGCTTAACAGTAACGTGTCTTATAGAAAAAAGTACGCTGAATCGAATGGGACCAAGCGCACATTCGTATCTCTGTTAGTTTAGACGCTATGACGGTTTAAAGTGTAAAAAAAATTAAACACTTTAAAATGGCTATATCTCCGAAACCAAAATAGATACAAGGTTGCGGGTGGTCGGGATCGATTCAGAATGACTTTTTCTATAAGTATGCATGATATCAAACGAATCTATTTTTCAAAAATTTCTCAATTTTGTAAGAAGGGTCCCCCCTTCTTACTTTTTCCGATTTTAAAAAAACACGAAAATCACTGTCATATTGTTCGCATACGACTTACAACTGAGGTAATTCTTATGTAAAAAATCGCGCTGAACCGATTCCGACCACCCCCACATCAGTATCATTAGTCGTTTAAGAGTTACGGCGCTTTTAAGTTTTTCTCAAAAAAATATAAATAAAGGCCCATATCTCCGAAACTAAAAGTGATACGGCGTTGCGGATGGTCGGAATCGATTCAGCTTGAAATTTTCTATAAGTTCGGTTAGTATAAAACGGTCCAAAAGTCGCTTAGTGCCTTAAAAAGTAGCAGATTTGCAAAACGCATATGAAAACATGAACAAATTTGCGATATTTGGCAATATATATAATTTTTTCAGATATGCTTAACAGTAACGTGTCATATAGAAAAAAGTACGCTGAATCGAATGGGACCAAGCGCACATTCGTATCTCTGTTAGTTTAGACGCTATGACGGTTTAAAGTGTAAAAAAAATTAAACACTTTAAAATGGCTATATCTCCGAAACCAAAAGAGATACAAGGTTGCGGGTGGTCGGGATCGATTCAGAATGACTTTTTCTATAAGTATGCATGATATCAAACGAATCTATTTTTCAAAAATTTCTCAATTTTGTAAGAAGGGTCCCCCCTTCTTACTTTTTCCGATTTAAAAAAAACACGAAAATCACTGTCATATTGTTCGCATACGACTTACAACTGAGGTAATTCTTATGTAAAAAATCGCGCTGAACCGATTCCGACCACCCCCACATCTGTATCATTAGTCGTTTAAGAGTTACGGCGCTTTTAAGTTTTTCTCAAAAAAATATAAATAAAGGCCCATATCTCCGAAACTAAAAGTGATACGGCGTTGCGGATGGTCGGAATCGATTCAGCTTGAAATTTTCTATAAGTTCGGTTAGTATAAAACGGTCCAAAAGTCGCTTAGTGCCTTAAAAAGTAGCAGATTTGCAAAACGCATATGAAAACATGAACAAATTTGCGATATTTGGCAAAATATATAATTTTTTCAGATATGCTTAACAGTAACGTGTCTTATAGAAAAAAGTACGCTGAATCGAATGGGACCAAGCGCACATTCGTATCTCTGTTAGTTTAGACGCTATGACGGTTTAAAGTGTAAAAAAAATTAAACACTTTAAAATGGCTATATCTCCGAAACCAAAAGAGATACAAGGTTGCGGGTGGTCGGAATCGATTCAGAATGACTTTTTCTATAAGTATGCATGATATCAAACGAATCTATTTTTCAAAAATTTCTCAATTTTGTAAGAAGGGTCCCCCCTTCTTACTTTTTCCGATTTTAAAAAAACACGAAAATCACTGTCATATTGTTCACATACGACTTACAACTGAGGTAATTCTTATGTAAAAAATCGCGCTGAATCGATTCCGACCACCCCCACATCTGTATCATTAGTCGTTTAAGAGTTACGGCGCTTTTAAGTTTTTCTCAAAAAAATATAAATAAAGGCCCATATCTCCGAAACTAAAAGTGATACGGCGTTGCGGATGGTCGGAATCGATTCAGCTTGAAATTTTCTATAAGTTCGGTTAGTATAAAACGGTCCAAAAGTCGCTTAGTGCCTTAAAAAGTAGCAGATTTGCAAAACGCATATGAAAACATGAACAAATTTGCGATATTTGGCAATATATATAATTTTTTCAGATATGCTTAACAGTAACGTGTCTTATAGAAAAAAGTACGCTGAATCGAATGGGACCAAGCGCACATTCGTATCTCTGTTAGTTTAGACGCTATGACGGTTTAAAGTGTAAAAAAAATTAAACACTTTAAAATGGCTATATCTCCGAAACCAAAATAGATACAAGGTTGCGGGTGGTCGGGATCGATTCAGAATGACTTTTTCTATAAGTATGCATGATATCAAACGAATCTATTTTTCAAAAATTTCTCAATTTTGTAAGAAGGGTCCCCCCTTCTTACTTTTTCCGATTTTAAAAAAACACGAAAATCACTGTCATATTGTTCACATACGACTTACAACTGAGGTAATTCTTATGTAAAAAATCGCGCTGAATCGATTCCGACCACCCCCACATCTGTATCATTAGTCGTTTAAGAGTTACGGCGCTTTTAAGTTTTTCTCAAAAAAATATAAATAAAGGCCCATATCTCCGAAACTAAAAGTGATACGGCGTTGCGGATGGTCGGAATCGATTCAGCTTGAAATTTTCTATAAGTTCGGTTAGTATAAAACGGTCCAAAAGTCGCTTAGTGCCTTAAAAAGTAGCAGATTTGCAAAACGCATATGAAAACATGAACAAATTTGCGATATTTGGCAATATATATAATTTTTTCAGATATGCTTAACAGTAACGTGTCTTATAGAAAAAAGTACGCTGAATCGAATGGGACCAAGCGCACATTCGTATCTCTGTTAGTTTAGACGCTATGACGGTTTAAAGTGTAAAAAAAATTAAACACTTTAAATGGCTATATCTCCGAAACCAAAAGAGATACAAGGTTGCGGGTGGTCGGGATCGATTCAGAATGACTTTTTCTATAAGTATGCATGATATCAAACGAATCTATTTTTCAAAAATTTCTCAATTTTGTAAGAAGGGTCCCCCCTTCTTACTTTTTCCGATTTTAAAACAACACGAAAATCACTGTCATATTGTTCGCATACGACTTACAACTGAGGTAATTCTTATGTAAAAAATCGCGCTGAACCAATTCCGACCACCCCCACATCTGTATCATTAGTCGTTTAAGAGTTACGGCGCTTTTAAGTTTTTCTCAAAAAAATATAAATAAAGGCCCATATCTCCGAAACTAAGTGATACGGCGTTGCGGATGGTCGGAATCGATTCAGCTTGAAATTTTCTATAAGTTCGGTTAGTATAAAACGGTCCAAAAGTCGCTTAGTGCCTTAAAAAGTAGCAGATTTGCAAAACGCATATGAAAACATGAACAAATTGCGATATTTGGCAAAATATATAATTTTTTCAGATATGCTTAACAGTAACGTGTCTTATAGAAAAAAGTACGCTGAATCGAATGGGACCAAGCGCACATTCGTATCTCTGTTAGTTTAGACGCTATGACGGTTTAAAGTGTAAAAAAAATTAAACACTTTAAAATGGCTATATCTCCGAAACCAAAAGAGATACAAGGTTGCGGGTGGTCGGAATCGATTCAGAATGACTTTTTCTATAAGTATGCATGATATCAAACGAATCTATTTTTCAAAAATTTCTCAATTTTGTAAGAAGGGTCCCCCCTTCTTACTTTTTCCGATTTTAAAAAAACACGAAAATCACTGTCATATTGTTCACATACGACTTTCAACTGAGGTAATTCTTATGTAAAAAATCGCGCTGAATCGATTCCGCCCACCCCCACATCTGTATCATTAGTCGTTTAAGAGTTACGGCGCTTTTAAGTTTTTCTCAAAAAAATATAAATAAAGGCCCATATCTCCGAAACTAAAAGTGATACGGCGTTGCGGATGGTCGGAATCGATTCAGCTTGAAATTTTCTATAAGTTCGGTTAGTATAAAACGGTCCAAAAGTCGCTTAGTGCCTTAAAAAGTAGCAGATTTGCAAAACGCATATGAAAACATGAACAAATTTGCGATATTTGGCAATATATATAATTTTTTCAGATATGCTTAACAGTAACGTGTCTTATAGAAAAAAGTACGCTGAATCGAATGGGACCAAGCGCACATTCGTATCTCTGTTAGTTTAGACGCTATGACGGTTTAAAGTGTAAAAAAAATTAAACACTTTAAAATGGCTATATCTCCGAAACCAAAAGAGATACAAGGTTGCGGGTGGTCGGGATCGATTCAGAATGACTTTTTCTATAAGTATGCATGATATCAAACGAATCTATTTTTCAAAAATTTCTCAATTTTGTAAGAAGGGTCCCCCCTTCTTACTTTTTCCGATTTTAAAACAACACGAAAATCACTGTCATATTGTTCGCATACGACTTACAACTGAGGTAATTCTTATGTAAAAAATCGCGCTGAACCAATTCCGACCACCCCCACATCTGTATCATTAGTCGTTTAAGAGTTACGGCGCTTTTAAGTTTTTCTCAAAAAAATATAAATAAAGGCCCATATCTCCGAAACTAAGTGATACGGCGTTGCGGATGGTCGGAATCGATTCAGCTTGAAATTTTCTATAAGTTCGGTTAGTATAAAACGGTCCAAAAGTCGCTTAGTGCCTTAAAAAGTAGCAGATTTGCAAAACGCATATGAAAACATGAACAAATTGCGATATTTGGCAAAATATATAATTTTTTCAGATATGCTTAACAGTAACGTGTCTTATAGAAAAAAGTACGCTGAATCGAATGGGACCAAGCGCACATTCGTATCTCTGTTAGTTTAGACGCTATGACGGTTTAAAGTGTAAAAAAAATTAAACACTTTAAAATGGCTATATCTCCGAAACCAAAAGAGATACAAGGTTGCGGGTGGTCGGAATCGATTCAGAATGACTTTTTCTATAAGTATGCATGATATCAAACGAATCTATTTTTCAAAAATTTCTCAATTTTGTAAGAAGGGTCCCCCCTTCTTACTTTTTCCGATTTTAAAAAAACACGAAAATCACTGTCATATTGTTCACATACGACTTTCAACTGAGGTAATTCTTATGTAAAAAATCGCGCTGAATCGATTCCGACCACCCCCACATCTGTATCATTAGTCGTTTAAGAGTTACGGCGCTTTTAAGTTTTTCTCAAAAAAATATAAATAAAGGCCCATATCTCCGAAACTAAAAGTGATACGGCGTTGCGGATGGTCGGAATCGATTCAGCTTGAAATTTTCTATAAGTTCGGTTAGTATAAAACGGTCCAAAAGTCGATTAGTGCCTTAAAAAGTAGCAGATTTGCAAAACGCATATGAAAACATGAACAAATTTGCGATATTTGGCAATATATATAATTTTTTCAGATATGCTTAACAGTAACGTGTCTTATAGAAAAAAGTACGCTGAATCGAATGGGACCAAGCGCACATTCGTATCTCTGTTAGTTTAGACGCTATGACGGTTTAAAGTGTAAAAAAAATTAAACACTTTAAAATGGCTATATCTCCGAAACCAAAAGAGATACAAGGTTGCGGGTGGTCGGGATCGATTCAGAATGACTTTTTCTATAAGTATGCATGATATCAAACGAATCTATTTTTCAAAAATTTCTCAATTGTGTAAGAAGGGTCCCCCCTTCTTACTTTTTCCGATTTTAAATAAACACGAAAATCACTGTCATATTGTTCGCATACGACTTACAACTGAGGTAATTCTTATGTAAAAAATCGCGCTGAACCAATTCCGACCACCCCCACATCTGTATCATTAGTCGTTTAAGAGTTACGGCGCTTTTAAGTTTTTCTCAAAAAAATATAAATAAAGGCCCATATCTCCGAAACTAAAAGTGATACGGCGTTGCGGATGGTCGGAATCGATTCAGCTTGAAATTTTCTATAAGTTCGGTTAGTATAAAACGGTCCAAAAGTCGCTTAGTGCCTTAAAAAGTAGCAGATTTGCAAAACGCATATGAAAACATGAACAAATTTGCGATATTTGGCAATATATATAATTTTTTCAGATATGCTTAACAGTAACGTGTCTTATAGAAAAAAGTACGCTGAATCGAATGGGACCAAGCGCACATTCGTATCTCTGTTAGTTTAGACGCTATGACGGTTTAAAGTGTAAAAAAAATTAAACACTTTAAAATGGCTATATCTCCGAAACCAAAATAGATACAAGGTTGCGGGTGGTCGGGATCGATTCAGAATGACTTTTTCTATAAGTATGCATGATATCAAACGAATCTATTTTTCAAAAATTTCTCAATTTTGTAAGAAGGGTCCCCCCTTCTTACTTTTTCCGATTTTAAAAAAACACGAAAATCACTGTCATATTGTTCGCATACGACTTACAACTGAGGTAATTCTTATGTAAAAAATCGCGCTGAACCGATTCCGACCACCCCCACATCTGTATCATTAGTCGTTTAAGAGTTACGGCGCTTTTAAGTTTTTCTCAAAAAAATATAAATAAAGGCCCATATCTCCGAAACTAAAAGTGATACGGCGTTGCGGATGGTCGGAATCGATTCAGCTTGAAATTTTCTATAAGTTCGGTTAGTATAAAACGGTCCAAAAGTCGCTTAGTGCCTTAAAAAGTAGCAGATTTGCAAAACGCATATGAAAACATGAACAAATTTGCGATATTTGGCAAAATATATAATTTTTTCAGATATGCTTAACAGTAACGTGTCTTATAGAAAAAAGTACGCTGAATCGAATGGGACCAAGCGCACATTCGTATCTCTGTTAGTTTAGACGCTATGACGGTTAAAAGTGTAAAAAAAATTAAACACTTTAAAATGGCTATATCTCCGAAACCAAAAGAGATACAAGGTTGCGGGTGGTCGGAATCGATTCAGAATGACTTTTTCTATAAGTATGCATGATATCAAACGAATCTATTTTTCAAAAATTTCTCAATTTTGTAAGAAGGGTCCCCCCTTCTTACTTTTTCCGATTTAAAAAAAACACGAAAATCACTGTCATATTGTTCACATACGACTTACAACTGAGGTAATTCTTATGTAAAAAATCGCGCTGAATCGATTCCGACCACCCCCACATCTGTATCATTAGTCGTTTAAGAGTTACGGCGCTTTTAAGTTTTTCTCAAAAAAATATAAATAAAGGCCCATATCTCCGAAACTAAAAGTGATACGGCGTTGCGGATGGTCGGAATCGATTCAGCTTGAAATTTTCTATAAGTTCGGTTAGTATAAAACGGTCCAAAAGTCGCTTAGTGCCTTAAAAAGTAGCAGATTTGCAAAACGCATATGATAACATGAACAAATTTGCGATATTTGGCAAAATATATAATTTTTTCAGATATGCTTAACAGTAACGTGTTTTATAGAAAAAAGTACGCTGAATCGAATGGGACCAAGCGCACATTCGTATCTCTGTTAGTTTAGACGCTATGACGGTTTAAAGTGTAAAAAAAATTAAACACTTTAAAATGGCTATATCTCCGAAACCAAAAGAGATACAAGGTTGCGGGTGGTCGGAATCGATTCAGAATGACTTTTTCTATAAGTATGCATGATATCAAACGAATCTATTTTTCAAAAATTTCGCAATTTTGTAAGAAGGGTCCCCCCTTCTTACTTTTTCCGATTTTAAAAAAACACGAAAATCACTGTCATATTGTTCGCATACGACTTACAACTGAGGTAATTCTTATGTAAAAAATCGCGCTGAATCGATTCCGACCACCCCCACATCTGTATCATTAGTCGTTTAAGAGTTACGGCGCTTTTAAGTTTTTCTCAAAAAAATATAAATAAAGGCCCATATCTCCGAAACTAAAAGTGATACGGCGTTGCGGATGGTCGGAATCGATTCAGCTTGAAATTTTCTATAAGTTCGGTTAGTATAAAACGGTCCAAAAGTCGCTTAGTGCCTTAAAAAGTAGCAGATTTGCAAAACGCATATGAAAACATGAACAAATTTGCGATATTTGGCAAAATATATAATTTTTTCAGATATGCTTAACAGTAACGTGTCTTATAGAAAAAAGTACGCTGAATCGAATGGGACCAAGCGCACATTCGTATCTCTGTTAGTTTAGACGCTATGACGGTTTAAAGTGTAAAAAAAATTAAACACTTTAAAATGGCTATATCTCCGAAACCAAAAGAGATACAAGGTTGCGGGTGGTCGGAATCGATTCAGAATGACTTTTTCTATAAGTATGCATGATATCAAACAAATCTATTTTTCAACAATTTCTCAATTTTGTAAGAAGGGTCCCCCCTTCTTACTTTTTCCGATTTAAAAAAAACACGAAAATCACTGTCATATTGTTCGCGTACGACTTACAACTGAGGTAATTCTTATGTAAAAAATCGCGCTGAATCGATTCCGACCACCCCCACATCTGTATCATTAGTCGTTTAAGAGTTACGGCGCTTTTAAGTTTTTCTCAAAAAAATATAAATAAAGGCCCATATCTCCGAAACTAAAAGTGATACGGCGTTGCGGATGGTCGGAATCGATTCAGCTTGAAATTTTCTATAAGTTCGGTTAGTCTAAAACGGTCCAAAAGTCGCTTAGTGCCTTAAAAAGTAGCAGATTTGCAAAACGCATATGATAACATGAACAAATTTGCGATATTTGGCAAAATATATAATTTTTTCAGATATGCTTAACAGTAACGTGTCTTATAGAAAAAAGTACGCTGAATCGAATGGGACCAAGCGCACATTCGTATCTCTGTTAGTTTAGACGCTATGACGGTTTAAAGTGTAAAAAAAATTAAACACTTTAAAATGGCTATATCTCCGAAACCAAAAGAGATACAAGGTTGCGGGTGGTCGGAATCGATTCAGAATGACTTTTTCTATAAGTATGCATGATATCAAACGAATCTATTTTTCAAAAATTTCTCAATTTTGTAAGAAGGGTCCCCCCTTCTTACTTTTTCCGATTTTAAAAAAACACGAAAATCACTGTCATATTGTTCACATACGACTTACAACTGAGGTAATTCTTATGTAAAAAATCGCGCTGAATCGATTCCGACCACCCCCACATCTGTATCATTAGTCGTTTAAGAGTTACGGCGCTTTTAAGTTTTTCTCAAAAAAATATAAATAAAGGCCCATATCTCCGAAACTAAAAGTGATACGGCGTTGCGGATGGTCGGAATCGATTCAGCTTGAAATTTTCTATAAGTTCGGTTAGTCTAAAACGGTCCAAAAGTCGCTTAGTGCCTTAAAAAGTAGCAGATTTGCAAAACGCATATGATAACATGAACAAATTTGCGATATTTGGCAAAATATATAATTTTTTCAGATATGCTTAACAGTAACGTGTCTTATAGAAAAAAGTACGCTGAATCGAATGGGACCAAGCGCACATTCGTATCTCTGTTAGTTTAGACGCTATGACGGTTTAAAGTGTAAAAAAAATTAAACACTTTAAAATGGCTATATCTCCGAAACCAAAAGAGATACAAGGTTGCGGGTGGTCGGAATCGATTCAGAATGACTTTTTCTATAAGTATGCATGATATCAAACGAATCTATTTTTCAAAAATTTCTCAATTTTGTAAGAAGGGTCCCCCCTTCTTACTTTTTCCGATTTTAAAAAAACACGAAAATCACTGTCATATTGTTCACATACGACTTACAACTGAGGTAATTCTTATGTAAAAAATCGCGCTGAATCGATTCCGACCACCCCCACATCTGTATCATTAGTCGTTTAAGAGTTACGGCGCTTTTAAGTTTTTCTCAAAAAAATATAAATAAAGGCCCATATCTCCGAAACTAAAAGTGATACGGCGTTGCGGATGGTCGGAATCGATTCAGCTTGAAATTTTCTATAAGTTCGGTTAGTATAAAACGGTCCAAAAGTCGCTTAGTGCCTTAAAAAGTAGCAGATTTGCAAAACGCATATGAAAACATGAACAAATTTGCGATATTTGGCAAAATATATAATTTTTTCAGATATGCTTAACAGTAACGTGTCTTATAGAAAAAAGTACGCTGAATCGAATGGGACCAAGCGCACATTCGTATCTCTGTTAGTTTAGACGCTATGACGGTTTAAAGTGTAAAAAAAATTAAACACTTTAAAATGGCTATATCTCCGAAACCAAAAGAGATACAAGGTTGCGGGTGGTCGGAATCGATTCAGAATGACTTTTTCTATAAGTATGCATGATATCAAACGAATCTATTTTTCAAAAATTTCTCAATTTTGTAAGAAGGGTCCCCCCTTCTTACTTTTTCCGATTTTAAAAAAACACGAAAATCACTGTCATATTGTTCGCATACGACTTACAACTGAGGTAATTCTTATGTAAAAAATCGCGCTGAATCGATTCCGATCACCCCCACATCTGTATCATTAGTCGTTTAAGAGTTACGGCGCTTTTAAGTTTTTCTCAAAAAAATATAAATAAAGGCCCATATCTCCGAAACTAAAAGTGATACGGCGTTGCGGATGGTCGGAATCGATTCAGCTTGAAATTTTCTATAAGTTCGGTTAGTCTAAAACGGTCCAAAAGTCGCTTAGTGCCTTAAAAAGTAGCAGATTTGCAAAACGCATATGATAACATGAACAAATTTGCGATATTTGGCAAAATATATAATTTTTTCAGATATGCTTAACAGTAACGTGTCTTATAGAAAAAAGTACGCTGAATCGAATGGGACCAAGCGCACATTCGTATCTCTGTTAGTTTAGACGCTATGACGGTTTAAAGTGTAAAAAAAATTAAACACTTTAAAATGGCTATATCTCCGAAACCAAAAGAGATACAAGGTTGCGGGTGGTCGGAATCGATTCAGAATGACTTTTTCTATAAGTATGCATGATATCAAACGAATCTATTTTTCAAAAATTTCTCAATTTTGTAAGAAGGGTCCCCCCTTCTTACTTTTTCCGATTTTAAAAAAACACGAAAATCACTGTCATATTGTTCACATACGACTTACAACTGAGGTAATTCTTATGTAAAAAATCGCGCTGAATCGATTCCGACCACCCCCACATCTGTATCATTAGTCGTTTAAGAGTTACGGCGCTTTTAAGTTTTTCTCAAAAAAATATAAATAAAGGCCCATATCTCCGAAACTAAAAGTGATACGGCGTTGCGGATGGTCGGAATCGATTCAGCTTGAAATTTTCTATAAGTTCGGTTAGTCTAAAACGGTCCAAAAGTCGCTTAGTGCCTTAAAAAGTAGCAGATTTGCAAAACGCATATGATAACATGAACAAATTTGCGATATTTGGCAAAATATATAATTTTTTCAGATATGCTTAACAGTAACGTGTCTTATAGAAAAAAGTACGCTGAATCGAATGGGACCAAGCGCACATTCGTATCTCTGTTAGTTTAGACGCTATGACGGTTTAAAGTGTAAAAAAAATTAAACACTTTAAAATGGCTATATCTCCGAAACCAAAAGAGATACAAGGTTGCGGGTGGTCGGAATCGATTCAGAATGACTTTTTCTATAAGTATGCATGATATCAAACGAATCTATTTTTCAAAAATTTCTCAATTTTGTAAGAAGGGTCCCCCCTTCTTACTTTTTCCGATTTTAAAAAAACACGAAAATCACTGTCATATTGTTCACATACGACTTACAACTGAGGTAATTCTTATGTAAAAAATCGCGCTGAATCGATTCCGACCACCCCCACATCTGTATCATTAGTCGTTTAAGAGTTACGGCGCTTTTAAGTTTTTCTCAAAAAAATATAAATAAAGGCCCATATCTCCGAAACTAAAAGTGATACGGCGTTGCGGATGGTCGGAATCGATTCAGCTTGAAATTTTCTATAAGTTCGGTTAGTATAAAACGGTCCAAAAGTCGCTTAGTGCCTTAAAAAGTAGCAGATTTGCAAAACGCATATGAAAACATGAACAAATTTGCGATATTTGGCAAAATATATAATTTTTTCAGATATGCTTAACAGTAACGTGTCTTATAGAAAAAAGTACGCTGAATCGAATGGGACCAAGCGCACATTCGTATCTCTGTTAGTTTAGACGCTATGACGGTTTAAAGTGTAAAAAAAATTAAACACTTTAAAATGGCTATATCTCCGAAACCAAAAGAGATACAAGGTTGCGGGTGGTCGGAATCGATTCAGAATGACTTTTTCTATAAGTATGCATGATATCAAACGAATCTATTTTTCAAAAATTTCTCAATTTTGTAAGAAGGGTCCCCCCTTCTTACTTTTTCCGATTTTAAAAAAACACGAAAATCACTGTCATATTGTTCGCATACGACTTACAACTGAGGTAATTCTTATGTAAAAAATCGCGCTGAATCGATTCCGATCACCCCCACATCTGTATCATTAGTCGTTTAAGAGTTACGGCGCTTTTAAGTTTTTCTCAAAAAAATATAAATAAAGGCCCATATCTCCGAAACTAAAAGTGATACGGCGTTGCGGATGGTCGGAATCGATTCAGCTTGAAATTTTCTATAAGTTCGGTTAGTATAAAACGGTCCAAAAGTCGCTTAGTGCCTTAAAAAGTAGCAGATTTGCAAAACGCATATGAAAACATGAACAAATTTGCGATATTTGGCAAAATATATAATTTTTTCAGATATGCTTAACAGTAACGTGTCTTATAGAAAAAAGTACGCTGAATCGAATGGGACCAAGCGCACATTCGTATCTCTGTTAGTTTAGACGCTATGACGGTTTAAAGTGTAAAAAATATTAAACACTTTAAAATGGCTATATCTCCGAAACCAAAAGAGATACAAGGTTGCGGGTGGTCGGAATCGATTCAGAATGACTTTTTCTATAAGTATGCATGATATCAAACGAATCTATTTTTCAAAAATTTCGCAATTTTGTAAGAAGGGTCCCCCCTTCTTACTTTTTCCGATTTTAAAAAAACACGAAAATCACTGTCATATTGTTCGCATACGACTTACAACTGAGGTAATTCTTATGTAAAAAATCGCGCTGAATCGATTCCGACCACCCCCACATCTGTATCATTAGTCGTTTAAGAGTTACGGCGCTTTTAAGTTTTTCTCAAAAAAATATAAATAAAGGCCCATATCTCCGAAACTAAAAGTGATACGGCGTTGCGGATGGTCGGAATCGATTCCGCTTGAAATTTTCTATAAGTTCGGTTAGTCTAAAACGGTCCAAAAGTCGCTTAGTGCCTTAAAAAGTAGCAGATTTGCAAAACGCATATGATAACATGAACAAATTTGCGATATTTGGCAAAATATATAATTTTTTCAGATATGCTTAACAGTAACGTGTCTTATAGAAAAAAGTACGCTGAATCGAATGGGACCAAGCGCACATTCGTATCTCTGTTAGTTTAGACGCTATGACGGTTTAAAGTGTAAAAAAAATTAAACACTTTAAAATGGCTATATCTCCGAAACCAAAAGAGATACAAGGTTGCGGGTGGTCGGAATCGATTCAGAATGACTTTTTCTATAAGTATGCATGATATCAAACGAATCTATTTTTCAAAAATTTCGCAATTTTGTAAGAAGGGTCCCCCCTTCTTACTTTTTCCGATTTTAAAAAAACACGAAAATCACTGTCATATTGTTCGCATACGACTTACAACTGAGGTAATTCTTATGTAAAAAATCGCGCTGAATCGATTCCGACCACCCCCACATCTGTATCATTAGTCGTTTAAGAGTTACGGCGCTTTTAAGTTTTTCTCAAAAAAATATAAATAAAGGCCCATATCTCCGAAACTAAAAGTGATACGGCGTTGCGGATGGTCGGAATCGATTCAGCTTGAAATTTTCTATAAGTTCGGTTAGTCTAAAACGGTCCAAAAGTCGCTTAGTGCCTTAAAAAGTAGCAGATTTGCAAAACGCATATGATAACATGAACAAATTTGCGATATTTGGCAAAATATATAATTTTTTCAGATATGCTTAACAGTAACGTGTCTTATAGAAAAAAGTACGCTGAATCGAATGGGACCAAGCGCACATTCGTATCTCTGTTAGTTTAGACGCTATGACGGTTTAAAGTGTAAAAAAAATTAAACACTTTAAAATGGCTATATCTCCGAAACCAAAAGAGATACAAGGTTGCGGGTGGTCGGAATCGATTCAGAATGACTTTTTCTATAAGTATGCATGATATCAAACGAATCTATTTTTCAAAAATTTCTCAATTTTGTAAGAAGGGTCCCCCCTTCTTACTTTTTCCGATTTTAAAAAAACACGAAAATCACTGTCATATTGTTCGCATACGACTTACAACTGAGGTAATTCTTATGTAAAAAATCGCGCTGAATCGATTCCGATCACCCCCACATCTGTATCATTAGTCGTTTAAGAGTTACGGCGCTTTTAAGTTTTTCTCAAAAAAATATAAATAAAGGCCCATATCTCCGAAACTAAAAGTGATACGGCGTTGCGGATGGTCGGAATCGATTCAGCTTGAAATTTTCTATAAGTTCGGTTAGTATAAAACGGTCCAAAAGTCGCTTAGTGCCTTAAAAAGTAGCAGATTTGCAAAACGCATATGAAAACATGAACAAATTTGCGATATTTGGCAAAATATATAATTTTTTCAGATATGCTTAACAGTAACGTGTCTTATAGAAAAAAGTACGCTGAATCGAATGGGACCAAGCGCACATTCGTATCTCTGTTAGTTTAGACGCTATGACGGTTTAAAGTGTAAAAAAAATTAAACACTTTAAAATGGCTATATCTCCGAAACCAAAAGAGATACAAGGTTGCGGGTGGTCGGAATCGATTCAGAATGACTTTTTCTATAAGTATGCATGATATCAAACGAATCTATTTTTCAAAAATTTCTCAATTTTGTAAGAAGGGTCCCCCCTTCTTACTTTTTCCGATTTTAAAAAAACACGAAAATCACTGTCATATTGTTCGCATACGACTTACAACTGAGGTAATTCTTATGTAAAAAATCGCGCTGAATCGATTCCGATCACCCCCACATCTGTATCATTAGTCGTTTAAGAGTTACGGCGCTTTTAAGTTTTTCTCAAAAAAATATAAATAAAGGCCCATATCTCCGAAACTAAAAGTGATACGGCGTTGCGGATGGTCGGAATCGATTCAGCTTGAAATTTTCTATAAGTTCGGTTAGTATAAAACGGTCCAAAAGTCGCTTAGTGCCTTAAAAAGTAGCAGATTTGCAAAACGCATATGAAAACATGAACAAATTTGCGATATTTGGCAAAATATATAATTTTTTCAGATATGCTTAACAGTAACGTGTCTTATAGAAAAAAGTACGCTGAATCGAATGGGACCAAGCGCACATTCGTATCTCTGTTAGTTTAGACGCTATGACGGTTTAAAGTGTAAAAAAAATTAAACACTTTAAAATGGCTATATCTCCGAAACCAAAAGAGATACAAGGTTGCGGGTGGTCGGAATCGATTCAGAATGACTTTTTCTATAAGTATGCATGATATCAAACGAATCTATTTTTCAAAAATTTCGCAATTTTGTAAGAAGGGTCCCCCCTTCTTACTTTTTCCGATTTTAAAAAAACACGAAAATCACTGTCATATTGTTCGCATACGACTTACAACTGAGGTAATTCTTATGTAAAAAATCGCGCTGAATCGATTCCGACCACCCCCACATCTGTATCATTAGTCGTTTAAGAGTTACGGCGCTTTTAAGTTTTTCTCAAAAAAATATAAATAAAGGCCCATATCTCCGAAACTAAAAGTGATACGGCGTTGCGGATGGTCGGAATCGATTCAGCTTGAAATTTTCTATAAGTTCGGTTAGTCTAAAACGGTCCAAAAGTCGCTTAGTGCCTTAAAAAGTAGCAGATTTGCAAAACGCATATGAAAACATGAACAAATTTGCGATATTTGGCAATATATATAATTTTTTCAGATATGCTTAACAGTAACGTGTCTTATAGAAAAAAGTACGCTGAATCGAATGGGACCAAGCGCACATTCGTATCTCTGTTAGTTTAGACGCTATGACGGTTTAAAGTGTAAAAAAAATTAAACACTTTAAAATGGCTATATCTCCGAAACCAAAAGAGATACAAGGTTGCGGGTGGTCGGAATCGATTCAGAATGACTTTTTCTATAAGTATGCATGATATCAAACGAATCTATTTTTCAAAAATTTCTCAATTTTGTAAGTACGCTGAATCGAATGGGACCAAGCAGAGACATTTAATATAAGGAGACATAACATCCCATTCATAAAACACGATTTGTTTATAATCATACATAGTTTCACAGTTTTAAATAAGTTGGAAAGAGATGGCTTTAAAAAGGCAACGTTGTAACGGAAGCTTCTTCAGCATTATCTTAACCAGGGGCGTATGGTTTTTTCGGGATTATTAAAAACAAGAATTTTTAACGTAAGTTAAAAATATATTTTGTGTTAATGGAATATTCATATAACATTAGAACATACCTAACAATTGTAAAGCCAGGTTTTACAATATTTATTTAATAAAAGGAGCAAAATTTACTTGAATATCAGTTAGAAGTAATTAATACTGGAGAGGTTCTAGACGCAATAGAAACTGATTTTACGTTTTATTAAAATAATTTACTCTAGAAGATAAAATTTGGTATGTAATTTGAATCATAAAGATTTTAACGTGATTTGTTTTATCGCATATAATCTGGTGGTCAAAGCATTTTAATTGCCAAACGTCACTGTGTAGTAAAGTGGCATTTTACTAAACGATTTTAAATGCAATACATAATGTGCCTTTACTAACAAATGAGAATAATAAACTGGCCACGTGCGAGTAGAACTTGCGAGGAGAGGGTATGTACCATTCCGTTTTTTGTGAAAACTTTAATACTTAAGATTTTCGTTTTAGTTTTCCTGTAAACTATAAGAGGGGGCCCTATATTCGCTATTTTTTCCAAATTTTAGACTCAGTAGTTTTGGAGTGAAGGATTTCGGTACATATTAAATATTTATTCTTTCTTTTGTACCTGACCGCTAAGGTAGGGCAATTTCCGTATCTATATATTTTTTAGTTATTTTGAGTAGGTAATAAAAGACAACATCGGATTTTTCTTATATTATTTATTACATATTATCACAAGAAATTTTTAGACAATAATCAGTCTTAAATATAATAATTATTAATGGCATAATTAAAGACTACTGCAAATAAGTTGAGTTTATTTGTTTTACCTGTAAGATAAACGATCAGTAAAAACTGTGGTATTAAATTGGGGATCAGCATCTGGTCTTATTTGCCTTCGTCCAGTTAGTTGAGTAGTCATAATATCGCTCCGATCAAAATAATCTGAACAAATTTGAGCAAACTTTTTGACATGCTGGTTTCGTAAATCCAAAATATCATCCATCTTTGTCTGCGCTCATGATTTACTGGAAAGCTACAACAATATAAATAAGCATTAAAGTATGCTAAAATGTGCTGTAAAAGGTAAACGAAATGTTTACCTTCGAAAAATCTAGGTTTAGTAAATAAGTCCAACAAAATTATCTATTCAGCTTAAAGATGGGAAATCTAGCTTAGAATTTAACAATCATTTTTTTAATCCTCCATCAAGATATTTTTTAAAGAAGTGCACATGTAAAATTGTTTTTGCAATAATTTAATAAAAATAATTTTTAACTACGTCTACACCACTGCTTAACTTAAAAAAACATAATCTTACTTACCGCCGAAATATCAATCCGGGATTAGAATAATCCATTTTTTTGCAAACTACGCACTGCCGAACCATTGTAAATTGTCAATACTAATAAAAAAAAATGAAAAATACTTGATTTTCGCAAAATGTCACACAAAGCACATAGCAACACTGCAACTTCCGTAATGGCAATAAAAGGAATGCATTGAATGAAAAGTGAATCATGCGTTCATGCAGTGTTGTCACATGTATTTTCCAACAGATGCATTTAATATAAGTTATATACCCTTCGTCTTCAGCTCGCCGAAGTTTGTCAACGTTGAATTCTGATAGAAACGGTGTATGATCAGGTTAAAATGTAAACAGTTGGATCTGCTTATATTAAATATCTCTGGGACCAAGCGCACATTCGTATCCCTGTTCCACTGTGCCATAGCGCTGTTGCATTGTGTTGCTGTTATCGTGATATAGAAGTACAGCACTTATTCTACGGTAATTTATTACAGTAATTATATTGTTTTTTTTTTTAACTATTAGCTGTCAAAAATAATAAAAAACAAAACTGTTTATAATAATACTGAACACATTTCAGTGAATTTAATTGGGAATCACTGATTTAATAGAACTTGAATTCAAGTCAATGTGATAATTGAAATCAAACGCACTGTATAGGCAAATATACTAACAAAACAAATGTCTATAACAGATATAAGACAATACTTTACAGTTCCGGCAACAAAGTACCCTTTCAAATCAGGAAGCGGTTAAGGACTAAATCCAAGGCTCCACTTGCGGAAATGCATGGCATACAGGGATCACATTTCCGTTTCAATGTCGTGGCAATGATGAGAAATTTTTGCACCAAAGTCTTTCCCCCCATGGAATGATTTGACTTTGATCCGAGGTATTTTTCCCCAGAACGCTTACTTCTCGAGATATTTGGATGTCCCAAGTTAAAAAACTCACCGGTATAGTATAGTTCATTTATCTCACTTTTCTTTATAAAAGTGTCTTCTCAAATTTCAAATCAAATACCTAGTCCAAAGACAAATTGTAGGTAAATGACTTTTTTGCTGCATTTTTCGCTTACCATTTACAATTTCATGAATCGTTTATGATTTTTTTTATCATTCAGCTAATTCTTATTTTAGCGAATAGAAAATTGGACATACTGTATATAAATCTGTATCGGAAATAGACACTCCTTTGCGATTATTTATAGATTATATTTTCCATCGACATGAAATTATGATTATAAGTTTATAACTATTTGATGTGATATAAAAAATTCAAGGTTTAAAAAAATGAGTAAAATAAAAAATCGTTCTACCTATACTTATAATTGAAAAGAAAAAAAATTCGAGCCAACTGCTTCGAGCTAACTTCAAAAATGTTGACATTTGATACGCTATAATAAAGAAAATAAAATTTCTGTTGACACGTGCGTTGACGCGGGTAACGGCTAGTATTATATGATATTTGCTAATCGTTTGTAAGGTTATTTATACAGTATGTTATCACGTCATGTAAAAATTAACCAAAGCATGCTTGTCAGTTTCCTAACTAATTTCTTTTAGACAGATTTTTTTATTTTCAAAATATTTCCGTCACCATAAAGTTTAGAAAAAAAAATGTTTTACGAAACTTTCTTGTAAAAATAAATTGAATAATAACCTGTTATGAAAATTATACCATTATTATATAAAAAAATAACGTTATTGCATATATCTCTTTTGCGTATGTGCCGATTTATCCCAAAATCAACAAAGCTCTTCACATTTGCATATCAAACATTCTCCCAAAATTTAGTTTCAATTCGCTCATCCGTTTGACCTGTATCGTGCTCACAGCCAGACAGACGCACAGACTATCCAAGACTAAGATATTTGGATTCGGGTGACCTCAAAATGAAAAAAAAAATTGTAAAATCTTGAAATATAAATTTTGACCTAAATTACTACCCCCCACTTGTAGTGCTGGAATAGGTAAAATCATGGTCATTTGGGTGACAACACTATTTCAACTTTTAAAAAAATTTGACATTTTGATTTGAATTGGTGTCATTTTTAAGATTTATCACATGAGCGTCATTAATATTGAAATTTATTAGGGGGGATCCACGTCGAGAAAGAAGTAACTATGTCAAATAATGGTACTGCATCCGCGTTTCGTCTTAATCTCCGCGAAGCCGCGGGTAACGACTAGTTTATTTTTAAAGGCGCCATTAAGAAGTCGCATAAAAAGATCTCAATGAGTGAATGAATGCAATAGAATTTATACGTGTAAGTTATTCATATTATGGAGTTATTAATACAGTAGCTATTTGATATATTTATAAACACGTAACGCATTTGCGCGAATTTAAAAAGCTAAACACTGACCAGCCACCAGCAACAGAGAGACTGGTCAGTGAACTTATAATATAAATCATTGCTTCCGGAGTATTACGGTACGTAACAAAACATTCTTCATCTGTTTTTTTTTATTGCTGAAATATATCGACAAATGAAGTCTGCAGCAGCTGGATACGTCACAACATGAAGAAAAACAAAACACGTTCGCAGGAACAGATTATGATGTTTTAAAAAATACGCTATCGCATACACGCTGTTTTGACAGGACGTATATTGTTAAATCTATACTAATATATAAAGCTGAAGAGTTTGTTTGTTTGTTTGGTTGGTTGAACGCGCTAGTCTCAGGAACTACCTATACTGGTTCGAACTGGAAAATTTTTTTTTTGTTGGATAGCACATTTATCGAGGAAGGCTATAGGCTATATAATATCACGCTACGACCAATAGGAGCGGAGCATCAATGAAGAATGTTGCCAAATGTAACTCAAAATTTGTCCGTTCGACAAAAACTTTTGAACGGTAACTCCGATCATCATGAAATTTGGACACAACATTCATCTCAGTAAACTAAGATGAATATGCGTACTCATGTCTCTCCCCGCCATTCGTTCTTTTGCACCCGGATGAAACCGGACGGGACCGCTAGTAATATTATATTTGAACAAATTAGACCAAAGTTTAAAACAGCTGTATTTAAACTGTGCAAAAAAAATCTTTAAAATGTTATAGAATTTGTAAAGACATAATATTATTACCTTTCAAATAAATAAAATTATCAATCAAAGACAATTTATATAGGTATTATTACCGTTACGAGTAGACCGAAGTGTAAGATAGAGAGAGCGTATGTGGGCTGAATTGAAGCGTGCTGCGATGCGATATACGCTCTCTCTCACATTTTTCGGGGGTGAGATTTGGCGGATGAAGGGGTTGATAAGAGTCGGCGACAATGTTTAACACCACAACCGTGCTCAGTACCCTCAAAACAGGGAAAAATATTTTTTCTTCATATCTCGATCGAAAGTACGTACTTTCGTCCCTTATAGCAGGGACGAAAGTTTGACATTTACTCCCTATTATTTATTATATTAAATGACAGCGGTAACCCTAGTTACGAGTATAAATACGCATGAGAAATTTTTTACTCCCGCCGTTCTCACTAGGAGTAAATGTCAATCTTTCGTCCTTGCTGACGAAAGTACGTACTTTCGAGCGGATATTAAGAAAATTCGTATACACCACACGGGCCTTATAAAAGTTGAAATCTCGGCCCTGCGCGTCATGATGCCTCGGCAAATTCAACTTTCGGCCCTTGTGATGTAATATACTTTTTTTTTTCGGAAAGGGAATAACGTAACTCGCGTTTAACCCCGTTCGGGGGTGGTTTTTAGTCGTTTTGGGGGGTTGCGCAACCCTAAAGAGATATTTTAACATCACCACCGCGTTCAGCATCCTCGAAAACGGCGGGTCTAACACAGATATGAGCGCCGCGCCGGCGCGCCGTCGCCGCCGACGATTCCTTCCCGCCGCCGCCGCCGTGAAAATGTAACGATCAGAAAATGTTGAAAACATATTTTTAAAGACTACTTTATATTTTTTTATGACTTAAAAGAAACATCTTTGTTTTCTCTAAGATTTATTTTCTTGTTAATTGTTATTAGAACTTTATGACAACGTTGATTTTTTCTGCCAATCGAAGTGCCAAAAATATTTTAGCTCTAGGCTAGAAACCATTTCCTTATAAAAATAATTTGTGTTAAATAAATAATAATTCTGATTGTTAAACTACATGTTTTGTTTTATTGTATCCTGCTCATCATTAAAAAATGCTCCTAAGGTCACGCCGCCGACTACGGCGTCGCCGCCGACCTTCAAAAGTCGGCGCGCCGCCGCCGATCCTTTACCCATCGGCGCTCATATCTAGTCTAACATGAATTTAGAAATCTCTAATAAAGTCGATGCCACATTTTACATTTAACCTTCGTAAATTAAAGGTCAATTTTATAAACATGTAATCTAACAATGTGTAAACTGACAGCTTTGACTGTAACATGCATTCATGAATATGAAAACCACTCTCAGTCGATATACCTACAGGTTTTCAATTTGACCTCGGTGATGCATCGATTAGTGAACTGCACATGGTGCATCTCAACGAAGGTCAGAATTGCATCGTGCTCTGTCTCTGCATTTCGGATACTTATGTTGCATTGCAAGACGTGAGAGAAAGAGAGATAAAAGACTGGGCCCACCGTACGCACCGGTACAGGTATATAATGTTATACTGTAGTTTGTGGGCCTGTAGGTTCTATCGGCATGCCGGTGCGGTCATTACTCCTAACAGGACATACTGTATAAAACGCCCATCACACATTATTACACAATTCTGATCATGTTACACATTTATCTCACGCTAACGTTCCGTTACGCAGAGGAAAGTTAAGGAGGTTGATGCGTTACAGTCCCAATCAAAAGTAAGTCGAATTCTAAATGGGAACTTTTCCATAATACATTTTTACAAAAGGTTATAAGTCGATGATACCAATAAATTATTGTCATAAAGGCATAAATAAATTTTTTTTTTTAATATTAATTAATTATTTCAGTATTTTACTTAATGGACTAACTTTTGAATTTTTTGTACAAAGTTAGGCTAGAAAAAAAAATTATGTAAGTATCTGTAGGTATTTTACATATTTTTTTCAGTAAATAATTAAAAAAAAATAGAAGTATAAAAATTAAAATTAAATCATTAAAAAGTTGAAAATTCAGTTAGAATTGTTAAAATTGTCAAGAATAAAAATCCATAATTGAAAAGTGCTAAGGTTTAATTTTTTTTTATTGATTAAAAGTCTCTTAATTAAATTGGAAAAAAGAATTGGTTGTCTGTAAAGTCGGTTTACGGACGATAGTTTTACGTGATAACGTCATAAAGAAACATTAATGAACTCTCTGACGTCACGCGAGAAGAGAAAGAAATGCGTACAAGCCGACGCTTGGGCCGATCGTGCCTCTCTATCGCTTATATCGCGCTCTAGCTTGCACGCTCAGGCTCAGGCGGAACGTGACACTTTTTCGTGCGTGCAGCCGGTGTTTCATCAATTTATAAGACGTTATCACGTCAAAAATATTAAAATATGCGTAAGCATCGATGCTTTACATAGTTAGTTTTCGGAACAGCTGACATTATTTGGTTATTTGCAAAAAATTAAAATGTACCGTTTGCATGCTAGGTTGACATATTTTCCATAATACTACATGTAAAAGTTTTTTTTAATTTTTGACTTTAAAATTTTGTCATAAAAAAACTATTAAAAAAATTTTATTTCAGATTTTTTTTCATTATCTTCGTTTAACGCCTCAACCTCCTTAAGGCCGCTGCACAAGAGGCTACAAACACTGCTTGGCGTTCTGCTGGTCGTTAGTCTGGGTACGAAGCTGGAAATGATGTCACTGCGGGCTCGCCTGCTAGCTCACAGATAGGTATTAAAATTAGAAGAGGGGCTATTTTCCTTGCTAGGTCCGCTGCTATGTATGAGCAAGAACCAATCAGGAAGCAGTATCTTGTCACGTGGGCAACTTGAACAAACGCCCACAAACCAACACGGCGTCATTCCGCTCAGAGTCAGACACCAGACACGTTTTGTTCTGTGTTTATATTTGAACTGTCACTGCGCGCGCACCAGATTTATTCAACAAAATTAGCTTGAAAAGTCGTCTCGTGTGAAGCGAGCACATAACAGCAATCTAGAAAAACAGTGTTAGAAAACTAGTAAGCAAATCTAGCAAGGAATCTAGCAGCGTTTCTATAGCCACGTGTGCAGCGGTCTTTAATGTTATTTATGACGCTATTACGTAAAGACTTGCCAAGGATATGTTGCACGTCATGTAAAAATTTATCAAAGCATGCTTAACTAGTTTATTTCTGACAGATCTACAAAACAAAATCCGTATTCAGATCTGTATCCGCGGATATACATTTTTAACGATTCGGCACATCACTACATACAATTTAGTCTAGGTTTTCATACATCGAACTGCAAAACGTAAGCGTTATGTTCATTCTAAACCAGCGTTTACAATATACAATTAATAAAGTGTTTTTGATACCCAAGCATCATTTCCACTGTGGTATGTATTTATAAAATATGGAAACTTATGACCATAAATCACAGATGAGCAATGTTTCTTTTATGGTGGGTCGTAACTCGAAAGTCTATTTTGAGACCTCCTCAAAAAATATTTTTTTGAGTTTTTTAAAACTCTAATTTTTATTAAGACTATAGAAACCCACACTCAAATGACTATGTTTATATAAATTATTTATATATTTATATAAATTATTGTATTGTTGTGGATTCTTAATATACAATACAAATAAAATATTTCATAAAAACTATGCGTAAGTTGCACTAAGCAAGACACATTTACAAAATTTCATTAAAATCTGTTCAGTTGTTTCGAAGATAAGCGCGGCCAAAATTGTGACACGGAAATTTTATATATATTATATACTAGTGTGACCTGTGCGAATTATTCGCACTAAATAAGTATAATAAAATTATCACTTTACAAAATTATTTTTTAAATATGATTGCAGGTATTCAATTCGTTTCTAATTTTGCACACTGCTTATAACGTTCTTCTTTTTGTTGTATTACAATATGAAGCTCAGATGACAGATCCAAGAAATATTTTACTAAAATTGTCATATAGAGGCGCAAGTAGCAAAAGCGTTGAGCTAAGCCAGATGGCATCATGCAGCATTGCTGTGACGTTGTTCAGCGTTGCTCGCTGTTATTAAAGCCGTCAGATGGCAGTATGCAGTATTGTGTCTGTTGTATTACAATATGAAGGTCAGATGACAGATCGAAGTGTTGACGTTGTTTCAAAATTAAAGCCGTTAGATGGCAGACGTTGTTCAGCGTCGCTGTATTTTAATTAATTTACAAAAACAAGCATTAATAAATTTTTTAGTTGTCGATGTCAGTAGAGCAAGCAATTATCTGTAAAATGATATATAATTTATGTGGAGTAATTGTGAGGTTTTATCTAAAAAGGGAGGCAAACATCTTTAACCTTAGCGTATTAATATATATGATGATAGATAGTCTAGCCCTAAGCACCCTTCACGACTGCGGGCCCGGGTAATTTATATCTAGATGAAAATTATTTTCTTTGCGAACAATAATACACGTGTAGACAAATTTCAAACAGGGCTGTTATTGTAAAATAATGAAAATTAATGAATAAAGTAAGTATATTAACAATGTTCTGAGAAATAGTTACGAAGGACTCATGGCATAACAGTTTTCCCATTGGTGCAATTTGCCGATTGCTTGTTATTCTGCTGGGACCATTTCGTAATG
This sequence comes from Xanthostigma xanthostigma, assembly GCA_963575645.1. NCBI lineage: Eukaryota > Metazoa > Arthropoda > Insecta > Raphidioptera > Raphidiidae > Xanthostigma > Xanthostigma xanthostigma. The sequence goes on along the minus strand of OY754472.1, from coordinate 6,808,293 downwards.
AAAAGTATACGCAAGGTGTTGATAAAATTCAAGAAAATATTAATCAACCTGAAAAATCTATTCGAATTCAAAATTAATAGAGAGAGTAAAAATATAATGTTAAATTTAATGAGATATAGATCGAGCTCAGTGGCGGATACACGGGGGGGGGGGGGGTTCGGGTCCAAACCCCCCCCTTCCAGAGAATCAAAAATCCCAAATTAAAATCTTACTGCGCGATAAAAAAAAAGCTTTTCATGTTTTTCATGAAATCTCCGCAAAAGGAGTAAACATTTTTCAAGACCCCCCCCCCTTGCAGTAATCCTGGATCCGCCACTGATCGAGCTCATATTATGTATGCATTGTATCCATTAATTACGTAAGTTTAAATGTGGTAGGGGTCCGGGAAAATCTTACCAAATCCCAATTAAAGGGAGAGGGATCGATGAAAATCTCACGTCAACTTTTGGAACGAAGTTCCTTATGGGACGTTATAGATATTAGATATGAATGGAGAAGGCTAGAAAAAAAACGTAAAGAAAAAGCGTAAAGAAATCTGTAACGAAAATCTACATACAGTATGTAAACACGTAAGGTGCACATATAGGGAAATTAGCATTAGGAAAAAATACTTGGATCAGAGTTAGCCATGACTGCATTAATTGTTATTTATATTGAATTATTGTGGTAATCTTGAGGATTTCTATTTTATTTTGATTTATTTTTATTTTACTTGGGTTTTTTAATAATAAAAAGCTCTTATAAATCAGTATTTTAATTTTTTTGTACAAAAATAAAACAAAAAAACAACTTCATCTGTTTGGAAACATTTCAATCAAAAATTATCTGACTGGTATGACGTATACGCGTTGGTAAATCAGTGATCCAATGTCTTTAGGTTCAACACGAATACGCGGAGATATTTGATCTCGCACCATATTTAATTTTTTTTTTGGGAATTTAATGTCCCATTAATAAAAAAAGTCCGAAAGTCCGATTATGTTGTAATCATTTGAATATTTTCTTCAGTAGTATACACATTCATTTTGCAAAAGAATATTATCTGTCAAATTGAAAAACAAGATTTCAAGGCTCACTCTGATCTAGTCATTTTTTCCCAATGTTAATTTCCCTATGTGCACCTTACGTGTTTACATACTGTATAAAATTGACAATTACCTATATTTACCAAAAAAAAAAAAAATACGACATAATGTGTTGGTTTCCGGATGTTTGGTCAAATTTAATTTTTGTTTTTCAGTTGTCCCGATTTCAAAACCAAAATTCCGATTTTTCTACCCTTCTGCTCCGAAAGAACCCCGAACAAACCTTATAGGATTTGGTTCTCGGTTAAATTGATCGAAAATTGTTTTATTTTATAGTTAAAAGGTAACTAAGAAAAAGTGTCCATGGGCGCATAGCCCAAAAACCAATAGATTTTTAGCTACAGATATGTTTAGCGAGATTTTAGATATAGGGACCTTTAAACTATAAAATAATTCCATTTTCGATCAATTTAACCGAGATCCTTTGACATACAGGACGTGGCATGGCAACACTAGTTGTTCAGCAAATGTAATATATATGCTGACATCTAGTACACACTATGGTCAGCTATGGTTACCTTATAAATATACTGATGGCAGCAGTGGCGCAGAAAATATTAAAGTGCTGTACACTATGACCGTTACAATTATAATTATTGTCGGTGAACTATTATAATTTATAAATTTCATTCGGCACGTTGTTCTTTAGATACAGTCTCGTGTATAAAAATTCCAGCCAATTGCGCGACGGGACCATTCCAACTTCAAAAATGTTGACATTTGATTATAATAAAGAAAACAAAATTTCTGATATCGTGTGAGGTGACGCGGGTGATGGCTAGTATTCAATATAATATTTGCTATTCGTTGCCATGGTTACCTACATAATATGTAAAAATTAATCAAAGCTTGCCGAACTAGTTTATTTCTGACAGATCCATAAAACCAAAGAGCGGCTGATTTTTTTTATATTCAAAATATTTCCGAAACTATAAAGTTTAGAAAAAAAAATTTAACGAAGATTTATTGAAAAAATAAATACAATAATAAGCCGTTATGAAAAGTTATCCATTATTAAATAAAAAACGCCGTTACAGCATATATCTCTTCTGCGCATGCTCCGATTTTCCCCAAAAACATATAGGGCTCTTCGTATTTGCATACCAAACATCGTCCTAAAATTTGGTTTCAATCCGTTTGACCTGTATCGTGCTCACAAACGGACTAACAGACGCAGAGAGTTTTTCCAAAAATGTATTTTTTGGATTCCACGTTGTCTTCAGACGCTAGATTTCAGTTGCCCCAATATCTATAATATATTTTAACTATTTTAAGATGTATAGTGTATACCCACAGTTCTGTTCTGTGATGTATACCCCTGTAAGTACTAAATTTCATGTTTTTATCATAAAGTGCACAATATTGCTAACGTTCTCAATACGTTTGTTTATTTTACGTTTGGTAATTTTACGTTCGTTAATTTTATGTCTGTTAATTAACCTTACATTTGTTAATTATACGTTTGTTAATTTTTATTTGTTAATTTCACGTTTGTTAATATTACATTTACATATCCGATAATATTGAGATCTTTGTAAATAATTCCGTGGCATATAAGGATCAAAGCAAAGCAATACTGAACTATTTAAACTTGCATTTATTACTGACGTTTCGGTACGTTTTGTACCATCTTCTGACTTTTCTCAATCTTAAAAAAATATTTATTTTTTGCTTTACCCCCCCTCCTCAAAAAAAATTGGTTGTCTGTAAAGTCGGTTTACGGACGATAGTTTTACGTGATAACGTATTCCGCTCGTATATCATATTTAATAATCACGAACAGGGTCAGGCAGAACGTTAATTTATTTATTAAAATTACTCACCACCTATAATAATAATTGTTTTTTTTAACTTTCTTTCTTTCGTATTTATTTTAAGTCTCAAAGATTAACTGTCATAATATTTTGAAAACAATTGTTTCATTGTTTATACAGCGTGTCCCATTTTAATGTCCCACCCCGGATAACTTTTGTCAGTGACCTTGAATAAAAAATTGTTTGGTACAAAAGTTGTACAACTTGGAGGGGGACATTCGATGGCACTAATACTTTTGACCTTGGGTATAAGGTCCAAGGTCATTCAAGGTCAACTTTGTTTTTTTTAATGGAACGTCCTATTTTTGATATCGGCAATCGATTGCGCGTGAAAAAATATGAGACTTTTGTCTGAAACTTTTTTCGAGAACGGGCAAATTTTCTCAATCAATTTAGCCATCAAAATTGAAAATTTTTGAATTTTCAATTCAAGAATGGTGAGATTTTCTTCAAAAACAATAGGGCTTTTCATATTTGCATACCAAACATCCTCCCAAAATTTTGTTTCAATCCGTTCATCCGTTTGACCTGTATAGTGTTCACAGACTAACCGAATAACCGACTAACAGACTAACAGACGCACAGAGTTTTGCCCGTTCTCGAAAAAAGTTTCAGACAAAAGTCTCATATTTTTTCACGCGCAATCGATTGCCGATGTCAAAAATAGGACGTTCCATTAAAAAAAACAAAGTTGACCTTGAATGACCTTGAACCTTATACCCAAGGTCAAAAGTATTAGTGCCATCGAATGTCCCCCTCCAAGTTGTACAACTTTTGTACCAAACAATTTTTCATTCAAGGTCACTGACAAAAGTTATCCGGGGTGGGACATTAAAATGGGACACGCTGTATAACATTCCAAAACCTACTTACAATATTTAAGTATTTTCATACGTCAAAAAATTGATTTTTATAATGATAAAATTTGTAAGAAAACGATTTTTTCGAGAGATGAGACCTAGCAAAAACGATTTTTTGCCCCCCAAAATCCCTTTTCAGTAAATTTCATCCAAATCGTTAGGGCCGTTTTCGAGAAAAGCACGCACAGGGTCAGGTGGAACGTTAGGAACGTTACACTTTTTCGTGCATGCAACCGGTGTTTCATCAATTTATAAGATTGGTGATTCATCAATTTATAAGACGTTATCACGTCAAAAATATCTATACCATTCCAACACTACAAGTGAGGAATGGTAGGTACTAATATAGGTCAAGTTCTACTTTTCAAAATGTTTACAATATTTTTTCGTTTGAGGTTCCCCGAATCAAAAAACCATATTTTTGGAAAAAGTTTGTGCGTCTGATAGTCTCTTTGTATGTGAACACGATACAGGTTAAGCGGATGAGCGAATTGAAACCAAATTTTGGGAGGATGTTTGATATGCAAATATGAAAAGCCATATTGTTTTTGGGGGATGCGCAGAAGAAATATATGCTATAACGTTGTTTTTTTATAGAATAATGGTATACTTTTAATAACGGTTTATTATCCTATCTATTTTTACAAGAAAGTTTTGTGAAAAAACAATTTTCTCATCTTTATAGTTCCGGAATTATTTTGAAAATTAAAAAAAATCTTTTCTTTTAGTTAAGTAGTTGATAAGCACGCTTTGATTAATTTTTACGATTTACTTGATAACATAATATGATAACGATATGAACATGAATATCAAATTTCATTATACATATTTAATACTAGCCGTTACCAACGTCACCGCACGTGTTAACGGAAATTTTATTTTCTGTATTATAATATGCCAAATGTCAATATTTTATAAGTTAGAATAGTTTTTAAGAGCACACATTTCAGTATTAAGATGTACCATCTCAGACAATTTCCATTAGCGCATCTAGAAGAGAAAAGGGAGAACACAAGAGTGAAGTTGTCGTTTTTCAACATCTAGGCAGCCATTTTCGTCCAACTTTCCGATCTCATGATTGGCTACCTTTTCTATTGTGAAGTAGTTTATAAATTCTATACTTCCACTTAATTAATAGCAATGGGCGACTGGAGGAATTTTAGGACATTAGGATAAGGCAGGCTTTTAAGCACAGGAGTTTGACAGGTAATCGGCCATGGCCTTGAATCAGGAACCATCTCGATATTTATCTGGAATTATTGAGGGAAACCATGGAAAACCTCAACAAGATGGCCGGTACAGGAATTACCGTTTCTCGGCGAGAGGCAGCAGGAAAAAATCCTAGCCACATCTGCCCCCGCTTGGATTCGAACCCGGTACCTCCCGAATGCGAGTCTAGTGCTCTCACCACTACGCCACTCCGCTCGGTACTATTGGACGATTCGTGCGCCCACAGAAGGATTGAATTTTATATCTGTTATTTATTGTTGCAGTATTTTGTTTTTCTCTACATTAATTAGATTCACTTTGATTCAGTTGTAGCTCGGTGCAATACGCGCCGATGATTGGACGAGAAAATAAATCCCCGTCTTCCAATTGGTCGGATTCAACACATGCGCCACGTCGAGCACAAGTTTGATGTCTTTATTTTACAGCGGTTTATTTGTATGAAAATTGTGACGACTGTGTAAATATTATTGCCTGTTACTTGTTGCTTGTACTTGTTCAGTGTCACTTTTCGAAATCGACAGTTTCAATAGGTTTTTTTTTTTAAATCTCGTAGAAAAACCGACCACTTCCTGTAAATTTTCGTTCGACCGATCTTAAGATTTGGAAAAAAAAACGTAAGTTTTATATTTTTCTTATGTTAGCTTAACATTTTAAATCAGTGGAGTTGATTTTATGATTATATTTTTATTTTGTCATCTTAAGGTAGTACGAGCAACAAGGCAATTTAAAAAAAAAAAAGGCTTGATTTTTTTTATATGAAGTTGGACTAAATCTAAACCAATTCTGAAAATTTTAGGGGGGTTGCCCGATTATTTAAATATTTATTGTAAAACGGTAGATGGATGATATGTTTTCATTGATTTCTCCAAAACTAGTCGGTGAAAATTAAAAAAAAAACTATTTAAATTAAAGTTAAAATCTTAATAAATTATTGAAAACAAAAAAAAGCCGTTGTGTCCGACTAAATAAAAATATATTTAATTAAAAAGATTAAATACCTATCTTTTTAATTAGTCGGACACAACGGTTTTTTTTTTTGTTTTCAATAATTGATTAAGGTTTTAACTTTAATTTAAATAGTTTTTTTTTTAATTTCCACCGACTAGTTTTGGAGAAATCAATGAAAACATATAATCCATCTACCGCGAAATATAAAAAAAATCAAGCCTTTTATTTAAAGTTGCCTTGGTGCTCGTACTACCTTAATTATATTGATAATTAAGTATATTGTTTTTGGTAGAGGGCGCTTTTCACTATTTTTCACTACTGTGGGTTTCAACCAAATTTTCAACACGCATTTTTATTAACTTAAATAAATAGAGAAAATTATTTCAAAAAAGCGTACAAAACATCAATTTTTTCAACGTTAAAAAGGCGCCTCAGGCATCATGGTGCGCAGGGCAAGATACGACACTTTCGGGCCTTGTGGTGTAATATATACTATTTTTTCGGGGGATAGATAGATTCCCAGTTTTGGAATATCTCAATTTCTTTAATTTAACTTGGAAATAAAATGACAGACGCGGTTTTATAGTTGCAATTAATTATTTTTACTGTTATTGTTTTTATTTTTGTGGTTATTTATTAAAAATTAAATAATTCAAAACAAAAGTGCTATGTATAATTGAGTGTTTGTTTATTAAATTATTATTTTTCAAACAGACTAGTAGTTCAATGTTAAGCCTATGCTATTGTTAACTTTGTAAATATTATGCTACAATTTCGGTTAAATCGGCATTAATTTTGTAGATTATGATAGTGAAAACAAAACAAATATTAAAGATCTGATTTTTTAGTTATTCGAAACATTACCTTATTTTCAAATTATATCCACAATCAATATATTACTAGCCACAAATAAAAAAAAGTTTAAAAAATTGCAAGTTTAGAATTATTTAAATACAACAAGAAATAAAGAATTTCACTCAATTAATGTGTTTACAGTCGTAAACTGTAAAAAATCAGTACCTACTTATAAACTTTTTTCCTTGTCTATACTAATTATAAACAGGTAAAGTTTGTAAGTTTGATTATTGGAGGTAATCTCCTAAATTACCTATCCTATTACATTTTTCACCAATAGTAGAGTCGAGCTTTAGGATGGACATAGGCTATAATATATTATCGCATCAAAATATAAACGCTTTTAGTGGAGACCATATACTTTTATTCTATATTGAGTATAGGAATAAAATCGCAATCGAACTATTAGGGTGCAAACATATACTTCTGTCTTTTTTTACGCCGTAAGCACTGGCGTATCCAGGACAAAACAAGCACAGGGGGCCCGGCTTAAGCAATTTCTAATTTGCCCTCTCCTGGGCCAAAAGCTGGGTACGCCCATGTTAACGTCATAGAAAAAGACAAAGTGTTTGAAACAGAGATACCTACTTTATTCAGATTGAATGCAAGTACATCAACCAATCCTATCATCGGAGAAATCAGGGAATTACATCGAAGAAAGAGACGCAGATATATTTTCAATACGCTTTGTTGCGTTGACTCACTGCACATTGAGAAGATAGGCAATATAGTTAATTAATAGATATATGGTGGAGACCAATTTTACAACGTAAGTCGACGAAAAAACGGTGGAAATCTACAAATTCAGGTGAAGCCGTACCGCTAGTGTGAAAATAAAAATATAACAAATATTTCCGGCAAAAAGTGATAATAAAATAAATAAAAATATACAAGGAATTTTTTATTGTACAACTAAATAAGTATAATATTAATGAACTATAAATAATATTGAATGTTTTATTGTTTATAGTAAAAATATTCTTAACAAGGAAATCATTTTTGAGCAACACATTTTAAGAATAGAAAAAAATACGTCTGCATGAAACAAAGTTTACACGCTCAACTTGTTCTTTGCAAACAAACACGACTTTTGTTTTATAAATGCGTTTGTTTCATCGATTGTTTCGATTGTTGACTGGGAATAAATGAATAAATGAAAGGAATTCGCGTGGCCTATGAATAACATTGCGATATATCTGTGCCCTTTCAGAACTATAAAATAATGTACATGGTGGATTCTTAAGAGTATTCGTCCCTGCAAACACCCCCTGCACCCTTTATCTCAAATCTTTTCCCCTCGCCTAAAAATAGTTCGCGCTCTCCCGACACTATTTTTAAAGCTAGAGGGTTCTGGTAAACGCCAAATGAAAGACAAAGAATCAGACTACAGATCCTTCAGGCGAATTTTGAAATATTACGTAACTTATTATTTTTTTCAAAAGGTTGTAAACTTTTTCAGGAATTTTTTTTTCAAAAAATTCGCCTGAAGGATCTGTAGTCTGATTCTTTGTCTTTCATTTGGCGTTTACCAGAACCCTCTAGCTTTAAAAATAGCGTCGGGAGAGCGCGAACCGTTTTTAGGCGAGGGGAAAAGATTTGAGATGAAGGGTGCAGGGGGTATTTGCAGGGACGAATACTCTTAAAACTCGAACACATATTTTTATTTAGTAGAGGAAGAGTGTTCGAAAAAAACAGTTTCGCACAAAAGTTGAAGGAAATCAAGGGGCAAGAACATTGGTACCAGCTTAGACGAGTGCTCAGAATTACATGATTATGATACACGGCATAAAAATTCCCTTACGTTGCCGCTACGTAGACTAGCCACTATAGTTTCACTTATGTGTCTCACAAACTGTACAATAAATTGCCTAATGATATCAAAATGCTGAAACTGGAAACTTTTAAAAAATCACTGAGGAGCCTTCTAACCAAAAACTGTTTTTACACTGTAGATGAATTTTTTAATTACGAATTTTAATGTGTAAATTTGACGTCACATATGTATGTATTGTACTATCTTATTGTGAAAATATATCTATCTACCTATCTATGAAACGTTCAAGTTCACAGTGTACGCATTTCAGTATTTACTTCTCATTGCAGTGTGCATTAAAAGTAGTTTTTGTTTGTTTTATCTCATTACGTAACTGTAAAATTGACAACGGAAGTTACTCTGTTACCGTGCTAGTAGTTAATACAATTTATTAAAGTCTCAACATCCAAATGACATAATTCTGTTCCATTCAGGGCCAGAACATCTGTAAGTAATCGACATATTTGTTGAAAAAATTATAGTTTAAAAAATAAAATTAACAATTTTGAAAAAAACCCACGACGGATCAAGGGCGTAGATATTTTATTTTTCTGGGGGGTAAGCAAAAAAATCAATATTTTTTTAAGTTTTATTAATATCACACAAGAATACTCACAGATAGAGCTGTAACAAACCGTATATGTATTCGTTACTGAGTAACGGGTAGGGGTTCACACGAGAGCGAGATTTTTCTCGTCTCGTCTCGTTCTCGTCTCGGAAAAGCGAGACGAGACGAGACGATACGTTTTGGTAAATATTTTGGACGATACCGAGACCACATACAGTGCAACCCGAGAGTCTCGTTTATGGTCTCGTTAAATTTTTTTTATAAAGTTTTTATTGGAAAAATTAGAAAAGGTCGAAATAAAAAACAATATATTTTACAAAATATAAAATCTGGTGACCATCTGTGACATATTTTATAGTAAATTTAAAAAAAACTCAACAGAGTATGATTTTTTCACATTCTTACTTCAACTTGTTAACACTTCTTATTGTAACGTATCTTTTATCATAAATATTTATCCTTGCAAATTTCTAGGTATATAATAACGTAATAAATATAGCTTTAAAAAACTACTTATTATTATTTATTATTTAGTTTATATAATATATATTATCATTATTTAAAATTAAGCGAGACGAGACGAGACATCTGGTAACGAGACGAGACCGAGACTTGAACGAGACTGAATTTTCTAGGGATTGACGAGACCGAGACGAGATTTTTGATAGTCTCGTCTACTCTCGTCTCGTGTGAAACCCTAGTAACGGGTACATCGTCTGACTCGAAGAAACGAATCGTTACTTACAAATTCATTTCGTTACTCGCATTTGTCGTATCCATGTAAGTTCGACTCGTTTGATATTGCAAAAAAAAAAAATTTACCCCTTTCGGGGGTGAGTATTGGCCGGTGGAGGGGTTGGTAGGAGTCGGACGCGATATCCAACACCACCACCGTGCTCAGCATCGTCGAAAACGGGGGTAAAGTACTTCTTTCTGCAGAAAAAACCTAGTATATCGCGTTTAACCCTTCTAGGGGGTGGTTTTTGGCCGGTTTGGGAGGTTGGGCCACCCCAATGAGAAATTCTGACGCCGCCATCGTATTCAGCATCCTCGAAAACGGGGGGGAAGGTAGTTTCATTCCGGCTCAAAATATTTACCAGTCCTCCGACTCACACACGCCACTATTATCACAAATCCAAATTTTAATTAAAGTAAATATGTACACTGTCCAGGTATATATTATGTATGTTACATCTAATGAAATCAGTACATAGGTACTACATAGAAAGAATCCGTAGAAAACAACGAAGTGCAGTTTTGATATTTTATAGTTTTTCATATATTGACACATAGAATTATGATTATGGTTAATATTACGGAATTTCTTCATCATTACCGTCGCTGTATCGAAAACTCACCATAGACTTCACTATCAGATTGTCATCTTCATCATCTTCATCACCTTCTTCTACATCAGCATCTTTCAACTTTCACGTCCAGCAGTTATACTTTGTAGCACAGTTTAACTTATTTTAGTAACGCATATGGCTTCGCTGCTGCGCGTTTATTTATGTAAAAAAAACCCTTTGCACTCCGGGAGTGCCGGTGGAAGTGAAAACTTGAATATTAACGTCTTACGAATTTTCGATCAAAATGGTTTGTATCATAGATTGCATTTTTATGTACGATATTTCAACGCTAGATGTCTAACGTTGTATAAAAAGTATCTGGCAATTACTATCACTTAGAGAGTCTCACCCAGTTCTTACTTGTCCTGACGCGAGTTTAACATTTTTTACCCATTACAAAAAAAGTGTACAACGCCGCTAAAGAAGTTTTCACTTCAAAAAATAGTATATTAGGTACACCACAAGGGCCGAAAGTGTGATATCTTGTCCTGTACGCCAAGGGCAAGGTAACACACTTTCGGCCAGTGTGGTGTATACTATTTTTCCTTCATACCTCGGTCGTAAGCACGCTTATTTAATTCATTACATAAAAACACAGATAAATTCCAATCAAGAAGCTTTGAGGTTATGCGTAAAAACATGAATGACAGCTGTTCGCGACTATTGGCTAAAATGTAATAGAGTTGCTATGGAAACGACATCTAAACAACAGTTGATTGGTTGTTTTTGCTTTACTACCGCCCGAACGTACGAACTTCCCGCATTGATGCGTGTAATCCCACCAAGGAGTAAATGTTAGACTTTCTGCCTTACAATTCATTCCGAAAGTATACACTTTCGATTGAGGTATGAAGAAAAAAACTGATTGATTCCGAATCATATGCTTAACACTAAAAACCAAATATGTAGCCAATGAAATCCAAATGGGTTGTAATTTGTAACAATAAAATTTTTCATAAATTAAAAATCAAAACTAATTTCTTCTTCACCCTTGGCAATATTACCTACTCTATTAATTAGTTTTTACTGACATCGAAAAGCCTTACCAGCAGGAAATGCTTGAATTGAGAATATTTTTACTATTTAGTAGGATAATTGACATATGATATGTTTTGTTCTAATCTGAGTGCTACCTAATTCGGATACTGACGTTGTTTTGGTTCTATTGCAGAATAATGGACATTGAAGAATATCGTAAACGAGGTAAGAAATAATGTTTGTTATTTTAGATCAATTTTTTTTTAATATGAATTTTATTGACTTTTGTTTTTAGTAACATTTAGCCACAAAAATATTTATTTATTATTTAGCCATTCATTTCTTAAACTTAATTAATTAGACAGGGACACAATAGAGAGATGGACCTTGGAGAATAGTGAAAGGTTTAATGGAGAGCACGAGCCAAGCGAGCAGGATGATACACACAAGACGGCAATTATTCCATTTATTTTTTAGACTTTTTATAGTGGATTAGCTGGATCGCAGATCAATCCTAAGAAAATCAATAACCAATATAAAATTAATTTTATATTAATAACCAATATAAAATTAATTTTATATTGGTTATTGATTTATTTACTGTTTAGTATTGAACTGGCGCATATATGCAATTTGTTATCAAATAAATTATTTTGGTACGAATTGTATAACATATGACATTTCTGACATGTTCTGACATTGTGAAGTTGCCTTTTAGGGGTTGAATTTTCAAAAATCTGTTCTTAGTGAATGCCTACGTCATAACTATTTGTGTGCCAAATTTCGACTCAATCCGTCCAGGTGTTTGAACTATACGTTGATTAGATTAGATTTATTTGGGGTGATAAGACATTTGTATATCTCACAAACACTGCGACCTAGAAGATCTTTTGTGCATCCCCTAATAGTATTACTCCCAGTCTGGTAGAATGCTTTTTATGAACCTTATCACCTTACTGGGGGCTGCACTCCATATATCCTCAGGCTTTGGAAAGGGCCTGTTAAGATATAGCAGCCTTTTGGAGAATACTGCTTCACATTCGCATAGAATGTGTTCAGCAGTTTCTTTTGCTTCTTTACAGAAGCGACAGTTATCATCTTGGGCTTTACCCATTTTTGAGAGATGGTATCTCAGAGGGCAGTGGCCTGTAAGGAGTCCTGTCATTATTCTCAGTTCTGATTTTCTGAGCATAAGGAGTTCTTTAGTCCTTTTGGTCAACTATACGTTGATAGATCAGTCAATCAGTCAGTCATGGTTTCCTTTTATATATTTAGATTACCCGAATAAATTCAAGGACTACCTCAGCATGACTATTCCTCCATCCACTCTCTGTCATTATGTGCCGTAAACAATCACAACTGATCGTCCAAAACGTCGGTCCATTATCATCATTTATTGTCCGTTTGTTCCGTTTACAATGTAGGAATCTTAATGTTTGTTATTGGAACGAAGTTCCTTATGGGACGTTATAGATATGAATGGAGAGGGCTGGAAAAAAAGTATGAAAAAAGCGTAAAGAAAATCTGTAACGAAAATCTAATCTAATTACCTATTGTATGTCTGTTCGTAGACATAGAAAGTTGAAATTTGGCACACTTATAATATATGGCGTGGGACAGATCCTAACGGAGTCGGATTTTCGAATTTTGGTCCCAGAGGGAAGCAAATTAAACACAAAAAAGTTTTTCGCTTATATTTTAATTTAAATCAGATCGGTTCGAAACCTGTCTTAAACGAAAGAGGAGAACATTTTACATAAATTTCGTATAACAAAATTTATACATCAAAAAGCAGAAATAAACATTGTATAGATTCGATTTTGCCTAATACATCGCGCACGTGGATCGGCTATCCTTTTCTCTTACACAGTGTGTTTTGGACATTTAAAGATTGCGTATGTTCTGTCTTAAAATAAAAAGATTGCTATTGTTCAAAAACGGATGCCATTTCAAATATTAGTTAGTATTTGTGACATTAATATTTTGTGAAATGCAACGCCTTATAAATTCAAGATTTGTTATTAAACCTATATAAAAAGCGATATCTAAGCAATGGCAATGGTTCAGTGATAGAATACTCATCTGCCATGCGGGTGTCCCGAGTTCGATTCCCGACAAATGCGCAACAAATGTTATTTTTATTTTTTTAGAAATGCAAAATGTATGATTAACTTTTGTTTAATAATCATATTTTAGTATAAATAAAATTTTCGAATAATTTATAGACAAATTAGTAAAAAAATTATATGATACATAATAATATCGAAAAGAACTTCGTTCCAACCGCGTGTTCCACGACACCTCTCGTTTTTTTTCATCCGATGTGGACCGACATCGGATCGAGTGAAATACTGATCCAATGTGCCCGTGTAGCAAAAAATAGGAAAAAAATAATAATGCAGTAATTACGGTGCAGATAAAAGAAATAAAAAAAGACCGTTTGATTCCTTTATAAACGGACGTGATTGCCTTTGGGCAGGTTTTTTCAATACAGAAAACTAAATACTAAATAGCCTGTACTGCACAATAAACAGGAGTTAAGGAAACGTTTTATTTAAGGCAAATCAAATAAACGACATCGGCTATAAAGTTAAAGTAATTCAAGTTTATTGGTTTCAAATAAACAAGCTTCACACACAATAAATGTATATAGGTATGTTTTTTGTTCGTTTGTTTGTATGAGAGGATTTGTCAATATTGCAATGCGCCGCGACGCTCGGTTTGTCGCTTTGATAAATAGTCGCGTCACTAGGGTACAAGATGTATAATAGCCTCAGAGCTGGCTACGGAGAAAATGGGTGACTCGGTGCAGAGCTGAAAATTTTGCAGAATAATAGGAGATAGTACAAGTAAGTAGGGAAAAAATTGCCAGAAGGCTAGGCGGAAGATAAAGAGCCGCCAGAAGGCGTTAATGTTGCGAAAAATCAGTGCACTTCTGGCAATTTCTATACTTATTCTGTAATTCAAAACTAGAATTATTATATATATTATACATTATATAGTTATAAGGGCATACTGAAAATTCAAACATGATATAATAATAATTTCATTCGACAAATATTCAAAATTATTAATGTCATTTTGATAGAAATAAAATTAATCGTCATATATTTTCATTAATAAAATTACGTTGTCATAACAACGTAATTTTATTAATTTATTTAATTTTATTTCTATCAAAATGACATCAATAATTTTGAATATTTGTCGAATGTAATTATTATAATATCATGTTTGAATTTTCAGTATGCCCTTATAACTATATTATGTATAATATATAATATATATAATCTAGTTTTGAATTACAGAATAAGTATAGAAATTGCCAGAAGTCCGCTGATTTTTCGCAACATTAGCGCCTTCTGGCGGCTCTTTATCTTCCGCCTAGCCTTCTGGCAATTTTTTCCCTACTTACTTGTACTATCTCCTATTATTCTGCAAATTTTCAGCTCTGCACCGAGTCACCCATTTTCTCCGTAGCCAGCTCTCCGTCTATAAGAAGATTGCTGAGATCTAACATTTAAGTAATAATAAATAATAATAACCACACAGTATAAATAGCGTCATAAAATTAATTTACAGTATCCCTTTTAAAGAATAACTACTAAGTCCCAGCAGGTATATTTTTAATTCCCTTTTAAATTTATTTTTATTTGGTTCATCTTTTAGATGATTTGGCATTTTATTGTGTATTCTAATCATGGCATTTCTGACAGCCCTATATGTGACTGTCAGCGCCGAAAAATCGGTTTTCAAATTATTTTTGTCATGAGTGATGTAATTATGAGTTCTATGTTTCCTATTGAATAAATATGGATAATATTTCATTTTGCTGCATTCACAGATGTAGGTATAGATCATAGACAGTAAGAATTGACAGTTTAGTAATTTGTAAATCTTGAAGAGCGTTCACAACACGAAGCAAATAATCTTCCTGAGAGTATTTCAGAGTAACGAACATTAGGCCAGCACCTACAATCAGCAACCAGCAATGTCTGTCTAACCGTGCTGGACCGATCTAGATTTGTGAATTGTGTTCTTCTCTTTCTTGTATTTTCGTAGGTAAGGAGATGGTGGACTATATCGCCGATTACTTGGAGACGATCCGCGAGCGAAACGTGTTCCCCAACGTAAAACCCGGATACCTTCGAGAACTCGTTCCGGACAGTGCGCCGGTCGATGGCGAAAAATGGGAGAACATCATGGCCGACGTGGAACGCGTAATTATGCCAGGCATAACGCACTGGCAGAGTCCGCGCATGCATGCCTACTTCCCGGCTCTCAATTCGTATCCGTCATTGTTGGGAGACATGCTCGCCGATGGAATCAACTGTTTGGGATTCACGTGGGTCCGTTCTGTATTATAAGAGACCGCGCACGTAAACAAGCATAAATCTGCAATCTGCGTGGTAATTCGCGTCTTGATCCTCCGACAAAATATCCTCTGACATAGTATCCCCTGACAAAATATTATCTTGACTAAGTATCCTACGGGTAAAATATCCCCCGACATAAAAACCATTACGGGGTCGTGTCGATGCGATGACGTTTTCTAGCGCAGCGAAAAGGGAAGGCGTTTGGGCCTTGAGGGAATTTCTTTAAAAAACAATTACGGGATCGTGTCGATGCGATGGCGTTTTTTGCGCAGTGAAAAGAGGAAGGCGTTAAGGGGAGTTCTTTAAAAAACAATTACGGGATCGTGTCGATGCGATGGCGCTTTTTTTTTGCGCAGTGAAAAGTGGAAGGCGTTTGGGGGGGAGTTCTTTAAAAAGCAATTAAGTACGGGGTCGTGTCGATGCGATGGTGTTTTTTTTGCGCAGTGAAAAGTGGAAGGCGTTTGGGAGGGGAGTTCTTTAAAAAGCAATTACGGGGTCGTATCGATGCGATGGTGTTTTTTTTTGCGCAGTGAAAAGGGAAGGAGTTTGGGGGGAGTTCGTTAAAAACAATTACGGGGTCGTGTCGATGCGATGACGCTTTCTTGCACAGCGAAACGGAGAGGCATTTCGAGGGAGTTCTTTAAAAAACAATTACGAGGTCGTATATACAAAGTGAGATAGTAATACAGTAATTCTACACCAGTTTTGCTGATACGTAATTTTGTCGGGGGATGAAAACGCGCGGAATCAACCTACATGATGTTGTATTCTAGACCAGCACAAAGTTTCGTAATGTGCAGCAGACATTTTGTACTTTTCGAGTAGTTTTATCGATGTAAATTAATTAATGAAAACAACATATTATCACTAGCGCACTCGATCTGTCCAGCACGGCTAGACAGAAATTGCAGGCGACCGACTGACGGTCGCTGTTGGCTACTGGTTGCAGGTGCTGGTCTAATGTGCTCTACTTCATTAAATAACATGGGTACCTTCTTGGACAGGCTTCTTTGCTCCGTGCTGTGCTGGTCGTGCAGCTTTATGCTTGACAAATGTGCGCAATAACCTCCTACCTATATAACCAAATACTATAGAAAATACAAGTAAAGAAAATTTTTGACAGTTTGCATACATTCGTATGGTAGTTAAAAAAACAGTTCATCTACGAGTTCGGAGTGGTGTAGGCACAATAGGCATGATGACAGATTTTGAAATCAAGTTCTATAATGCCCGGTTTACATTATTCCAGTCCAGCGATCCAGTCCAGTGCTGGATTGCAACTGGAATAATGTAAACCCTCACTGGAATGCACTGGATCCAGTAAGCATTCCAGTCCAGTAACTGGATTCGCGGTCTACTTTTGAATCCAGTGCGATCAATCCAGTGCAACTGGAATAATGTAGACGGCCAATCCAGTGCCATCCAATTTCTGATCCAATTTCTCACCCACATCCGTTCCTTTTTTCTTAGTTCATTATCAACCTCATTAATAACTTCTTGTAGCAAGAGTGATTGAGCACGTTTGAAACATTTTCAAAACTGATCTCTTTTTGAAATCATTGTCACTGTAGTGTTCACAATGAAAACGGCTTCTAAATGACTGGAATAATGTAGACAACGAATCCAGTCCAGCGATCCAGTCCAGCACTGGACTGGATCGCTGGACTAGAATAATGTAAACCGGGCATAATGTAGGTACACGTATACTATTTCCGAAAAAAAAACATTATTTCAGCAATAAATTAAATTTCAACGCAAATTATTGCATGTTTATCTTTCTATTTTGAAGTAATCGCGAAAACGCTTGTGACATCACGCCTTAGTGACGGCTGACATTAGATGTTGTATTTATGGGTATAAAGCTGTGGTTCAGAGGTATTCCTCAGAAATCTATAGATGAAACGTCGTACATTAAGTAAATCTAATTATTTTTTCTTAATAATAATAATATTGGGATTTTTTTCAGGCTTCTAGTCCTGCATGCACGGAACTGGAAACAGTTGTCATGAACTGGTTGGGAAAAATGATAGGTCTTCCAAACGAGTTCCTACACAGTCCCAATTCTTTGGGTGGTGGAGTTATTCAAGTAAGTACCGCTAACCAATCCAAACATGAGAAACAGAGCTTTACAGTGAAACTCAATTTTGGATGGATATCTATACAGATTGTATCAAATCAAAACGGTCCATAGGACATTCTGTGTGTAAGACAGATACGATATATAAAGATCTAAAGCAGTAAGTAAGAATGAGATAAATGATCGCTAATATAGTTACTGTAGTTACGTAAATAAATAATTACGTACACTGTAAATCTTTTTACCAATTTATCAATAATTAAAACAACTACAAATAAAATTATGTTGGCGGTTGAATTACCACCATAAAACCATTTAATTATTTGGATTTTTTCCCGAACAGTATAAATAGCCATTTTATCAATAATTTCACTAGTGAATACTGACATTTGATAAAATTGTGATTTTTACTGTAGAAAACAAAGACGATACTATCAGATTGTATAACCACAGTATCTAGCTATTAGCGATCATTTATCTCATTCTTACTTACTGCTTTAGTGCTTTATATAATATCGTCTCTGTCTTACACACAGAATGTTCTATGGACCGTTTTGATTTGATACAATCTGTATAATACAGGTAATGGACGTTCCATAACATTTCGATATAGTCCAAGAACTATCAAATCATCCCACGCTTTTTAACTATAATTGATTTTGTTAATAATTATTATTTTCTACTTTTTAGTTCGGTTTGCTATTAAAGTGTGTTTTTTAGTTTTCTAACTATAATTTATTTTCTTAACACTTAGTGTCGATCAAAACATCAAAAGTAATTTTTTTCAAAATTTTCAAAATCAAATTTTTTCAATATTTTTCAAATTCAAATTTATTTTTTATGAAATAATTGTATTGTCATCGGCCCTTGACACGTGTGCAAATTTTCAAGTTAATCAGGCTTCTTGAAATTAATGAAACTTACGCTGAAAGATTCCTTTACATACATGCATACACTATATTCATACATACAGGTCAAGTTAATATAAGCGTGTTAAAAAATCCTTGAGGCATTATGAAATTGTAATACCTTCAAATTTAGTGTTTAATAAAATGAAAAAAATACACAAGCCAGATCATTTAGTTGGATCAAAACTGTCTATTATCCGTGAATGCGAGTAAGACGCTACAGGTAGGTTGAAGTGTGTGTGAGAGAGAGAGAGTATATCGGCGTATATCGCACCGAAGCACGCTTCAGTTCAGCGCATATACGCTCTCTCTCACGCTTTAACCTACCAGTAGCGTCTTACTCGCACTCACGTACAATTCATAATAGACAGGATGAAACTCGTTTATGTTTGTTTTTTTTTATAGACAACGGCCAGTGAAGCGACGTTGGTCAGTTTGCTGGCCGGAAGAGCACAAGCCATTCGTATATGGGAAAAGGAATTTAAAGACCTGGATAAAGCTGAACTCAACGGCTTGTTGGTCGCTTATTGCTCGGATCAGGCGCATTCGAGCGTCGAGAAAGCTGGAGTGATCGGCCTGGTGCAAATGCACTATCTAGAATCGGATGACAACCTTAGTTTACGAGGAGAAACGTTGCGCGAGGCAATAAAAAAAGATCAAGAAAAAGGACTTATTCCATTTTGGGTGAGTCAGTCAATGTTACTATTTGAAGAACATATATTTCAACGGGGTAGGAAATCAGAATGTTTAATTTATTTTAAATCTTTGATTAACGTCTGAATAGAACTCTTCAAATAAATAACTATTCAGACTATTAAAAAAAAATATAAAATTTAATTCAATAGATGACGTTTCAGTCCGGATTTGGATCTTCTTCAGAAATAATATAAAAATTAATTGGTATCTACTTATTTTCTAATAGAATTAAGTTTGAATTTATTTTATTAACGAAATATTAATTTCTCATTAATATTTCGTTCATATAAAATTAAATTCATATAAAATTTTCATAAGGTTACATAAGAAAATATTCGAGAAAAACGTTATCAATTGATTATTCATTTATATTCATTTCTCGGTAATTTGACATATACCTACGAAAAAAAAATTGAAGTATTCTTTAGGGTCCGGTGTATAATAAATTGTAATAATTTTATAGAGCAAAAAAATAGAAACGTTTCTAAACCTAATAACGATTTACAGAAATTTAACTGCTAGGAATATTTATTTTTCAATCATCAGCAGCGTTGCCAGTTTTTTTTTGCCAAGTCGGGATTTTGGAACTCTTTGAGTGAAAACAGCAGGATTCTTTCGTCGAAAGCGGGACATAGTAAAAAAACGTATATAATCAGAAGTTTTCAAATATTTATCTTTTTATTTGAATTAAAATTACGTTTACGTGACAATAGATAGCAAAAATAGCCATAGAAAATGTATTTTAATAAAAATATAATATTTTAAATCAGATTTACCCTATCGTTAAATAGTTGAGTCTTATTCGTCTTCAGAATAAAAAAAAAAAAAAAAAACAGAAATCAAAATCGAAAAAGTTTTATTCATTAGAAAAATATGGCGTTTCAAACAATAGTCTGTGGAGTGAGTGTTACAAATTGCAACATACAATAAGAGAATAATTATTTCTAAGAATTACTTATTCATGATATTTCTGTGAAGATTTAACTTCTTTTAAAGTTATCCCCGAAAAGCGGGACTGAGCCTGTCCCGCGCGGACATTTAATTTTGATTTAAAAATCGGGACATCCCGCCAAAATCGGGACGTCTGGCAACGCTGATCATCACCCTTACACATGGCAATATGTCTTGTATTGTAGACTATAGGCGCTCGACAACTTAGGCATTAATCAATACTAATGAAACGACATCACATAATATCCATGAGCAGAGGTGGGATTCGAACCCACGTCAGTCAGCTTGAGTAAAAAGCGGCAATATGTCCCCGTTCACTGACTTGACTGTGTGGGACGCAGAGATACGGTCGGTATGCTACAAAGACAATCGAGTGTAAAAGCGCAATTAAATAAAGAAGCGAAATCCTCTTAAATAAATCCACAATAAATTGATTCACTCGGGACACAATTAGCTCCTACTATCATAAAAACATACAACACTGCAGTCTTACGAACAACTTACGTACATAGTAAAATATCAGCATACTGTTTAGTGGTGGGTCGTTGATAGAGAATATAATCCCGAGAATGTTTTTCAATCCCGGGATTACAGGGGGTGCCGGATTAAACAGGGGCCGGATTACCGGGGGTCCACTGTACATGTTGCAAGGATTCTACAAAAAAACTAGTGTTAATATAAACATTGAGAATTAAATAAATTAATAAAGTTACGTTGTTATAACAACGTAATTTTATTAATTTATTTAATTTTATTTCTATCAAAATGACATTAATAATTTTGAATATTTGTCGAATGAAATTATTGTTATATCATGTTTGAATTTTCAGTATGCCCTTATAACTATATAATGTATAATATATAATCTAGTTTTGAATTACAGAATAAGTATAGAAATTGCCAGAAGTGCACTGATTTTTCGCAACATTAGCGCCTTCTGGCGGCTCTTTATCTTCCGCCTAGCCTTCTGGCAATTTTTTCCCTACTTACTTGTACTATCTCCTATTATTCTGCAAATTTTCAGCTCCGTACCGAGTCACCCATTTTCTCCGTAGCCAGCTCTTAGCCATAAGAAGTTTTACTTCAAAAAATCGTTAACGATATGCAAAAAAAAACAAGCATGCTCTGCTGGTAAAATGTCAGAGAGATCCTCAACGTCAGGGAAGCCCTACCTCAGTGAGCGGAAAAACATATTTAAAACTTTCGTGCTCAAGTTTTTTTATTTTTTTTTTCGCAGCTGTGCGTCACTCTAGGATCAACTGGCGCGTGCGCTTTCGACAATCTAGAAGAATTGGGTCCAATTTGCGTTGCTGAAAAAATGTGGGTCCACATAGATGCCGCCTACGCGGGCAGCGCCTTTGTATGTCCTGAATTCAGACACTGGTTGAAAGGAATTGAACACGTCGATTCAATAGCATTCAATCCATCCAAATGGATGATGGTTCATTTCGACTGCACAGCGATGTGGTAAGTTATTTTTCTTTATGCGGTGAGAGCACTAAACTCGCATTCGGGAGGTACCGCGTTCGAATCCCGGCGGGGGCAGATGTGACTAGGACTTTTTCCTGCTGCCTCTCGCCGAGAAACGGTAATTCCTGTACCGGCCATCTTGTTGAGGTTTTCCATCATTTCCCTCAATAATTCCAGATAAATATTGAGATGGTTCCTTATTCAAGGCCATGGCCGTTTACCTGTCAAACTCGTATGCTCAAAATTTGCCTACCTTATCCTAATTTCCTAAAAATTCCTTCATTCGCCCATTGCTATTAAGTTGAAGATTAAAAATTGCAGAAAACAACGGAAGTGTGGTAAAAAAAATAGTAATGGTGCGAATGGCGTCTGTTATGACATAAAGTCGAGAAACGGACGTTAAACGCATTATTATTATTATATTTTTCTTCATGCCTCGATCGAAAGTGCACACTTTCGGCATCAACTGAAAGGCAGAAACATTTACTCTTTGGTGGGATTACACGCATCAATGCGGAAAGTTCGTACGTTCGGGCGGTAGTAAAGCAAAAACAACTGGTTTCGGTTTCGGCAAGTTTCGGCGTTAAACTGAAGCTTCGATGCTAACTGTCCGCTGTCGAGCGTTTATCAAATAATATAGGCTGTGTGTGTGTGTGCACGAAGCCTACTAGCGCCGCTAGTGGGTAATAGAGAATTATTGAACTCACTTTTTATGGAAATCGCGACATGTTTCTAAGGTGAGAAGTCAAAAACTTAAGTTGGCCATGATGTGTCAAAAAAAATGTAATAAGAAAAACTGATGTTAATTTGTTTACACTGACACAGGAACGTCAAATTAGGACGCCAATGGTCTTTATTTTACTTAAATCGCTATCAGCGCAACAGCCCGGAACACAACAAGCATTTCCAGATCGCTTAGTTTTCCTATGTTTTCTTTGTAATTAAAAAAACTTCATAAAATTATAACTATTTTCACTTTTAATAAACATTGCTCACTGACATACACAAAATTTGAGCTTGAAGTTTCCCCTAGTGCTCACCACAAACGCTAGCATCGAAAAATTTGTAACTCCGCCTCCCTGCACATAGCCCATGAACACAAACACATCATTTGCAACAGCTAAAATGATCAAAAGCTTAAAAAACATACACTAAAATTGCCTTCGAAGTAAGTTTCGGTTTCGCCCGAAACTGAAATAGAAATCTAAGTTCGGTTCGGTTGTGAAAACTAGCTCAGTCGGACACTAATTAAAACCAGAACAAAAATGCAGACAATTTCGACTTGACGAGGTTCGAGTTATGGTATTTCTACTGTATTTTTGTTTTTACTGAACTAAGGAAATTCTTTATATTTTTCAGGGTGAAGGATAGCGGAGCCCTTCATAGAACATTTAATGTAGATCCACTATATCTTCAGCACGAATATTCCGGTAAGTCAAAAAGATTTAATAAACAAAATAAATGTTTCGCTGTTATTCAACAATAGAGCTGTAAAAGTAACGAGAAATTGTGTACCCGTATGTATTCGTTACTTAAAGAACAAGTTACTTTCGTATCGTTACGTTACTCGTTGCTTTTCATACGACATACAATCGTGTAGTAACCGCATCAAGGATGTACCATCGCATCGAGGCGCGTCGCATACGTGATACAGTATGACTTCGTTCGTATAACGTATAACCGCATCAAACGAGTAGAACTGACATGGATACGACAAATGCGAGTAACGAAATGAATTTGTAAGTAACGATTCGTTACTTCGAGTCAGACGATGTACCCGTTACTCAGTAACGAATACATACGGTTTGTTACAGCTCTATTCAACAATAGAAAACGTCCATCTTTCGATAATAGATACTTTCTGTTTTGAAATATAAAAATTATTAAACTTGTATTGTGTATGGAAAAAAAAACTTTTATTTCACCGTTAATTTACATTTGAAATGCAAGAAAATTTGAAGTACGTATTGTTTTACAGGTCTTGCTATAGATTTTACGGTAAGTATGGACATCCATTTTTCTTGTCTTAAATTATGAGACTAAAAAAATGTCATATACTATGACATTTCATTTCAATACGTCAAGCATTTATAGACACATTTTTTTTATGTCTGCTTACGTCGTTAAAGTCAAATCTTAATGTTCATATTAACCCTAATAGCCCGAGAGCTACTGAACTCTTTGGAAGCTGATTTAGGCATGGAAGTGTTTACAATATAGTTTAATCAGTGCAAACAACAAAAATTACATTTAGCGTCACCAAGCCCAGTCGTTTTTAAGGATAATCAACTTATTCAACCCTTAAATATGCACTAGTAGGGTAGAAAACGTCGACTAATTTTGGCAAGGCTGAGATATTATAAAGTCTGTTTTTTTCATGCGTAAATCAGCTTCCAAAAAATTCAGTAGCTCTTGGACTATATGTTTCTCTTACTGAAAATCATATAGAATAGATAATACTCTAAGCCTACAACCAGACCGTCTATGCTCCCTGCACAGCGATTTTGCACGATCAGAATGACATAGATAATGCAAAAAAATATGGTATGTAGTAGTGTGTCGTGCTGTTTGGCGCAAATGACGTCAGACACTTGAAAGAAAACAACTTTTAATTAACCAACTTAAAAAAAATGTATTATAAAGTCGTTTTAATGTATTATAAGTTCGTTCCAATGATTCAATAAAACAAAAGTAATAATCAATTTTGAATTTCAGCATTGGCAAATTCCATTAAGTAGACGATTCCGAGCATTGAAGTTGTGGTTCGTATTACGAAGTTTTGGTATCAGAGGGATTCAAGAACATATCAGAGAGGTGAGTACTGAGTAGTTCGAAAAGCAATATCTATATACTAGCGGTCCCGCCCGGTTTCACCCGGGTGCAAAAGAACGAATGGGGGGAGGGCCATGAGTACGCACGTTCATCTTTGTTTACCGAGATGAATGTTGTATCCAAATTTCATGATGATCGGAGTTACCGTTCAAAAGATTTTAGTCGGATGGATAAATTTTGAATTAAATTTTCCATTGATGCTCCGCTTCTATTGGTCGTAGCGTGACATTATATAGCCTATAGCCTTCCTCGATAAATGGACTATCCAACAAAAAATTTTATCAATTCGAGCCGGTTTCTGAGATTAACGTGTTCAACCAAACAAACAAACTCTTCAGCTTTATATATTAGTCACCTACTATGCGGGAACGCCTTCTCCGGTTATGTTTTCGCAGAATTCAGTAGTTTCACTTCCCTTCCGCAAAGACGTTCTTTAGTTAGGCACACAATATGTGTACAAAATTCCATTGAAGTCTGATTAGGAGTTTAAGAAGGATGGAGAAACAGAAAGACACAACCTGCGTTTACAGTTTTATTGTTAGTATTGATTAGACATGGGCAAAAAAAAATGGTTGCCCCTAATTTAACCAAACCTAACCTAAGCAATCTAACCTGAACTATTCCACATTGCCTCTGAGCCCCAAGCTTCTTGTATTCGAAAAGCGTTTCATGGCGAAGCTAGGAACCATTTAGGAATTGCCAAATACCTAACCTAAAAGTACCTAACCTACGCAATCTAACCTGAACTATTCCACATTGCCTCTGAGCCCCAAGCTTCTTGTATTCGAAAAGCGTTTCATGGCGAAGCTAGGAACCAGAGGCATTTGGGAATTGTCAAATACCTAACCTAAAAGCACCTAACCTACGCAATCTTACCTGGGCTGTTCCATATTGCATCTGTCGAGAAAGGAGTAACTATATTCCAAATAATGGGAATGCATCCGTGTTTCGTCTCAATCGCGTGCGAAGCCGCGGGTAACGATTATTATAAAAACCATTCGAATAGCAACCTTTCAATTATTGATTCGATTATTCCCATGTCTAGTATTGATTCATTGTCTCTTCACAGGGCGTTCGCTTGGCACAAAAATTCGAAGCCCTCGTTCGAGCCGACAATCGTTTTGAAATACCGTCGCCGCGTCATTTAGGCATGGTCGTGTTCCGATTGAAGAATGACGGCGACGATAAATTGACCGAACGTTTGCTGAAACGGCTGAACGCTCGCGGTCACGTGCACTGCGTTCCCGCCAAACCCAAAACCAAATACATCATAAGATTCACAGTCACTTCGACAACAACGACCAACGATGACATTGTCAAAGATTGGAAAGAAATACAAACCGTGGCCACCGAAATACTCCAACAAGTCGCGGCAGTGTCTGCGACCAGAAGAGTACCTTTGGCAGGTAGCAAACTTAGTTTTTTTATTAGAAGATTAAAGGATGAAACCTGGTGGCATAGGATCGATGAACTTTGCAAATACTGAAGGTTTTTTTTATTGCATTTTATTGTCTGACGTTTCGGCAATCTTTATGCCATCTTCGGAGAATCAATGCTGTCTGTTTTCTCAGTATTGTTGTTTAGTTTTTTAGCTTTTTCGTTTTTGTGGTCTCAACCAAGGACGCGTCACTCTATAAATAAGTCATCCTATTGATTTAGTGTATTTTCCGTATGGCAATAACTTTCGAAGGAGTTGATTGGTTTTAAAGAAACTTGCTCCACATGTTGGGATTCATCATCGCACGAAGCCTATTTAAAAACGAACCCAATCGGGACATTTTAAGGGTAGTTTTTAGGGGTTGAAAAATGTTTTTGGGCCCAAAAATACCGAAAAATGTCTCCGAATCGTTTCAAAATTGCAATTTAACACTTTAGTAATGATTGAAATGTTCTACTAAAATTATGATAAAGTCGCCCCGACAGGACCGGACTTACAAATTTTATGAAAACACTAGTTTGCGGATAGAGATTCACTTACTGAAAGGTGTATATGGTAGATTGATATTAATAATGAAATTAAGTGAAAAAATATTGTTGGTAGAAGTTTTGTTCCAAAATATGTATTGAAGGAGATTTATTTGGTTGAGGAACAATTGAAAATAAGCTTTACCAGTGTATCGCTTGTGGCCAACGTTTCGAAAAATATATTTTCATCATCAGGGCCTCTTTATGATAATTTATGATAATTTTAAATTTAAAAAAATTGTTGAGATTCATAATAAATGATCATGTACCTATATTATAATTATTTTTACAATTTACCATCTTAACTTGCATTGAGGCCCTGATGATGAAAATATATTTTTCGAAACGTTGGCCACAAGCGATACACTGGTAAAGCTTATTTTGTTCCTCAACCAAATAAATCTCCTTCAATGAAAAAATATTATTTTAAGGGATGTATTAAAGGGTTAATTTTTTCATTTTGTCCACTGTAGCGGTATGTGCAATTTGTGCTAGTTCTCTTTTTCTTCTGATTGTTTTGCAGGTAAGTTGATTAAAAAAAAGGAATGTCTATGCGGCGAAGATACTCTTTTGAAGTTTCTAACATAATTTGGAGTAAAAAGTACATTAACCATGCATTTTGGTACTTTTAGCCCCATAGATGGTATTTTACTGAATTTATTTAGTTTTCTTTTCAGAACGCGGCACAACAAAAGAAAAACCGATCGAGGTAAACAACCACTCGATTTAATGGAGCAAGTTAAAACGAGGGAAATGTAATATTATGTCGCGCAGCGCGAAATTATGGTATTTGTCGAAAGGACTCCGCACAAACCTTATGGGAAGTACCCTCGGTAAATGAATTAACAAACAGAAAATTACGAAAATTTGCAAATATGTCAAAACCTTTTAAAAAATGACTCAGTTAAATTTTTGTGATTTTTGGTTGACTTTGAAAAAAGATATTGATAATTTTATTTCGCTGCACTTAACATGGAGTCTTATGGGAATATGTGATTTTGACGCACTCCATCATTTATTACGTTGGAATTGACAAACAGATTTTAATAAAATTTTCAGGAAATATAAACGAATATTCTATGAACATTTTTCTTTTTCCAAAACGTATAAAGCTTGCTTATGTTAATAGAAATAACTAAAACAAAGCCGAGCTTTTTAGCAATTCATAAACATGGCAACACCGCAATATTATAGTTTGTGGCGCGTCATTCAAAGGTAAGTTACGAAACTGCAGCAGTTTTGATATTGTAAAAACATACGTAAATTGAGTAAATGCTAAAAGCATAGTATTCCAAAAAATTGATAGTATATTATTATTTCCGAAATGACAGAAATAAAGAAAAGTAATAAAAAATCGAATCGATTTACCCACTTCACTTTGTCGTACTCGATTATCGTACACTTTTTTAGAAACTTTTCTTCCCTTCGAATAATATCTTTTTTCGCTCATTTTCATAAATTAATGCGAATTTGACACCGCATGCTGACTTATGCTGCGTACATAAACACTTGTAACTATGGCAAGGCATGTGGTGTTGCCAAATTATTTACTACGTTACTCAAGTAGAGGACTGAAATTCTTTGACTTACTGCGTGCCGAGGGTACTTCCTTAGAAAATGGTTTTACTTTATAGTTTAAAGGTCACTAAGAAAACGTGTCCATTGGCGCATAGTCTAATAAAAACCAATAGATTTTTAGCTACAGATATTATGTTTAGCGAGATTTTAGATATATATAGGGATATCCATTGAATTGACAATATTAAAAAGTCCTAAGCTCTAGAAATATGTTTTCCAGTGCGCTGACTCCGAATATGACATTATTATTTTATAGAGGGTGACACCTTCCAACATTACCTAGTTTTCGACTATTTTGCTATTTATAAAAAAAAAGCATAAAAGTTGAACACGGAACATGTTTGTGAATTCAATGGATATCCCTATATCTAAAATCTCGCTAAACATATCTGTAGCTAAAAATCTGTTGGTTTTATGCTATCCGCCCATGGATACTTTTTCTTAGCAACCTCTAAGCTATAAAACAAAACCATTTTCGATCAATTTGAGAACCAAACCCATAGGGTTTGTGCGGAATCCTTTGTTGCAGTGTTTTATTCCAAGATATATTAACGTTTAAAAAATAAAACTTACGAAAAAAGTATTTTCAAATACGATTTGTAATAAAAATTGTTGAATATTCTATATAATTATTTTTATAAAAAAATAAATAATATTGTCTCAGACAGATTTTTCATTTAATTATAGCATTTTACAACCTAACAACTTCTAAATGTTTGGGTATTTTTCCGTCTTTATTGGGGAAAAAAATAAGACAAAAAAAAAACAAAATCCTACTAAGTAGAAGTTTGCACTATGAAAATAAAAAATAGTCGGATATAAAGCTATTACCTAAAGTTTTAGTATGTTGGCAAGTATGTAGCAAAATAAAATTTGGTTCACATGATGCTCAAAACAAGCAGACCAACAAGCACGAAAAACAGCCCCGGTTCTAATATTGAAAACCACGCACGGGAGCCCGCAGTGACGTCATTTCCATCCTGGTAGCCAGTAGTTATGGTAAAAATATTTAAACTCTATACTCCATAAGTGCGCTGCTATGAACTGGGAGCACGCTTTTTATAAAATACTAGCGGTCCCGCTCGGTTTCACCCGGGTGCAAAAAACGAGTTGGGGGATGGATATGGGTACCTAGGCACGTTCATCTTAGTTTACCGAGATGAATGTTGTGTCCAAATTTCATGATGATCGGAGTTACCGATCAAAAGTTTCGAGGCGGGCGCAATGCGTTCACGTCACTATGACGAGGTGGCTTCATCTTTCGCCGCAGCTAGTATACGTTGCTAAAGAAGTTTAACTTATTTGTTTCTAGTGTGATTTACTAATGGCAATTTTCTTTTCAACAGAAACAAAGTTACACGATCATTTCAGATCAAGTTTGTTGCTTGCGAATTCACCAAAATCACCCAAAGTTATCAATGCAAGTTTTGCTGCCATTTGTGAACAAGAGGATATTCTGAACGAATATGCGAGAACTTTTTCAAAGTTACTAACAGAAGACGTTCGTGACAGTCCGGGTGAGTAATTGATTATTTTGTTTCTATAAATTGTTGAATAAAATATCTGTCAGACTTACTTCATTTATCAAAGGTTCAGTAAATAATTTTCATAAGAAAAACTGACGTATAAAATAAATAATAAAATTATTTGCAGAAAACATTTAAGGTAGTACGAGCACCAAGGCAATTTTAAATTAAAGGTTTGAGTTTTTTTATATGAAGTTGGATTAAGTCTAAACCAATTCTGAAAATTTTAGAGGGGATTGCCCGATTATTTAAATAAATAAATGACTTCAAAACTAAAAGTAGGCATATTTAACATTGACTTTATGATATGTTTTCATTGATTTCTCCAAAACTAGTCGGTGGAAATTAAAAAAAAAGCTATTTAAATTAAAGTTAAAACCTTAATAAATTATTGAAAACAAAAAAAAAAGATTAAATATCTTTTTAATTATCCATCTACCGAAATATAAAAATGAAGCCTATTATTTAAAGTTGCCTTGGTGCTCGTACTACCTTAATCGATTTCACCTCGATTTATGATCGTTCTGAATACGCACGCAAATTTTGAGTAAAATACCTAAGACAAATGCATTAAAATCTAGATACATAAACTACTATTTTGATGTCGTAATTTATTACAGCTATGCGTCGTCGGATCCGAGGTATTTTAATGAGCGGCAAGCAATACTCGTTGGATTCAAGAATGGATCTAGTTTATGGAATCGTCAAGGACGCATCGAAAAAACCTGTAACGGAACCAGCAAGTACACTGCCTCTCATGGTCGAGGACTATTCTGAAAATGAAGAAACCACCAACAGTTCTCCTGAGTACAAAACAGGTTATTGTTTCCTATCAATTTATCTTCTTCTAAACTTTCATTTCTCTGTACCACCCGCAAGTTACCTAATTACTATTTTTACAACCTTCAGTAAATTTTCACCTTTCAATTTCTTATATAAGATTTTAACCGTTGATTATTATTAGATCAGGCCATGTACTATTAAAACAATAAAACATAACAGCGCAGGAAGAGCCACGTGGTTTACGAAATATTTAAACTTTTTAAACGTGTCTTTACCTAAAGCGGCCTACACACCTTGATACAAGCTGCGATGCAGGCATCGACTCTATGTTTCATGAAACTTGCATTAGTTGCATAAACGCCTACTTAAATCGAAACCTATTGCGATGCCTGAATCGACTCCATGTTCATGCAACACAAGAATAGTAGGTTAAGTTATTTTCTAGGTACCTAGTGCTTGACGAATAAAATGAGGTACGTTTTGCCAACACCAGTTTTATTAGCAGAAGTTGGGGCACTCTTTATACTCCATAAAAGAAAAAGGAAATCAAAAAGTAAATGGTCAAAAAGATGGTTTATAGAAAGAAAACGTTATTCAAACGCTTTATTGGAAGAGCTAAAAGTATATTTGTATTTCAAAGACACGTATGCAGATGATAATTGTTTATGAACTCTTCCCAAAATACACGATCACTTTCCATCATGGAATTTACACACACACAAACAACAAAGTAACCTCTAAAATGGCGCGGGAAAATAAATTAATATCGTCTTTTGCATCGACGCAATTTTATACACGCTGAAACTTACATCGGCTACACCGACTCGGCGTCGTGGCTCGCCGACCAAAATGGGATTCCAGACTCTGCATCGCTGCAAGCCGCAACTAATGCCAAATACGTGATTCAGTACTACACACACTGCTACTTGCATCATGAAACCATAAGAGTCGATGCCTGCATCGCAGCTTGTATCAAGGTGTGTGGGCCGCTTAAAGTTTCGAACAAATAGTGTTGATTTTTTATTGTCCTTAGTAGTGTTAATAAAATATATTTTATTAATATTACTAAGGACAATAGCTAGAAAGAAACAAGTGCTTTATTAAAACCTGCCCTTTTACCCGATATTGCCTTCATTACGGCCTTGATACACAAATTTACTATTATGGTCTTATAAGTATATTTAATTTCTTAGGAGAATACATTTACTTATCATAAATGCGCAACGATCTGTGTTTTATAGATCAGAATATTGAAACCAGAGACGAGTCCAGGGATGAAGTTTTTCTGGGATTACCCCAACCTCGCCACTACCGATCACGATCAGTCGATAATACAGGTACCGGAACATTCGGCGTGTCAAATTCAGACGACAACAAAGACAAAGAAACCAATTACAAAGCTATTTGTGGTAAATGCGGCCACAAACCCAACTGCTGTATAACAAGACAAAAGTAATAAGCCGTAGTGAATGGCAGTTGGGAGCGGAATACGTATTGAAACATTATCCCGATAAAAATTAACCTATCTAATAGGCATGATGACAGATTTTAAAATCCAGTTCTATAATGTAGGTACACGTCTACTATTTCCGAAAAAAATATTATTTCAGCAATAAATTAAATTTTAACGCAAATTATTGCATTTTTATCATTCTATTTTGAAGCAATCGCGAAAATGCTTGTGACGTCACGCCTTTGTGACAGCTTAGATGTTGTATTTATGGGTGTAGAGCTGTAGTTCAGAGGTATTTCTTAGAAAGGTATGTAAATTTATACTTAATGATATGATTTATATATTTTCTTAAAAGTAGGTAAAAATAGTACGGTTTTCTTTAGTTGCAAGTTAACTAATCTCAAAAATAACCTATGATACAAGTGTTATAAAATATTACAAAAAAAAAGAAAAAACAACTAATTAAATAATGCAGAAGTGAATGATAACAAAAATTTAAGCGATACGGTGATTATTTACTTAAGTGTTTATATTCTCTTTGATTTAAGAAGGCGTGACGTCATTCGGTGTTTCAGTCAACATGGCCGATTGCAGTATTTTATAAATTTATACTTTCATTTTATTAAAAATCTTATTAATCTCAATGTTTATATTAACACTGGGTGTTGTTTTAGAATCCTTTCAACATACATTTTTCTCTAAAACCATTTATTCTTTGATTTTTTTATACTGTTATCATGCCTATTTGTAAGCATCTCGTAACTTCATATCATTTTCAAAATGATCTAAGTAGTCACTATAGATTTTAATTTAATATCATTATAAAAAACAAAAACCGGCCAAATGAATGTCGTACACGCATCTTTCATAGAGTATTTACAGGAAAATTACTGAAAATTAATACAGGGAATAAAGACATTTCAGAGTATAGAAAACTTAAGGGAAAGCTAGAGTTTTCGTGGTTCTAAGCAATATACCAAATATCACCATCGATATAATATGTGCCGCTAAAAATGTTACGCGAGATGAAAGGTAACAAAAAACGGGTTTTTTGAAAATCATTAACGGTGACTATTATGAAAAAATAGTGGTTATTAAATGTATAGCTTAGAAAATTGCCTACAAAAAATAGTATTGCTTTTACCATTTCACTCCACATGCGGTTACTAGTTTAGGTCAAAATTCACTTTCAAAATTTTGCGATATTTTTTCGTTTTGAGGTTCCCCGAATCCAAAAATCATATTCTTGGAAAAACTCTGTGCGTCTGTTTGTCTGTAAGCACGATACATGTCAAACGGATTGAAACCATATTTTGGAAGGGTGTTTGATACGTAAATATGAATACTTTTCATAACGGTTTATTATTCTAATTATTTTTTCAAGAAAGTTTTGTAAAAATGTTTTTTTCTTAACTTTATAGTTTCGGAAATATTTTGAAAAGAAAAAAATCAGCTGTTCTTTTGTTTT
The DNA here is from genome assembly GCA_963575645.1 of Xanthostigma xanthostigma. Classification (NCBI taxonomy): domain Eukaryota; kingdom Metazoa; phylum Arthropoda; class Insecta; order Raphidioptera; family Raphidiidae; genus Xanthostigma; species Xanthostigma xanthostigma. The sequence goes on along the minus strand of OY754472.1, from coordinate 6,774,710 downwards.
GTAGAATTTTTACATGACGTGAACGTACTACTAGGTAACCATGGCAACGAATAGCAAATTATATCCATAGAGATATGAGACTAGAGTACGCGAGTGAGCCGTGAAAGTGTCTGCAATTCAGACAGAGAACATTTCCTTATCTCTATGGTAACTAATGATACAAAAACAATGCTGATTTAAGTAAACAAATATCTGGTTTTCTGGGCTTTCTGCAGCGTTCTCTCTCTCTCAACTGAGGACACTTTCACTTATGGCAAGCAAACGAACTAGCGTACTCTACTTACTTATATCTCTATGATATCATATTGAATACTAGCCACACCTCACGCGATATCAGAAATTATATTCTCTTTATTATACTAAATCAAATGTCAATATTTTTGAAGTTGAAATGGTTCCGTCGCCCAATTGGCTGGAATTTTTCCTTTGAAGTGAAATACTTGTTCCGCTGCTGCTGGGAATATTATTACAAAAATACCAGTGCTATAATTACCAAACTTGTAAGTCTGTATTTTAAATAGTACACCTTGTAATGTTGAAGATTCTGCACTGTACCAAAGATAGAATAAATCAATAAACTGTAAAATGTGTAAAAAATAACATCAAAATAAATTGAAATATTAAGCGAATCAAATGTGGTTTTTGTGTTTTAGACCGGAAACAGTGTTCGATCGCGGTAGGACGTACACTCCATTTAACGTCACTCGATATAACGACAAACTCCTTAAAACGTTGAAATTACTTAACTCTAGTTGGTTTATCATATTATACTTTTAAATAATTATCAAAAAATCGCAATCAAACAAATTGGTTTTGATTGGCTAACGCTATAAGTATGCCTACATCACAAAAGATCCATGTTCAGATCTGGGATTCAAACCCACAACAGTCTAATTCAAAGGGCAGCTGGCTGATATTATTGGAGTCATTTCGATTTTTTATAACATGGATCATACCAAACCTAGAATAATGTAAAAGTTATATGCTCGCCGAACTCTTAAAAATTGTGATCTTCTTCTTCCTAAACCCTGTCGTGCATATTGAACTATATCTTAGCCAGGTAATAATGATGGCTGTTTGGGTTATATCAAAAAGTAGAAACATGATTTATAATCAGTGCCGGATTAATCATTAGCGGAGTAGGCGACTGCCTAGGGGCCCCGCATCGATTAGGGGCCCGTGCACGCACAAAAAAAAAAACTTTTCATTGAACGAAAATTTTATTTGAAAATTTGTATGAAATTTTCCAACAACAATATTATTTTCTTTCGTTGTTTATTGTAGGTAATTTATTGCATTTAACAAAATAAAATTTAAAATAACTACGTCACGTCTCATTTCTCTTTCCTGACTTATCAAAAAACTTGGATCATCAATTATCTATAAGTATAACCTATTCATTAAGACCATTTCAAAAAAAACTTTTTAACAAAAAAATTAAACCGCCGAAAAACTGAAAAGCAAAAAATAATAAATCTTAAAAAATAATTGCGTATTGAAATGTTTTGGAGTCGGTGTAGTTCTCGGAATAGATTTCATTTTGGCTGACACCGACTCCAAAACATTTCAATACGCAATTATTTTTTAAGATTTATTATTTTTTGCTTTTCAGTTTTTCGGCGGTTTAATTTTTTTGTTAAAAAGTTTTTATTTTATAATTTTTTGTGGCTATATATTTTTAATCAGTATGAAAATCTGTGAGTGAATAATAAATCACCCCTATTTTCCCACCCTTAGGGTAGGAATTTTTTTTCCAAATTTATATGAGACCAACCTCGAGGTATACCCTATCCAATAAAAAAATAATTATCAAAATCGGACTACTCTGTAAAAAGTTATGTGTGGTCATACATTACAATCAGTGAGTGAACAATCAATCATCCCCTGTTTTCCTACCCTTAGGGTTGGAATTTTTTTACCAAATTTATATGGGACCAACTTCGGGGTATACCCTTTCAAACAAAAAAATAATTATCAAAATCGGACTACTCTGTAAGAAGTTATGCGTGGTCATACATAAAAAAAAAAAAATACGCGTCGACTTGAGAACCTCCTCCGTTTTTGTTTTTCGTCGGTTAAAAAGCTAATGGGGTGTTTACACGGGTGACTAAAGCCGCACGATTTCCGCCGCACGGCGAAAATCGACCGTCTAAATGGCAATTCGGCTAGGCCGCAAGTGACTAAAATCGCAAGCCCCAAAGTAGACTAGCATCCGACTTTTGCCGCGCGGCGACCGGCCGCATGCGGCTGGTGACTAAAATCGACCGTGAAAATGCTCATTCGCAGGCGACCGCTTGGTCAGACTGGTTGTCTCTTTCCGCTTTTTCCTTCCCTTTTTCTTTACCTTCAATTTATTTTTTATTTCTTCAATTATGGCTTGTCGAACAATGTCTATGCCAGTACGCAGTGCGACCATGCTGATCGACATTTTGATGCCAAATGAACTAGTCACCCGCGATTTTCATCGACTCGTGTAAATCGGGTAGCGATTCGGCTAGGACAGGCGATGCGACTGGTGACTTGCCGCACGGCTAAAATCGACCCGTGTAAACACCCCTTAACGAGTTAGGTAAGGCGATGCTTGCAGCATCTAGTCAAAATAATCATGTTGTTACAATATCACATAAGACATTGAAGTTTACAGGATGTCTGAAGCCGATCATCTGTTTAGTTACATAATACATCCCTTCATCAACTTGAAAAGACCTGATTGCATTGCCTATGGGCCCGGACAGGGTTCATCCGGCCCTGTTTATAATGTATTTTTAAATTGTCTAAATACATTTTACAATTTCATTATAATGTTTGTAGGGAAAATGAGAGATACCAAAATATGAACAAGAAAATAAAAAATCCTACCTTAATGAAATATTTAACGATGGACGATGGTTCAGCCTTCAGGGTAGAAAAATACGGCTGGATGAAAACACATATTTGAATTTTGAGCCAGAAATAGTCCACAGTAAAACTCACTAATAAAATTTAAAAGTAATTTGCAAACACTTAATTTTTAGAAAAAAAAATATACACAAATTCTTGTCTATAATTCACAAATCGAACTTGCTCGAAAAATAATTGATCGATTGAAACGAGATTTTTCTTGAACTACGTATCAGCGTCGTTCTGGCCGCAAGGAGAATTTTTGTTCACAATCCACATATATACTTTTATTCAAATTTCAAAGAGATTGGATATATTATTTCGTCAGTTTGAATACATTTTTACATTTGATGTACTTATGTTCTCTGCATTTAAATTCAACATAACTGGTATTCAATTTATCCAACGCAAATTAAATCGAAATTCAGTTGTGATCTTTTACCTCCTATGCCAATGTTCAAATCACAGACAGTTTTTAAATGTAACCTATTATGTCTATGATTGTAGCATTGTCAAATATTTTTTTTAGGTTATAATGCAATTTTGCAGTCTAATTAATTATTCGATTTATATATACAAGGGATTGATTCTATTACCGCGTTAAATAGCTTTAAAGTAATACTAGTGTGAAAAATATACCGTTTATAAAATTAAAAAAGTATTAAAGAAGTAATTTTTGGTGAAACATATTTTGTGTATACCTACTTTAAAATATTGTAAAGCATTATTGAAGATGTCTCATTCAGAGCTTAATAGTATGAAAAAAACTGTCGAGAATAATACTAATGGTAATTCATCTTTTAATTCGAACGGCAATATAACTGCTGGTGAACTTACAAATGCAAATAAAAGTAATTTTACTGATGATGACGACAGTCTGTCTTTGGAAGCATTATTAGAAGCACCTGAAAAAGTGTATTTCAAAAATCAAGCAGATGATAATGTTCCTGGTATTGAAATGCAGGTATCTGACAACAGTCGTAACATAGCAGAAGATTTGACCGAGAAAGTGGAAACAAGCCACCCAGATAAATTGACAGATAATGGGAGTCTTCCTGTTAATTTTAAATCAGAAAATGAAGCCTCCGATGAAAATCAAACAACAGAAATTTCAAAAAATTCTGACGACACCCATTCGATTAATTTAAAAAGTCCTCGTGAAAGCCAAACTATTACTTTGGATTTCAACAGTTTAGATTCAAACAAACTTTCAGACGATTCGGTTATTGAAAATCGAAATACAGTTTTTAATGCGAAAATAAATTTTTCATCTACGTTAGAAAACGTGCGAAAAAATTTCTATTCCCGAAGAAAATCAGAAGACGACGTTTCGATTATTTTCGAGTCACAACAACAGAAACCAGTTCGACGAAAGCGAGGTAGACCTCGAAAGAATCCTTTACCCGTGACGGAACAATCGAAAACTGTCGATGATGCTGTCGAAAGTATAGAATCGATCGAGAATTTCATTAAGGCCACCGATAGACAAAATATCGATAATAAAGTAGATTTGAATCTCGATTTACACGACTCTGAAACGCTTATAAGTGAACAGCTGTCGACTCGAATGTCAGTATGTAGACTTTGCGCTCAAAGTTATCAGCCGGGATGTATTATGTTTATGTACGATGATAAACACAAAGAGATAGATTTAGAATGGAAGATAAACTCTTGTCTACCTATTAAAGTAGAAAAGAATGATGGATTGCCGCACTGGGTTTGTGATGACTGTTACAGGAAAATCGATGATTTTCATAAATTCATTAATTGTGTTTTGAATGCGGAGCAAGATTTGATGAAAAAATAGTAAGTACCCATTTTATTTTGGCTTGGCGCTGACTGGAAATTTTTAACTGCGTTAGGCCGACCATTTTCTTAAAGCGGTAAACATTTTCGATATGACTAAACTTTTGAAGGAAATTATTTGGATTTTCGACTACATATTAGCAAAATAGTTTTGAAAACGCCAGATGTCTGATTTAGACAAGTTTCGTTTTTTTTTTTATAAACAATTATTCAGTATTATTACCATTCCAACCCACAAGTGTGGAATGGTACTATTTTTGATCAAAATTCACTTTTCAAAATTTTACAATATTTTTTCGTTTTGAGGTCTCTTGAAAACATTTTTTTTTGTCTGTTAGTCTGTGAACACGATACAAATCACACGGATTGAAACCAAATTTTAGGAGGATGTTTGTTACGTAAATATGAAAAGCCCTATTGTTTTTAGGGAAAATCGGCATGCACTAAAGAGATATATGCTATAACGTTGTTTTTTATATAATAATGGTACACTTTTCATAACGGTTTATTATTCTATTTATTTTTTCAAGAAAGTTATGTTAAATTTTTTTGACGTGATAACGTCTTATAAATTGATGAATCACCAATATTATAAATTGATAAAACACCGGCTGCATGTTCGAAAAAGTGTAACGTAACGTTCCTAACGTTCCGCCTGACCCTGTGCGTGCTTTTTGCTAATTCCTCGCTCAATTTAAATCAGATCGGTTTGAAACCAGTCTTAAACGAAAGAGGAGAACATTTTACATAGATTTCGTATAACAGAATTTGCCTAAACAGTTTTTTTATACAAATTTATATAGAAAAATATTTTATACAAATTTATATAGAAAAATAGCTGTATAAATGCAATGTTGTGTAATGCATGGCGCGACGCGGTCGGTTGTCTTTGTTTGCCGTACATGGAAATTAGAAGCAAACGTATGTCTTGTCTTAACATGAAAACAGCTGCATTTCTAATGTTTAATTCAATTTTTTGACATTAGTATATTGTGAAATGCAAAGCCTTCTAAGTTAAGTATTGGAATAACTAATTATTATTAGAACATAATACTTTGTAAGTTGCAAACGTCACTTTTGACATTTCTTATCATTCCGACACCAAGGATAAGCGGATTGAAACCAAATTTTGGGAGGTTTAGGTTATGTATTACGGAATACGTTATCACGTAAAACTATCGTCCGTAAACCGACTTTACAGACAACCAATTTTTTTTCTAAACTTTCTAGTTTCGGAAATATTTTGAAAATAAAAAAAAATCAGCTGTTCTTTTGTTTTGTAGATCTGTCAGAAATAAACTAGTTAAGCATGCTTTGATTAATATTTACGGTTGGTTGGATTTTTTTTTTATAAAGGTTTTCGTTTAAATGTACATAGAATCTTTTTTTTGTCCTATTGTATATCTAAATCTTACCTCAGAAGCACGCAGAACATTTTTCTATACACATAATTATTTTATTGCAGTCAAAAAAATAATAAAGATGCAGATAACGATCCGAACTTTAATACAAAATCACGGAAACAATCTAAACGAAAACAAAATTTTGAAAATTATCAGTCTTCAAAAATAAAATGCACTGATTCGAAAAACATCTCAGACAAAAACGTTATTGCAAACATATTAGAAGGCAAAAATACTGACATAATCGAAGATAATTTCGACTACAACGTTGAATACTTAGAAAGCGATCAGGAGGATTTGATCGAGCATTTTAATTCAAATAAAGCCGTTAACTCGAATGATCCGAACATTGATTGCCAATTTGAAAATCAACAAAATAATTTTATATCCGATAACTTAGAAACTTTTCAACAAAATCAGAATACGTTAATAGACGGACGTTTAGTAGGCGTAGATGAATTCATCAAAGAAAGTTGCGATCAAAATAACACGATTGTTGAACAGACGGCACCAGTTGAGTGCAGACATTGCAATAAAAAATTTGAAAACGTCTTATGTACGACTGATCACTCAATCGAAGAACACAGCAACGCGATTGAGGGTTTATTTCCCTGCTGCCTTTGTGAATACGGTTTCAACAGCACCGAAAAATTACAAAAACATGTTTTGGGATTACATTTCACTGGGATACAAACGAAATTTTATCAGTGCACAAATTGCGATTCAAAATTCGCCACGGAACTTTTGTTGCAGCGCCATTTTTGTTCGTTACAAAATAATACTCGAGTTCAAGATCTGAGCTGTAAAATTTGTAATATAATATTCCCATCGAAGATAAGACTGGCTTTCCATTCCCAGTTCCATTTCAACGGAGCAGTTCCGTTGTTTTGTACCGACTGCGAGATCGCGTTCAAAGACGAAGGTGAATTTTTCGATCACAAAAAAACTATGCACGATTGTAAAGCTAATAAAGATATATTTTGCGATCATTGTAATAAAATCTTCCCGAGTTTGAAGTCTTACAAAATGCACGAAAAATTGAATAAAAATATAAGGAATTATAGATGTAGTAAATGTGACAAGACTTTTTTGGATAAGCAAACGTTGAAAGAACATTCCGTCATGCATTTGAATGTGAAACCGTTTCAGTGTCGTATTTGCGGGAAATACTTGAACCGTGCCAGTCGACTGAAGAGACATCTGTTGACGCATGAAAGCGATAAAACTCAGCCGACCGACGTTAAAGTTTGCGGTCTGTGCGCAGAAGCATTTTCGAACGAGGACGTCGCTCTTAAGCACGACATATCGAATCACATAGAAATCGAGCGTAGTAATTGTATCGAGGATGTACATATCGATAAAGTGTACAGATGCGAATACTGTGAAAGATGCTTCTATACCAAAGACGGATTGAATAATCATCGAAGTGAATTACATACGTTAAACGAAGAAAGTAATCCTTACAAGTGTCACATTTGCTTTGCACAGTTCCCGACTTATGCTAGGTTTGTCTTACTTTTTTGTTTTTTTATCTAGTCAAAGCTGTCAAATTGCACTCGCAACGGGAGTTCAAAACTGAATGATCGCCGATTAGGGCTATTTTTTTACGCGCTTTATATTAACTTCACTTGTAAGTTTGTATGTATGTATGTTTCTTTGTAACCTTCCTTTGGACTACAGCAAGTGGTTTATTACAGTAGTATAATATGCCAGCACTGTAACTACAGTGTTTAGCCGTGCGGTCTAAAGCACGGGTCTTCGCTGACGTCAACTCTCGGAATCACGGGTCGTGGGTTCTAATCCCGTCCACGCCGAAAAAAAAATTGTTTTTTTTTCGGCAAATTTTTGACAATAAATCGGACTAAAAAGTGGAAAATAAATATAGTTTAACAAAAACTAAAAAACACGTTTTATATCGAACTAAAAAGTAAAAAATATTTTTTTTAAAATAAGCTTAAAACAATAATGAATAAAAAATACTAGTATTATTGTGAAAAAAGCGTGGGGCGCTCGATGTACGAAACTGTGGAACAAAGCGCCCCACGCTTTTTTCACAATAATACTAGTATTTTTTATTCATTATTGTTTTAAGCTTATTTTAAAAAAAATATTTTTTACTTTTTAGTTCGATATAAAACGTGTTTTTTAGTTTTTTTTAAACTATATTTTTTTGTTTGTATGAAACTATAGACTGCATGCACAGTGGCTCTATGGCTCAGTTGGTTAGAGCGCCGTGCTAATAACGAGAAGGTCGCGGATTCGATCCCCCCTGCGACATGTGATATTTTTAATTTTTTTACGATGTATTTTTGTTTTTTAGTTTTGTACTAAAAAGTGTAAAAATAATAATAGAAATTAAAAAAAAACATTTTTAAAGCGAACTAAAAAGTATAAAATAATTTCTTTACAGACAGATTTTTAACTTGTAGGATTTGAAACGAAAAACGTGGGACGCATTATTCATTTTTAACCGACGTCAAAAAATGAGGAGGTTCTATGTTCGACTGTATATATATTTTTTTTTTATGTATGTTCACCGATTTCTCCGTCAATTATGGACCGATTTTCAAAATTCTTTTTTTATTCGAAAGAGTGCACATCCGAGGTAGTCCCATCGGAACCAAGTCAGGATCTGATGGTGGAATCCGGAGAAATCGAGGGAAACTCTCAAATTTCAAAGGCACGCATACTTGGCCTACCCATTGCAAAACTTTATCTAACACTAAAAAGAGAAGAATAAAATATTTTTAACAAAAAAATTGAACCGACTTCAAAATATGCACTAAAAAGTAAAAAATAATAATTATTGTTATTTTTGGAGTCGGTGTCAGCCAAAATGAAATCTATTCCGAGAACTAGAGACATGTAAGATTTAAATTGCTACTTTCGAATTCCAATGTGACACCGACTCCAAAAATAACAATAATTATTATTTTTTACTTTATAGTGCATATTTTGAAGTCGGTTCAATTTTTTTGTTAAAAATATTTTTATCTCATAAGTAGATTTTTTCATTGATAGCTACTCTACACTTCTTATATAATTGTCGCATGCGCCCCACGTTTTTCGTTTCAAATCCTACAAGTTAAAAATCTGTCTGTAAAGAAATTATTTTATACTTTTTAGTTCGCTTTAAAAACGTGGTAATATTAAAAATGTTTTTTTTTTTTTAATTTCTATTATTATGATTATTGCTGTCTGTTTTTTAGATGTACCACACATAAAACAACACATGGCTATTTCAAAAATGGCGACGGAACTGAAGTGTCCAAAGATTCGTTTCCTGTTCCCAAACATTTCCTTTGCGAACATTGTGGAAAATCTTATTTACATTGGACATACTTAGGTAATTAACTTTACACCTAGGCAACGACTTTTTTGACTCTAAACTCCACTGCATAAACGCACACCGGTCAGCCATGGGCGCATTATTTCTTTTGGGGAAATAATTTTCCAGGCGACTAACTATTTGCAACTAAAAAAATAACTTGACGGCGATTAAATATTTTGGAAATAATTATATTAAAATCTTTGATTAACGTCTGAATAGAACTCTTCAAATAATAGTATATTGTGCGACTAGTGAGAGAAAAAGATCATGAGCGTGAAATTTGCCGCACGAGCATAGCGAGTGCGGCAACACGCGAGTGGAATATTCTCCTTCAATCAATGATCGCACATAATACTTTATTCAACTAGCACGAGTAATATGTAATTGGGGCCCTGATAAAAGAGGGAAAAATAATAAATCACTTCATTGATTGACGTACCCACCGCCCTCGATGCACACAAGATGGCCCTGACTTTCGCTGAATTGCGATGCTGTTTTCATATATACAAATCGCTACCGCGTTCCTATTGATCCAGAAACTATGCAGTAATAATTCATTATCGTACAGTTTCGGCTCGCTACCGCGTTCCTATTGGTCCAGAAACTATGCAGTAATACGTTATCGTACAGTTTTGGCTCATTATTAGCACTCTACGCGTCAACATGAAGTAATTTATTATTACCGCAACGCGTTGTGAGCTGTTTTTTCGCTCAATGAGCGTTTTCGGTCTTTGAGCGTAACATATACATATATTTATATTTTTATGGCTTTTATTTTTCAGGTGTTCACAGGCGCTTGAAACATTCAAAGACAGTTTATATGTATAAATGTTCTGAATGTCCACAGCAGTGCCCCACATCCTGGGGAATTGCGTATCACAGGAAAACGAGACATCCGTATTTGATGTCAGAACTTACGTGCAAAGAATGCAATCCTCCAGAACGGTTTCAGAATCGGCAATTATTAATGGAACACATGGAACAAAAACATGCCCAATCTAAAGCAGGTATTTATACAATACATTTCTGTTTTAATAAATATTTTTCACGATGTATGTCCCGCGGTACTTACACTTAAAATGCTGAACTGATTAAAAAAAAATGGTTCCATTTTTTTAAGAGTTTATTTGCACGCCATATTTCTTACTTTTTTGTAATAAATATTTTTTTCAATAACGTTTGCCCACTTGGAAATGTGTATTATATGATATGCAGAGTTGGTATGATTTTTTTACTGCCGAATCGTAGATTTTTTTGAAAAATCTAAAGAGACGAAAAGTTCTTGGAATTTTTCAAAGAATCAATTCCAATTTTCAAAAAAAATTCTTTGCACACTTTTGTTAATGAAAGAAAATTTATTCTGTGACATCGAAATAACAGAAAGTGTGCAAATTTTTTTTTTCTTTGAGTTTTCCAGATAGCTCCCATAAATAAACGAGTGTAAGAGTGAGTGAGAGAGATGCCTAACAAAACTGTACTTGTCTCACTTAGGGTCGTAAATTTGCTCACCTGCCTCTTGTACGACCCATATCGTTAAGTTAAAAGTTAGGTTATTATTGAAAAATCAAAGTACCTAATTATATTTTAATTTGAATTGATTCTCTGCAAAATTCCAAAAACTTTTTGTCTCTTGCGATTTTTCGAAAATATCTACGATTCGGCAGTAAAAAAATCATAAAAATTTGGAAATCCAAATTTTGGACCGTGGATATCCCGGAAAATACGAACTTTGGAGAAAAATGTTTCGGACAAAAGTTTCATGTTTTTCCACTGCCGATCGAATGCTGACGTGAAAAATGAGGGTTCCTATTAAAAAAAAAAAATAAGTTGATCCTGATGTTCCACTTCGAACCAATCAACTTTGCCCTGAAACATTTTTCGATTTTACCCTCCTCTGAATCTCAGAAGAGTAAAATGACTCATCCTGTATATACATGGTAGTTTTATTAACAATATTTGCAATATTGACGATTAAAAAATGGCGGAGATATGAGCTGATAAAAAATGTTTTTTCCTTATTTAAAAGGAAAATAGCTACAATAAGACTTAGGATATTTGTTTTGTAGAAATGACAGCTGTTTTAAAAAAAACTCGTATTTTCATCGAAATTTTGAGTTTGAAAAATTTATCTTTTGAACACGGTACCCAATCAAAAAAATCGTGCGTCACATCGTAGATAATATTATAAAAAATAAGTGTTGTAAATTTTAATCAAATCGGTGAGCCGGTTTAACAGCAAACTAACGAACTAGTTCACGGAAGAATGATGAACTAAATTGAGTGTTCTTCTCTGTGCAACAAAATGCTCAAGTCTTATTAAAAAACTATTCTCTGTATAATCGAGTTTTCTAAGTGATCTGAATTTATCTACAGGTAATCAGTCATACCAATGTGAGATCTGCGGTAAAACTTACATCAAACCCGAATCATTGGAAATGCATAAACAGGATCATACGGGAAGCACTGACCACATTTGTTCCACTTGCGGTAAATCGTTTGTACATTCTGTCGGCTTACAGAATCATATGCAGTCTATGCACAGTGTAAACCGTTCAGAATGGAAACACGAATGTCCATTTTGTGATAGAAAATTTAATTGTTCAGTAGATGAGTTTGAAACACATCTGAAAAAACACTCGGGACAGAAACCGTATGAATGCATCCAATGTGGAAAAACATTTAGAATCAAAAGTCTACTTACAATACATACTAGGTTAGTACTAAAGTTTTCGTTCATTTTTTGAAGTGAAAACTTCTTTAGCGGCGTTGTACACTTTTTTTTGTAATGGGTAAAAAATGTTAAACTCGCGTCAGGTCAGTAAGAACTGGGTGAGCGAGAAAACTCTCTCTTTTTTATTTATACAACGTTAGACACCTAGCGTTGAAATATCGTACATAAAAATGCAATCTATGATACCAACCATTTTGATCGAAAATTCGTAAGACGAAAACTCTTATTTATACAACGTTAGACATCTAGCGTTGAAATATCGTACATAAAAATGCTATCTATGATACAAACCATTTTGATCGAAAATTCGTAAGACGTTAATATTCAAGTTTTCACTTCTGCCGGCACTCCCGGAGTGCAAAGGGTTTTTTTTTTAATTAGCCACAAGTAATCTGATATCACAGCATATAAACCTTTGATGTTTGTCAACCAGTTTCTAATGGTGGCACTTCACATGGCTATTTGTGTTCGCTATTGGGTGTTTGTTGTATTTGGCAAAATATATGACGTTCAAGGCAAACATGCAAATAGAGGCAAATACGACCATCCACACATGGCAGTCAAATAACAAACACACAAACATTTGGCAGCAGAACGCAAGGTTCATAATTCCAGGAATTTTAGCACTGTTTCATTGTCCCAATTCATTTTCAATAGTAATTGTTCCAGTTCTCGCTCACAGCACAGACACAAAAATACTGCACGTCCGTACAGGTTCACGGCGCGTGCGCTTCTGAATATTGTGTGGACGGTTTATTTGCGTATTTGCCTATTCGACACCTTTGATGTGTCTCGAAAAACCGACAACGCACGGTAACGCGTATTTGGTATTGGCCTTATTTGTCAAATAGGCAAATAAGGCCAACACTGTCAAATAGACTATCCACACATGGTAATTGTTGGCCAAATACAAATAGCCATGTGAAGTGCCGGCATAAGACCTTGAATCATATATAGCGGTGGTTCAAAAGTCCCAGAATAGCTTAATATTTTTTATCGGGTAAGCCGGACTAAAAATTATAAATGGTTCTTTTTATAATTTTTTCCTGTCTATTGAATGGCACAATTAGATTTTGGGCCCGAGGGCCTTAAAATGGTTCCGTAGCGCCCAGCTTTGAAATTTTATATGGGAACTATAGTTTTTTATTTCATATTCGGATTCTGCGTCAAATTTTACATACGAATACGTCTTAGTATTTTTTATTCCTCAGGCCCTTTGTAGAGCCCCTAAGAAAGACTTAAAAATAAGCCCTGTACAATAAATATTGTTCAAATTGAGGTTATGTCTGTAAAAGTTCTATTGGCGAATGTAGATCAGCATTATTAGTTATGTTCCGAACGGCAATATTATCGTAACAGTCATGTGCAGTAGCTAAAACGAAACTGCGTCGACTTTGCATTGTTTTGTGGCATAAGCCATAAAGGATGGTTAGAGAACCGTTAATATCTTGGTTGGAACATATTTAGCTACTGACGATAATATTACCATTGGCAGAGAAGTTGGAACGTAGCTATTGTCTGTAGAAATAACGTTCTCTTTCAAGGTGCAAATTAATAAATTAATTATCGTTATTGAATTCTAGGACCCATACCGATGAACGACCGTTTCCATGCGATATTTGTGGATTGGGTTTTAGAAGATCGTATGCATTAAAAGTTCACAAAATGATACACGACGACGTTAAACCTTTTCAGTGTTCGATTTGTCGAAAAAAATTCCGCCAAAGACCTGAATTGCAAAAGCACACTAATGCTAAACATTCAGGTCGTTTTGTTTTGATGGTAGATTCGAGCGGCCCCGAAGAGAAACAAAATGAGTCGGAGATACTCGAAAACAATTCTGAATTTGTTGATGATCCAATTAGCGTAAATTTAAATAAAAATGAGAAAACGTTAGACGTTAATGAAAAAAATGACAGCGTCATAATTTCAAATAGTTTATTCGATCAGAATTTTGTTTTTCGAGATAAAAGTGCTTCCCTGCAGTTTAACAGCGATAGTGGTTTACAGTTTATCGATCAGAAAGAAACTGAAGATGAACCGATTATAATTACTGAACAAAGTTCTGACGGTAATATTATTATTCTAAATCAGAACGTCAAAGAAGAATATCAGAATAATACGTGTATCAAAAATGAAACTATCGGTAGCAATGTGATCGATGATGTAAACGGACAATACAATAGATTAGTTTTGAGCGACGGTACCGAAATGATTATCGATAATGGCAATTATAATGAAAATAATTTAATTTTTATCAATAATGAAAGTCAAGAACCGAATTATATTGTCACTGTTAACGAAGAAGACATTGGAGAAAAATATTTTTTACAAATTAAAGACGATAAGCAGATACTGATAGAAAATAACAGTCAACAATATATTGTTAATAAAAGTGAACTCGGCTTATCCTAGAAATAAATATCTTCCAAATTTTTTCAAAATTTTAAAATAGTTTTAATTTCGAAATGACAATAATGCTCATTTAAAAATTTTACTTCTGGTGAATAGCTATTATTTTATGTACAGTGTAAACTCTTTATAACGTCCTTCGTTATAACGAAAAACTCCCTATAACGTCGAAATTTTTACGATTTGGTTGGTTTACCTTAAAACCTATACATTAATACCCTCTTTATAACGCAACAGTCATTCTCTATTACGAAGAAATATGTTCATATTTAGGCGTCAGCAAATGTTTACAGACATAAAGAGGACCATTCTGAACCATCACCATCTATTCAACAAGCACTTGATGACGCCAAACTATAGGTATATGTGTTTAGAATAAATTAATTTTGTGAAAATTGGTTATTTTTCTTTCTTCTCTCCATATAACGAAAATTCTTTATAACGAAAAAAATGTTCGGTCCCTTAAAATTCGTTATAAAGAGATTATACAGTACATTGAAGATTATTGTTAATTTGGTTGTTTTTCTTTCTTCACTCCATATAACGGTAACTCTCTATAACGATAAAAAATGCTCGGTCCCTTGAGTTTCGTTATAAAGAGTTTACACTGTATATAAGTTAACTTATTATAATGGTTGTAAATTATTAGTACACGCTCATTTGTAGTGGATTTAGTATTTATGAATAACCAGGTTTGTTCCAAGCAGCCGCGAACAGTAACAAAACCGTACAGTCTTGTCACTGCGCAAGACTGTCTTGCGCACTAGCTCAAATATCGATACTGCGCAAGACAGTCTTGCGCAATAACAAGACTGTGTATAGGTGTACTCGTGTTACCGTTTGCGGCTGCTTGAAACAAACATCATATTTTAGGTTGTAATGCTTTGTTGTTATTTTAATAATAATAATAATTTATCATTGAAATTTATGGCAGCATTATTACAGTACTAAAAATTAATTTGTCTATCTTTTTTCCTTTTGTTCCCCAAAACATATCATTTTTTAAAATCTTTGATTAACGTCTGATTAGAACTCTTCAATAAATAAAATTATCGACCAATTTTTCAGACAATATATTAACAATATATAATTAATACATTAACGTTTGATCCGGATTTGGATCTTCTTCAGAACTGATCTAAAAAATAATTAATATTTAATTCCTAATTTTATTAAGTAGTCATGAAAATAATTGTGAATACCTAAAAAGAATACTTAAATTTTCCGTATCTAATTGAGCATTGAGAGAATTTTTATTTGATTTTATATGTAACATTTCCGAAATATTTCTTTTAAAAAAAATTAGTTTCATTATCTAAAATTTTTATATTATCCCAATTAATTTTGTGGTCAAGTTCTAATTTGTGTTTAGTTATTACATTATGTTTGTCAGGAATTAATTTATGATTATTTTGGTGTTCTCTTATTCTTGTTTTAAGAGCTCTTTTTGTTTGACCAATATAATTCTTAGTATATTAATATTATATTGTCTAAAAAATTAGTCGATAATTTTATTTATTGAACATATCATTTTTATTCCATGTTAAAATGTTATTTTCTGTCAAATGCATCTTCGACATACAGACATAGATGACCTTGAGGTTTAACATTATACTTGCGTAGTTCATGAACGAACTAGTTCGTAAGAGCACTCTTATGAGTGAATTCGCGGATACGAGTGATTCAGGCATCATGGCGTTCAGGGCAAGAATATCACACTTTCGGCCCTTGTGGCATAATATACTATTGTATGATGGATTACTTAATAGCCCTATCAGACACAGCCTGCAGTTCCTAGCTAGCCTTTGATTTCTCTTTCGATTTTGTACTTTTCGATCTAGCGATGAGCTTAACATTTTTGCGGTGCTTCTACATCTTTTTTCTCAGTACATTTTGTTGTAGTTTTTGCAGAGTAACTGAGATCGAGTAATTGCGCAGGAGTTGATAGCAGTTTTCGTCAATTCTTTGAAATGCATTGGACAACCAATTAAAGCGATGTTTTCCTGCATGATATTTGTTGCGATGCGTTCAACTCTTCATTGCCAACGGTTTTCAAAATGGCTCTTTCTACAGCTCTCACAAGATTAAATAACAAGTCCGAAGAGAATTTCAAATATCCCTTGCTGAGATAAGAAATCAGCGCGTCTCATGGAGCTTCGCCTTTGGGTTTGGTTGTCACTGACTGACAATCAAAACATTTGGTCAAACAATTTTATTGGCAACGAACCCTGCGAAATATGCGCTGACGCATTGGTTAGAGATGACTAGATCGTAGTCATGAGCGTCTCTGACGTCATAGATTTTTCTAGGTTCGTCTCATCTGTCGATGATTTCATTCAAAATGTCGTTCCGTTCAGTTTTGTTTTCCGCTGAGCTGAGAGAGCAATGTCCTCT
This sequence comes from Xanthostigma xanthostigma, assembly GCA_963575645.1. Classification (NCBI taxonomy): domain Eukaryota; kingdom Metazoa; phylum Arthropoda; class Insecta; order Raphidioptera; family Raphidiidae; genus Xanthostigma; species Xanthostigma xanthostigma. The sequence goes on along the minus strand of OY754472.1, from coordinate 6,757,753 downwards.
GCAGAAAGCTCACAACCTTCCACGTTTGAGCCTTTCGAGGGTTCGATAAGGGAGTAAAAACTCATTAACCGGTACACCTGTATAAAGAATTGCGAGTCAGTCCGGACGGTCACTAGAGCCACACGCACTCCGAATCATTCCAGAGTCCCTACAAAAAACATATTGTTTTTACAGCTTCCTTCAATGTTTCCGGAAACTGTCCCTTCATCTCTTCGATTGCAGTCGTCAATGTTCGTGAACAGCACTCGTTTAATTCCTCAATATTTTCTTTGAATTATATGAACTGTAACAAATTGTGAAAATTATAATCTGTCGATAATCAAGTACATGAAATAATAATAAGAATAATATGAAATCAAATTGTTGATTATACAGTATGTAAAGACGAAAGGTGCACATAGGGAAATTAGCATTGGGGAAAAAATACTTGGATCAGAGTTAGCCATGACTGCATTAATTGTTATTTCTATTGAATTATCGTGGTAATCTTGAGGATTTCTGTTTTATTTTGATTTTACTTGGCTTTTTTAATAATAAAAAGCTCATATAAATCATTATTTTAATTTTTTTGTACAAAAATAAAACAAAAAAACAACTCCGTCTGTTTGGAAACATTTCATTCAAAAATTGTCTGACTGGTATGACGTATGCGCGTTGGTAAATCAGTGACCCAATAACTTTAGGTTCAACACGAATAGGCGGAGATATTTGATCTCGCACCATGTTTAAGTATTTTTGGGAATTTAATGTCCCATTAATAAAAAAAGTTCGACTATGTTGTAATCATTTGAATATTTTCTTCGGTAGTATATACATTCATTTTGCAAAAGAATATTATCTGTCAAATTGAAAAACAAGATTTCAAGGCTCACTCTGATCCAGTCATTTTTTCCTAATGTTAATTTCCCTATGTGCACCTTACGTGTTTACATACTGTATGTGTACGCAAGGGCGCAGATCTGGCTAAAAAATAAAATTAAGAAATACTTCTTGAAAACAAATTTGTCATATTGGTTTGAGAATTAATATTTTGCTTGACACCTTCCTTCGTGAGTATTCTTGTGTGATATTAATAAAACTTTAAAAAAATATTTATTTTTTTACATTACGCCCCCCAGAAAAAAATATCTACGCCGTTGCGTGTATGCAGAATCTCAGAAGATTACCAATTATTGCACGAACTAGTTCGATCTAATAGCCGTTTGTATCTCTTTTTCAAGTTTTTGACATATTTCTGTTTCGATTCTTGAATCTGCTTTCTTTCAATAGCGCGTTTCATTTCTTTGTTCTCGTTATCAATTTTTTTCTTTCGTTCATCTCTGCATTCAGGGCATCTCTCACTTCTTGAGTTCGGTGGCGGTTCGAAAAGGCCATTGGGACAAGGAGTTTTTTCATTCACTCCTTGACACAGTTTAAGTGCACGTACGGTATTTACTGCAAACAAAATGTCATCCAAACAAGAGACTCTTTCCAAAATGTCTCGCTTGGTAGTCCCATAATTTGATCGAACCTACAAAAACAATACAATATAACACATTTCAATCCAGCCCGTGGTAGACTTCTCTCCGGCCTGCGAAATTTCTAAATTATTATCAAAAGCAAAAACATTCCTGTTTGCCAATATAAATGGACGCATAAAAAGAATTTTCCAAAAAATAGTAAATAGTGTTTAAAAACTTGAAATTGTTGTTTCAATAGAAACTATACTTAAAATTAAAAAAAAAAATGGTTTGGCCCGCGGTCAAATTTCCATCCGCAATGTGGCCCGACAATCAAAAGATTTGCCCACCCCTGATCTAAAGTATGCCGGCACTACGAGTACCTCAACTGTCATGTCGGCTTTGATAAGAATGTATCTCGAAGGATAAAATGTGAGATCTCCAAAGTATTGTAATAATACCGCGTCAGGCCATTTCATCATCACCCAGTTCTCGCGAATTCCTGCATGATTTAAAGTTTCAAAGTCGCAAATCAACTGTGAAATGTCGTAAGTTGTCACTTGCAATCCATTGTTTGCTTCAGAGGACGAGGTTTCCTGGAACAAGAGAAACTAGTAACGTTTGTTTCTACATTTGAAACATTGGTGCGTACACTTTAGTGATGTGCCGGATATCCGCATCCATGGATATCCAAGGGAGAAGAAAGATCCGTATCCGTTAGTTTTTGGCGGATCTTTTACCTTTTTAATTTTCAATTCATAGATGAAATTTTATATATATATATAGGTGATTAGGTAATAATGAAATTCCATTCAGATTATTTTTTATTTTTTTAAATCGTATTTGGCACCTTCATATTGCAAACATTTATCGTAGTGAGTACCATACTAATAGTACACAACTCAAAGGTACTAAATCAACTATCTTTATAATCGATCTTTGGAAAGAGACAATCTGTTATGAGAGTTAACTCTTAAAAAGGTCAATAACTTTTTCCCGTAACAGATAGTCTCTTTCCAAAGGTCGATGTGCAATATTTACCGCCGCGTACTCTAAGAAAGTTAAGATCCGTATCCGTGGATCTTGAAACCAAAAATCCGTGTTCAGATCCGTATCCGCGGATATACATTTTTAACGATCCGGCACATCACTAGTACACTTTCAATACTCTACATTGGCAGAAGACGTAACGCTGGACCTCGACATGTTCAAAAAACTAGCATCGATACACTGACTCTCACATTCCGTTTTGACTGAGAATGTAATACTGGAGCTTGGCATTCCCAACAAACTGTTATTTGTGCTGAGATTGTTGTCTTCAATTTTTACTGGGTATTTTATACTACGGCTGGATGTATTAGCATCGATGCTAAAACTGCCATCTTCCACCTTCAATGAGGGTGCAATACTGGGGCATTCCTGACTTCCATATTCACTATCATCAATTTCGCATTTTACTGGTAGCTCATTATATTCACTATCATCAATTTCGCATTTTACTGGTAGCTCATCATATTCACTATCATCAATTTCACATTTTACTGGTAGCTCATTGTCTTTGGTTTCGGAGGGAATTGCATCCGAATGTTGCTGCTAAAATGAAATTGTCATGTAATGATTATTCTCTAAAATATTGGGGGTTTATCAACGTGTAGACAATTAATATTACCTCGAAAATACATGGAACGCTTCCTGGTTTCAATCCGAACCTTTTCCTGGGCATTGAATGTATAGTCCCATCGGACAAATGTGTTGTAAAGAATCGAAGCACATCTTCGTCCTTGAAATGCAGCTCGCAAATGTAAAAATGTTTACGTGAACTTTTTCCTTTCTTTATGTAAGGGGTAATCGCGGCAAACCATTCTTTTTTCTGTTCAGAATCCTGTAAACATAAATTTTTTAACATCTGATTAAATTTCGTAATGTTTAGCGATATAAGGTTAGGAAATATGTAAACCATTTTATAGAAATACCATATATCAATATTGTTTAATGTTTTAAATACCTACATCCATAGACTTTGTTTAAGTTTATTAACTTTATTACACTTTACTAGTATAGATATGACATAAACTTACCGTTGGAACTTTAAATAATGTTCTGCTACTGGAAGCGGGATCAGGACTTTTTGTTTTACAGTTTTTAATGCAGCACATGTTAGATACTTTCGGCATTTTATCTTTCGCGATGATAATAAACAGAGCATACAATCCAAGAAGGCTGTCTACTTTAATGTCTTAAACAACTTTGACAACTATGGCGAAAGCAGACGGAAAGAACCGAAGTTTTTCCAGGTAGTGATAACAGCGCCATCTCGCGTGCACCAGAAAACGGTCCGTCTCGAAACACGGCATGCATAGGAACTAGGAAGCTTCGTGGGGTTGACACAAGCAGAGAACATACACACGCATATATATGCACACAAGTCTCCCCTTCAACTTTTTTATTTCGAAGTCATACCACAACAACAAAAATAATGCTTGAGAATGAAAATATCAAATAGTGACAATGGTTGCAATGTAAATTTTAGATAACCTCAAAATTAGTTTAAAACTAGGCGCTGACCTGATTGTGAAAAAAGAAATTGTTGTGAACTATTATAAAAAACAATTGTGCACCAAAATGAAAAAGTGCTGGGCGATAGATTGTAATCACAAGAAAAAAACTCATGATTGTATTTTTTCTACATTCTCTACCAATCCTGACAGGTTAGTAACCATCTTATGATTAGGAATTTCAATCCGGTAAGTATGTCTCAAATCGAAAAATGTTTCCTACAAAAGCTCCCTTGACATTTTGATATAGTTTGTGACCGACACTCGCGGGGTGGAGGAGGGGGATATGCCGCTTTAAAGTTCCCGAAAACTCGTTTTTGCCCCATAACTCCTCCATTATTATAGTAGGGGGAAGCGAGAACATAATCTAGCAAGGAACCTAGCGGCCAATCCAGCCTCCTGTGCAGCGAACTTTAAGAGACCTTTCAGTTAAATTGTACGCGAAAAAAATGTTGAGCGCCGCTACTCAGCTGATTGATTCAAGAATCAATATTGCCCAAATAAAAAAACATGTTTTACTGTCTAATTGTTTTATTTGTCTCCATTTTTTTTTGTACATAACATTGCACATCCTCTGATGTGCATGTATACATTTTTTTTGTTGCTTGCATACTCCTTTTGATTTTTTAGAAATTTTCTTTTTTATAATAAAATATCGTTGATACATATCCTTTGTCATAGCCATTGTCATCATATTATAATAATAATTGTATTTTGTTACAATTTCCCCTTTGTCAGTATTTATTGGTCTGGTTCTAATTGAAATTTGGTGTGAACTGCTCTTTTTTATCTGAAATTAAAAACCAAAATGTATAAAATTCAACTAGGGAGCCCATTTTATACTCCCCACATAGAAAATAGTCGCTCGAAACTGAAAATGTACCCGACAAGACAATTATAACGATAGTAAATAATAAAAATAGATATAATTTACTAGTTTCTTTAGAGAATAAAAACGTAAGGTTATAAATACACAAATTAATAGCTATAGTTTGCTTTAATATTATGAAATACTCAATGTTGAAATTACAATGCAATACAAGAAAAATTTTGTAATCAAGACAATGTCACTGTCGGAACACAAACTCGAATCTTCCACTATCACGACGGCTGAATTATCACATATATTCAGTCTCTGCAGGGGGTAAATTGGCAGAAAATATTTTTTCTGCAATTAGATTCTCCACTAAGCGGATTTGTAGAGGGGGACTCCAACTACACGAAAGAGAGCGTTTCTGCCATCAAGTGCTCCTTGACCATTTCTGTCGCCGTTTCGCTAACTAGGTATAATATTCAAAAGTTAATATAAAATAAAAATACTTACAATTTTACAGTTTTCAAGAGTTTTGAACTGTATCTTGTTTACGATCTTAATCAGACGGCACTGCTTGTGTTCCATCAGATGAATCTGCAGGCATATCATCTTCAGCTGGATCTGCAGATTTGTTTTCATCTTTAGCTAGATCGGCGGATGTATTATCCAAAACTGGACCTGAGTATATTTTTTCATCTTTATTTAAATTGCCGAGTATTAAAACTGGGCCGGCAGGTATATCTTCTTCAGCTGGATCTGCGGATATTTTTTCATCGTTAGCTGGCTCGGCGGGGGTATTGTCTCCATCTGGATCAGCGGGGGTATTTTCTTCATCTGGATCGACGGGGGTATTTTCTTCATCTGGATCGGCGGGGGTGTTTTCTTCATCTGATTCGGCGGGGGTATTTTTTTCATTTGCGGATATATCATCTTCAACTGGATCTGCGGGTGTTTTTGCATCTTTAGCCGGATGTTTCTTTGTCGTGGATGAATTTAAATGTATCATGCTTGTGAGTTTGGCTTTACACTTACATGCGGTGCAAGAAGCGTCTGGAAAGAACGTAATAAAAAAAATTCAAAATTGATAGAATGTCTGGAACCATAATTGGTATGTCAGAACACCTCGTCATATATTCATTTTGATTCCTGATTTTTTGTAGTACCATTAAGCCGGCAGTTTAGTTAAGAATCAAAATTCATACGACGTCGTTGATCGGATTCATTGTTGTTATTTCATAGGTATAACTGAAGTAAGCAGCTATCAATTGAACGCTGCATGGTTGAATGTGTTCATAGTGCGACGTCATGGTTGCCATAGCAACGGACGTTACAAGTAGTGATGTGCCGGATATCCGTATTAATATCCGCGGATATCCGAGGGAGAAGAAAGATCCGTATCCGTTAGTTTTATGGCGGATCTTTTACCTTATTAATTTTCAATTCATAGATGAAATTTTATATATACTTATAGGTGATGAGGTAATAATGAAAAATGTTAAATTCCATTCAGATTATTTTTTATTTCTTAAAATCGTATTTTGCACCTTTATTTTGCAAAAAAATTATCGTATAGAGTACCATACCAGTACATAACTCAAAGGTACTAATAAAAAACTGTCTTTATAATGAGATATTGCACTTCGATCTTTGGAAAGAGACAATCTGTTATGAGAGTTAACTCTTAAAGAAGTCAATAACTTTTTCCCATAACATATAGTCTCTTTCCAAAGGTCGATGTGCAATATTTACCGCCGCGTACTCTAAGAAAGTTAAGATCCGTATCCGCGGATCTTGAAACCAAATATCCGTATTCAGATCCGTATCCGCGGATATACATTTTTAACGATCCGGCACATCACTAGTTACAAGTGCAAGTTTTGCGTTCGTCTGACAAAGCTCTTCATTGTACGATTGTAGAGCGGATGTACTGTATCCTCTACAGGAGGGGTGTTAGCGGGCCAGACTTTGGACCAATAAGCTCACGTAATCGTCTCGTAATATAATTTTAACTCTTTGAGCTAAGTATTGAGACAATTAAATAAATAAATTTTAATAATATTAATAAACAATTTTAAATATTTGTATGGAATTTTTTTTACAAAAGTGTAGTGAACAAGATATTTTAGAATGTACACACAGAAAATTTCTGATATCTTAATGTGACTTAGATTGCTAATTTGAAAAATAACCAACTAAACAACACATGCAAAAAAGAAATTTGGATCGGTCTCAACAAGTACTTCAGATTTTGAGTGATGTGGAATTGTTTACGCACTTTTACTCAACTTATTTTTAACACATTTACATTCAACTTTCTAAATACTACTGCCTTTCAGACAAAAAAAAAAAACATTTTTTCCTTTTATTTCATGGCGTCGTTCAACATTCAAAAACCAAAAATGACACGCCGTGACAAAACAAATAAACAAGTACAGTAAATACCCAATTTTAATTATTACTCCCTAAACTGTGTACAACATAACCTAAAAGTTTTGAATCGTTACAATACTTACAACTATCCATTATTGCCGTGATCAGGACATCAGTTGTAACAAAATGAACATTATAAGCTGAATTGTTTCTTCTGTCTCTTGTTGCAATTTCTAATAATTCGTCGTTCTTCGCGTGTTTATTTAATCCAACTGTGAAAACTGATGCGTGTTTGTTTATTTCTCGCGCCGTCTGTTTAAATGAACCCAGCTGATTTGAACCGCCGGCCATCAATACTGGAAAAACAGTAAAATAAAAGGTGACTGTTCACCAGCTGTTCAATATGACTCATTCTTCATTCGCATAGTTTTACATTACGATACTTTGAATGTGCGCATGCGTACAAAATACACGAAAAACTAGAACTAGACGTTATTCTGTTCCCATATTGTAACTTCGAGCCAGATTTAAAGATATATATGGGGAAAAAATGGAAGAAAAATGCCTTTTTCGACTACAGTTTGGGCGAGAACATTTTTTACCCACGACGGAACGCCATAAATCTAAAAGGCTCGGAAGTTAGTTGCAAATGCGGGCTTGCGCTTGTACAGTCTGCTGAAAAACTACAAACTCAACAAAACTAAAATAACAATAACAACTTGACAAGTTGACAGTACGTAAATAACTGTGGTCTAATTTATATTCTTCTATTCTTAAATCAGGGCAGCGAATGGCAACCCCCGGCGAATTTGTAGTGGTTACTTACCTGTTTTAAGTCGGGGGATTTTAGAATTTTGTTTAATTCTTTTTCTAATACAACATTTACATTCGTTGTGGGTTTTTCAAAATCCTTAATTTTGTATTATAATATAATCTGATTGAATCATAACTGTTGCTCCTCAACCATATCGTAACGGCACCTCCACCATTTATTACATGGTGGAGGAACTAGTGGTGGAAGGACGGGTATAATTGTCGCTAAACAGTTGATTGTATAATCGGAATTTTTGTAGTATGAGGAACCAGATCAGGCTATTTTGGTTACTGTTTTGTCGTAATTTTGATTTTAATGGCGCGTTTGGTTGGGAGTTATTTTTCAGGTCATACTTTAAAACCGACAAAATAGTCTGGGATTTTTATTTCTGGATTATATAAATGCTAAAATAAAAGATTACAAAAATTTCAAGTCTCCTAAAACATATTTTTATGGTTTATTTTTTTGCAAAATGCTGCGCAGAAGCGAAATAACCTCAAACGCTTTGCCAGACTCACGAATTGAGATTCACCCATTGATAAAATACTGTTTTTTTATTATTTTAACTTGCCTAAAATACCTGCCCTAAATTCGTCGTCAGCTCTTGGACTATTTCTGAGACAATAAACATGCACTTTTGTTCTATCACTGCGCGCGCACCGAATCTACCTGCAGAGCAAGCTTGTAAGCAAGCACAAAGAAAACCAGTAGTGAAATCTAGCGACTAGCGAGGAACATAGTGGCAAATCCTGCGTCGTGTGCAGCGGACTTTAGTTACCTTTTGACTTGAAATTTTAAAAAAATTACCGATAAGAACATCTTCGAGGTTATAATCCATAAGTACATTTTTGGTAACCCTGAGAGCGGCTCCAAAATCTCTATTTCCGTCTCCTAAAGCACTTGTTTTGTTAATCACATTTTTAATTATGAAATCACACACGTTTGTTTTCTTGAAGTTGTATTTAGCGTTCACCACCTGTACAACTGGCATTAGTTCACCTTCCATAACGGTCACAAATGCCGATATTTCACCGCCTGCTGCCCTCCTCTTTGTACTCCTATAATTATAAATATGTAGATTGTAAACTCTATACTCCGCTCTTGTATGCCGTGGTCCATTGGTATTTCTACCTGACGTTTCGTCTACAACTGCGGTAGACATTATCAAAGGCGATGTGATAGCGGGCGAAGTGTCCTTCTAGGCTGCTCACAGGTAAGTGTATCGACAAGTGTGGTACTTCCGTCTTTTATGGTCAGCGTGCTCGTGTTCTCTACTCGGTCGTAGTATGCTTTTCTGTGATTGATCGTTCCATTTAGTGGGTTGGTATTGCACAGTGCTGGTGTCCAGGTTTTACTTAGATTCAAACCTTCATCTTTCCGGTTGAAATTATTTGTGTGTTTGTGTATTTCTATGGCCTCTCTGTATATGCGCGGGTAGTAACTCGATGTTCTGTCTATATAACTTTGGTTTCTTCAAAAAGGATCTTATGGTTGTCTAGAGTCAACGTATGCTCGGCTATTGCAGATTTTTCAATGTGTCCCAGTCTACGTGGACACCAGTGAGTGGAACGATCAATCACAGAAGAGCATACTACGACCGAGTAGAGAACACGAGCACGCTGATCATAAAAGACGGAAGTACCACACTTACCTGTGAGCAGCCTAGAAGGACACTTTGCCCGCTACCACATCGCCTTTGATAATGTCTACCACAGTTGTAGACGAAACGTCAGGTGGAAATACCAATGGACCACGGCATACAAGCCCGGAAACCAAAAAGATTTGGATCAACACCGGCCGTGAAAGCCGCAACACACTCAAGGGACTGTGCACTTTGAGGCGTTATTGAGAGTTGTCGTTAAACGGAGAGAAGAAAAAATCCGTTAATATTTTTTTAACATAATATGTATTTACTGAATCCAAAGCGTTTTCCAACATCACTTATCTTTTCTGCCGCCTCTATTGCGCATATTAAAAATTTTCGGCAATACACAAATATTTTCTTTTACTTACCATGTCACAGTTTGCAAATTTGTGGGGAACTAAGAATGTGATAACTTATAGATAAGCAGCTGAGCTAAACATATGAAAGATAATCCCAACAAACAAAAGAACGAATTTATTAGAATCTTCCGTACGCATGATGCCGACAACAATGCAACAAAATAACAATAATTATAAAAGTTAAGTAAATATAATTTTTTTTATGTACTTACGTTATAATCTTATCTAGAAGGAATCCCGTTAACAATTTGAGTGCGTCAAAATTTCTCCCAATTTTCGTGCCGTCTAAAATAAATGCGAGGACCTTGGGTTTCTTTTTGATTGCAACGTCACTTATAATTTTGAATGCTGACTTTAAGGCTAGAAAATGTAAGTACATGTTTTGTTATTATTATATTAATAGCAAAATGATACTTAAAATGGTCAGAGTGCCCGTCGGCAAAAATTTTACTGATACATACTCTCCCCAAACTTTGTATATGGCTTCATTAGGCCTAGTCTATTTCCTCTATGACTAATGTCTGACACCTCGAATATGTCGAACATATTTTAAATGGTTCATGTTATTTGTCAGAGAACATTATTTTAGCGTTTTGGTTGAAGTTTTTAAGCTATCCAATTAAAAAACAAACACTATCTATAATTTTTTTACATGTCGTCAAAACGACATCTTTCGGAAAATTTAGAGGGAAAACGCCCCAAAATCAAGAAAAGTCATAGAGGAAATAGGTGTCAGACTAGGCCTAATGAAGCCATATACAAAGTTTGGGGAGAGTATGTATCAGTAAAATTTTTGCTGACGGGCACTCTGACTAAATGTAGGAGCGACATCTTTCAGATCGTGATTAATGCCTTAATTTATTCATCTATAACCTTTCATAAATTATTCACTAATAATAATTTTGATATTTTTCTTCAGACAAAAAATTTCTATAAAATATTTGTATGCTTGAGTTCTAAGTACCCCACTATGCCCCCCCCCCCCCTAGTGTTTTTTCTCCTGTAGAGCTCACCAACACATCGTGAGGCGCTGAACGGGTGCTGCTGATTGCTGAGCCAGCCCGTCTGGCGACACGTGTATCTTTCTGGACCCTGAAGCGCGTGTCTTCTGTCGCACTTGCGCTTACACGACGTTCCTAGGAGCTTGACTTCAAACAGATCTGATTCTCTACTGTCACAGATCCACTCGCTTTTGTCATCTTCGACGCTTATCTCTTCTTCAGGACAAGCTGTGAGGTCAAATAAATACTTTATAATAAAACACTTTAAAAAAATTAACCTCTTTCAAAAAGAGTCACAAAAAAGCATAAAACAACAAAGTTTTGAGATCGGCGCCTATTTAATTATCACTTTTTATGTACTTATAGTAGGAGAGCTGGTAGACATTTTTGGGTATAGGTATTTGAGGCACTCTGAAAACTTGTTCAATACTTCTTCTATAATATCCAAATACAGAACCGCACACCTAGTGAGTGGTAGCAGGGCTAAATCAGCCCTTATATTTTAAAAGAAGGGATTTTTTGTTAATATATTGTCTGAAAAATTGGTCGATAATTTTATTTATTGAAGATTATAGTAGAAGTATTGAACAAGTTTTCATCGTGGCTCAAATACCTACCCAAAATTGTCCACCAGCTCTCGGCCTATTACTAGCCGTTACCCGCGGCTTCGCGCGCGATTGAGACGAAACACGGATGCATTCCCATTATTTGGCATAGTTACTCCTTTCTCGACGTAGGGTTGTCGGAAGTGAAAAAAAATATCGATATATCGATGTATCGATATTTATAAAAATATCAATATCGACGTCGATATATCGAGGAAAAAATATCGATATATCGATCAAATTTTCAAAAGATTTTTCGTTTTTAAAATAATAGTGTATTTAACTTAATATTATCAATAGTAATTTTTATACAAAATGTACCTACAATATTTTAATGTACAAAAATCTCAATAAAAATGAAGGTATTTTTACCAGTATTTCTTTTTATTAAGCCATATAATAATTACAAAAATATCAAAAAATGAAAAGCTATCTTCTAACTAATATTTTTAAATGGATTCTAGTGACTTTAGTTACATAAATAAAAAAAATATATACAATTTTCGTATTGGATATTTTGTATCGCTATATCGGACCAAAATATATCGGCTAAAAATATCGATGTTTTGAATTAAAAATATCGATACATCGATATATCGATACTTTTTTAACATCCCTCCCTATCTCGACGTAAACCCTCTTAATAAATTGATGACATTCACGTAATCATCGTCCTGACAAACCTTAAAATGACACCCATGTTGATTTTTAGACCCATTGATTCTTGTTCATCAATAATAACATACCTGGTTCGCAAATGATTTGAGATATAAAATGATGGTGGCATTGTACTGGCTGATAGCTGACGTGCTCAGTTGTTTCATTGACATTAACTACCAAACAATCGCCTTTCGTTGGCGGCCATTCCGTTATTAGGTTTCCATAGGCTGATACTCGACCATCAAACGTCATTCGTATCCACATTTTTATTTTGCTTCCGTACCTGCCACCATCTATGTGATACACGCCTTTATATGTCTTGTTTCCGTCCTCTGTAAATGTTACATATTTTTATTTTAACAAAAAAAAAGAAGAATTAGTTCAGTCACCTTATAGAACAGAATAGAATAGCATCTTTATTAAGAACCAGAGTAGGTATAATAGCGTTAAGAACAAATGCAATATAATATCACTTAAAATCACAATTTAAAATTTGAACACTATCATAAAAGACATAGTCATTAAAAATTACAATGCACCATTTAAAGGGTTTAACAAAAATACAACTTTAACATAGTAAGAGGTTAAAAAAAATAATCTGTCAGAGAATAAAATTCCGCATCAATCAAAAAATTGAAAACAGCCGTTTTAAAACAAGAAAAAGATTTAATTGCTCTAATTTCCCTTGGAAGCTTATTAATAGTTAGAAATATGATGACAGAAATGATCAAGGAGCATTCGGTGGCAGAAACGTTCTCTTTCGGACAGTGTGAGCCACCCCCCTCTACAAATTCACTTGGTGGAGTAGGGGTCTAGCGCGTTGCGATACGCCGCTGAGGCGCTTAAAAAAAACGACAATATTCAAAAGTCCTGTAGTAAATGGTAGAAAATGACCTCCTAGTTGCAGAAATAAATTTACTTCCTGCAGAGACTTTCAAAAACCTTTCAAAAAATCAAAAAAAAGTCAAAAAAATAATTGAATTTGAAGTTGAAACTTGACATAATGGTTGATTCGGTGGCCTGGAATAGGAGAAAAAAATTGGTTGTCTGTAAAGTCGGTTTACGGACGATAGTTTTACGTGATAACGTATTCCGCTCGAATATCATATTTAATAATACATTACTGCGCTCTCGCTTGCACGCACAGGGTCAGGCGGAACGTTACACTTTTTCGTGCGTGCAGCTGGTGTTTCACGCTCAGGCGGAACGTTACACTTTTCGGAACGTTACACTTTTTCGTGCATGCAGCCGGTATTTCATCAATTTATAAGACGTTATCACGTCAAAAATGTTCGTGGCTCCAAGTGACTTTCATTTCCTTTCGACGATTCTTCAAAATTTGCACAGGTAAAAAAGTTCTTTACAAATTCACTGCAAATTTTGTCTTTAAGGACGTAGTCCTATGTTCAAGCTCGTTTTCAACCGTTATTTCAGAATTTTTTTTAATGTCAAAATAATGTACGATGTTTTCAATTTTGTTACATGCTTTTACTGACATCGTAAACTAAGAAAAAAAATTTTTTTTGCTTAATTTTACGCCATTTTATAATTGTTTTTTTAACCTGAAGTAGACAACTTTAAATGGAGGTAGGTGGGTAGCGCAGGTGATAACGTCACTTGGAGTCAACTGAATTATAAAAATTAAATTGGTTATTGTTTCGTAAGCTTGTGGCTCTATCCCGTACTAGAAATAAACATTTTTATTGATAAATAACAAAATGGCGGGTTTTAGAAAAAAAACAACGAGAAAATCGTGATTTTTTTGTTGAAAATCGGTTAAAAAATAGAAATAATTTTTATAATTAAGTAATTCTAGTACCGGACGGAGCTATTGTTGTGTAGAATACCCTGTGAAAAACTGAAAGCAATCGGTTGTATACAATTGTTTCAATCACCCGCGCCGCTTAGAAAAACGTAGTTTTGAGAAAAACGCGTTTAAAGTTTTAATTTCAGATTTCTTACAAAAAAATAAAAATGAATATTTACACTAATCAGCTATGCCTAGTGTATAGTAAACCTTCCGTTTCTTCAAAGGCATCGTTTTCTGCTAATTTGTTTGCTCTACTCTGCGAGAGTATAAGGGTAACGTGATAACAATTGAGAGGTAAGAACAGGTAAGAGTCTTACCGTAAGACCGTTGCTGCTCTCGACTATATGCTATAGCTTTGTAAATTTTTAATATTTCGTTCTAAAATTTTTACAGTATTTTCTGGATTATAATATACTTACTTAAAATGTTAAAAAAATAAATTCGTTTTTTCAAAACCCGAACACCAGACTACGTCCTTAAACTCAAAACGAAAAAATGTAATTTTGACATTTTGAAAAGTAAATTTAGACCTAAATTAGTACCATTCCGACACTTAAGATGTTAGAAAAATTATAAAACTGATGCATTTAGAAATTCTTAATTACCAAGTTAATTCTGGCTGATTGTCGATTTAAAGAATACAGTCAGTACAGAAATCAACTCGGAAATCAAAATTTTTTGTTATTTATCTGGAACGTTTAGGTATACATCGAAATATTAATAAATTTATGTTATTCTTCAGTCACTTACTTATTAAGTTTTTGAAAAAAGACTTCAACGATTCTTCTTTCGAAAAGTTCGGTTGCCAGAGTCTTCCAACATTTTTCTTGCATACTTCTTCAGCTTCTACAGGAGATATAATTCTTGACTGGATTTTTGTAACCCATAACTTTTTTTTCGGATCATCTGGACCTGACCCGGGATATACCACTTTTCTGTCTATTCGTTCGGTTGCTGTAAAGAAACAATAATTAAAAAAGAAAAACGATCGGTATCGAAAAACAAATAAAAATTCGATATTAAATTCTTCAGTTCTGGATTTGAAATGTTTCAAAACTTTATTTGGAATTGTGAAATCTTAGATTATAGACAGTTTGTTAAATATTGGGCGTATGAAAACCATCCACGCGACGTGGCAATCGGCATTTTGACAGATTTTGTAATCCAGTTCTATAATGTAGGTACAGGTCTATTATTTCCGTAAAAAAACATTATTTCGGCAATAAATTAATATTTAACGCAAATTATTGCATGCTTATCTTTCTATTTTGAAGTAATCGCGAAAACGCTCGTGACGTCACGCCTCAGTGACAGCTGACATTATTTAGATGTTGTATTTATGGGTGTAGGGCTGTCGTGTAGAGGTATGTCGTAGAGAGGTATGTAAAGTTACTTAATTATAATATGATTTATATTAAGTAGTTTCTTAAAAGTAGGTAAAAATAATATGGTTTTCTTTAGTTGCAAGTTAACTAACCTCAAAAGTAGCCTACGACATAAGTGTTATAAAATATCATAAAAAACGAATAAAAAACAAATCAACTAATTAAATGATGCAAAAGTAAATGACCGCAACAAAAATTTAAGCAACACGGTGAGTATTTACTTCAAGTGTTTATATTTTCTTTGATTTAAGAAGGCGTGACGTCATACGGTGTGTCAGTGCAGTATTCTATACTTTTAGTTTATTAAAAATGTTATTAATCTCAATGTTAACACTGGGTCATTTTTTAAAATCCTTTCAACATATATTTGTCTCTAAAACCATTTATTCTTTGATTCTTTTATACTGTCATCATGCCTATTGCCCGAATATATCAACATTGGCCATGCCGTCTGGACTCGGCTTTGCTCAATAATAGCACATACGTTCAACACATATAACCGCTTGGGTGGCATTGCACTCCAAACCGTAGATGAGCGGTGTCCAGATATTTTGTCTGTCGAGATTGAGACAGGCCATATCGGATGAGGTGTCGTTGTCGCACCAGGGCGGGAAGCCATCCTCGTTTGACGTGAGTGGAATAAAATTATGATTCCCGTTGGCGTCCCAAATCCACGTCACGCCGTCGTCAAGCAAATGACCTGCTAACCATACATGGTTGATTGGCACTTTGGCTTCCGCCATGGTTTGCGTTATGTATCTGAAAAGAGATGTTGAAAACCATTAATGTTATACAGTATGTAAACACGTAAGGTACACATAGGGAAATTAACATTGGGAAAAAATGACTGGATCAGAGTGAGCCTTGAAATCTTGTTTTTCAATTTGACAGATAATATTCTTTTGCAAAATGAATGTGTATACTACCGAAGAAAATATTCAAATGATTACAACATAATCGGACTTTTTTTATTAATGGGACATTAAATTCCCAAAAATACTTAAATATGGTGCGAGATCAAATATCTCCGCCTATTCGTGTTGAACCTAAAGACATTGGATCACTGATTTACCAACGCGCATACGTCATACCAGTCAGACAATTATTGAATGAAATGTTTCCAAACAGATGGAGTTGTTTGTTTGTTTTATTTTTGTACAAAAATATTAAAATAATGATTTATAAGAGTTTTTAATTATTAAAAAAGCCAAGTAAAACAAAAATAAATCAAAATAAAACAGAAATCCTTAAGATTACCACGATAATTCAATAGAAATAACAAATGCAGTCATGGCTAACTCTGATCCAAGTATTTTTTCCCAAAGCTAATTTCCCTATGTGCACCTTACGCGTTTACTTACTGTATATCATCTTAGGAGAGTTCATATATTCAACATAGAATGATGTATGGAAGAGGGGGTTCATAGTGGGGTATTTAGAGCCAAAGCATACTTACGTGAACGACTATGGATATATTTTTCTCGATAACGATAAGAAATCTACGATTCTACGGTCGACGATTTTAAATAATTTACCTCAGTTCATTTTCATCATGAATTACAAGCATGGTAGTATTTTCGCCTTTGTCTTCGCAGAGTTTCTTGCCTTCAAGCCACGTAGCCTGAACATTGTGGATGGTGTATCGCTTCTTCTTCTTTCTCTGTACGATTGGCGGAATTTCTGCTGTTACGTTTACTGTTCCTGAAATGTTTTCATTAAAGTATGAAGTTATTTCAAGTTAGTGATGTGTACACACGACTCTTTATTGGGAGCTGACTCCGTACGCTCCGCTCACTAAAAAGAGTCGCTCAGAGCGTGTCGTTCAAAGGAGCGATACTAGACAATACGCACTACACAAGTGTGCAGACTGCAGAGGTGTGAACTGTCATCATGCATGCTCAGGAGTCTTGTAGCATTACACAGCACAATACACACTCAGAACTGAGCTCAATTTAATATGATTCTGATCTTATATCTATTATTCGCATTTCGGATAAACTATAAAGTATAATAAAAGCTGAACAATAATAATGTTTATTGTTACAATATTATATATGTGTCAACGACGTCTATGTGAATGGTTTAAGTCACTGTAAGCTTAGTACTATTACATTTACAGCGTGTCATTCGACATTAAATGACTCAGCAAAGATAACTCCGTACGTGCAAAATTCACTAGTGCCTCTGTGGTCTGTGCTGTGTGCGCTCTGTAAATGTGCGAATGCAACAATACAGAACAGCTCAGCACAGAGGAATGGCGCTCGGAGTGAGTCATTCACAAAAAAAGAGTGATTCGCTCCGCTCCGAGAAGGGAGTCGTTCATTAGTCGCCTGGAAAATTATTTCCCGTTAAAATATACCGAAATTACATTCAAATAAATTCACTTACGCTTGATGCAAGCAAAATCTCTTTGCCTGTTACATTTGAGATCAATAAATTTCGGAGTTTTGCAAAGATGTCGGTCGAGCACGGCACAATTTCGGTTTTTGCGGGGCTTGCCTTGGAACCAAGGCGGGAATGCGGGCGTTATTACATTGTCCTCGTTGGTATCGTCTGTAGCACCGGGTTTCAATTCGGCAGATATCTAAATTTTTTTTGTGAAACTTAAAATAGATACAAAATCATAAATTTCAAAACTCAAAGCTGTTAGATTACGCAAAGTAAAACTAAATGCGTAATCTTTATGTGATTTAGTATCAAGCACTTTATAATAGCCGCTAACCTGCCCCCCCTATTGTTACGCCAATTAATACATAAGCACTTTAGGTAATCATGTTTGTTTGTTTCTTATTCTGCTAAGCAAAATGAAAAATGATTAGCATGTTAATGATTATAAACAATGGTCGACAAATTAAGGTAGTACGAGCACCAAGGCAATTTTAAATAAAAGGCTTGATTTTTTTTATATGAATTTGGACTAAGTCTAAACCAATTCTGAAAATTTTAGGGGATGTTGCCCGATTATTTAAATAAATAAATGACTTTAAAAGTAAGCATATTTAACATTGGCTTTATGGTAAAACGATGATGGATGATATGTTTTCATTGATTTCGCCAAAACTAGTCGGTGGAAATTAAAAAAAACTATTTAAATTAAAGTTAAAACCTTAATAAACTATTGAAAACAAAAAAACCCGTTGTGCCCGACTAATTAAAAAGATATTTAATTAAAAAGATCAAATATCTTTTTAATTAGTCGGGCACAACGGTTTTTTTTTTAACTTTAATTTAAATAGTTTTTTTTTTAATTTCCACAGACTAGTTTTGGAGAAATCAATGAAAACATATCATCCATCTACCGTTAAATATAAAAAAAATCAAGCCTTTTATTTAAAATTGCCTTGGTGCTCGTACTACCTTAAGCAAAAATTTGGTAATTTTTAATCTTTTCATCGATTCTAGAATTCCAATTAAAAATTAAATTCCGCAATTGATATGTTTAAAAATTTCGTCCAAAATTGCGAAAGTTCGGAATTTCAGATACGGAAACCCTACCAGTTACCACCGTGCATCTAGATATTGTCGGGCTTACTGAACGAACATCTTCGCCATTTTCGACCCACACCCATTTATCGTGTTTGTAGGTTGCTCCAATCCACATATCTTCGAACTCCGGTCTCGACTTGAGCATATTTTTAGTCAACTTTCTTGCAACTTGCATATTTTCAACAGTTGCGAGTGAGTAGCCTTGATGTCTACAGAACGAAACGGCAGCTTGCCATGACAATCGTCCATGATATAAAATATATTCTAGTTCCGATACTTGCACTATTTTACCGACCCAAGGCTCGGTTTTGTCCAATTGGTTGTTTGACTCACAAATGAACGATCGTGGAAGTTTGCAGTTGAGATCGACGAAGAAAGGATCGTTGTGTCCGTTTCTATCAACGGCGAGACAATCCTTGCCGTCGCGATTTGGCTGGACGTCATCAATCCACGGTGGATACAGAAAACTGTAATTACCAACGAGCTGTTGTTCTTCGGGAATTATTTTCCCGTCCAATGTCCAAGTCCACTTAAAGTTATCGATCTTTTGACCACCGATCCAAAGACTGTCGAAAACTTTAACAAACATATTATCCATAATTTAAAATAGATTAACTAAATTTACATGGATATAGCCAGTTCCGGATTAACCTATAAGCAAATTAAGCAATTGCTTAGGGCATCATGTCTTAGGGGGCACCAAGATGCACCACTCAGAAATGAAAAGTACCTCACTAAACCGCGTCAACATTTTTTTTTTCTTTTTGTCATGTTCTCAAAAATTTTATTTAAAAAAACATTTTTTCAATTAGTTCAATTTTTCTAATTTTAAAGTTTTGACATTTTTTTTCTATTAATTGTATTAAAATGCGTAAGGTCCGATTTTATAGACAGCCAAATTTTCAATGGGAGCATTGATTGCAAAATTCAATTTTTTTTCTTAAAAATCTATGCTTTTAACTTTTTTCCATCAATATGAATATTATTATACTCTGAACATATTAGAGATGGGGCCCATAAGCAAGAAATGCTTAGGGCATTAAGAAGTCTTAATCTGGCACTGGATATAGGTCCCATTTCAATTGAACATTCTGAATAACTTTGGCCAGTGACGCTGAATGGAAAAAAAAATCGGACAAAAGCTGTACAGTTTAAAGGGGGACATCCGATACTACTGATACCTACTTTTGACCTTGGATAAAAGGGTTCAAGATTATTGGACGTAAACTTTTTTTAATGAATACCTTTATTTTTGACATAAGCAATCGATTGTACATAAAAAATCATGAATTTTTTGTTCGAAACATTTTTTTTTTTAAATCAACTTGAAGGATCTATTTACCTTACAAAATTGCAATTTTTAAAATTTGTTGTTTTACTGGGGAATTGTAAGGTTTAGAGGAAAATACTAGGAGACAAGAAATGCATAGATTTTTGCTAGATATCGGCACAAATTTTTTAAAGATTTTTTTGAAGCAGTTTTAGAGGCAACAAAAATTGCTAATGCCTCAAAAAAATTCTAAATAATTCGTGTCAATTTCTTAAAAAAAACTAAGCATTTTTTGCCTCTTAGTATTTTCCTCTAAACCTCACCATTCCCCAGTAATCACAAAGTTTAAAAAAATGCAATTTTGTAAGGTACCTTAGTCAATCAAGTTGGTGATTTAAAAAAAATGTTTCGAACAAAAGATTCATGTTTTTTTGACGTGATAACGTCTTATAAATTGATGAAACACCAGCTGCACGCACGAAAAAGTGTAACGTTCCGCCTGACCCTGTGCGTGCAAGCGAGAGCGCAGTAATGTATTATTAAATATGATATTCGAGCGGAATACGTTATCACGTAAAACTATCGTCCGTGAACCGACTTTACAGACAACCAATTTTTTTTACGTAAAATCGATTGCTTGTATGAAAAATAGGGGTGTCAATTAAAAAAAAAAAAACAAGGTTGACCTCAAATGACTAAACCCTCCATCCAAGGTCAAAAGTATTAGTAGCAACAAATGTCCTCCTTTAAACTATATAACTTTTGTACGAAACTTTTCTTTCATTCAGCGTCACTGCCAAAAGTTATTCAGGTGATCAATTAAAAAGAGGACACCTGTATATTCAAAAGAAAATATAGGCTGTTTATTACAGCATAGCGACAAAACATACTTATTTTCTAATAGTGCTAACACACGGTCGAACTTGGTCCGGTCCGACAACGGACATGGGACGGCGGATCTTGCAACAGACGACCGAATCTGTTCCCATCGAACCGGGCGGACACGCAGACTACTGTACAGACGAACAGATTTGGTACGGAGCGGACCAGATCCGCTGTCCGCTTCGAACCAAGTTCGACCGTCTGTTAGTACTATAAATGTACAACATTTCTTTCTGATCTTTTTATCATTGAGCCTCGTCTTAAAAGTAGAATTTTGATCTCAACTCGCAATATACAGTTTTTTTAGGAAGCTATCTATTGCTATAAATTTCATATGATTACCTCTAAGAGATGAAAAATGCTATGAAATATATTTTGATCAGCTAGAATCAATTTACGAATCAAAGGGCTAGGAGCCAGTAATCTTACCCTGCCATGCTTCGGAAATAGATTCAGAAATAAATTTTGCTTTTTGGCTGTCATCTAAAATGGCTAAGTGCATTTCGGATGCTACACAAATAGCGTTTGCCTCGTCCCAGGACACTCTATCCGAATAAAAATAATATTCTTTGTCATTGTAAGCAAACAATTCCCGAACTGGAGCTGGTCCATGGTAGGCTTAAAGAAATAAATAGTTCTGTATTGAGCCATCATTTAAATCTATACTAATATACATATAAAGCTGAAGAGATTGTTCATAATATATTTTACACTAGCGGTCCCGTCCGGTTTCACCCGGGTGTAAAAGAACGAATGGGGAAGAGAGGAACGTGAGTACACACATTCATCTTAGTTTACCGAGATTAATGTTGTGTCCAAATTTCATGATGATCGGAGTTACCGTTCAAAAGTTTTTGTCGATAAAAAGCAGTATTTATACTTTTTTTAACTAATAATTTTATTTAATTAATTAAATTAAAATAAATTTAAATGTAAGCCTTAAAAGAAAGCAATGTAGAACATAAAAAAAAAATAAAAATATATTCGCCCAACATGGGGCTCGAACCCACGACCCTGATATTGACAGTCGCATGCTCTACCGATTGAGCTAGGCGGAGTTGTTTAGTCACTACGCTAATATGAGTATATTTAGTTAGTACATTTCACCTGAATAGAAGCTTATTTTTAAGATACATTTTGCAACATTTTTCATTAATGCTCCGCTCTTAGTGGTCGTAGCGTGATATTATATAGCCTATAGCCTTCCTCGATAAATGGGCTATCCAACAAAAATTTTTTTTTTTCAATTTGAACCAATAGTTCCTGAGATTAGCGCGTTCAAACAAACAAACAAACAAACTCTTCGGCTTTATATATTAGTATAAAAGTATAGATATATAGATATAATATGGTATGGTTGTCCGGTGTCTGTATATATTATATAGTTGCTAAAAATAATACAGTTTCCAAAAAGAAATTAAAGGTATGCTTTTTTTTAAAGTATCTCAAATACTTTTTTGTTTTTGGATTTTTAAATATTTCCTTCCTTTGTTGTTTTTAAATGAAATTATTAATTTAAATGTGTACTTACCATTGCCTGTTTCACATTTAATTTGGAAAACTAAATTTATAATTACAATACAAAAAAACGCATAACAATATAACATATTTTAAAATAGAGGTTATAATATATCCTTATATCGAGGTACAACAAACCCCGTATAATAAAGTATCTAGGTATATAACGACTTGCCATCAAGTTTTATATAAAATTCTTAACTTCTTTTTATTATGTTGGCGATTGTTACAAAATGGCACTTTTTCGATTTGTTTTGGAATAAGTATTTATATTACTAAATTGTGTTTATATTTTTTGTACACTGAGTGATATCGTCAATAGTTTATTAATTATTGTTATTTTATTTTGGTTGACTTGCTGATATTGTATTACAAGAAAACTAAAAATTGCTTAAGTTACAAATTTACATATTTAAGATGAATGTGCGTACTCATGTCCCTCCCTTCCCCATTCGTTCTTTTGCACCAGGGTGAAACCGGACGGGACCGCTAGACTCATATAAAACAGATCATTTTAAAGTATATGTTGAAATCTGTATAGACTGTCTCTAAGTAAGTAGAGGCCGCTGCGCACGAGGCTAGAAACGCTGCTAGATTCCTTGCTAGAATTTACCTACTAGTTTTCTAGCGCTGGTTTTCTTGATTGCTGTGCTCGCTTCACACCCTTCACACGAGACTATTTTTCAAGCTTGATTTGTGAATAGATCTAGTGCGCGCGCAGTGACAGTTCGAATATAAACATTAAACACAGAGCAAAACGTCTGTTGTCTGGCAGAATGACGCCATGTGGGCGTTTGTTCAAGTGCCCACGTGAAGATATTGCTTCTTGATTGGTTCTTGCTCATACCTAGCAACAAATCTAGCAGGGAAAATAGCCCCTGTTCTAATTTTAAAACCTATCTTCTGAGCTAGCAAGGCAGCCCGCAGTGACGTCATTTCCAGCTTCGTACCCAGCCTACCGGCTAGCAGAACTCCTATCAGCGTTTCTAGCCTCGTGTGCAGCGGCCTAGTGCCAAATGGATAATTTTACTATACCATCATACAGCCTACAGACACGAAAAACAGCTTATTTTATAGGACAGAAAAGTATTTTGAAAATTATTACCGTCAACGATAACTTTTTTTAAAATACATGTTGCTGTACAAACTACTCTGAAACATAGTCGGAGACCTTTAATTTTGTTAGTGGGCGGGGCTAAAGCTAAATCACTAATTAAGAAAACATTCGTTGGAAAAAATCTTTCTGATCTGTGTTTTATTCTCTACACGAATATTCTTGCGTACAAAAGACAATATAAGGTGAAAGACAAATTACGTAATCGATAGATTATTTTACTAATTTATTAAATAATTGCAGTTAGTTCGGTCGCGACTTTTAAAGTGTATGACTGTCTTTTGACGTGATAACGTCTTATAAATTGATGAAATAAATTGATGAAACACCGGCTGCATGCACGAAAAAGTGTCATGTTCCGAAATGTGTCACGTTCCGCGCACGATCGGCCCAAGTTTGACAGCTACTAAAATTTAGGTTATGTATTATTCGAGCGGAATACGTTATCATGTAAAACTATCGTCCGTAAACCGACTGTACAGACAACCAATTTTTTTTATTCATTTTTAAACAGTGTACGTTTTCTATAAATAATAATTGGATTTTGTTTCAAGAAAAAGAATATATTTGGTCGTGTCTACTTTCGTTTTGCGGCGATCTTCAGCCATCGGTAAGTGATTTTAAAAATAGATAGATATTTAAATCTATGCTTACTAATAGTAGTTTGTTTGTTTGTTTGAACGCGCTAATCTCAGAAACTACTGGTTCGAATTGAAAAATTTTTTTTGTTGGATAGCCCATTTATCGAGGAAGGCTATAGGCTATATAATATCACGTTACGACTAATTGGAGCGGAACATAAATGAAAAATGTTGCAAGATGTGTCTCAAAATTAGTCCGTCCGACAAATATTATCAAATGCCTTTACTAAATACCGCAATATTAGCGCGTCAAGAGTAAAGCCCGGATAGCTCAGTCGGTAGAGTGTAAGACTCTTAATACCAGGGTCTAGGGTTCAAGCCTCACGTCGGCGAATATATTTTTATTTTTTTTATTTTCTACATTGCTTTCTTCTAAGGTTTACATTTCAATTTATTAAAATTTTATTACGACTAATTAAAATTAAATAAATCTAATTAATAGCTCATTTGAAAACTGTTACAACTATAGACACCTATATATAAATAATTTTCCTACAGTGTTTTCAATTAAATGTTTATTATATTAAAAGAAATTTATACTGCTTTTTAACGACAAAAACTTTTGAACGGTAACGCCGATCATTATGAAGTTTGGACACAACATTCATCTCGAAAACTAAGATGAATGTGCGTATTCATGTCCCTTCCTTCCCCATTCGTTCTTTTGCACCCGGGTGAAACCGGGCGGGACTGCTAGTGTATAATATCGAACTGTACAAAATTATATCCAAACCTTGAAACCATACTGATTTTGAATTAGGTTCTTATTGTGTAGCATGTTAGATTTGATCGGCGCTTTTAAATTTTTGTCTCAGTTTAACGTATGAACCTAATGTTAAATTTTTTAGAAAGTGCCAAAAAATTAACAACAGAGGTTACAGAATCGCGTCATTAAATTCGCTTTTTACACCAGAAATTAGTACGTGGTATTGTTTTCTTGCTATCAATTATTATTAAAAGACCTAATGACCTAAGCTGCCGAGCGTCTTTAATTTACAAGCTGTCTCTTACTTGATATCGAATAAAATTGTTAACGGCCAATTCTAGAAACTGTCAATCGACAGAATATAATTAGGATCCCGTACATCCGATGAAAAAACGGATCCTTCGTGTCTATCTGTCCATCCGTCTGTTAATTTATTAACATCCGCTTTAAATCTAAATTGTCAAACAACTTTAAAAAAATGAGAAATAAATGCTTTAAAGTTGTTTGAGAATTTAGAAGTTAAATACAGCCGTTAACCTCTATCACATCGGGTTCAAGATCATTTGAAGGTCAACTTAACAAACAGTTGATAATGAAATACAGAAAATCAGATAATAATAATAATAATAACAATAATAATAATTTATTCCCACAAAAAATATCCATATACAATTTACTTATCTAGTTACATTATGGAATTAATTGTACTTTTTTAGTTTTCAGGAGTTTCTTTATTTTTTTCTTCGGAAGCATCCTTTCCTCTGTCTTTTTCTTCGGAAGAATCAGGTTCTTTGTCAATTTCTGCAGGAACATACTTTATTTCGTCCTTTGGTATGGAATCATCCTTTTCGTTGTCTTTTACATCGTCTTTTACTTCCGAAGAATTCTTTTCTTCGTGTTTTTCTTCGAGAGCATCTCTTTCTATGTTTCTTTGTTTTACGACTATTTCGTCAGAATCATCATTTTCTTTTTCTTCGGAATCATCTTTTTCATTGTCTTTTACTTTCGAAGAATTATTTTCTTCGTGTTTTTCTTCGAGAACATGTTTTTCTATGCTTCTTTGTTTTACGTCTATTTTATCGGAATCATTCTTTTCTTTATCTTCGGAATCATTCTTTTCTTCGCGTTTTTCTTCGAGAACATGTTTTTCTATGCTTCTTTGTTTTACGTCTATTTCATCGGAATCATTCTTTTCTTTATCTTCGGAATCATTCTTTTCTTTATCTTCGGAATCATCCTTTTCGTTGTCTTTTACTTCCGAAGAATTCTTTTCTTCGCGTTTTTCTTCGAGAACATGTTTTTCTATGCTTCTTTGTTTTACGTCTATTTTATCGGAATCATTCTTTTCTTTATCTTCGGAATCATCCTTTTCGTTGTCTTTTACTTCCGAAGAATTCTTTTCTTCGCGTTTTTTTTCGAGAACATGTTTTTCTATGCTTCTTTGATTTACGTCCATTGCGTCGGAATCACCCCTTTCTTTATCTTCGGAATGATCTTTATCGTTGTCTTTTTCTTTCGAAGAATTCTTTTCTTCGACAGCATCTTTTATTAAGCTCCTTTCTTCTACGCCTTGCTCGTCGGAATCATCATCTTCTTTGTCTTTGGAAGCATGCTTTTCTTCGTGTTTCTCAGTTAAATCTTCGGAAATATTTTCGTCATCTTCCTCAAAGAGAATCGAGTTTGTCGACACAGTTTTATCACCTGAAATCATTTGTAAATATTATTTTTTATAAAATATTATATATTGTATACATATCATTAACACCGATATAAGAAACGTGCTTAAGAATGCCGATCAGCAGTTTTGAGATTACTAAAATAGAAATCCGAATACTTTCGCTCTAAACTTTGCATAAATAAGATTTTATTGACCCGTTTTCCTTGTATTCTAATACGTTATTGAGTTAAAACTTGTGAAGCTTTCGAAAAAAGTCTTTCTGAGCTAACTACCAAAGTAAAATATTTATAAGCTATTTTATATAATTTTCGTTCGATGCATCGAATGAAATACATCGATGCATCGCTAAACATCGAAAGTAATCGATGCATCGAATAGTAAATATCGATGTTTTCGATCCCTAATTGCCGATCGGTATAGTCAGGACTCAGAGCTTTAGAATCCAATGTTTTTAATGTTATTACCGTAAAATGGGGTGACTTTGACCAATTTTTAGGTTTGAACTAAAATTTCTATGTGAAGACTACAAAAATTCAGGGATATTGTTTTTTGACAATATGGGTATTAGGTAGTACTAGCGTTAAGGGAAAGTAGTATCTTTAGTTTGTTTACCATTATCAAGAAAAAAAATAAAATGGCGTAATAGTCAACTTCACCCCAAATGGGGTGAAGTTGACCACAGCTTTAATTTTCATTCTAATTGTTTATTTTAGCTAGTTGGGGTTAGTTTGTCCACAGGAATATGAAAAGAACATTTTATGAAACATTTATTTAAAAAAAAAACGAACATTAAAGTCCGAACAACCTAAATAATGCAAAAAAGTAGAAATTAAACAGTTTACTTTAAATCAGATTGAAATTAAGCAGTTTACGTCAACAAAAATGTATATAAATATCACTAAAACTACTTTCAAATATAAAAAAAACATTTTAGCTAAAATTAAACGCCGAAAGGTCCAAATTAAACAAAAATTCCCCTCTGCGACCGGTTTTGGGTTCGTACAATTAATATTAATTAATATGTATTTATTAATATTTTTTTAGAAGCCTGAATTGCACTTATCTTTCCTTCTAAAACCTCTTCTAAGCATTTTTCTAATGTTTCTTCACTATAATCTTTAAAAACTCGAGCACCTAAATATATTCTCGGCATATCGTCAAATTACACTTTTAAATAATTAAGAACTCAATTTTACAACCACTCACATTCATTCATCAGAACAAACCGCGTTGCTAGAACAGTACAGACACACAAGACTGCAAGTTTTTGCAAGACTCTGCAAGCTAGTCAACTTCACCCAGGCGGTCAAGTTAACCCCAAAATCGTAAAAATATTGTCAAAGTTGAATATTTAGAATACTGCGATCCAGTTATTAAAGTTATGTAAAATATGATAATAAAGTGTTGACACAGAAAAATCACGTTATTAAAATAACGAAACATATTAGTCGTAAAGTTTCTGGTTTTGCAAATATTAATGATAGTTTGAGCACCACGAATTTTCATTAACTTTCATATATGACTTTGGCTTCGTATGTATCATGTATAGATAAAAATTAAAACATTTTGTTTACATGAAAACTTTTGACAATATATTAGCTTAATATTTAAGCAATAAAACTTCCGAATAATTATATTAATACGGAAAGTATTTAGCACTGAAACATTTTTTTAGTTTTTGGTCAACTTCACCCCAGTGGTCAAAGTCACCCCATTTTACGGTACTCTATATTTTTTGTTTCTAAACATAGGTACTGCTTACTTGTTTCACAGATGAAGTATTGTGTATGATTGCACGCTAGTCCATACCATATGATATCGACATGGTTTTCTCTGTCCATGTTAAGACATTTCTGTGCTTTCGAGAATTTTGTGTCAATCAGTGGAGGATAATGATTGATAGCACCTCCATCAGTTTTGATATTTTTAGGATTTGGTAGTGGTTTATTATCATAAACCCACATAAAGTTGGTTCCTTCTTTGTTTAATTTACCGGCAATCCAAATGTGCTTTATTTCCGTGAAATCTTCACCCATCAACGTAACAATATCGTGTAGTTTTGATTCTGTGGCCGTAACCAATTGCCATTTCCGTTTGTCGCATTCTTTTTTGGCAGATTGCCACGTTTTCTTCATAAAAAATACAATGTAAGTACTTTTACGACCTCGCAATGCAAAAGCTTGTTTCTTTTGTTTTACACCTGAAAATAAAACACCCGCTTTCGTAACTGTAGGTAGAAAAATATTTATTCATTAAATAACTAAATTGACTTTGGTGCAAGTGACAGAGAATAGAGACATTTCACAGTGAAAAAATTAGGAGAAAGCTGGATTTTTGCACGAATCTTCCTTTCGTGATTCTAAACAATATACCAAAAGTTCCCTCGAATACATATGCCGCTATAGTATATTGTGCAACTAGTGCGACAATGCCGCACGAGTTGCACCTACCTACTATTTTTTATTACGAATAAATTA
Organism: Xanthostigma xanthostigma; assembly: GCA_963575645.1. Classification (NCBI taxonomy): domain Eukaryota; kingdom Metazoa; phylum Arthropoda; class Insecta; order Raphidioptera; family Raphidiidae; genus Xanthostigma; species Xanthostigma xanthostigma. The sequence goes on along the minus strand of OY754472.1, from coordinate 6,728,524 downwards.
AAATTCCCAGAACAAATGTTCAGTTTTAAAATACACATGTTTTGCTGTCACATTCAGTATTGGTAACTATGGTAACTCTGAATTTGCGTGCGGCAAACAATAATTTCAGTGCGACAAATAAAGTTTGCGCACGCAAATGAAAATAACCATTTTTCAACCGTAACAGCATGCGTAAAGATACCACTTTTCCCGCATGAATAATAAAAAAAATGTTACGTGGGTCAAAGGTTACAAAAAACGGTTTTTCGCGAAAATCTCGTTAACGGTGACTTTTATATAAAAAAGAGTGGTTATCAAATTTGTAGCTTATAAAATTGCCTAACAAAAACATAGTATTACTTGATGCCCGTTCTCCCACCTCGCATTCATTCAATCGCTTAGTGAACCATTCCAGTTTAAGCAACCGCTTGATGTATGTCGTATGATGCATTGTATTCGTTTGTATAACCGTATCAAATAATATAAAAAACATAAACGTTACAACTTTTTCAATCAAATTTTATCGAAAACCGTTAGTCTTACGAAAAAAAGTAATCGTGAGTTTTTTATAGGCAATTTTCTAAGCTACAAATTTGATAACCACTGTTTTTTCACAAAAGCTACCGTTAACGAGATTTTCACTAAAACCCGTTTTTTGTGACTTCTCATCCCGGCACATGTATCGGTGAGGATTTTTGGTATATTGTTTAGAACCACGAAAGGAAGGTTCATGCAAAAATCCAGCTTTTCCCTAATTTTTCACTGTGAAATGTCTCTATTATCTGTATTATACTATTAACACTTTGACGGACAACCCGGCTTAGACCGTCATAAACAAAACTTCAAAAGTTTGACACGACGGCTGAAGCCGTCGTATACTACGGAACGTTTTATAGCCAGACGGGTGTAGCAATCTATTTTCCAGTGCAGAATACGTACCCTGTGTGCTTTGTGTCACCGTACAAACATCTACTAAGGCAATATTGTCACAACATAACAACTTATAAAAGTAATTCAATTTCAAACATGAAAAAAACTATAGTGTCAAAATTGGAAGAAAACTGAATTTTTAAGTGTCCGTCAAAGTGTTAATTAAATTATATTATAATTACTTTGTTCGCAAACAAAGGAACGTTTTCTTTCGCAACGTGCTTCGAGGAACACCGGATATTTAGCCAAATGTCTGTCGAACAACAAACAACCCGATTGCTTTCTTGTTTTCACATCCTGTCTCCATGGTGGAAAACGTGTCTTTTTGTTTTCGGTGCCATTTATTATTGCGGAAGTGGATAACCATTTCCATTCTGAGATCTGATTATCGAACAAACCACCGATCCATGCTGCCTCTACACTCGGTCGAGCTGTCAACATAAGTCTGCCAAATTTCTTTACTGTCTCCATGTCTAAAAATGTAGCGAGCTGCTGCCTTTGCTCTCGACAATACGCCACTGCCTCGTGCCAGGTTACCTGAAAATATTGGTCCATAATTAATGACCGCTTTAAACGTGTTTCGCGTTTAATTTTACCACTCCAACCCACAAGTTTTGAGGTCCCCTGAATCCAAAAAACATTTTTGGAAAAACTGTGCGGATGCGTCTCTTTGCCTGTGAGCACGATACAGGTCAAACGGATGAGCGGATTAAAACCAAATAATGTTTGACATGCAAATATGAAGAACCCTATTGTTTTTGGACAAAATCTGCGCATGCGCAAAATATATTTTATATGCTATAACGTTGTTTTTTTGTTTGTGAAAAATAACTCTAATAATTTAGAGTGATGATGATCCTGTTTAAATGTTTTAAGATGAATCCTGGTGGCATAGGATCGATGAACTAAGCAAATACTGAAGGTTTATTTATTGCATTTTATTGTCTGACGTTTAGGCAAACTTTATGCCATCTTCGGAGAATCAATGCTGTCTGTTTTCTCAGTATTGTTGTTATGTATAAAATAAATTAAAATAAAAAATGTCATCAACGAGTATTGAAATTATTATTTTTCTTGAAAAAAAATTGGTTGTCTGTAAAGTCGGTTTACGGACGATAGTTTTACGTGGTAACGTATTCCGCTCGAATATCATATTTAATAATACATAACCTAAATTTTAGTAGCTGTCAAACTTGGGCTTATACTGCGCTCTCGCTTGCACGCACAGGGTCAGGCGGAACGTGACACATGGCGGAACGTGACACATTTCGGAACGTTACACTTTTTCGTGCATGCAGCCGGTGTTTCATCAATTTATAAGACGTTATCACGTCAAAAAAACGACTGATTGTTACTATAAATTGTATAAATGTGTCTAATTTAACTTATTTAAAATTATACTGCTGTTTTTTGTATAATAATGGTATACTTTTTATAACGGTTTATTATTCTATTTATTTTTTTAAGAAAGTTTTGTTGAAATTTTATTTTCAAAATTTTAGTCACGAAAGTATTTTGAAAAAAATCAGCTGATGGTAAATCGATTGTTATGAAATAAAAATTTGGGAAATAAACTTTGTTGACGTTACTCGTCGAGCGCACAGCGAAGGACCCCCTGCCCACAACGTACAGCAAATCGAGAGCTACCTACGCTACGGTCTCCCTCTGGTCATCGTCGGGCTGACTACTGGCAATCTATTTCCTTCAAATTAAACTGTATCTTTGATAACTTACTTCTCCGTGGTACAAAGTGTATCGATTCCCTCCAAGATCAACCGGATTTTCGGAACTAATTTCACCACTTATGACAGCGTCTAAAATTATTATAAATACGTCATTTTCTTAATGTAAAACAATAACAATTCGTGAACATTTAAATAAAAAAAAAATACGTGTGGCACTCGGGGACTGCCGCGGTAAAGCTATTGCATATTCTTTTTAGGTCTTTAAGTTTTTCTTCTCTATAAAACGAAAATAGCTAGGTATAAATAATAAGGTATAAATAGTGTATATACACACCAAAACAATTATTCATTCAAAAAATTTGAACAAAAAGAACGATATTAAGAGTTTGATCATAGAATTCCGCGCGATGTACATTTATATAGATATAATATCATATATACTTTCTCTGCACATAACCTAAATAATTTAGGTTATTTTTATAGCAGTATTATATATCAATTCATTTATACACAAATAAAGATAGAATCAGTTATGAGCAGTTATGCAGTTATGAGCACACAAACACCGTGCCGAAGTCTGCCGAACTGAAACGACGTTAGACGATGTACGGCTGTCAACGCCGCACCGCTGTGCAACCGGAGTGGGGGGTGTTAGGTTTTTTTCGTTACGGAATGGGTGTTAGGTTTTTTTTCGTTACGGAATTTCTTGATTCGGTCGCCGCGCTCAAAGCCCGCGATAGAAGCTATGCAATAGCTTAAAAAGTTAATTCTAAAATTATTAAGTGCATAAGATTTTGGCTGTTCTGCAGCGCTCATAGAGGAGCCGCCAATATGGCGTATGTTTACCTGTTTCACATATAAACGGACGTAACAAATTACAGTGTAAATCGACATAAAGCGGTTTCATATGAAATTTCCTAGCAAATGCCAGACATTTTCGGCTTGTTATCAGGCTTTCACTCAAATCTTTGCCTCTTACGACCCAGTGAGATTCATCTATAAATAAAAAAATAAAAAAAAAAACAGTAGTTTTAAGACGAGAGGTGTCGTGGAACACTCGGTTGAAACGAAGTTCTTTTCGCTATTTATTATGTATCATATAATTTTTTTGCTAATTTGTCTGATAAATTATTCGAAAATTTTATTTTTATAATATAATATGATTATTAAACAAAAATCGTGAAGTTAGAAGGCGTTGCATTTCACAAAATATTAATGTCAAAAAACCGAGTAATATTTGAAATAGCATCCGTTTTTGAACAAATGCAATCTTTTTATTTTAAGACAGAACATACGCAATCTTTAAATGTCCATAACACACTGTGTCACAGAAAAGGATAAACGATCCGCGTGCGTGATGTATTAAGCAAAATCGAATTTATACAGTGTTTATTTCTGTTTTTTATGTATAAATAAAAAAATTTGCATGAATTCTGTTATATAAAATCTATATAAAGGTTTATCATCTTTCGTTTAAGACAGGTTTCGAACCGATCTGATTTAAATTGAGCGAGTTATAAACAAAAAACTTTTTTGTTTTCGATTTGCTCCCCTCTGGGACCAACATTCAAAAATCCGACTCCGTTAGGATCTGTCCCATGCCCTATATTATTTATAAGTGTGCTAAATTCCAACTTTCTATGTCTATACGGACAGACATAGGTACCATATATGTAGATTTTTCTTTACGTTTTTTTCTTACACTTTTTTCTTACGATTTTTTTCCTAGCCCTCTCCATTTATATCTATAACGTCCCATAAGGAACTTCGTTCCAATAACGCAAATAAAAGAATGACGGCTTACTTTTTTCTTGTAGTCTTTTGTGATCCACAATTCGTCCATCAAGCCATTTGAATTGTTTTTTTTTATTATCCTCATCTAAGACTGCACCGATCCATAAATTATCAAAATCTGGAAAAAATTGTTCAAAATCAAATTTTAAATTTATTATTGTTTCTAGATTCTTGTTTTTTTATTTTTTTATGGCCATTTTATGGACAAAATATGGGTTAAATAAAAAAATTGGTTGTCTGTAAAGTCGGTTTACGGACGATAGTTTTACGTGATAACGTATTCCGTAATACATAACCTAAACCTCCCAAAATTTGGTTTCAATCCGCTTATCCTTGGTGTCGGAATGATAAGAAATGTCAAAAGTGACGTTTGCAACTGTCAAAGTATTATGTTCTAATAATAATTAGTTATTCCAATACTTAACTTAGAAGGCGTTGCATTTCACAAAATACTAATGTCAAAAAATTGAATTAAACATTAGAAATGCAGCCGTTTTCATGTTGCATTTATACAGCTATTTTTCTATATAAATTTGTATAAAAAAACTGTTTAGGCAAATTCTGTTATACGAAATCTATGTAAAATGTTCTCCTCTTTCGTTTAAGACTAGTTTCAAACCGATCTGATTTAAATTGAGCGAGAAATTAGCAAAAAGCACGCACAGGGTCAGGCGGAACGTTACGCGTTACGAACGTTACGCGTTACGAACGTTACGCGTTAGGAACGTTACGCGTTAGGAACGTTACACTTTTTCGTGCATGCAGCCGGTGTTTTATCAATTTATAAGATTGGTGATTCATCAATTTATAAGACGTTATCACGTCAAAAATAATAAGAACAAAAATTATTTTTTTTTTCGTTTTTCAATCGAAACCCGTGGTATAAAATGAATGTTTCCATTTAAAAAAATCGACTTACAATCTAAAAACACCACTTCCGGTTTAGATCGGAAGTTGTAAAATTGACCTTGCAATGGCCCCCTCGGTGCTCTACAATTTTTGTCTGAATTTTTTTAGAAATTTATCGAGTTCAACCAAGATATATAAGCTTGTCTCAAGGTAAACACCCCACCTGTATATTATACCGTATTTTTACCTAATCTGGTCTCAGATATTGCTGTTGCTATGAAATAGGCTTTTTTCGTCGTGTCTAGAATAGCTAATGTAGCACCCTTGGCATACGAGGCACAAACAATCCTTGCTTCTTCATGTGTTACACGAATGTTACTTAAAATGTATTTCTTGTTTTCAAATATAAATGCTTCGTTTCTATCATTCAACACTTCAGGAGCTGGAAAAAAAAATGTTCGTGTAACAAGCACAGTTGAAGTTTAACATGTAAACAATACACATACTGTTAGCGGCCAGAAACACTCATAGTCTAGATTAGCGATGCCGCGAATACTGATTTTTCCGAATAATAATGATGATAATTGTTAGTAGAAGTATTGTTCCAAAAATATGTATTGAAGATTTGTTTGGTTGAGGAACAAGTTTAAAATAAGCTTTAATGTATAGTTTAATCTGATCTAAAATGTATTTACTATAATTTAGAAATCGATATAATATTAAATGTAACGATTAATTATTATACATGTCCATGGGCCCTGATGATGAAAATATATTTTTCGAAACGTTGGCCACAAGCGATAAGGTACGTCCAAGATGCAAGCTGGTAGTCAGGTAGTCAGACGCTGGTTTTCTGAGTCAGACAGTCGGCGTGCATAAAATCCTTTGTTGCTAAATCGTACTGGCCATAATGCACCAGCGCGCAGTTTTCCGGCGCACCGGCTCTCTGACTCAGATATTTATCGGTATGAATTGTACATTCTGGTTTCAGACAACCTGCGTCTGAGAGTGTTGTTTTTAGGTGCTACAAAATATGGATTTGGATATCGAGGATTTTATTTCAAAAGTTGCACTTAATCCTCCCATATGGGATAAGTGAATTAAAGAGCATTGTAATAGGAACATCGTCGATACCTTTTGGGAAAGAAAAAAACAATTTTCGTCGGCAAGTAATTGCGGAATAGGCTGTTTGTACCCCCCGTAAATCGACCTTAATTTATTAATTGGATGTATTTCACTTTTAACAGGTTTTAATTCAGATGTAACAATGTTACCAAGCAGCAACAAAACTGCAATCTGTACTGTTCAGTGTTCACTCCATAGTTATTTAATATGAATGCTCTGTCTGCGCCGATAACCAACTTTCATATTGGACACACTCAACGTCGCTCGGAGTCAGACTGTCAGACGCCGAAAATCTGAATCTGACTACCAGCTTGCATCTTGGACGTACCTATACTCTGGTAAAGCTTATTTCAAACTTGTTCCTCAACCATACAAATCTCCTTCAATGATGATAATAACAAAGCTATTAAAAGCGTGTTAAAAACAAATTGTTCTTACTCAAAAACGACTCGTTGTCATCTTCCTCATAACAGAAACTCGAAGGTAAATTTATCAGCCCGACGGAGAGAATTAGCAATGCGATGTAATACAACTTCACTGAAGCCATGATTACTAGTTTAATTATTCTCCTTGACTCTCAAAATCAATCAACGCACGACTTCAGTCTTTAATACCCGTTCATTTTGTTTATAATTTTATTTTTCGTACCACTTTGTGTCTTATATTGTATTTTATAATATTCAGTATTTTAGCATGCAAAACAATAATATAAAATAAAGAAATCTTCAAACAGTTTTTGGGTAGCATAATTATGTGTATTTTACCGAGCGGGGTGGCATAGCGGTGAGAGCACTAGACTCGTATTCGGGAGGTACCGGATTCGAATCCCGGCGGGGGCAGATGTGGCTGGGGGTTTTTCCCACTGCCTCTGCCGAGAAACGGTAATTCCTGTACCGGCCATCTTGTTGAGGTTTTCCATGGTTTCCCTCAACAATTCCAGATAAATATCGAGATGGTCCCTTATTCAAGGCCATGGCCGATTACCTGTCAAACTCCTATGCTCAAAATTTGACTATCTTGTCCTAATTTCCTAAAAATTCTTTCAGTCGCCCATTGCTATTCATTGAGTTGAAGTTTAAAAAATATTATTATTATTATTTTATCGAACGTTGACAGTTGTTTTGATACTTGGGGATATCCATTAATCTATACTAATAAAGCTGAAGAGTTTGTTTGGTTGGTTGAACGCGCTAATCTCAGGAACTACTGGTTCGAATAAATTTTTTTTTGTTGAATAGTCCATTTATCGAGGAAGACAATAGGCTATACAGCGTGTCCACGGAAGTTCTTTACAAATGGAATTTTTTTTTGTTAATTATTGAAGCAAACATTTTTTTCTGTGGAAAAGTTCTGCTTCGTCCAAAACCTCTAAAACACCAAAGAAAATTTTCTTCGGCCTAAAGTTATACGATGGAAATCAAAAAGTTTTATTTGACTAAAAATAAAAATTATCTGTGATATTCAAGACTTTCGTAAAATTAGTTACATAATCAAATTTAATTCAAAATAATAACATAACTATAACTTCTAAGTAATTATTTATTCAGAATTATAAATCAGAATTTAACATATCTTCCATCTCTCTCCATACAAAGAACGGTTCTCCTTCCAAAATCCGTCACTGAATTTTGTATCATTGTAGAAGGAATTTGATGGATTTTTTCGGTGATAATCCTTTCCAATTGACCAATATCTTGAAAAGGTCTTTCAGAGTACACCATTTTCTTTAGATAGCCCCAGAGGAAATAATCTAGGGGTGTCAAATCGGGTGATCTGGCTGGCCAAGGGTTTGCAGAATATCTTCCAATGCAGCTTATTTGTACAATTAACACTAATTGTTTTTTTCTTGTAAACTTAATTTTACAGACATTTTATTTTCAATTACTTGACATTTAATACGTGCTATTCTTTTGTTTTGCAAGTCTACTACGGGCGAAAATCTTGAATATCACAGATAATTTTTGTTTTTAGTAAAATAAATCTTTTTGATTTCCTCGTATAACTTTAGGCCGAAAAAAATTTTCTTTGGTGTTTTAGAGGTTCTGGACGAAGCAGAACTTTTCCACAGAAAAACATTTTTGCTCCAATAATTAATAAAAAAAAATTCCATTTGTAAAGAACTTCCGTGGACACGCTGTATAAATATCACGCTACGATCAATAGGAGCGGAGCATCAATGAAAACTGTTGCAAAATATAACTCAAAATGTGTCCGCCCAACAAAAACTTTCGAACGATAACTCCGATCATCATGAAATTTGGACACAGCATTCATCTATAGGTAAACGAAGATGAACGTGTATACTCATGTCCCTACCCCTCATTTGTTCTTTTGCACCCGAGTGAAACCGGGCGGGACCGCTAGTCTGTTATAATAATGTATTATCTGAACTAAAAAGTTTTCGTAAGATTTTTATTGACCCCCCTTCCCTCTACATGAGATTTGGCGAGATTTTGTTGGACCCCTCCCGTTTCCCATTTTTAGCTAACTTAATTACGTCCCCGTATGAGCTCGTCAAATAATTATTTATTATTATAACTGCTTTATTTTAATTGAGATAATATAAATCACATAACTGCTACTATTAACTTAATATAGCGCTTTGTATATGCATAGTTTATGTTTGGCGCAGTAATATAGCGCTTTAAATCTAGTGAATCTAGAAACTAATATGTGTTACCAGTGTACCACGCATGTATGAAAGAAAACTAATTTAGTGTTGCAAATCGCTGGCAATCGTCACAGTCTTACGCAGTAGCTCAAAAACCGATACAAACAGTTTCGTTTTAGCTGCTGCCCAAGACGGTGAAAGTTGTGTTTACCGTTCTCAGACAGCTAGGACATAGTTAATGATTTTCAGCGCCCTGTGGAATTTTTAATACCTCATTCTTTTCACGTCTAATAAAAGCATTTTTAATACCGATACTTATAGGCTACGATCAGTAAACTTGTAATCAACCGCAAGTTCGTTAAAAACGGTAGCAATTGCTACCGTTTTTTCGTTGACTTACGTTACAAAATTGGTCTTCACGAAAAGCGCTTCTGTTTTATTGCGATAATATATAGCTTATGTTCATCCTGAAGATCCAATTTAAATATTGGTGATTTTTTTTAAATCGGATGAGTAGTTTCGGAGATTACATCCTACATTAAACTTACAAACTTTACTCTTTAAAATATTAAGTAGTATAGATAGTACGCATATGATAACAAAAGGTTAGTATTATTAACAGTCGCAACCCTCAAGCATTACAATAATTTTAAACTTTTCAATACCTATGATCAAAGACCCTGATAGCCTTTTATCAGAATTGAATTAGGATTGATTCATGTAACGATTACTTAAAATGTTGAGAGGCGTTATTTTCTTTAAAAACGATGTTTTGTTATAATTTCCACATAATTGTTTAATATTTCCGTGTCAGGTAGTAAATGTTTTGAAAAAAAATCAATTCAATTATTAGAAAGAACAAACCACCTACATATTTCATTAATCATTATAGGTACTTATGTTGTTTATTTTGGATTATGAATGGCAACTTTACTATGCATTAGGTACGTTTTGTTATATTTTTACATATTTATGTAACTTGATAACACATTCTAAAAATCCTGCATATTTAACATAATAAGATAATAATAATAATAAGATTTTATGAGTTGTCAAAAAGCAATCTTGGATAATTCTTTTGTCAGTGTAAAATTATTGTAAGTACCGATGTGGTTCCACAGAAAATTTGCCGAAATAAAAATTTTCCAATGTTTTTCCGGAAAAATTTAAATGTCAAAAAGGTAATTTTTTATAGGACATAAAGATAAAATGGTTTTTCTGTCCGTTTTACAACACCTGCATACATGGAAGGTGATCTTAAAGTTTAGAGAAAAATTGTTTAATCCTTTTTTATACCTTTCCAGTTCAATTGTTTTTATAAATATTTATTTCGCAGGGCGAATAAATTTCCAAGGTTCTTCCTCATAGACCCTAAACAATATATAGTAAGAGTTTTATCAAATCGGTCGAGTGGTTCCTAAGATATTGAGATTTTACTTCGACCATGCGCCATCTACTCAACATTTCAGTGAACTATCCTATGCGACGCGTCTCATACAGGTATTATCTCTGTCATACAGTAAGCATTGCGCGCTACGCAATTTTGTAAATGTTTATTGTTTAGAATTGTGGGCGTTTGTTCAAGTAGCCCACATGACAAGATACTGGTTCTTCCTCAGAGCAAGCAAAGAACCTAGCAAGGAAAATAGTCCCTGTTCTAATTTTAAAACCTATCTTGTGAGCTAGCAGGCGAGCCCGCTATGACGTCAGTTCCAGTTTCGTTTCTAGCCTCGTGTGGGCTGTCCTTTTAAATATTATTCTGTCTAAATTTCAGCATGAGTAACACTTCTTTTGTTATGTCTGAATACAAAATCGAAGATCTAACTTGAAAATCCTCTCTATGCTTGAAAAATCTGGCATTTAGACTTCTGCTTACAAAATCGTTGTCAATGGGATCGCATTGTACAGAAAAAAAAATGTTTTAAGTCCGACACTGTGCAGTTCGTTTTATGTAGGGAATTTTATGTTTCTATGTTAGAATTTTAGTAACTTATATACGTCAATTAGTAGCAAATTGACTTTTGTAGTCATCATCAAAATAAAATAATGTTTTTGTTGTTTTAATAGAATCAGTAAACATAAATTAACAATGATTAAGGCAATTCTAGTTTTTAATAATCATGGTAAACCAAGATTATCAAAATTTTATCAATATTTTGTAAGTACAGCAATAAAGTTATACATAACCTATGAATCTTTTGTGCGTAGAATGCAATTTGTAAAAATAATAAAATATGTTTTAGACGGAAGATATGCAACAACAGATAATAAAGGAAACATTTCAGTTGGTTTCTAAAAGAGACGATAATGTTTGTAACTTCTTGGAGGGTGGCAGGTTAGTTTTTGTAGACGTTTTTCAGAAACCTTACTGCTGACAGATGCTGTTTTTATTAAACGTTAAGACGCAATTTTTATATTTTATTTTAGCCTGATTGGTGGATCAGATTATAAATTAATATATCGACATTATGCAACTCTATATTTTGTCTTCTGTGTCGATTCTTCTGAAAGTGAACTAGGCATTTTAGACCTTATACAAGTTTTTGTGGAAACACTAGATAAATGTTTTGAAAATGTATGTGAATTGGATCTTATTTTCCATGTAGACAAAGTACATTTTATATTAAATGAACTTGTAATGGGCGGAATGGTGCTCGAAACAAATATGACTGAAATTTTAACTAGGATCGAAGACCAAAACAAATTAGAAAAACAAGAGGTAAACATTTTTTGTTTCTTTTTAAAAACGTATGCATTGAGTAAACTGTAAACTGCTAAGTAGCTAAAAAACGCTGTAAATAATTCGCAAAGTAAATTAAGTACCCTATCTGCCTCTTAAAGATTTTAGTACATAATATTACAGCAAAGTGTTGATTTATATTAGGTATGTTCCAACCTGCTATTAATGGGCAGTTCTGAAATTGTTTTTATCGGTTTTGTGCGCATGCGTCGGGTTTGCACTGTTTTGTGACGGTGCATACTTTGACATTGGTTGGAACGCTTTTGTTACCGTTTTGTGATCAAAGAGTGAAAGAGAGATATCTGAGGTAATCAGCATCTATATTGTACATCAAAAGATATGTTCCAAGCAGCCAACAAACGATAACGAAACCGTCATCGTCATGCGAAGTTAGGTAAAACGTGTCCCAAAACCGATATAAAGGGTGTGTTCCGAAACATAAGCCAGTATACTGGCCAGTGCTGATGACGTCATGAAGTGACGCCATACTGTTGATTCGTTCCGAAATATACTGGCCAGCGCGTTGACGTATTATTATTTCCCTCGTCCACCAAAAGTAATTGTTTACTTTGTTGAGCAGACATTATTGCAAATAATAAATTTAAAAAATCCGCAGTCTGATGAACACGCGTCCGGTTAAATATTTTTGCTACATCTCTCTCACCAGTACAATATGGTAACACACCAGTATAGTACGCGCCACGAATCTAAAAGACTCGGAAGCTAGATGCGAATGCAGACCTGCGCTTGTAGAGCCTGTTAAAAAACTACAAACTCGCAACTCAACAAAACTAACATAGCAATAACAACTTGACAATAGCGTACTCGACTGTACTTTAAAGCAGGAAAGCGACAAGTGACAAAGACAACAAGCGATCACGGCCAATCACTGGCGAGCGCACGTTCCGTGCAGGTAGCTGGGAGGTGGTGGGAGTATCAACGGCTCTAAAATGTGCTTCTGCGACGCTGTTTGTGACTAACTTCGAAACAGTTTAAATCCGTAGCGCGTACTATACAATTATGGCGTCGAATTCATGACGTCATTAGCGCTGGCCAGTATACTGGGTTATATTTCGGAACATACCTATTGTTTCGTTTTAGCTACCGCGCATGCGGGTGACGGTTTCGTTACCGTTTGCTGGCTGCTTGGAATATACCTAAAACATGCCAATTGTCAAACTCAATTCAAATTCCAGTATTATAACCAAAGATAAGACTTTTATAATCTGACTTTTCGAAGTGAAATTTCTTATGCGGCACTTCGACGTTTGAGAGATACAATGAAAAATGTTTGGTGTGAAAAAAATTATACAAGTTTCATTTCGGCCGCGTGTGCCACGACAGTGCGTTTTTTTCATTTTTTTAATACTTATCAAAAAAATATCGCCTTCGTCGCTCATGTTTTTAATGTAATTCAATTATCAAAATAAATAAAAATAAACTATAGGTACTAAATTATATTAATAATTTCGCACAATGCAACCAAAATCGACTCGGAAGAAAGTACGTGTTTTGTTTATAAACAAGAAACTACCTAGTTATTAAACAAAGGCAAATAACCTATGGAGACAAGCGTAATAAAGTGTTTAATGCGCATGTCAGTTGCCATATTAGTTTCATGTTTAGACCATGCACCGAAATGATAGTTTAGAAACCGTCACCAAATTCGGTTGGAACGCTTAAATAACGGTTCACCAACCGTCCATATCTCGGTTGGAACGCGTTGTAGCTACTGCACACGACTGTGACGACAATATTACCGTTCGCAGAGAGTTATTATTTTAAAAAACCGGGCGTCAGTTTTTCTGCTAACTGGTTTACAGTACACTTTTTGCATAGAGTTTTCTTTTTTTTTACTCCTTTCTTTATTTTCAAAAAATGAAAACATACTGAAATCAAACTGTACTTTCATATTCATTGATGAGTTAATTTCAATCATTTTAATCAAGCATTAGAAATTTAGTCACATTTGAAATGATAAAGCTTTTTGTAGGTTTACGTTGCTCCTGGAAATCGTCCGGGAATGCGTGGATCGAACCAGGAAATGAAATGTTTATCTGGAAAGGATTAGCTTGTTTCTATTTTTTTCCACAATTTCCTTTTAACTTTTCATTAGTATTTAAAGCATTCCATGTGCCATGACACTAGCCTATTAAATAATTTATTAGAATATTTACATAGATATTTTTATACATATTTAATTATATTTTATTTTCATAAAAGTAATTTATATAAGTTTTATTTCAGTATTTTATTTTTACCTGGAAATTCTATCACTTTCCATTTTACTAAAATAATTATATCAGACACATTTATTTTAGAACTTGCTAAATTTTAAGGTGAATAATTAAAAAAAAATTTTCTCTTAGCCAAAGGGTCGTTACGTCTGCATTTTTGAAGTGAAACTTCTTTATTGACATACCTGTTTAAAATTTTCTGTAATGTTAAGGATGTATGTTGTTCCCCAATGTAGCTCATCTTCTTTCCTAGTGTTGTTAAATCCCGCCACGTACAAGGTTGCGCGAGTAACGTGTAATACAGCGGGTTGATACTCAATGCTTTTAGATAGGACCCTTAATAGATTATATTCCATTCTAAAGTATTACCATCTGAAGTTGGATAAAAAAGTAACTAACTAAAAGTAACTAAATATCAGTAAGCAGTAGTTGTGTCTTTTTTCCAGCTGAGTTTATTTTCATTCATTTTAGTGCACAAACGTTTTTTTATGATAGTTTATAACAATTTCTTTTATCACAATCACTATTTTTCAATGCTATGTTCAGCAGGTAGTCTTGAATTATTTTTGAGGTTATCTAAAATCCACCACCGTTATTATTTTAATCAATGATACCACTCTTACCACTTGGTTTCATCTCAAACATTTTTTTTTTTTTTGTGTGGTATAACAATAGATTGGAGTCATATAAGAAAATGGAAGGGGAAACTTGTAACCTATACACCCCCCTGAAAAAATTCAGTTCTTTAACGTATTTAGCCTCAGTGATAGAGGGTTTAAAATGGTTTGTGTAAATATAGTGCATAGTGCTTTGCGTGTACTTGGCCGACGCACTTCTTGCGCATGACGTATTATTATTTCCCTCGTCATGCGAGAAAATTGTTTTAATGCTCAATTTCGATTTGAAGAAGTACAAAAAAATGACTAATCAAAACTTTAAATATCTCGATCATACAAATACGATATTCAAATCATGGAAAAGTGTAATAAATTTCCTGGAAAACCTGGAATTATCAGGGAAATTTGAAATCATTTTTCTGTGGCCAACCTGCTGTCCGAAAATAATAGACCACCTCCCAACTATATTCTCCTAACAACATAGTAGATAAAAAAAAGAATAAGAAAAAACAACGTAAATTTAAAAATTGTTCTTAGAAATCAGTGGAAACATACCTAGCTAAAAATATTTTAGCTCCCTCCATTCTCCAAAGTTTGTTTTTCTGGTTGTACTACTGATTAAACTATTATTTTGGGGAAATAATTTAATTTATAAAATTTAATGTAGGAGGGCCAATAATAAGATCTAGCCCAGGGCCCCAAAAAAAGTAGTTACGGCCAGGCCCGTAGCCAGAAATTCTCGAGCTCTGGACCAGAGACAATAAAGTAACAACTTTATTTATGTAAAATTATAATATATGCTTATTATAGTATAATTTAACATAAATAAAAAATTTAATTAAAAGGCAACCGACGCGGATTGCCGCCAGAAATAAAGCGCGTGACAACGATCTCTGGACTGATCTCGACATCACGATGAACGCTCATCAAGGCTAATCCAGTCAGTCGTGACTGTCCCATGCTGTTTCTCAAAAATGTTTTTAGCCTCCTCAACGAGGAAAAAGTACGCTCTGGTGTCGCCGTCGACACAGGTAGCGTCACGAGTATTGACAGTAGCTTGTGAATCATGGGAAACATTACTGCGTTACAGCTGCCCAGCGCTTCTACTGGTGTAGTGGGCCATTCCGCAGCAATTATTTTTGTCCACTTCGCTCGTCACACCGATAACTCCCCTTCAAAACTGGTTTTGATTTGACAAGTTTACCAAACACTTTCATGAATCCGTATTATTTATGAATGTTAGTTACGAGAAAACTTATTTAACCTTGGACTGACTTGCGATCAACGCCAAAGCGACATATGATATGAAATGTAACAATGAAAGATGAGTGAGAGAGATGGAGCATTTCTGTCACTCATCCTTCATTGTTACATTTCAGATAGATGCCGAAAAACGTGAAATCCACAGATCGGAAAAAAGAGTCGAAAATATTTTAGTAGTATGTATAAAACGGTGGATTGGCTTAAACATTTCGGGGGGGGGGGCTGACCCCCCCTGCCTACGGCCTTGGTTACGGCCCTGTCTGCGATTACTATTTTCCATTTTCCGGAACAAAACAAAAAATAAAGATTTCATTTTTACAAAAATGGAGTATATTTTTTCCACAGGCTGGAATAACAGCTGCTCCTGCCAGAGCTGTATCAGCGATGAAAAATATGAACATTCCTCAACAGATTAAAGACATGAAATTACCGGATCTACCGCAAGCCATCAAAGATTTAAAATTCTAGTATACCAAGTTTTAATATATATTTTTATTTATATTTTTTTTTATTTTTAATTTAAGAAAATACATGCATATTTATTTGATATTGATTTTAGTACGACTGAACACCTATTTAAGCCATTAGTTGGTATTAAAAGTCAACTGAAGAAGAAATAGAATATCTTTTAATATTAATCATAAGTCATATGTTCATTAAATAATTAGCATCATCAATAATCTAATTATTAGCGAAACGTTTAATTAAAATAAACGTTGAAATTGTTAAGGTTTGTTTGGTTTCCATTGTTACCCATATATTGAAACACTCTATAGGCTGTGTGCACGAAGCCTATTAGCGCCGCTAGTGGCTAATAGAGAATTACTGAACTCACTTTTTATGGAAATCGCGACATGTTTCTAAGGTGATAAGTCAAAAACTTTAGTTGGCCATGATGTGTCAAAAAAAATGTAATAAGAAAAACTGATGTTAATTTGTTTACACTGACAGCGGAACGTCAAATTAGGGCGCCAATGGTCTTTATTTTACTTAAATCGCCATCAGCGCAACAGCCCGGAACACAACAAGCATTTCCAGATCGTTTAGCTTTGCCTATGTTTTCTTTGTAAATAAAAAAACGTCATAAAATTATAACTATTTTCACTTTTAATAAACATTGCTCACTGACATACGGAAAATTTGAGCTTGAAGTTTCCCCTAGTGCTCACCACAAACGCTCGCATCGAAAAATTTGTAACTCCGCCTCCCTGCGCATAGCCCATACAGCGTAATTTTTAAATAGATTCTTTTTTTTTAATAGCGTATAGAAATCAAATAGACGAACAAATATTTCAACTAACTTTTTTATCAAAACTCAAAAATGAGCTTTCAGTTTTATTAAATTTTGAGGTCGATCTTGGCGTTATGTTATGTCACTATGCAAAAAATGTTATGTCATTATAAAGTAGTCACAGAAATTGTTCGAGGTTGTTTCCGTTTTGTTGGACAAAAAGATGCGTGCGTCGTGGGTTGGGGTTGCCATTTAAAAAATTTCGGAGTTACCCCCTGCCCTTCACGGGGGCACTACCTTGGGAGAAATTTTTGTGAGCGAAAAATACATTACAACGAGTTGAGCAACTTTCATTCGCAACATTTTTCAACAGTATATTGTGCAACTAGTGCGACAATGCTGCACGAGTTGCACATACTATTTTTTATTACGAATTAAATTAAAATTAAAATTTTATTACGAATTAAAAAAAGAAATTAGAAGTAATAAAAATTAAAATTAAATCATTAAAAAGTTGAAAATTCAGTTAAAATTGTCAAGAATAAAAGTCCATAATCGAAAATTTTAACCTCAAATCTGCTTCAAATGACAGTTTGTTTCGTTGACATTAACACCCTTATTATTTTGTTTTTTTCTCTGATTTGCGTGCGGCAAACAATAATTTCAGTGCGACAAATAAAGTTTCCGCACGCAAATGAAAATAGCTACTTTTCAACCGTAACAGCGTGCGTAAACATACCACTTTTCCCGCATGAGTAATAAAAAAAAATTTAATCTCTATACGAGATATTCAGCCGTTCCGGGACGTTTGAAACATCCGGTATATTATGGTATATATTAAAGATATTCTGATTCTTACTTGGCTGACATAATATAATGCCATCTCATGGCTTAAATGCGTATTTATATACAGAGCAGTGGCGGATCCACGGGGGGGGGGTTTCGGGTTCAAACCCCCCCCTTCCAGAGAATCAAAAATCCCAAATTAAAATCTTACTGCGCGATAAAAAAAAAGCTTTTCATGTTTTTCATACAATCTCCGCAAAAGGAGTAAAAATTTTTCAAGAACCCCCCCCCCTCCCCTTGCCGTAATCCTGGCTCCGCCACTGATACACAGCCTGAATATATTTCAGTAGCTACATTGGATTATAATAATCTTTTTTTTTTTTAATTTCAAACCCAAAAGTCATATGCAATAGTTGTGTTAATTGGAGTCTGTAAGTCTTGTTTATTATTTTTCCAAAAAAGTCTAGAATAATTATTTTCTTTTTTTACATTTAAAAATACGTGTAACTATACAGTATGTAAACGCGTAAGGTGCACATAGGGAAATTAGCATTGGGAAAAAATACTTGGATCAGAGTTAGCCATGACTGCATTAATTGTTATTTCTATTGAATTATCGTGGTAATCTTGAGGATTTCTATTTTATTTTGATTTATTTGTATTTTACTTGGCTTTTTTAATAATAAAAATCTCATAAATCATTATTTTAATTTTTTTGTATAAAACAAAAAAACAACTCCATCTGTTTGGAAACATTTCATTCAAAAATTGTCTGACTGGTATGACGTATGCGCGTTGGTAAATCAGTGACCCAGTGTCTTTAGGTTCAACACGAGTAGGCGGAGATATTTGATCTCGCACCATATTTAAGTATTTTTGGGAATTTAATGTCCCATTAATAAAAAAAGTCCGATTATGTTGTAATCATTTGAATATTTTCTTCGGTAGTATACACATTCATTTTGCAAAACAATATTATCTGTCAAATTGAAAAACAAGATTTCAAGGCTCACTCTGATCCAGTCATTTTTTCCCAATGTTAATTTCCCTATGTGCACCTTACGTGTTTACATACTGTATTTGATAATACTGATGTAATTCATATGCTGACCAGAATCAAATATTATGTATGAATTGGAATATTAAAGAACATTGTGAAAATAATGTCTTTTGAAAATATATAATTTGAAAAATCTGTATGTGAACTTTTTATGGTACACCCAAAAAAACATTTCGACAATTACTGTTGATTTATCCGTCACGCAAAAAAAAAATAGTACAGGTAATACGTATTTGATAAAACCAACGTAAAAGATTCATAAATTCACAAAAATAACTCTCTGCCAAATCATTTTTTAAGTTAAACAAACACGTAGTTGCTTCTCTGTGTGAGCTGTGTACTACGCGTGTCTTTCTTTAGCGTGGATAAATAATATTATCTACTGTGCGTTGTTATACTATCTATATTGGTAAGTTACATTACAGGGCAAAATTTCGTTACTGGCCGAATTTCAGTTACAGGGCTACATTTAGTTACTAGAATTTTGCTTAAATTTTTGTTTCACATCGGCCAAGCGTCCCACGACAGCACCTAATTTTTTTTCTTTTACAAATTATTTTATTAGTATTTCTTCTTTAGTGTGTAGTGTAAAATACACAGCCCGAATTGGATCAGTAGATGTACAAACACAAAAATGTTGCATTCTATCACTCATCCATCATCTCCCAATTACTTTTTTACAAATATTTTCAATCTACAGACACACAAGGTTTAAAAATTTATTATATGTAAGTATTAGTGGTGTGCCGGATATCCGTATCCGCGGATATCCGAGGGAGAAGAAAGATCCATATCGGTTAGTTTTTGGCGGATCTTTTACCTTATTAATTTTCAAATCATAGATGAAATTTTATTTATAGGCATAGGTGATTAGGTAATAATGAAAAACTGTTAAATTCCATTCAGATTATTTTTTATTTTTTAAAATCGTATTTGGCACCTTTATATTGCAAACATTTATCGTAGTGAGTACCATACCAATAGTACATAACTCAAAGGTACTAAAAAACTATCTTTATAATGAGATATTGCACATTGATCTTTGGAAAGAGACAATCTGTTATGAGAGTTAACTCTTAAAGAGGTCAATAACTTTTTCCCATAACAGATAGTCTCTTTCCAAAGGTCGATGTGCAATATTTACCGCCGCGTACTCTAAGAAAGTTAAGATCCGTATCCGCGGAACTTGAAACCAAATATCCGTATTCAGATCAGTTTCCCGCGGATATACATTTTTAACGATCCGGCACATCACTAGTAAGTATAGATAATTATTATGTAGGGTGTCCCACGACATGACTGCCATAGCCTGGAACTGTATTGCTGGGGTGATTTCAAGTCAAAAATGTCTAATGAACATATACCCGGAACGCTATGCTAACTGAGCTAGAAGCATTTGAAATTTTAAATAAGTAAGCCCACTAATGCAGGTATTAGGTTCAGCTGTTGGTTTTGTTATTAAAAAGACCAGGTGGCTGTGAATCACCATTAGTATTTATTCGTGCTGATCCTGAGACTCTTCGCAGAGCCTACCACTTCAATTCTAAGAAGAGCTAGTCTATGTATACAGCAACTGGGTCAGTGGCGTAGCTACCCAGGGGCTAGGCGGGGCAGTGCCCCGGGGCCCTCAAGCTCAAGGGGCCCTCGAATCCTTACCAGAAAATCTCTATAGAACTGAACTTTTGAAAATTTCTCCCATTTTCAAAATAAATATGACAGGTTGCAACCCGACTTTAATCATGGCAACTCAGTTGAGAGAAATTCGAAAGTTATACCCAGGGAATTCCCCTAAATTCTTTCTGTGGGTTTGCAATGTTGTCAATTTGACGGATAGCGATATGTGCGTTTTATTATTCATCGATATGCGTTTTATTGTGAATTCGAGTCAAGATTTTTTTTTGAGAACGGTTAAAAAATTAATGCTGTATCAGGAGTAAGTAAGTTAATGTCAAGAAACTTTTTAGTACTACTGGTCAATATAGTGGTTCAATTTTATTTGATTTTACATTATTTGAGTCAGTATCAATAGAAATATTTTATCCAGAAATACTTGCAGAAAGCTGACTAAAAAACTTGTCAATTTTGGGCAATTTTTGTTTGCTATCTTCTCTTTCTTGGCGTTGTTTGCGTTTAAATGCACCACTGGATTTCTTCTTTTTGTCCATAATTTTAGTTTTCTAAATGTATAGATTTGACACGATTTATTGACTGAATTTAACCGAAGTCATTGATACTTTTGCAAAAACTAAAGCTAGAAAAATATTGTAAATATAATTGTTATTTAGTCAGTTGGTAGGTCCGACTTTTATATAACAAACCCTTGAATCTTTTCTATTTCGTTTTATTGCCCAAATCTACACCAAGTATAAATTGTAATTTATGTTGTTACTGTTTAATATTTTTATTACCTGCCCTGCAATGCACAAAAAAGAGCTGATCATATCAATAAGAGATTTATCATCGATGATAAAGTAGTTTAGCATTTTTAAAGTATTTGTATATTTAATATTTTTACTTGATAAAACCTGTCCAGTTTAGATAGTAGTGGGGCCCCATTTTTTTATTTGCCCCAGGGCCCTTGGTTACCTAGCTACGCTACTGAACTGGGTGGACATTTTGAGCAACTAATTCAATAAAGCGACTTCTTTTTAAATAGTTTTTAAATTAGTAGGGAATTCCTACTACTACTTATCTAAAATTTCAAATGCTTCTAGCTTCAGTTAGGATAGCGTTCCGGGTATATGTCCAATAGACATTTTTGACTTGAAATCACCCCAGCAACACAGTTCCAGGCTATGGCAGTCATGTCGTGGGACACTCTGTATTACAATAAATATAATTGGCATAACATTTGACCTTACCAGTCATTTTAATTTGATTGTGAACTAGAAATTTCCAGAGCATAAAATGTTTAAAATAAATTTTTTAGATTTGAAAAGAGGCCGTTACAATATTTTTAAAAGTAAAGTATCTATTTAGTGGAAAAAACCCTCTTCTTCAATAAATTAATCATTTAACGTTTGACGGAATTATAGGAAATATCCCATATTTTATAATAATCCTATTCTGCACTATGCAGTTCTTAGTGTGGGTGATGTCGTCATGCGGCACAAGTGTCATATTTACAGTAACCATTAATATAGCAAGACATTTAAGCAACAGGGAATTAAATGTTGAATAGATATTAAAATTAAATTATATGACACATTGTGCCGCGAGACGACACAATGACCGGTCAAACGTCGATCAGTCTCGTATATAAAATTTAATATCTCCGTCGAATTTAAAGATATCTCAATAATTTGTTCGGCATTTTTCGTTATCATTGTTATCATGATGTAACGCTATCATTATTTTCGTCAAGTGGAAACTTTCTAATTGTAATCTCATGACTTATTCGTTGTGCTGATTTAGAATAGCCGAATGCGTAGCAATGGCGTCTTTTCCAGTCCAGTAATATCCCTGAACTCGTAAAAGTATCAATTTTAGTCCAAGCGGCGGACGTAAAAATTGGTTCCAATTTTATAGAGAATGAAACTCTCAGAAAAGATAGTACCTACATATTATAGTGGACTTTAATCACTTGCCTAGGCAACCCAGCGAGAACATTATGGCAACTCAGTTTTTTCATATACTTTTATTATATACCGAGCATAGGAATAAAATCGCAATCGAATCATTAGGGTGCAAACATATATACTTGTCTTTTTTTAAGTGGTAAGAGCTCGTTGGTTCTGATTGGCTAACGCGATAGATAAAGACATAGAACTTTTGCTAAAGAGAGATATACTCCATGTTATAATTATAATATTATCGGAATAACCAACGAATTTGAGGTTATCAATTTTGCAACGTAAGTCGACGAAAAAACGACAATCTACAAATTCTAGCGAAACCGGACCGGGCCGCTATAGTTATAAATAAAATACTCGATTATTTTATTATAAATAAAATAATAATAATGCGTTTAACGTCTGTTTCTCGACTTTATGTCATAACAGACGCCACTCGCACCATTACTATTTTCCATCTATTACACTTCTCGTTATTTTCTACATTTTTAAACTTCCACTTAATCAATAGCAATGGGCAAATGCAGGAATTTTAGGACATTAGGATAAGGTAGGCAAATTTTGAGCATATAGGAGTTTGACAGGTAAATGGCCATGGTCTTGAATAAGGAATCATCTCGATATTTATCTGGAATTATTGAGGGAAACCATGGAAAACCTCAGCAAGATGGCCGGTACAGAAATTACTGTTTCTTGGCGCAGCATCATTCCGGTTTGCTCCGGCTGAAATTACCCCTGAATAAACTTAATAATGCTTTTAAATAATCATCTATTATTTCATACAACAATACCTTATCTAACTTTATCTATACCCGCTCTTGAGTTCTGCATCAATTCTAAATCCTTGTGATTGTTATTCGGAAGTATTTATTGTTTATTTGAAAATAATGACTTTCAGGTCATTGCAATTTGATAATTATTATGGTCTGATTTATTTCTGTTGCAGTATTTTTATATCAGTTCAAATATCCACATGGAAACATCAAATACTAAAATGTATATTTTTGCTGTTACTTCTTACTTAAAAAAACGCAACAATTATGATAATAAATATACAGATATATTATTATTGTATAGGTATTCGATATAATTTTTCTCTATTCTTTAATAGCTTCTTTGGGGTCATTCAAGTATTACGTTAGCACAAAGGGGGAGAGGGTCTTCGCTTAGCTTATTTTTGATGGTATGAGGACGGGGGGGGGGGCTAGATGGTGATTACGTCGGCAATATTTATTTATTTACTTTTTCTGATTTTTCTGCTAAATTTAATGGATTATGATATGGCAACCCTACTTGTCTATGCTCGAAAGCGAGGTGCATGTTCAGGGATTCCCTAAAAAAATGTAACCACCTTCAAAAAAGGGTCATTATAAAAAGGGTAAAATAACGAAATTTTGGGATCGGTACCAATTTAATTACTACCACGTTTTATGTACCTAGTAAAGTACTTAAGGAGGTTGATGCGTTACAGTCTCAATCAAAAGTAAGTCGAATTCTAAACGGGAACTTTTCCATAATAAATTTTTACAAAAGGCTATAAGTCGTTGATACCAATAAATTATTGTCATAAAGACTACATGTAAAAGTTTTTTTTTAATTTTTAACTTTATAAATCTCCTAAATGATTTTGGATTATTTACAGAAAATTTTGTCATAAAAAAATCTATTAAAAAAACTTCATTTCCTTAAATCAAATTCTATACATACATTTTTTCTTGATCATTTAATAAAGAGAAATTAAATGATTGCATTTTTTCGTAAGTAACCAATAAAAGTACAATTAGCAAAGCGATGATAAACTTCGACCCTGAGATAAATTTATATTTTGAACAAAATGATGATATATAGCTTATACTATATTTTTAAATAATTATTTGTTATTTTGCATTGAAAAATAATGCTCCAAATCAAATAAAACATCTTCAAACATGAATTACGTCATTTATTATTTATTCGACTAACAATAATATTTTTTATTGACTTAGATTAATTATAATTTTTATTTTCAACTAAACTTATTTTTAAACGTATTGTTTAAAATGTTATATATAATCTTGAGTGACCACTTCTTCAGTTTTCACCGGGAGTCTGCGAGTTTTAATACCTACCTCCGGCTTACGGTTATGCAGTCAATTCTCGAGCTGAACCGCTACTTCAATTGGGGGCAGATTTGAGGTTATAGCACTCTAGACCAAAAGAATCTCCCCCCTTTTTATTCACTTCAAAAATATAGATACACCGTAGGCACATTGAACCTGTTATTTTAAGGCCGCTGCACACGAGGCTAGAAACGCTGCTAGGAGTTCTGCTAGCCGGTAGGATGGGTACGAAGCTGGAAATGACGTCACTGCGGGCCTCCTTGCTAGCTCAGAAGATAGGTTTTAAAATTAGAACAGGGGCTATTTTCCCTGCTAGATTTGTTGCTAGGTATGAGCAAGAACCAATCAGGGAAGCAGTATCTTCACGTGGGCACTTGAACAAACGCTCACACGGCGTCATTCTGCCAGACAACAGATACGTTTTGCTCTGTGTTTAATGTTTATATTCGAACTGTCACTGCGCGCGCACCAGATATATCCACAAAACACGCTTGAAAAATATTCTCGTGTGAAGCGAGGACTTAACAGCAATCAAGAAAACCAGCGCTAGAAAACTAGTAGGCAAATCTAGCAAGGAATCTAGCAGCGTTTATAGCCTTGCGTGCAGTGGTCTTTATTAGGTAAAGGCCGCTGCACACGAGGCTGGAAACACTGCTTGGACTTCTGCTGGCCGGTTGGAAATGACGTCACTACGGGCTCGCCTGCTGGCTCACAAGATAGATTTTAAAATTAGAACAGGGGCTATTTTCCCTGCTAGGTATGAGCAAGAACCAATCAGGAAGCAGTATCTTATCACGTGAGCGACTTGAACAAACGCACACAAACCAACACGGCGTCATTCTGCTCAGAGTCAGACAACAGACACGTTTTGCTCTGTGTTTATATTTGAACTGTTACTGCGCGCGCACCAGATGTGCAGCGGACGTAACTTGTGTAGAATATTAGCTTCTCTTTTTTATCCAGCTCACCACCGAACCTTATTGGCCAATAAATAAAAAAAAACTTGAAGATATTTTTAACACTGTTTATTTCATTTTTATCATTTTGATTGTTGGTTACAGATAACAAAAGACAGAATTAATCTCATTCGCAATTAAAATCAAAGTGGCTGACATCTGGGGTTCGAATTTGAAATTATTATTCCTATGTAGGACGAGCAGAAATATGATCGTGTATCACAATAAACAGAGGCAATGTTTAACAAGTTGTTATTGTCCGGTGCCTGGTTGTTATGAAAAATAACTTCCCAAAGTTCGGGAAAAATATGAATTAAAGAATCCAAGAAATGCTGTATAGTCACAACATAGATATATGTATTAATAGATAGCGGATGCCTATCCTTGAGCATTGTGCGGAATGGTTCCAATTAGATTCCATTTTGTACGTGGAAAACGCCGTAAAAAGCGCGCGAGATTCAAAAATATTAATTATTTTATAATATGATTTTATTGAGAAAAACAACAAAACTCACAGTAAACAGTGATATTTCGCTCCAAAAGCTATTTTTATACTGAAACGTTTCAAAAATTACAAAATTAAGCATAAATATAATGTAAAAGCTTAGAACATTTTACATTGTCAATTTGGCATCAAGGTTGACAAGCATTGATGCCAATCTGACAATGTAAAATGTTCTAAGCTTTTATATTATATTTATGCTCAGTTTTGTAATTTTTGAAACGTTTCAATATAAAAATAGGTTTCGGAGCGAAATATCATTGTTTACTGTGAGTTTTGTTGTTTTTCTCAATAAAATCATATTATAAAATAATTAATATTTTTGAATCTCGCGCGCTTTTTACGGCGTTTTCCACGTACAAAATGGCTTCTAAAAGGTACAGGAGGCGCTAGTGTATCCGCAATCTATTAAATATATATATCTATGACTCACAAGATCATCCTACATACAACATTCATAGTGCTGCCATCTATACAATGGTTATTTTAATTGCGAATTGAAGAGTCATCATGACATTTTTTTGTTCTTACCGTAAAATTAATTTAACATAAATACTTAAAAACTACTTCAAAAAATCAGGAGGCTTTTCGTTGTTCAGTTATCTTCAGGCATTCGTTGTGTTTGAATATCCTAGAATATAAAAATAAGAAATATTCATTTTCAGATTGTATCAAAAATACTACTCCGCTCCTGTGCGAATCTACAAGTCTACTTTTGTGTGAGTCATATCGCTTTTGAACTTCCCGCTATTCAAAAATTTTCGAAAAAAAAAAACAGGAAGTTTGGTTTCGATTAGATTTTTGAAAATCTAGTTTTCATCGGATCTCGACGTTTTGGGGTCCTACTGAAGCTATACTGACTATTCTTGGAAGGATGTTCGTATGTGTGTAGGAGTGTGTGT
Source organism: Xanthostigma xanthostigma (assembly GCA_963575645.1). Lineage (NCBI taxonomy): Eukaryota > Metazoa > Arthropoda > Insecta > Raphidioptera > Raphidiidae > Xanthostigma > Xanthostigma xanthostigma. The sequence goes on along the minus strand of OY754472.1, from coordinate 6,701,586 downwards.
GTGTATAAACAAAATTTTGTCATACTACGATTTTTTCGAACTGTAACACGCTCTCAACCCTTCCAGCAGGTGATGACACTGATTTCTGTCGAATGTTCTCGGTGTAACAACACTGAGCGCAGGTAGAAGGTTTTTTTGTAAAATCCCAAATTTCTAACAGTTGCAACGCAGGTATAGACGGGTTTGGAACATTCGAGAAAACGCTAGAAAGGATACCCCGCGCATATATAAGTCAAATCCGATTGAAAATACTAATATCTTACCCAGTTCCGTTTTTCGCCAAATTTTGACCAGAACGTGACCGAGCATTTTGAACTTTTGCCAGTGGTTTGATTGAAGACCTTACAAGAATCGAACGGTGGACAGTACAGATGAAGGCTGACGGATGTGTTGATGTGGGACGGATTTTCTACGCGATGCAGTCCCAGAGAATCTGTTCAAAACAATTATTTGCATCAAAATGCTTTTTTCATATAATAATATAATCTGTTGTTTTCAATTTTTCGCCTGGAAAATCTGTAGTGTGAATCTTGGCCTTCATTTACCAGAACCCGTTAACTTTTGAAAATAGCGTCTTGAGAACCGTAACCATTTTTAGGCGAGGGGAAAGGTTTTGTGATAAACGTACTCAACTGGCTGTCTCATCAAGCATTGAAATCACTTCGTCATGCGTTTATGCCATTTTATAATACTAGCTTGACCTTATAAAATTATTTTTAAAATATGATTGCAGGTATTCAATTCGTTTCTAATTTTGCACACTGCTTATAACGTTCTTCTTTTTGTTGTAAAAGAAATATTTTACTAAAATAAGTAGCAAAAGCGTTGTTCAGCGTTGCCCGTTAGATGGCAGTATGCAGTATTTACAATATGATGGTCAGATGACAGATCGAAGTGTTAACGTTACGCCGTCAGATGGCAGACGTTGTTCAGAGTTTAATTAATTTACAAAAACAATAGCAATAATAAATTTTTTAGTTGTCGATGTCAGTAGAGCAAGCAATTATCTGTAAAATGATATATAATTTATGCGTGGAGAAATTGTGTGGTTTTTTCTAAAAAGGGAGGCAAACATCTTAAACCTTAGCGTATTAATATATATGATACCGCGTGAGTTTTTTAAACTGGCCCATCCAAATTCTCGAGAAATAAGCACTCTGGGGAAGAATATCTCGGATCAAAGACAAATTATTCCAGGAGGGAAAGACTTTGATGCAAAAATTGCCCAACCCCCCTTGAAGGGAGGGGAGAACTGTTCTCTCTCTTAATTGCAGACACTTTCACTGCTCTCACGCGTACTCTACTGTAATAGGTCTATGATCAATGGTGATGTTAATGCCTGTATTTTTTGTAGTTGACTGAAATGTTACCACTTACCGTTAATATAACAAACCGAATTGAGTTCGAGTTTAGTTCGAGATATTTCGTTCATCGGTTCACCGTCGAGTTCGTCCGGCTTGAAATCTTGTCCGATATCGCATTCGACGTCTTCGTCAGGAGTTTGACAACTCTTGGTCGACGACTTAATCGGCCAGGCGTATCTTACTTCTTCAAGTTCACCTTGCAGCATCTTCATGAAGCAATGCGAGTTGGCGTGATCGTGTATCGCAGACCCGTGACTCTCGCCCCAACATAATATCATCAGATTGAATTTGCCGTTTCCTTCGTCGACAAGATTTCTCGTATATCTGTGCCAAAATGAAATAACAATGAAACACCGATTTTAACACACTAATGATTCAATATTTGCCAGTGGGCCCCGAAAAAATTTTTCCCAAAAAAGTAGGGCCCCGGGGCACCGGTCCGTTTGCCCCATTGTCGGTACGGCCCCGCTTTCCACATCCACGTGCCAATTTTTTTCAAAAATGTTTAATGTATCACTTTTGAATGATAAATAATAATAATTTCTTTACAAAAAGTAATGATATCGCATCAAAAACATAAATGTGAAAAAGAGAGACAAGTTTAATATTCAATACAAAAAAATTGAGATCTAAAAATGTGCCAAGTTTTCACACATATAAACATGAAGTTTAGGTATAATCATAGATATATATATTTAATAGATTGCGGATACACTAGCACCTCCTGTACCTTTTAGAAGCTATTTTGTACGTGGAAAACGCCGTAAAAAGCGTGCGAGATTCAAAAATATTAATTATTTTATAATATGATTTTATTGATAAAAACGACAAAACTCACAGTAAACAGTGATATTTTGCTCCAAAACCTATTTTTATACTGAAACTTTTCAAAAATTACAAAATTGAGCATAAATATAATGTAAAGCTTAGAACATTTTACATTGTCAATTTGGCATCAAGGTTGACAAGCATTGATGCCAATCTGACAATGTAAAATGTTCTAAGCTTTTATATTATATTTATGCTCAGTTTTGTAATTTTTGAAACGTTTCAATATAAAAATAGGTTTTGGAGCGAAATATCACTGTTTACTGCGAGTTTTATTGTTTTTCCATTAACATCATATTATAGAATATTTAATCTTTTTGAATCCCGCTCTCTTTTTACGGCGTTTTCCACGTACAAAATGGCTTCCATATGGCTTCTAATCGGAACCATTCCGCACAATGCTCAAGGATAGGCATCCGCTATCTATTAATATATCTATGGGTATAATCATAATATAAAACATTAAAGATCTCAATCCTTTTTGTATTGAATATTGAACTTGGCTCCCTTTTTCACATTTATGTTTTTGATGGGATTGACTCTATACTGAATAGTGCCGATGTTGTGCGTTTGAATGGCTATCGACTTGTTTGCGTAAATACGTATAACTTGTTAATGAAAAAAACATTTATAGGTTAGTAGAATATTCGATTTAAACAATCATGAATGAATGTAATATTTCCTTAACCTAGAAGTACGTTATGTTTAGCATGTAGCATTATTGTACTGTATACTGTAACGAGACGCCACTGGAGGGGGCGGCAGTGCATTTGTTGCCACAGCCGCGTAGACAACAATACGTGCATTTTTGTCGGAACGGCATAGGCACCAGTGCGCGCATTGTTACGCTCATTGTTATCGGAACCGCATTGACGCATGCCAAAGCTTTTAGAACGTCGTGGAATGTTCGAGAACGCGGCTGAAGAACTTATATAAACAGCGCTAGCGTGGAAGTCGGGCAGTCAGTCAGTGCCAGTAACAGTGAACAGTGCGCGACATAACCCTTACTAGATATAAATATTCTGGGTACATAGTAGTTTAGTGTTATTATAGTTGTTTCAGAATTAGTTTGTTTTTCGTTATTTATCTTATTTCATTATTATTAAAGAAGTACTTTTTAGTTTGTTTTTGTTAACGTTTGTTTTTGTAAATAAATATTTTTACCACCAAGTTCAGAACAGTTTTGTCACTTTTGTTTCAATACAATCAAATGAAATTGTGATATGTGGGTAATTATTTTATAGTACCCAACACTACCAAAGGGCACAACGATGCAAAAATTCACAAGGAATGTGTCGTCAAATCCTTGAAATTATTTTTTATAATTCTTGCAGTTTGAACAAAAATACAGTGTAACCTCTTTATAACGTCCTTCGTTATAACGAAAAACTCCCTATAACGCAGAAATTTTTACGATTACATAAATACCCTCTTTATAGCGCAACAGCCATTCTCTATTACGAAGAAATATGTTCATATTTAGGCGTCAGCAAATATTTACAGACGTAAAGAGGACGATTCTGAACCATCACTAAAATACTTGATGCCGCCAAACTTATCGAAAAATTCGTATTGTCTAATGAAGATGATTCCAGCACATCCCAAGATATGCTTAAGATACTTAATAAAATACAAAACAAATATTGGCATAGCAAAAAACGTCAGGCAAAGTTAACAGACTATATGTGTTTGGAATAAATTAATTAAGTGAAACTTGGTTATCTTTCTTTCTTCCCTCCATACAACGAAAACTCTTTATTAATAAATAAAATTATCGACCAATTTGTCAGACAATATATTAACAAAAAATATAATTAATACATTAACGTTTCGATCTGGATTTGGATCTTCTTCAGAACTGATCTAAAAAATATAAAAAATAATTAATATTTGAAAACTCTTTATAACGAAAGTAAAAAATGCTGGGTCCCTTGAGATTCGTTATAAAGAGGTTACACTGTAGTTAGGAATTAAATCGTAAAATAGGACGTTCATTCACAGCGATACACATCGTAAAACTCATTAACTTGAATGGACTAAAGATTTGTAAACAATTAGTGTTGATATAAGTAGGTATAATTTGTTTATTTATTCATTTAATGCTTCAACATAGATACTGTCCAAAATCAATTATGTTATACTATGTACAAAATTTACAATAGGTATTTATTTGCATTTCACGTATTTATTAGCTATTAATTATTGTTGAATTGGTCAAAAGAAAAAAATCACGGAAAATTTTAATCAGTTGTAAAAATTAAATGCACCTTTTTACACTACATTTTTCCAAACGAAAGTAAAATAAACAATTTAACGAAAAAAAAATTTAAAAGAAATATCCAAAAAAAAAACAATTTCTTTAAAATTTAACCAGTTAATCGTTTTTACCCGACTGCGGCGAAGCCAAAAAGAAGGGTTATAAGTTTAGCAGTCTATGTATGTTTGTATTTACGGATGTTCCACCGTAACGCCTAAACTATTCATCCGATTTTGCTAAATAAGATGTCAGTTGATTCGTTATTATGGCCCGGGTAATATAGGCTACATTTATTTTTTAATTTTGGTCCCAGAGGGTAGCAAACTGAAAACAAATAAAAATAAGTTCAAAAAAATAATTGAAATAAAAAATAAGTTCAAAAACTAATCTCCGAAACCACTGAACCTATTTTAACTTACGCTATAAGATAGTTTTTATTAAATATTTTGTACAAAATTGCGGTGTTTTGTGAAAAAAACTGTTTTAGTATCAAGTAGCGACATCTGTTAGAATTCGCTCAAAACCATTAGTTCAGAAGCAAATCTGGTAAAATTTGCTCAAAACTATTAGTTCAGATGCTGGGCCGCAAACGAAATACATTTTGCAAAATTATATTTATCGCACCCCGGGTGAACCGGGACGGACCGCTTGTATAGCTATACAGATGTCGTAAATCACATATTTTTTGTTCTGAAAGATTACAGCACATAGTTAGAGAAACAAGTAGCTGCGTAAATTGAACAGCGGTCAAGAAAAATTATTTGTGCAGGTAGAAATTTCTTCATTTCAATCCGATAAGAAATATGTTTCCATTTTTACTCAATCTTTCAATTTCGTAAATACATTAGTATAGGTACAAATTTTTTAGATACTTCTAAACTCGTTAAAAAACATTTTAACCGAACAATTGCAGCTGTCACTAATAGGCCCCACTCACGATCAAACTTCATGCCATAGTTCAGTGTTCAAACTTATAGTTCAGTGAAGCATGATAATGAAGCATGCTGTGTGTGTGGGTTTTTTTCAGTTCAGTTTTTGGAGTTCTGTGTTTTGTACAACCAGAAGCCAAAAATCTCAATGTTGTTGCAAGTCTTTCTTGTACAGAAATAGATTTTCGCATATTTGTGTCCTGGTTCTTAATAAATAGGGTACCTAACTAATTTCAGTAAATAATTGTAAGTTAATTCATCCATTCGAAAATAATTATTCCAATCAAGCGGTTCAAGATGTAATTCATTAATCAAATAAACATGACTTCTTTAATCACGCATTTCTAACAAATTTTACACCTATATTCTTCTTTTTTTTCTTATTTCCCTGTTTTAAATACAATCCCATAGCTATGAACAGCCAATCCTCACCATTTAAATAACTCATTTAGTTCTTATTAGTTATCTATAGTATAATATTATAGTATGTATATAATATATATTTTATATATCTATACTCGACGAGTGTACGCCAACAACTGAACCAAAAAATTTTAAAAACTGAGCAGTTTGCATGAACTGTGTGTGGTGCCAGTCAGTCTTTCGATTAATCGGTCCAACTTCACTGAACACTGAACTGTGGCATGAAGTTTGATCGTGAGTGGGGCCTATAATAGTAGTTGTTAATGTTATGTAACTAGAACGGAAATGCAACTTTTATGCGAGTGTGACATTATGTTAAAACGAACGACCAGCGAGTTTTAAATAACATGAATCATAATCACATTGCCATTGAGATACATACTACATTTTTTGCACGTACCTCCTGTAAAATTTTCACTTCTTATTTCTTAATAAGTAGGTATATATCTGACAGTTGAGTGTACGACCATTTTGGAATCTATTTGAATTGTTTATACGAAGACTATGCCTTCTTTGTTGCTCATATGGTTTTAAATAGCAAGTGACAGGGAAATTACTATTGGATGGGTAAAATCGCATTTCTTTTGTTTTAGTTCACACTGCACTAGTGCGAAATTGGTCATTTTACTATCGCCATTAATCATATACTTTTATTCTATACCGAGCATAGGAATAAAATCGCAACCGAACCATTAGAATGCAAACATATACTTCCGTCCTTTTTTACGCCGTAAGCACTGGCGTATCCAGAAGGGCAAAACAAGCACGGAGAACCCAAATTTCTAATTTGCCCCCTTTTGGGCTAAAAGCTGGGTACGCCCATGTTAACGTCATAGAAAAAGACAAAGTTTTTAAAACAGAAATACTTTATTCAGATTGAATGCAAGTACATCAATCAATCCTATCATCGGAGAAATCAGGGAATTACATCGAAGAAAGAGACGCAGATATATTCTCGATACGCTTTGTTGCGTACACTCACCGCACATTGAGTAGATAGGCAATAAATCATATAGGTTATTTTTTCGTTCTTTTTAATTTCGTAAATTTTAAAATAATGTTACTATAGCAAACCTTTTTTTAAACCAATGCCATTGAATAAGTTAATGATGTGATACTATATTATCTATTACAATATTGATATTGTAAATTATAGACGCTCGACGACTGAGGTCATATGAGTCTGAGATAATAATATTATTTCACTGATTTTTATAGTAAGCAAAAGAATTTAGTTTGTTTTGATAAATTTCATGATTGTAAAGTAATTAGGGGAGACGTACCGAATACTGGATACGTGCGCAATATTGGATACTTAGTTTTATAGAAAACTAGCAGCGTTACCTCTCTTTGAGATATTGAACTGTTTCGCTAATGTGAATTTAGTGGTTCTTTCTCCTACGACAGCGCCATATTTAATGTCAGTGAACTGTTAAAATTCAAAGTGATATTTTTCGTTCGTAGATTTTTTGTAATGTGACTTCAAAACGCTGTTAAACTATCCTAAGTAGTGTTGTATTTTATAGTAGTGATAAATGCTAGCTTGGGACATAGTTATTAAAGTATATTTATTGAATTTTCTCGATTATTGGACTAAGTAAATTGTTCGTAACTAATTTTTGTACAAGTAGGTAGTTACCTCAATATTGGATACCTAGCTATTCTCAATACTAGATATCCAATATTGGGGTACATCGAGTGAAGTATGCAGTTTGTGATCAAATGTTATATTATTTATTTAGATGGAGGGTTTATCTGAAAAAAGCAACGAAGGAAATGGGACCCGGAGTCGATGCAAAAGCATATAATGATAAATTCAATAAAGAAATGAGATACTTAAAAGCCTCTAAATTTTTTGGCGTTCCTCAATTATTAACCTTGGAAACTTATGTGAAAAACCGTTCTAAGACAATAAATCAATTAATTTATATTATATTATATAAATTAAAAAATTATAAAAAGATTTAAATATAGTAATAATAGATATTGAATTCATGTCGGCCTGCGGCTAAGAAAATACCTTAAGTTCCTATTAGTGTACCCATCATTGGATATCCAATATTAAATTCCATACCCAATATTGGATATTCATTATTGAGAATACTAAATATCCAATATTGGGGTACATAAGATCTCATTGTTGACATTTGTAGATAATTTTTTAAAAAGAAATTTATATAAAACTTTTTATTAGAGATATAAGTTTAATTCTTTTTCTAATGTAAAGAGTAATAGTACACAATTATTGCAACAACAAATAAATAAATGTTTCTATCAATTATATGTTTTTTTTTAAAGTTTTGAAAAAGTATCCAGTATTCGGTTCGTCTCCCCTATATATGAATAAAACAAACGAAGTGTTACTACAATGTCGTCATTTGAATTATAATCTTTTAAACACATAAAAATGCAATGATTATATCATTCCATCAATATTACCTACCTATATCTGTCGAATTTGGCAAACCTTCTCCATTCGGCGGGATTCGATTTATACGATTTCATTACATAACTTACGTATTCGATATTTACCGAATCACTTTCGAATACTCTATGCAGTTCTTTGATTAAATCATTAAGCGTCGTAATAACCGGCATTGTGCTAATTATTTTCATTAATTGTATATTATTTTCTTTTTTATAATCATTACAACTGCCGCTGTCATATTCCGTCATATTCCTAGGACAAATCTCCATTTTATTACGATGGCGCAAACAAATGCTTACGAAAAGAAAGATTTAAAAACAAAACACGGACTGTTATGATCGATGTATCACTGTTCTTTTTTTTTAATGTCACTACCCGGTCTCGTACGTGTTGGACATAAACGGAATCGAAAAACAATTGACAAATAAAAACAAACGAATACCGTTCGACGTTCACTTGTACACTCGATGTACTCAACTGCTGGAATGCCTATCAGTGTGCTAACGTTTTTACTTTATATTCAATGTTTCTAACAAAACTACAGATTTTACTTTTAATCCGTTTTCTTAAGTTGGCGTAAACAAATTTTTTTTTTAAACAAATAATGGCGGAGATAATCAAACGTCATATTTTGTTTATCTTCTACTTATTTAAATTAAACATATTTTTTTGCACCAAAGTTAAGAAAAGTGCAAATACAAATTGTGCAGAAAACAACAAATTTTCCTCCAAACGACACAAAAACAGAGCGTCTTTATTCGCAGCAAAAAACAAGTCAAAAATTAATAAATTACCATTCCAACCCACAAGTGAATGGTACTAGTTTAGGTCAGAAGTGACTTTTCAAAATTTTACAATGTTTTTTCGTTTTGAGGTCCCCCGAACCCAAAAAAACGTATTTTTGAAAAAACTATGTGCGTCTGTTTGTCTGTTAGCTTGATTAAATACTTTTTTTGACGTGATAACGTCTTATAAATTGATGAAACACCGGCTGCATGCACGAAAAAGTGTCACGTTCCGAAATGTGTCACGTTCCGCGCACGATCGGCCCAAGTTTGACAGCTACTAAAATTTAGGTTATGTATTATTAAATATGATATTCGAGCGGAATCGTAAAACTATCGTCCGTAAACCGACTTTACAGACAACCATTTTTTAAACTTCTGAGGGCGCGGGGGGAGGCAAATTGACCTGTATAAAACTGAAAGTAAAACGCTCCCCCTTCTCCGACGGCAACCGGAAGTTGATGGGAAAGAATGGAAGAATCGTTTCTACTCTCATCTGTTAAAGCGCCAAGCGCATTCTACACACATGCGCAGTGCTTATATTGTGTGTATATGCATTATCTCTAGCCGCGGTAACAAATTCCACATAACCATTTCCTAATCCTGAAATAACAAAATCTTCAACAAATGCTTAGAACTTAAGAAGTTTCACTTCTATCGCGCGGCAGTTTCGCGCAAATTAAAGTAGGATTCATATCAAAACGCGAGTAAATAATAGTCACAAGATTTATGTTCACGCGAACAAAATTGTGAACAATAGAAGATCGTCGCGCAAGCGCAAAAAGTGAGTGCACAAATTCGGGTCGACGATATTTCCGTTTTGAGGTCTCCCGAATCCAAAAAACATATTTTTGAAAAAACTCTGTGCGTCTGTTAGTCTGTTTGTCTGCTTATTATTATTCTATTTATTTTTTCAAGAAAGTTTCGTTCAAATTTTTTCTAAACTTTATAGTTTCGGAAATATTTTAAAAATAAAAAAACTCAGCCGCTCTTTTGTTTTATGGATCTGTCACAAATAAACTAGTCAGGCATGCTTTGATTAATTCTTACATGACGTGGAACATAGTATGTAGGTAACCGTGGCAACGAATAGTAAATATCATATTGAATATTAGCCATTACCCGCGTCACCTCACGCGATATCAGAAATTTCATTTTCTTTATTATAATCAAATGTCAACATTTTTGAAGTTGGAATGGTCTCGTCGCCCAATTGGCTGGAATTTTTTCAACTGCTTTTGTCCAAGACCCAAGTTTAAACATAACAAGATCTGGAAACTGCGAAATGTCCAAAAATCTAGGATAAAATACAAAGTATGAACGTCATGTGATGGACCTTCTGGCTATCATAGGTTATCATTGCTTTTTGTTCAGATAACCTTCTGTTGACTCGTAACTCTTCCATCGCGGTAAATCTTGGTTGAATATCTGCTTAATGAAAACGAGACTCATGAAATCATATGTTCATTCAATAGATTAAAAAGTGAGAAATTAATTTAAACATTATAATACGACAGTTAATAATAGATTGCATATCTAGTTGCGTAACATCATTACGTACGAGACACATATGATATTTTTTGCACGTACGCCCTATAAAATAGGTTTCACTTCATATTCAGTATACTTTTAATATTTTTGACAGTTCGATTGTGACACAAACCTCACTTCTATTTTTTTTAACAGGAGATGATTATGATAGGACATGGCCGAGTCTTCATATTTCAAATGTAAAACACTATAATATAATATAATATGTAATGCAGTTCCTTCAGAAATAAGATCTTTAAATAACAAAAATTGACAAAAAATATTTACTGACCATTAAGTCTGTAATCAGGAGACCCAGCTCGAGCGTAGTAACAGTGGACCGGTATCTGTCGCATGAACCAATAAGGCGTCAGCTACTAAAACAAGCACGGGGGACCCAGCTTAAGAAATTTTTAATTTGCCTCCTCCTGGGCTAAAATCAGGGTACGCCCATGGTCGTTATCGTCATAGAAAAAGACAAAGTTTTTGAAACAAGAGATACTTATTCAGATTGAATGCAAGTACATCAACCAATCCTATCATCGGAGAAATCAGGGAATTACCTACATCGAAGAAAGAGACGCAGATATATTTTCGATACGCTTTGGTGTATTCACTCAACGCACATTGAGTAGATAGACTCATTCATGTAGTAAATTAATATATATGGTTCACTATCATTTTTTTTTTCGTTTTTTTTTTACTTTAATAAGACAATGAAGCACTAACTTCGCTCATGAACGAAAAGTCCCGAGTTCACTCGAAGGTTCTTTGCGCCACCTACGAAGGTTTGCTCGTGTAACGATGCGCCAATCGGCTATGTTCGGCCGGATATCCGGCTACAACGTTGGCCAGATATTCGGTATCCGGCAAAACAGCTATCCGTTTCATCTCTAATCTACACCGTAAGCGAGGTATGAGTGTACTTACCGACACTTGTTCAGACGAGTGAAAACAAATTTTGTAATTTAGGAAATGGGATTTGGATTATAAATTCATCTTTGAAAAATTGATTTTGTATTTATAATAGAGCAAATTACTTTTTTATTTTTGATACAGACCATCATAAATGTTTCAACGGCTGGGTGGTTTTTAATCTGGAAAATTAATCTTCATAGTCTGAATTTTATTGTTATATCTGCGCATATTAAACGAATAAAAATTCATTTAGATGATAAAAAAGCCATGCAAATATGTTTTCTGTTTGATATAATTTAAGGACATATTAAATAAATATGTTATTAAAATTTTCCAGAAAAAATATTTTTGTAATATTAGGTAGGTACACCATTTTGTGTCGTAATAACTTTAGAAATTAAATCTCTGGATAGGTGTAATTCAAGAAATACTCATTAGGGATGAAACATTTTTTTCTTGAGACAAAATAAAAAAATGTGCGGTCGAAGTGTATATTTTCTAATGTCCGACCGACGTTTAGATTTTGGCTTCGGCCAAATTGGGCCGAAGTTTTGGCCGAAGCCGAAGGTTTCTAACAATCCCCGAAATTGAACGAACTGTTACGGATGTGCAAGAGAGATAAGAGTTCATCAATTTGTGGCATGTATAGGCATAGGCGTAGCAACGATTTTATCCGGAAGGGGGGGGGGAGGGCAAATTTTCAACTCTACCTACTATTACCAGCTGCTACATATACATAATTTGAAAACTGTTTATAGAAGCGAAATAAATCAACACGACTTTCTGGAGAAATTTCACGACAAAGAAAACGTAGATTGTAGATTTATCTTGTTATTTGTACATGAACAATTAATATTGTAGGGTGGGACAGGAGGATTCTAGGGTGGGCCAGGCCCATCTGCCCCTCCTCTTGCATGTAGGAGTACAAGATTTATAGGAAGAGTAGTGTCTTAGTACAAAATAGTTTCCTACCTTTAACAAAATCACACTCCCTTACTGTGTATACGTTAAGTGTCTTCTTTAAATTCAACACATTTATTTGTTTTTATCAATAACTTAATCTTGTCGAACGATTGTCAACTATTTGTTTGTTATTGTTTACAAACGTACAATGTCACTTCATGTTTATAAACAACAGAGTTGCATTCTTGATAATGATTAGGGAGGGGAGAAGACCGTTCAATCATTCATAGTCATTAAACATAAGAAACACCGTATTATCCATCCACTTATCATTACCTACTAGCTTTTGCCCACGGCTTCGCTCGTACCAAACTTATCGCAATGTACTTAATATATATAGCTGAAGAGTTAGTTTGTTTGTTTGAACGCGCTAATCTCAGGAACTATTGGTTCAAATTGAATTTTTTTTTGTTGGATAGCCCATTTATCGAGGAAGGCTATAGGCTGTATAATATTACGCTACGACCATTAGGAGCGGAGCTTTAATGAAAAATGTTGCAAAATGTACCTATCTCAAAAATAAGCTTCTATTCATGTGAAATGCACGTTGTGAGAACTGAGAACACAACCTCAGGTGGCTCAATCGGTAGAGCATGCGACTGTCAGTATCAGGGTCGTAGGTTCGAGCCCCACGTTGGGCGAATATATTTTTTTTATTTTCTACATTGCTTTCTTCTAAGGCTTATATTTAAATTTTATTTAATTAATTTTAAAAAAATTATTAGTTTAAAAAAGTATAAATACTGCTTTTTATCGACAAAAGCTTTTAAACGGTAACTCCGATCATCATAAAATTTGGACACAACATTCATCTCGGTAAATTAAGATGAATGTGTGTACTCATGTTCCTCCCTTCCCCATTAGTTCTTTTACACCCGGGTGAAACCGGAAGGGACCGCTAGTATCCTATAAAAACCGACTGTAGAACATAAACATCTGTATAAAGAATCACAGAATAAATATTCTACATATAGTTTTAGCATGTTATTAATCATAATCCAAAAAGATATGGTCCCACAGATGAACCTTGCGGTACACCACAAGTTATGAACTCGTTAAAAACCGCATTAAAACAATCATTACTGAAGTGACCGTTATGTGTCCTGTTTGACAAAAAGGCTTCTATCTACACTACTGGTCCGGGGGCCAGCGACCTATTTAGGTCGTCCATTTCCGCGCGGCTGAAAAACTCGCAAAATGCTCAGACAGTAGTACCATATAGCATAGTGGCCGTCAGCTGCGCCAGTATCGGTGGAATAGCCTCCCACGCACGGTTAAAAAGATAATATTTTTTATATCCAAATCTTTGACAAACGTCTGTTAAGTACATAGGTATCCATGACTACTTATCAAAAAACTGTTCGTTATTAATTTTTCAAATTCGATAATTCAAACTCCATTCTATTAGAAAGTAGATATTATACTAATTAATTTATATATTTTTTAGATTATTTCGAAACGTCATCTAGTGAAATATTGATTTATAATTTATTATTTTTTGTCAATATAGGTATAGTCTGAAAAAAATTGGTCGATAATTTTATTTATTTGAATAATATTTTTTATCATTACCTATCGATTGAAAACTTGTCAAAAGATAGTTATTAATGATCTTTCATAAAAAAAAAACGTCAGCTGGCTGTACGATGGTGGATGTTACGTCAGCTGATCATACGAACTTGACGAAATTAATATGAATTCAGTCATTCCCTATCACATGAAACTTTGTCAAAAGGTAGTTTTTATAATATTTAAAATAAATAAAATCGTCAGCTGCTTGTATATTGGGGGAAAGATTGTCAGCTGATACAAAAAAGGGTGTGGTAGAAGAGAAAGTTGGGAACGTCGATATTTTGGCGGTAAAGCTGTAAAGCGTCGATAGCAATCGCTATGATACAGTTGAAAATCATTAGGTTGTTCAGGAAGTATTACATCTCTTGCTGCTAAATTATAATTTTTTCGAATAGTGAGTACTTATATTACGGCACTTGCACAAATCTTCGTTGATTAATTTTAACGTTGAACTTTTCTTTTGACAAAATACACAAAAATTCCAGCCAATTGGGTGACGGGACCACTTCAAAAATGTTGACATTTTATTATATTAAAGAATTTCTGATATCGCGCGGGTAATGGATCGTATTCAATATGATATTTGCTATTCGTTGCCATGGTTAGCTACATAATATTATGTTCCACGTCATGTAAAAATTAATCAAAGCATGCCGAACTAGTTTATTTCTGACAGATTTATAAAACAAAAGAGCGGCTGATTTCTTTATTTTCAAAATATTTCAGAAGCTATAAAGCTACCTATTCCCCCGATAGTGCCGCAGCTGACGGCCACGATGCTACATAGTCCAACTGTCTAAAGCTTTTTACGAGTCTTTGAGGCATGCGGAAATTGGTAAGAAAAACCTGTTACTGGCCCCCGGACTATACGAACATCATACTGATATTGTAATTTTTCTAATAGTAATTTGTGATTAAAATCTTTGATTAACGTCTGAATAGAACTCTTTAAATAAATAAAATTGTCGAAACGTCATCTTATGTTGTATTGATTTGTTATTTTTTATTTTGTCAATATATTGGTTTGAGAAAAATTGGTCGACAATTTTATTTATTTGAAGTAATTTGTGATTGTTGTCTGCGAGAAAAATTCGCATAAAGATCATCATAATTTTCACCCTCCTACTTCAGTAAGGGCAAACACATCTCTGAGTTGTGAAGACATATTTCCATATTGCATTACGATTTTCCGATATTTCCAATATGATCTGACGTATGTATACTGTATAGTAGTAAACATAGGTGATTGACCCGTCGTTGTATAAAAGTTGGGTTTAATCCTCGCCACCGTTCATCGTGACAACTGACTGCAAAAACTAGATACGTCATAATATGACTAGGACACAAATATTGCGTGCTGCTAGAGATGTTCGACTGTACTTGAATAGTCGATTCATAATGTCGCCGAAGCACACCTAGCGAAAACGATTGAATCGCGCTTAATTAACAATACTCCCGCAACGTGAAATGTACCGTTTGGTTGCGCGCCAAGACGTAAAATATAAAAGGACCTAGCATTCTCAATATAATGTTGGGATCACAACATCCGATATGAGAAAAAAGCGCTTGTCTTTTTCTAAATACCGAAAGTATAGGTCTGCAGTTTAGAAAGATATAGAAACGACAATTAATGAAGTTTTTAAATCTAATGAAAATATATTTTAGATTTAACCAATAAAAACTTTGTCACAAACATATTCTACACCTAAGGTAATCGTATTTACTTAACGGTGAAATGACAGATTGGGATAACTATTTTGTGATTTCACATGCGTAGCACTGCTTAACCATCTTTAAATATTCTTAAAAATCGTGAACACTAGTTGAAACTTGGTCGACTTGCACCATAGAAATATAAATAACTAGAGTACGCTAGTGCGTATGGTTGCCATAAGTGAAAGTGTCCTCAGTTGAGAGAGAGAACGCTGCGAAAAGTCCAGAAAACCAGATATTTGTTTACTCAAATCAGCATTGTTTTGTATCAGTAGTTACCATAGAAACAAAGAACTGTTCTCTGCAGTCTGAATATGGTATATGCATGTAACTTATATTTAGTTTAAATGTTATTTTTTGTAATCTTTATTGCAATTGATAAAACTCTAAATAGTTTTTTTCTTTTTAAATTTTTGCTACATAATAAATATTAATTAATAAACAAAAATGCAATAAATACGCGCGAAATATAAAATATCGAAATGCAATGCGATTGATTCGATCGTAGTGTGACGTCAAAAACCACGTAAACATATGGTTGCCATAGAATTATTGCCTCTATTTCAATACAAATTTAACAAAATTGTTGACATGTTATATGACGTCACATATTATCTCCCGCGAAAAAATAGCGCGTTTGAATAATCAAAATAGCTTGCCCAAAAAGAATATTTATTTTTTAATTCAATAAGATTATTTTAATGAATGATTTCATGTGTTTGATAACTTTTAATATGAAAATAATTGATTTTAAATTTTTCAAAACTTTTGCATATACCCTATTGCAGACACTTTCACGGCTCACTCGCGTACTCTAGTCTAATATCTCTATGACTTGCACAGAGGAAGTCGATCTGCAAGTCGACTTGCACAAAAGGTTCCAAGTTGCGCATCTCTACGCACTGCGCGCCAAGTGACTTACCTTGATCTTGGTGCATCGTCGGCCGCCGCCCCGTCACAGCACCTGTGTTAAGTAGTTAAGTTTATATATCGTTTGTACGTGCGGCGATCAAAATGTGATCTCAACTTGCTTTGTCGGGCCGCCAGAAGACAGATTAGAATCTTTTCTTTAGACCGTCCACTCCTATATCTATGGACACTATTATATAAAATTCCTCGTATGTTTGTACGTAAATGAAACGTTTTACCATTCCAACCCACAAGTGGGGAACGGTACAAGTTTAGGTCAAAAATCACTTTTCAGTATTTGCTTAGTTCATCGATCCTATGCCACCAGGATTCATCCTTTAATCTTCCAACATTTAAACAGGATCATCATCACTCTAAATTATTAGTTATTTTTCACAATAGAATTTTTGGAGAATAATTGAATTTTACAATCAATGCTCTCATTGAAAAGACTCTATAAAATCGGTTCTATGACTCTATATCCTCGGACAAAATATCCTGGACAAAATATCCCGGACAAAATATCCTCAGACAAAATATCCTCAAGACAAAAAATCCTTCGGACATAATATCCACGGTATGATAAAATTATACGGGATACAAGGCTAAAATAAAAAAACAATTTTTATTCACTAGAACATTATTTATTGATCAACGTTTCGGCAATTTTCTTGACTTCTTCAGGACCTTAAAAATCTTTAGTGAAAAGTCACAAAATTAAGAAGGCAAGAAATATTGCCGAAACGTTGACCAATAAATAATGGGTAATTATACACTTTCACGGTCACCTGGTTTTTTGGCTCTAGAAAATCGAAAAATAGATGGATTTCAATGATCTCGGTCTCAAAAAGTTCCATTTTACGGCGGATTTATGAAAAAAATTAGTTCACCCCGGAATTACAATTCGCATACCCGTTTATCGTTCACCCCGGAATTGTTTTTTTAAAAACTCCACATTTGCCCCTTCCCGTTTCACTGCGAGACAATTCGCATACCCCTTTATCGTTCACCCCGGAATTACAATTCGCATACCCGTTTATCGTTCACCCCGGAATTGTTTTTTTAAAAACTCCACATTTGCCCCTTCCCGTTTCACTGCGAGACAATTCGCATACCCCTTTATCGTTCACCCCGGAATTACAATTCGCATACCCGTTTATCGTTCACCCCGGAATTGTTTTTTTAAAAACTCCACATTTGCCCCTTCCCGTTTCACTGCGAGACAATTCGCATACCCCTTTATCGTTCACTCCGGAATTACAATTCGCATACCCGTTTATCGTTCACCCCGGAATTGACGTCAGAAACAGTTATAAAGAATTATATGTAGAAAGTCAATTTTTTTTTGCATTTTTTGTCCACGGATATTCTGACAAAGGACATTTTGTCTCATGGATATTTTGTCTCAAGGATATTTTGTCCAAGGATATTTTAACAAGGATATTTTGTCGGGGATATTTTGTCCGCGGATATGGAGTCCGGTTACCATAAAATCGGTCCTTCGGCATTTTTATAGGTTAATTGAAAAAAAGTTACAAAACTTTAAGGTTAAAAAAAATTCATTTCATTTTCAAAAATAAATTATTATTTATTTTCAACTTCTATACTTCTAAAGACAGTTTTATAACAGTGACAAAAAAAAAAAAAATTTTGACGGTCTGGTGAGGTACTTTTCATTTCTGAGTTGTGATTTTTGGTGCCCCCTGAAACGTTGTGCCCTAAGCAGTTGCTTACTTTGCTTATATATAGGTTAATCCGGCACTACAACTATCTTGACAGTTCATTTCGCTTTTGTGATTTGATTTATAAATTTTCAAGCACATTAATTTTATTTTTGAAATAATACCAAGGTTCTTTAAAATAGACTATATGAAAATAATTTTTAAAAACTCTCGTATTTTTTTTATCTTGTAAGTGGTTATCGCTTATTTTTTTACAATAGTGGGTCAATCTTCTGCGTAGTTATCGTCGATTTGTTGGTTTAACCGAAATATATACATAAATTTACAAACACTTTTTATTTAAATTACTAAATGAATTTTAATTTCAATCCAAATTATGAAAGTTATTTTCTTTCTAAAACACAATAAAAATTGTTGTTTATTATTACCAATGTCGTTTAAAATTTATATACAAATAAACAAAAATTAATACTTACTATGATTTGCAAATCTAAAAACAAAAAATAAAAATAACAAATTGCGCGCAGCTGACGGTAATTGAACCCGGGCTAGCCGCGTGACAGGCCGACATTCTACCACTGAGCTACAGATGATTGTTGAGAATTACTGTTTATATAGGTTTACTGATAGTACAATTTCGTGATACAAACGGGTTTACCCCCGTTTTTCAAGAAGTTTTCCCTTCAATAAAATAAAAAATACGTTAATTGTTCATTGTTTACGTTCATAGATTGTAAAAAATCAGCGGAGTAAATGCGAAATGAATTACAGTCGAATTTCGACCACAGTCTGAACCGATAATAATTATAATTACGAGTTGTATTACGAATGCACGTGGCATGAATGAATAATGTGAATTATAGACGCTAAACAGTCGAGTTCATCAGCGTCCCAATGCACGTTACAAAACGAATTCAATTATTGTCACCAAAGTAAAAATTAACTTTTAACAAAAATCACAAATGTATTTACAAGAAAAATATTTACACTAATTAACTATTGTTATGACAATTAATAATTATTTGATTTTATTACAAATACATATGCGTTCTCTATCTCGTAATTTTGAATCTGAGCTTAGTTGATTTTTCGACATCAATTCAAATGTTTCTCTTTTTTCTCGAAAACGTTTTTTGAACACTTCTTTTGTAGATTTCAAATCGGGCTGCAAACAGTGTGCGTTTGTTTTATTGTCAGTTGGGTCTGTATTGTTATCATTATTGGTCTGCTCTTTATCTGTAGGTTTAGAATGTAAAATGGTCAATGAATAGTCGCGTGCTTCTTCATCTAAACAATTGCATTTCTTCAGTGAAATTGGTACCATGTCGAGATTTTGCGAAGTTGTGGGTTTTTCTTGTTTGTGATTTCTATGTTTAGCAGCGCAAGTTTCATCACAATAATCCGCACATATTTTTCTATGGGCATGTTCATTCCTCGCTGAATCATTCAAACGATCTCTTTTGCTCTCATGATCCGATTTTATTCGGTTCATCTCTCTATCCATGCTTGCGTCATTTTCATTATTTTGCTTTTTAATTTTTACGCATTCAAAATTCTTACAACATTTACAACCGGAGGACCGTTTTCTTTGCCACACATCTCCCATTTCAATTTCTTTTTTGTTTATCATAATATCAGAATTAGATTTTCCACAACAACATTTATCTGCAGAACTTTTCTTAGACAAATGTTTTTTCCTGAACTGTGATTCATTTTCAAAAGACGATCTTTTCGAATGCATTGAGTCAATACGATTCTTCCGTCGGTCATTTACCATCATTTCACAACATTGTTTATGATTTGAGTGATTATCAGTTTCTGATGGTCTTTTAGAACAATAATAATAACTTGATGAAATGATGTCATTTTTCATTAAATTATCACAACTCGCGTCATCATACAAATAATTTCTAGGCATACATCGTTTTTTAGAAAAATTATGTTGTGGTAAAATACTTTTGCAGTTAGTTTTATCACAGTACTTATTTTCGATAAAAGATGCACTTTCAGAAGGATGATATTTGGATGAAATTGTACCATTGTGGTATTTCTTACAAATTCTTTCATCACAGAATTGTGTTTCGGTATTGGATGGAGTATTAGAAGAATAATATTTTGGAAAAGTATTTTTGCAGGTAGTTTTGTCACAGTACTTATTTTCAATAACAGATGGATTTTCGATAAGATGTGCACCTTTTAGGTGTTTTTTACAGCTTCCTTCATCACCGAATCGAATATCAGTTTCATCGCAAAAATCGTAATCATTATGTGATTTTTTATTAGAATGGTATATCGGGGAATTTGATCTTTCCGATTTGGGCTTAGCAATCGGTTTCTTGCAGTTAGCTTTGTTGCAGTAATATCTTTCTCGACAAAATTTGGCAGGAATATTTTCATCTGAAGCATATTTTTTCACTCTGATTTCGACACAAGAACTGCTATCAGAAGATGGCATTTTGGTACAAACATAACTGTCGTGCGGCGATTTTAAATGCCCTAGATTCTTGTGGATAACATTGCCAGAAGACGATTTTCTTAAATCGATATATGTGTTTCTTTCTGCTTTTCCGTCAGCATAATTATCATACGATGATGATCGAGGACACAAAGAACTAAAATCTCTTTCAGCCCTAAATTGACGTTTTGGTTTAATCATAATATCGCCATTATAGCAATGCTTTCTTATGTCATGTTTTTTACAAAAATCTTCTTCCGAAACTTCATTCCCATGTCTCGTTTCCTTTCTTTGTAAATTTTTGCATATATTCATATCACAATACATTTGTTTATTATGAGAAGCGTGAGAATCCCAGTAATTTTGACGAGTATGATGAGGACCATGTTTATTTTTGAAGCAACCATAGTAATCATGTTCGTTATAGCCCAAAGAAGAAGGATCATGTTCGCTATTATAACGAAACCGATTATGCGAATTGTTGTTAAATTCTTGTTTGTTGTCAGGACTGTCACTCCTGTGCCATTCATTATCATCGCCGAGCGCCCATTTTGTCGACGGAGATTCACTTCGAAATCTCGAATGTTTCAGTTTGTTTTTTCTTTCGTCAAATTCTATTTTACTTGCAACATTTTCAACAAGACCCGGAATGTAATATCCATATTTTCCATCTGAATGTATGCAAAAACATTCCCCCGTATTTGTATCAATATATTCCTCACACACATACTTCTTGTTGGGAATAAAGTGTTTTCTGTCAGCGCTTAAGACTCGCATATTTTGATTATTTCTGGATCTGTCTTTTTTAAAAAATGAATGATTTCCAAACCTTCTCACATCTCTAGCTTTTTTATTAACCCGTAAATTATTTTGTAGTGAACATGCATCTTTAAGATCATTTGTTTTGTCGTTCAAATTTTTCTCCCAAATTTCTATCTCTTCATCCGAACATTGACACACTTCGTTGGCTTCATTCTTCAGCATTTCAATTTCTCGTTTCGCCTTTATCTCTCGTCGTCTATTTCGATCAGCCAATGCCAATTCTAATTCAGACAACAAACTTTTAAATTTATGACTAGTTTGATAAGGCAGTTCTTCGTAGCTTTTTGTTGCATATGTTTCATTGTTTCGTTCAGAATTAGAAAAACAGAATGGCGGTGGACAGGGAGGACATGGCGGTGAATGACAAACGGTTTCTGTTCCAAATTGGTTCATCTTTTTATGACTTTTTGCTGCGTCGTGTTTCTCCATTCTCGACTGATGACGTTTAAAATCAGAGAACTTTTTGTTTCGAAGTACAACTGACCCAGTAGCACTCGATAGTTCATTCACAAGAGACTTGACTTTTGATTCTCCATCGCCGATATTGTTATGTATGTTTTTTTTCGAAAATGCTTCGTGTTTTTTTGATAAATCGTTATTATATTTTTCACCACTTTTTGAGTGGTGTCTGTGTGAATGGTGTTTTTCGTGATTTTCAGTTACCATTTCTCCATGTTCTCTGCTCTTATGAACGTTTTCCTTAGCCTCATCGGACGGCTTATTATGTTTAGTATATTTACGACAGCTACATGACTTGTGTTTTTGAGGTATAAAATTACAAAAACATGTCTTTGATTTTCTGGAGTGATGGTCATCATTTTTCTCTAAATGTGAGATATAATTAGGATTCGGCGGGTTATCATAAAATGTTTTATTTTCGAAATATTTTCTTATTTCCTCTGTTGGAGGAACCGACTTGACGATCATTTTTGACAAATGTATATTACCAAGATTTTTCCCCTCGTCTTCGCTAATAAAATGTTCTATACTATTTTCCAAATTACGACCAGTTGCTTGAGTATCGAAATTTTTTGGTGTTTGGAGTTGTCTCAAGGAATGTTTTTGATGAGACGAAACAATTTTTGAAGAATTTGTAGGAGAAAGCAAATTTTTCGAAGAAATATGATGTCTGGGAAATTCTACAGTGTTTATCGGTGACGATGTTCTGATCTTTGAATGTCTTCCAAGTGAATTTGCCGAGTTATATTCCCCTGGGGTATTCTGTAAGGAGTCTTCCCTAGAAGCATAATTTCTCGGAGAAGCTGATATTGAATGAGTAGGTGTTCTAGTTTTTGGAGAGCTTATCGTCGACGATGTTCTGGTCTTTGAATGTCTTCCAAGTAAATTTTCCGAGTTATATTCCTCTGGGGTATTCTGTAAGGAGTCTTCCCTAGAAGCATAATTTCTCGGAGAAGCTGATATTGAATGAGTAGGTGTTCTAGTTTTTGGAGAGCTTATCGTCGACGATGTTCTGATCTTTGAATGTCTTCCAACTGAATTTGCGGAATTATATTCTCCTGGGGTATTCAATAAGGAGTCTTCCCTAGAAGCATAATTTCTGGGAGAAGCTGCTATTGAATCAGTAGGTGTTCTAGTTTTTGGAGAGCTTATCGGTGACGATGTTCTGGTCTTTGAATGTCTTCCATGTGAATTTGCCGAGTTATGTTCGCCCGAGGTATTCTGTAAGGAGTCTTCTCTTGAAGCAAAATTTCTGGGAGAAGCTACCGGTGAAAGAACAGGCGTTCCAGTTTTTGGAGAATTTGCCGGTGACGGTGTACCACTCCGTGAATGTCTTCCAGACATTTTATTTATAGAAGATGTTTTAACTTTTGAAGAATCTATCGACGAAGATAATTTAGTTTTCGGAGAATTTGTCAGAGAATGTCTATTATCTGCTGAAGAATGAATTGGAGAATGCATTTTATTATATGAAGTATTTGTTTGTTGCGTAGTTTTAATTAAAGACTCTTTTTTTATCTCTTTTATTAACGCGGAACTCTCTTTCCCTATTTCGCTGTCAGATTCCAAACTTATTGTCTCCAGATCGGGTGCAGCAGAAATATGTTGAATATTAGTTTTTGATTGGAACGGTTCTTCGGTGGGTGGTTTTATTAATACTTCGAAACTCTTTTGTTTTAAATATGCGATGCTATTATTTTTTGTATTATGTAAACTAGCGTGTCTAGGATAATTTGCTGAGTTCCTCTTCTGTATATTAAGGTCTTGGTTAACAAATGTATGTTTAGAACTGTGATTATTTGTAGTTCTCTTTACAAGTGGCAGTTTCTTGTCGGGATATTTTACAGTGGTATTGTCGGGTTTAAATTCTTTAACAGAAATGTCGTCATCACTCTCTAAAAGTTCCATTAGATTAGTTACACTTTGTCCCATAAATTATAGCGTGTCATATCCAGAAAAATTTGAAATTACTGATATCGATGTATCTGAACTGGCAGATAAAAGTTCCTTGACGTTTCCTCCTTTTTGATTAATTGGATCGTTTGTATTCGATTTAGAAGGGCTTCCAACTGTGTTTTCGCGATTTCTTTTCGAACAGCCAACTTCTTGATACTCTAAAAAATTCCCATCTGAAAACACTGAACACGTTGCCTGTTGTAAGCCTTGACTATTAGATTTTGGCAAATATACCAATTCGGACTGATCCTCTTTTAAGTTTTCGATTTTGAATTTTCTGCTCGAATTTTTTGATCCAAAACCCTAAACCAAACGGAAAAAAACTAATTTAATTACATTCAATTTGACATTGAAAAATATCTAAATTAGAGGAAAACAAAAATCTTTAAACTTCTTTAATGTTTTCATGACTACCATTTCTTAGATTTTTTTAAAACGTTTGTAATTTATCTCAAGCAAAGTAACATTCTCGAAGGAAAAAAAACTTGTTATTACTTTTAATTAAAATTTGTATACATATAATTGTTATGCACACCAGGCTAGAAACACCGCTAGAAATACTGATAGGTGGGAGTTCTGCTAGCCGGTAGGCTGGGTACGAAGCTGGAAATATCGTCACTGCGGGCTCACCTGCTAGCTCACAAGATAGGTTTTAAAATTAGAACAGGGGCTATTTTCCTTGCTAGGTCCGCTGCTAGGTATGAGCAAAAACCAATCAGGAAGCAGTATCTTGTCACGTGGGCGACTTGAACAAACACCCACAAACCAACATGGCGTCATTCTGCTCAGAGTCAGACAACAGACACGTTTTGCTCTGTGTTTGTATTTGAACTGTCACTGCGCGAGCACCAGATTTTTTCACAAAACTAGCTTGAAAAGACGTCTCGTGAGAAGCGAGCACATAACAGCAATCAAGAAGACCAGCGCTAGAAAACTAGTAGGCAAATCTAGCAAGGAATCTAGCAGCGTTTCTAGCCTCGTGTGCAGCGGCCTTTACTATCGGAAACTTCCGAGATATATTTTTTTGTACTTTAAACTTAACCGGAAGTGTACATGCATTTTTTTTTCAAATGGCAACATACATTTTTTTACATTTTCGAAATCTCAATTCTTTTCTCTATAAATTCATATAAAAATTTTATAAGGTTGCATAATAAAATATTCAAGGAAAACTTTATCGATTTATTAATTATGCAAACATTAATAATAATAATATTATATGTGTTTCAGATCTATTAATTTTATAATATTATTTTGAGAGGATAAATAGATCAATAAAGATATATGCTGTTAAGCCATATTTTTAATCGCAACGTTTCGTTTTATATATTAAAACTTCCTCAGGCTCTACAAAAAATACATAATATAAAATATAGCTTAACAGCATATATCTTTATTGATCTATTAATTATCCTCTGAAAAATAATATTATAATAATAATATTAAGAAATCTCGCAGGTACCTATTATTAATTATTAATATTATTATCTCGATATCTAATTTAAATTAATAATAATCATTAATAATAATTACACATGACGTGTGGAGTCTATGAAAAATAATTAATAAATTGATAACGTCTTTGTCGAATATTTTCTTATGTAACCTTATAAACATTTTATATGAATTTATAGAGGAAAAATGGATTTTGAAAATGTAAAAAAATATTTAAAAAAATGCATGTACACTTTCGATTGAGTTTGAAGTACAAAAAATATACCGCAGTAGTTTCCGATAGTAAATCTCGAGTTGAACAAAAAACTTTTTAAACTCTTTTGTATCTGATGGGAAAGCACTGTATATTATAGGAGAAAAATAAAATAAATCTTACAAAGACTGTCTTGATTTTTTCCCAGAAACTTTTTGATTCGCTTATCTCATGTTTTGAGGACAACTCTTTTTGAAAATGTTGTATGTTTCGATAATATTCCTTTACTTTGCTTTGATAAACATTTGATTTAACAGTACGTTTCCTCAACGGATTTGCCTTGTTTTCTGTTTGTTTTTCCGCACCGGGTATTTCGAAATGAACTTGTGACTTTGCATCTGAATCAGTAGTAATGCTTTCCATGTATTTTTTGGGACTTAAACTTTCAGACGATGAGCCGCTTTCAAAAGAATCCCGACAAACTGTTATACTACTAGAAGATGTCAATGACCTTGACGAAATCTCATCGACAATTTCGTATTTCACTCTAGGTGAAAAGAATGCAGTGTTCGGTGATTCCTTAGCACGCTTTTCCTGAAACGGTTTGTTAATACCTTGATCTTGGTCAGAAATTGAATTTGACACCTCCGTTGAAGTGTTAGACCAGTCGTAATTTATTTCAGTTGGATCTAAAGGCAAATCCTTACGACATTTTGTATCAACTTGTGCCGTCAGTTTATTCAAATATTCAACGTTTTCAGTATTTCTTTTCACAACGCTACTATTTGCAAGTTGCTGATTCTGTTCATTCAACCACTCTATTAGCATATCACCTTTGTCTGAAGTGTTATTGCTACATGAAGAAACAATTTTGTTGT
Organism: Xanthostigma xanthostigma; assembly: GCA_963575645.1. Lineage (NCBI taxonomy): Eukaryota > Metazoa > Arthropoda > Insecta > Raphidioptera > Raphidiidae > Xanthostigma > Xanthostigma xanthostigma. Next base: position 6,675,067 of record OY754472.1, on the reverse strand, counting down.
CGTATTCCTTAATAATTAACATATCATTTCTTAATTGATTATTATCAGTTTTAAATTCTTCCAGGGTCAATACGTCACTACTACTATCTAATGTAAATAAATCTTTTTCAGTATCCCTAGAATAGGTCGACGGTGCTGTATTTTTTACATTTTTGGCGTTTCCAATTGATTGGTTACTATCAATACTTTCAAATTTTTCAAATACTGTTTCTTCAGAACTACTCTCCAAATTAATGAGCTCTTCAGTGTCATCATCGTCTGTTGGTTCATATGCCGAAAAATCGTGGATCTTGGAATAATTTTTAATTTCTTCTAATGCAGTTATATCAGTGCTACTTTCAAGATCGACTGTTTTCTTATATTTTGATCTTCTTCCAGTGCTGCTACAGTTTGATCTAAACTGACCCATCGAAAAATCTGTTTCGTTTTCATCGTTTAATAGTGTTTCCATTTCATACTCATCAAAGTTTTGCTTACCATAAAATGGTTCCAAAAAGTATTGTAATATGTTTTGTTGTTTTGTTGTATTTTTCGAAAGTTTTGCATTCGTGTTCAGTGGCATGATTGTTGACGTATCGGTATTCGAAGTTCTTGACATTGTTGTAAAATTCTTGGTTCTATCCGTTATTGTTGATGATTTTGTTTCTTCACTGCCTGATCTGTTAACTGGTTTGTTTTTAGTTTTATTTTGAACAAACTCATCTTTGTCAGGAAAAGATGTTAAAGTTGCGTAATCAGGAATATTCAATTTCTCAACATCTACAGACGATCTTATAGGATTGGTGATAATAGCTGTCTGCGACACGTCTTTATTATATTGATAACTATAAGATAAATCAGTTTCATTTCCGCTGTCGTTTGTTGATGTGGGCGACAACTCTGCGTCACTTCCGTCACTCTGCTTTCCTGCTGTTAAAATTGGTCTCGCAGAATCGTCATCGCTACTGTCTTCAAAATCTCTCTTTTTAACTATATTTCTGTTGTTTCTTCGGTTAATTTTCTTTTTCTTACGACGCTTCCGTCGTTCTTCTTTTAATTTAATACGCTCATCTTCCGATGAATCGCTGAAGAATAATTAGGTAAAATTATTTCGGAAAAATAAGATACTTGGTCAATAAGTAGTACTGTAAGCAGGAAGCAATCGAAAACAGTGGACAGGGGCGGATCTATATAATGGCTTTTTGGGCTACATATATAAAGGGTCCCCAGTCCCCATTGAAGACAATGGACACTATTGCAAATTACGAAAATTTAATTTGACATAACCTGCTAATTTATTTTGCAATAATGTCTTACAGCTGCTGGTTTGTGTGTCATATTAAATAAATAAAATATGCCATTGTCCTAATTTTTTCCTGTACCGTATACATTGGGTTGTTCTTTTATTTGTTTGTTTTCGGTCCCATTGGCTCCTGTTTTAATATTGGACCTAAAAATAATTCTCCCAAAATTTCAGCTTCCTAGATAAAACCTGTGAAAGGTGCAAACCGAGTTTGTTTCCTATTTAATTAACATGGGAAAAACGATGTTTTTACTCAAACAAGGATAGCTGGTAGAAATTTTTTTATTTATTTTTCCTACAAGTAGGAGGTCTTCCAGATGCTATTCAATCATTGTCTGCCATTTAATAGAGGACTTTTGAATTTTGCCATTTTTTAAGCGCCTCAGCGCTAGACCCTTACTCTACCAAGCGGATTTGTAGAGGTAGGCTCAAAAAGAGAGCGTTTCTGCCACCAAGTGTTTCTTGACCATTTCTGTCGCCATCTCGCCTACTATGGCCGACAACGATTTTTATTAGTTTGAATAGATATACGTACATTTCTTCACTGATGTCCGACAAGTCTCCGTATTCCATTGGATCTTTACAAATAGTACAGAGTTTTTGTAAATCCTTGTAGCACTCTAAACAATAGAAGCCAGAACAATCTGGGTTAAGACACGAAATAAAATTATTTTCGGTGCCCCCTCTTTCAACTTCACCGCACAGCAAACAAGCTCGATTCGTACTTTCTCCAATTAAAAATAATAACCATTTGTTTCTTAAAATAATACAATTTTTTTTAAAACGACCAAGCGCGTGCTGGGCACACACATGATATGATAGAGTGCCGTAGTGTTCGTATTGGTTGGGTCTTTTTGGGACAACATTAGTACTGTTGACCTAAACATTGTTTTGTTTTGAGTTTCTATTATAGCTACGCTTAAGAAACAATTTTCAATCTCGTTGCTATCTTAAATCAAATTTTATTGTTTTATTTATTTATTTTCAATTTTATATATAGATCAAGTCATATCGTTATAATACGACGTATTTATTCATTGGTTGGCATTGTTGGCAAATATCATACCCTAACCTAGAAATTCGTCATTGTAATATGCTGATTCTCTTTTGTAGATTATTAATTAAAAAGAAGTCAAGTATTAGCACTATCGAAATCGCTTTGAGACCTTCCAAAAACCAAGTAGTTCTAGCAAATATTGACATGAACACTAGTGACATCAGAGAGTTATTTTTAACTTTGATGCAGTCGTGGCGCTTGTCTCCGCTATATTAATAGAAACATGACAGTCATATGAAAAATACTGTAAGGAAAAATTTAATTTATCTTGTTGGTAATAATTTTTGTTAAAAGTAATTATAAAGTACTACTCTCTGTTTTTTTTCAGATTTTTTAATCACATGATTGCAAACTTAGAGATGGGGACACATTATTAAAGTCTTTTAAGATCTTATATCTCGGTAAGTATTCAACTAAGAAAAAAAGTCATTAAAGAACATATTTTATTGCATTTTTAAAGACCTGTCCAACAATACCCGATGCAACAGGATGCGCGAAAATACACATTTTCATCCTTCAATTTGTTGTGTGGAAAGCTACCTCTAATTTTTTTTTTTTTGCAATTTCATTGTCAAGCAACGGTTGCGACCAATAATTAGCTAATAAATACATCATACGAACACCACGGAACCCAATTAATAGGAGAGCTATCAAACATTTTTGGGTAAGTATTTGAGACAAAAATATTTGATAGCTCTTGAAAGTTATATCATGTGTGTGCCCAACATGCGCTTGATCGTTTTTTTTTTTTTTTATTAAAAACAAAACAAAAACTAATAATTTAAAATAGTAATCTTGCGAGTGACCCTTGTTAAGACACTATCGGATTAATTATTATTGTTTGTCACTCAAAAATCTAACAAACATAAGTACCTACAGATTAAAAATTTAAATGCTTACTTAATGTGTGCTCTCAAAAATTCTAAACAAGTAATTTTCGGGATTTTTGAACCGCCTTTCACTTTCCTTTTCAGCTGTCTACGGGCATATTTTAAAAAAGTCATTCGAGAACGCAAAATATGATTGTATAGCCAAACAGAGCGTTGTTTTGCTCTATCAGGATGATAATAACACAAAATAGAGTGTCTTAACCGCAAACCATACGGTTCAAATAAAGCAAACATCCAGCAAAGTATTATTAATATTGCTGAAAACAAACATTAAAATTAGATTATTTCTGAATACGGGTCTGTGTACTGTATACTACACAGCGTATTTAGCCGCAATGTGTTGTCGCCTTGTAGCTTTAAACACCATACGAAGCAAGTTCAGGGTAGTGCTTTTGGCGGGATATTTACGTCAGCTGCCATTTGAGGTACAAAAGTTGTCAAACAAAAGAAACTTTTGAAGTTCAAAATTGCAGAAAAGTAGTCGTATATTTTATTTTTATAGTGATTTTAATAGACAGTGTTGTTTTTTGTTTTAATATAGTTATTTGGTAAGTGCATGATTACAATATAATTTAGTACCACATAAATATTCCATGAATTTTTAAAGGCCCACACGACCAATTTCCGAACTTTTTTTACAGTTTCAAAAAATTAAGTTTATTTGTCAACTCTTAAAATGAGTTCGCCGGTGCCTCAAACACCTGAAGCAAGTCAAGGGGGTCCCGTGACATCGCCTCCGCACGATTTTGAACCGTGGGAAGATGAGAGCGAAATTCTTGGAGGTGGTGGTGATCTCGATCAAGATGGAGTGCCAAATGAAGATGAAGAAGATGGAGAGGAATTGTTTGGTGAAAATATGGAGAACGATTATAGGCCAATGCCTGCCCTTGATAGATACGATCCGGAAATGTTGGACGAAGAAGATTACGATAATATGTCGCAAACCGACAGGCAAGCTGCCGAACAGGCCTTACGTAGACGTGATCGGGAAGAAGGTGAGTATCGATTGATATGAAAAAAAGCACAATTAACACCGCAATTTGCGTTGTTTTCAAAATTGCGTTACGAAACTATTAGTGAGAGTTTTTTTGTTTTAATATAGTGTTGCAATCTCATTTTCAAGAATCTAAAAACAGCTTATATCAATTCTATCTTCGTAATTTAAAAGTCAGACGAGGTTTACAATTGATTTTTAGCGTTCCGCACTTCAGAATGAAAAAAACGGAATCCTTTTGGGATCAATTCGTTGTTCGTCGAAACTTTTTTTTCGCAGGAACAGCCAAGGATTGCTTTGTTCATTTGTTTGTCTGTCTGTACGTCCGTCCGTCAAAACCGGCGTTGCCAGTTTTTTTTTTGCCAAGTCGGGATTTTGGAACTCTTTGAGTGAAAACAGCGGGATTCTTTCGTCGAAAGCGGGACATAGTTAAAAAACGTATATAATCAGAAGTTTTCAAATACCTATTTATCTTATATTTGAATTAAAATTACGTTTACGTGACAATAGATAGCAAAAATAGCCATAGAAAATGTATTTTAATAAAAATATAATATTTTAAATCAGATTTACCCTATCGCTAAATAGTTGAGTCTTATTCGTCTTCAGAATAAAGAAAAAAAAAACAAATCAAAATCAAAAAAGTTGTATTCATTAGAAAAATATGGCGTTTCAAACAATAGTCTGTGAAGTGAGTGTTACAAATTCAAACTTACAATAAGAGAATAATTATTTATAAGAATTACTTATTCATGATATTTCTGTGAAGATTTAACTTCTTTTAAAGTTATCCCCGAAAAGCGGGACTGAGCCTGTCCCGCGCGGGACATTAAATTTTGATTTAAAAATCGGGACGTCCCGCCAAAATCGGGACGTCTGGCAACGCTGGTCAAGACCCTTGTACTCAGGAATTTATTTTTTTTTTTCTGTTCAGGTATAATACGTCGCGATGATCGAGAACTGCTGTACGATGGATCTGACGACGACGAAGCTCCAAAACGTAAACGCCGTGCGGCCGAAAAAGCGGCTGTCGGTGACATGGAAGACACGGAAATGATCGAATCGATCGAAAATCTCGAAGACACGAAAGGATACACTACTCGCGAATGGGTACAGATGCTCGGACCCCGCACCGAAATTGCGAACCGGTTCAAAAACTTCTTACGTACATACACCAATTCCAAGAACCAGTATGTCTATCGAGAGCGAATGAGACGCATGTGCGAAAGCAATCAGTCGAGTTTTATTGTCGAATTTCCTATTCTTGCCAACAAAGAGAACGTTTTAGCGTATTTCTTGCCGGAAGCGCCGTTTCAAATGTTACAAATTTTCGACGAAGTAGCGAGAGAACTCGTCCTGTCGATATTTCCGAGTTACGGTCGCGTCACGTCGGAAATTCATGTACGCATTTCCGATTTGCCTCTGATTGAAGAGTTGCGTACGTTTAGAAAATTGCATTTGAATCAACTAGTCCGCACGAACTGCGTTGTAACTGCAACAACTGGAGTTTTGCCGCAGCTGTCGGTTATTAAATTTGATTGTAATAAGTGCGGTTACATCCTCGGTCCGTTTGTTCAAACGCAGAACGAAGAAATCAAGCCGGGCAGTTGTCCAGAATGTCAGAGTACAGGTCCGTTTATGGTAAACATGGAACAGACGGTGTATCGGAACTATCAAAAAGTAACTTTGCAAGAGTCTCCCGGTCGTATCCCCGCCGGAAGAATTCCGCGTTCGAAAGATTGCGTTCTCTTAGCTGATTTATGCGACCGTTGCAAGCCAGGAGACGAAGTCGATATAACAGCTATCTACACCAACAATTATGACGGATCGCTAAATACTGAAAATGGTTTCCCAGTTTTTTCAACCGTTTTACTCGCGAATCACATCGTCGTGAAAGATTGCAAACAGATTGTACAATCGCTGACGGACGATGATATTTCTGTAATTACCAAACTTAGCAAGGACAGTCGCATAACCGATCGCATAATAGCTAGCATTGCTCCGTCGATTTACGGACACGATTACATTAAGCGCGGCTTGGCGTTAGCCCTGTTCGGCGGAGAGTCTAAAAACCCCGGACAAAAGCACAAAGTTCGAGGCGACATAAATGTTTTGATATGCGGTGATCCCGGTACAGCGAAGTCGCAGTTTTTGAAGTTCACTGAAAAAATCGCGCCTCGTGCAATTTTCACGACGGGCCAAGGCGCCAGCGCCGTCGGTTTGACGGCGTACGTTCGACGTAATCCAACAAGTCACGAATGGACATTGGAGGCCGGTGCGTTGGTTCTGGCGGACCAGGGCGTATGCCTGATAGACGAGTTCGATAAAATGAATGATCAGGATCGTACTTCAATCCACGAAGCGATGGAACAACAATCGATATCTATTTCGAAAGCCGGAATCGTTACGTCTTTGCAAGCTAGATGCTCGGTAATAGCAGCAGCCAATCCTATCGGTGGTCGTTACGATCCCAGTATGACATTTTCACAAAACGTGAATTTGACCGAACCGATTTTGTCCCGTTTTGATATTCTTTGCGTCGTCAGAGACGAAATCGATCCGATGCAGGATAAACATTTAGCGAAGTTCGTCGTCGGAAGTCACATCAAGCATCACCCGAAGAGAAACGAAACCACCGTCGTACCTGAAAATCCTGTCGAAGATATATCGATACCGCAAGAATTACTGAAGAAATACATAATTTACGCCCGTGAAAATGTCCACCCGAAACTACAAAACATGGATAAAGACAAGATCGCCAACATGTACAGTCAGCTGAGACAAGAATCGTTAGCGACCGGAAGTCTTCCGATCACCGTGAGACATATCGAAAGTATGATACGTATGGCTGAAGCGCATGCGCGCATGCATTTGAGAGATTACGTTCAGGAGTGCGATGTCAACATGGCGATACGAATGATGTTGGAAAGTTTCGTTGAAACGCAAAAATACAGTATTATGAAAACAATGAGAACGACATTCCAGAAATATTTGAGCTATCAGAAAGATCACAGTGAATTGCTTTATTATATTTTGAGACAGTTGACGTTAGATCAAATAACATTTTTACGAGGTACACACAATGCTGCGGAAATAACCACGGTTGAGATTGCTGAAAAAGATTTGATCGATCGAGCGAAGCAGATTAATATTTCCGATACAAAATCATTTTACGACAGTAAAATATTCACGGAAAATAACTTCGTTTACGACTCGAGACGCAGAGTTATTGTACAAACAGTGCCGGAAATTGGATTCGAAAACTCGCTTTAAAATTTGTGTTTGCATGAGTATTTAATTTTAATTTTTCTATGTTGCTTATATTGTAAGGATTGATAGGAACCACCTCCTTCGTTTTTTTTTTCTGTTGTTTTTGTCATTAATGAAAAAAGTCGTCATGAAAAAAAAAACAGGTAGTGTTTTACTATTAATTACGTTTTTACAAAAGATATTAGATAATATTTTTCGTGGAGGCAAGTTTGGTTGAGGAACAGTTTAAAAAGAAGCTTTACCGATGTTTCGCTTGTGACCAACGTTTCGAAAATAGTATATTACGCCGCAAGGGCCGAAAGTGTGATATCTTGCCCTGCGCGCCATGATGCCTGAGGCAAAGCCGAGGGCATCATTTCGGCCAGTGTGGTGTATACTATTTTTTTTTTCATATCTCGGTCGTAAACAGGTTTATTAAATACATTAATTAATTACATAGAAACACAGATAAATTCCATTTGAGGTTGTATGTAAAAACATGAATGACAGCTGTTCGCGGCTGTTAGCCAAAATGTAATAGGGTCGTTATGGAAACGACATCTAAACAACATTGCTTTACAAATTAAAATCTTTGATTAACGTCTGAATAGAACTCTTCAAATAAATAAAATTGTCGACCAATTTTTCTCAGACCAATATATTGACAAAATGAAAAATAACAAATCAATACAACATAAGATGACGTTTCGATCCGGCTTTGGATCTTCTTCAGAAAAATCTAAAAATATATTGGTCTGAGAAAAACATTGCTTTACTATCGCCCGAACATATGAACTTCCCGCATTGGTGCGTGTAATCCCACCAAGGAGTAAATGTTAGACTTTCTGCCTTACAATTGATGCCGAAAGTATGCACTTTCGATCGAGGTATGAAGAAAATTAATTTTTATTATTAAAATAAATTTTTCGAAACGTTCACAAGCGAAACATTGATAAAGCTTTTTTTAAAATTGTTCCTCTACCAAACTCCTTGTATATTTATTGAAACGAAACTTATCAGACAATAATATTTACCATATGAATGAAATCTGAACTGCATAAAATAGATCTTCTTTTACAATTTTGTTTTTACCAAATATTTTAACATAAATCTATTTTGTATTAAAAGTTTTTATGATGTATTAATTAAAATATAAGAGTATTGCATAAATTAAATTGATAATTACCAATTTGCACGTAACGACTCAAGTCAGGTGGTATAGGATCCGGTAAACATGGAACTGTATCGAGGTCCATTTTAACGCCAAGCGGTTGAAATGCCTTGACAATACTTCTATAAAGGTCAGCCAATATTCCTTGGCCTTCAATATGTAGGCCAATTACTTTAGGTGCTGCAACAAATAATAATTATTTTTCAAAATATAGCATACTGTCTGCTACGTCGTTAAGAGTATTCGTTCCTGCAAACACCCCCTGCACCCTTCATCTCAAATCTTTTCCCCTCGCCTAAAAACAGTTCGCGCTCTCCCGACGCTATTTTTAAAGCTAGAGGGTTCTGGTAAACGCCAAATGAGACAAAGAATCAGACTACAGATCCTTCAGGCGATTTTTTTGAAAAACAGTTTCGCCTACGTGTGAAATATTACGTAACTTATTATTTTTTTCAAAAGGTTGTAAGTTTTTTCAGGAATTTTTTTTCAAAAAGTTCGCCTGAAGGATCTGTAGTCTGATTCTTTGTCTTTCATTTGGCGTTTACCAGAACCCTCTAGCTTTAAAAATAGCGTCGGGAGAGCGCGAACCGTTTTTAGGCGAAGGGAAAAGATTTGAGATGAAGGGTGCAGGGGGTATTTGCAGGGACGAATACTCTTAAGAAACACCCATTGTTACATCGCTATATTAGAAAAATTTATCAATCAAACAATGTCACCGTCGCGATACGAACCCCGAATCTTTTCACTATCGCGGCGAACTGAGTTACCTTACTCAGCAGTGGCACAGCAACATCAATTCATCGTTCTAATATATAGGCTGTGTGCACGAAGCCTATTAGCGCCGCTAGTGGGTAATAGAGAATTATTGAACTAACTTTTTATGGAAATCGCGACATGTTTCTAAGGTGATTAGTCAAAAACTTTAGTTGGCCATGATGTGTTAAAAAAAATGTAATAAGGAAAACTGATGTTAATTTGTTTACACTGACAGCGGAACGTCAAATCAGGGCGCCAATGGTCTTTATTTTACTTAAATCGCCATCAGCGCAACAGCCCAGAACACAACAAGCACTTCCAGATCGCTTAGCTTTCCTGTTTTTTTTTTTTTTTTTTTGTAATTAAAAAACTTTTTAAAATTAATAACTACTTTCACTTTTAATAAACATTGCTCACTGACATACGGAAAATTGGAGTTCGAAGTTTCCCCTAGTGCTCACCACAAACGCTCGCATCGAAAAATTTGTTACTCCGCCTCCGTGCACATAGCCCATAGCAATTTGTAACTGTTTATTTCACATCATGCGAGAGTCTGTGACTTAGGACTGATAACGAAAGAAAACAATTTCATCAGATACACCCATAACTCTCACTTCTGTGAAGGTTCATGTCTAGTGTCACCTAAGATAAAAATTAGCTCTCGCATGATGTGAAATAAACAGTTACAAATTTCTATATATTAGAATGATGAATTGATCTTGCTGTGTCACTGTGAAGTAAGGTGATTCAATCTGCCGCGATAGTAGAAAGATTCGGGGTTCGTATCCCGACGGTGACAATGTTTGATTGATAAATTTTTCTAATATAGCGATGTAACAATGGTTGTTTCATATGCGTATGAAAAATTCACAATAATTATTTTGTTCTTATCAAGTTTATAAAAGAATTCACAAGCATTAATAAATCTGCATGAAAGCTGGGGCAAAAAATATTTTATGTACAAATGCTCAATATTGTATTGGCAAGTAAAATTTTATTTTTGAAGTGAAAACTTCTTTAGCGGCGTTGTACACTTTTTTTGTAATGGGTAAAAAATGTTAAACTCGCGTCAGGGTCACGTGTCCTGATCAAAAATGCGTAAGACGAAAACTTTTATTTATACAACGTTAGACATCTAGCGTTGAAATATCGTACATAAAAATGCAATCTATGATACAAACCATTTTGATCGAAAATTCGTAAGACGTTAATATTTAAGTTTTCACTTCCGCCGGCACTCCCGGAGTGCAAAGGTGGTTTTTTTTAAGTAGTATATTAATATGCGACTTTGACAATAATTCCAAAAAAGGAGGGAATTCGAAGCTCAAAAAGAATTCATTTTTTTTATTACCTCGAACTGAACTTTGAAATGTTCCATGGTATCTAATTGTGGCTAAAACCCAGTATAAACTGTAATCGGCGGCCAAATGTGAGCATATTTTCATCATTGCAAGGCCTAAAACTGTAGCCGACTTCGACAATTTAGCTTTTTCAACTGGCACTAGATTTATCGACTTGATCTGCAATAGATACATTTTTTTTATCGGCTAAAGAAAACAATTTTTAAAAAACTATTTTTATAAATACAAGTGGCTGTTGTCTAATCAGCAATAATTTTGCAAACTAATGTCGATTTTGAAAAAAATTGAGTTTGAAAGTTTAGCATAGTTTTGTAATATGATTTCAAACAAATGTGAGTCAAGTTAGTACTCTCATAGTATGTGTAAACGCTGCACTAAATGTATAATACGTGCCACGAATCTAAAAGGCTCGGAAGTTAGATGCGAATGCGGGCTTGCGCTTGTACAGTCTGTTGAAAAACTACAAACTCGCGCTATAATAATTACAACTCAACAAAACTAAAATAACAACAAAGATGACAATAGCGTACTCCACTGTACTTTAAAGCGGGATAGTGATAAAGGCAACAAGCGATCACAGCCAATCACCGACGAGCGCACGTTCCGTGCAGTTAGCTGGGAGGTGGTGGGAGTCTTAGCGGCTCTAAAATGTGCCTTTGCGACGCTGTTTGTGACTAACTTCCGAAACTTTTAGATCCGTGGCGAGTATTATGCGTAGAAGAAATGAGTAAAAAGGTTGAAAATGACATTTTAAGATTATTTACGGTAATATAGTCCATTTTTTCTCGATGATTGAGTGGAAATATTGTTTCCTTGTCCAGCTTAGCACGTTGAAAATCAATAGCTCTCACGTTATTTGTTATAAAATAATTATCGAACCGATCGCTTGTTAAGAACCTGTACCTATAAAGTATCACGCTAAAATGGAAACAAGAAAACGTTAATTTTTATCAAAAAATAATAAACTGAAAAGTCGCGTATCCACTTGAGTTAGTCTTCGAGGCAAGCTCTCTCACCTCGAAGCAAATCTCTCACATGTAGACACGGGGGCGTAATGCAACAAAACCGACGCCATTGCGCGGCGATTAATTTCTTATCGGTACTGAGTCATACTCGGAGGAGCTTCTGAACGAACGGAGCGCGCTATGGGAATTGTTTGTGCCCACTGGTGTTAGAACGACCTTTTTTTGGCGGTATTATTGAGATTTGAACCCCCCTGCCTACGGCCTTGGCTAGATTAATTTAGGGATGTCAGAAGTGAAAAAAAATATCGATGTCGATATATTGAGGAAAAAATATCGATATATCGGTCAAATTTTCCAAAGATTTTGCGTTTTTAAAATAATAGTGTATTTAGCTTAATCAATAGTAATTTTTATACAAAATGTACATTATTTTAATGTACGAAAATCTGAATAAAAATGAAGGTATTTTTATCAGTATTTCTTTTTATTAGGCAATATAATAATTAAAAAATATCAAAAACTGAAAAGCTATCTTCTAACTAATATTTTTAAACCTATATTTATTGTATTAGGCAAACCAGTATTTGTCCTGTAGAGAAAGTATATCCTTTATGGTTTTGGATTCTAATGACTAGTTACATAAATAAAAAAAAATATATCGTTTTTGATACAATTTTCGATATTGGCTATTTTGTATCAATAATATATCGGCTAAAAATATCGATGTTTTGAATTAAAAATATCGATACATCGATAAATCTTTGATTAACGTCTGATTAGAACTCTTCAATAAATAATTGGTCAATAATTTTATTTATCCCTAGATTAATTCATTTATCAACACAGCAACTTCGGTTTCGAAGTTGCCTCAGGTGAATACGCATCTTTAAATGCAACAACGAAATTCAATTACTTATATACGATTAACAAAGCAAATAAGCTTGTTGTACAGCTTATCATATTAAATGCATGTACTATATTTTCAGTTCTTTTACGTATTTCACGCGTCATTCCTTCGGTGATATTTTTAATAGATTTGGACGAATGCGTTTCAAATTCAAACGAATGGGAAAACTTGATTTTAACGTAAAGTAGGGTGCGTATGTGTCTTACGAAGTTTCGAAGTTCTGTAAAAGAAACATAAATAGTCAATTAGCCTATTCTACTAACGAGAGCCACGGTGGTGCTTATAGACCAAGATCCCAGATCCGCCAGACCTACATCATTTCTGTACTGCTAAGACTTTATCAGTAAATGTACAATATTTAGTTAAAAACGTATGCCAATTTGCTAGCTTGAAAGATAACAGGTTCTAAAGGTAGAACGCCGATTATCTGAATAAGAAAGGCTTTCTATGCACACTACATTTTGTTTGCAAGTTAGAAATTGTTAAATTTTATTAATTATATTGCCATATACGAGTAAGATACTACAATATTTATTTGCACATTGGACAGAAGAATTTTATTAAAAAACTGTTTTATGATATTTTTAAATTTGAAAAATTGTCGAAATTCATAATAAATTGATCATGTATATTAAAATTATTTTCACAATTTACCATCTTAACTTGCATTGAGGTATGTAATAATGTAGTCTGGAAAATGATCATTAAATACTTACTTCTCATAACGACACCAATTATTGAATCGGTTATGAAGTCAACCAAATCACAAATAAAGTCCAGCGGTTTTACAATGAAACATACAGACTCGGCTATATATATTGGAGAACAAAGAAAATCGAAGTAAGGTCCCATTTTAGCGTTACAGTCCGATATGGCGGTATCGAAAACTCTGATGCATCTCTGGTACGGCGTTCCCAGGTTTTTATTGCAGATATTTATTATGCTACCGAGCCATTCAAATACAGCTTTTATTACACGAACTTAAAAATAAAATTTTAATCGGTAATGCTCTGTTAATGTCTGATTCTTTTTTTTAAATAAATACAAAATTCGACTGGTTTTCCAGACTATTAATTTTCATAATGCTTCGGCCCTGCCTTGGGTCTTCATCACAATAAAATACGACGGTACCTTTCCAACTTCAAAATGTTGACATCATATTATACAGTATGTAAACACGTAATGTGCACATAGGGAAATTAACATTGGGAAAAAATGACTGGATCAGAGTGAGCCTTGAAATCTTGTTTTTCAATTTAACATAATATTCTTTTGCAAAATGAATGTGTATACTACCGAAGAAAATATTCCAATGATTACAACATAATCGGACTTTTTTTATTAATGGGCCATTAAATTCCCAAAAATACTTAATATCGTGCGAGATCAAATATCTCCGCCTATTCGTGTTGAACCTAAAGAGATTGGGTCACTGATTTACCAACGCGCTACGGCATACCAGTCAATCAATTTTTGAATGAAACGTTTCCAAACAGATAGAGTTGTTTTTTTGTTTTATTTTTGTACAAAAAAAAAATTAAAATAATGATTTATAAGAGCTTTTATTATTATTAAAAAAGCCAAGTAAAATAAAAATAAATCAAAATAAAATAAAAATCCTCAAGATTACCACAAAAATTCAATAGAAATAACAATTAATGCAGTCATGGCTAACTCTGATCCAAGTATTTTTTCCCAATTCTAATTTCGTTTACATACTGTATATTAGTGACTACTTGAAATTAAGTTTGCTACACAAGTGAAATGTCAAAAATACTGGAAATGAAGACAAAAGCAGCTTTTTTATAGGACGTAAAACAAATAATACAGAGATCGAGGCCACAATGATATATTTTGACTCTTGTGACTATTAAATTCGCTGACCTTCGCTTAACATAATGCCATTACTCTTCCAAACTATTTCATTACGTCCTGGACATACAAGTTTACTATTTTACATACCTATTGCCAGAATAACTCTTTTGATCGATAATAGAAATAACTTTAACTTCTCTACAACAAATTTAATAGCTGCTACAACTTTTTTAATAGAATCTTTTATTGCATAAAACGGCTTTTTAATCACTTCCATGATTTGTCTGACGGCCGTTTTTAATTGCTCCTAGAATTTTAAATAATACACATCAAATCACTAGGCAAATCTTTGATTAACGTCTGATTAGAATTCTTCAATAAATAAAATTATCGACCAATTTTTCAGATTTTTTTAACATTGAAATATTGAAAAAATAATTATTTTTTCAATATTTCAATATTAAAAAAATCTTTCACGAATTTCGTTAAAAATAAATAGAAACTAAATAAGTATTAATTATTTTTTATATTTTTAGATCCATTCTGAAGAAGATCCAAATCGGGATCGAAACGTTAATGTATTAATTATATTTTGTTAATATATTGTCTGAAAAATTGGTCGATAATTTTATTTATTGAAGAGTTCTAATCAGACGTTAATCAAAGATTTGAAAAGTAATTAATATTTAATTTCTAATTAGCTTTTTATAAAATCTTTCAAAATTATTAATGATTATCAAAATAATGAAAAAATCGAATCGTTAATGTATTAATTATATATTTTGTTAATATATTGTCTGAAAAATTGGTCGATAATTTTATTTATCAAATCACTAGGTATTTGAATAAACAGTAAATTCTACAAAAAATGACGCCTCCCAAAATATCAAAAGCAGTCTCGATGAACTGAAGAAAAAAAAAGAAACAAAATGCTCCTTAATTATTAAACGGCGTGTACAAAATTTCATAAATATTCTAACTAATAAGAAAATTAAAATTAAAAAAGTTATATTTTTCTTTAAACTTTTACACCTAAAAAATTAAGAGGTTTAGGAAATATGTTGATATTAACATTTTTTTTAAAATCACCCAAGGATTCACACATTAGAGCAGGGGCTATTTTCCTTGCTAGGTATGAACAAGAACCAATCAGGAAGCAGTATCTTGTCACGTGAGCGACTTGAACAAACGCCCACAAACCAACATGGTGTCATTCTGTTCGGACTCAGGCAACAGACGTTTTGCTCTGTGTTTATATTTGATCTGTCACTGCGCGCGCACCAGATCTATTCACAAAACTAGCTTGAAAAGACGACTCGTGTGAAGCGATCACATAACAGCAATCAAGCAAACCAGCGCTAGAAAACTAGTAGGCAAATCTAGCAAGGAATCTAGTCGCGTGTGCAGTGGCCTTTATGTATTATTTATAAAAATGCATACCTGTCCACAAGCCAATGAATCGGACAAAATACTCATGTTATATAAGGTGTTTTTGGCAGGTCCAGTTAATACTAGCACAAAAATATAAGCCAATAATGCCTGACGTCCGCGAGAAGAAAAAAATTGTGGCAACGCTAAAATAACCACACACCTGAAAAGGTATTTTTATAAAAGTTTGAATAATCTGTCTTTAAAGTTTTAAATGTGGAAAATTCTTGGGAACAATAGACTTCCAACAATTTAAATATTAGTTCAAACGTGGTTTTAGGAAGTTTATTTTTTGATTTGGGATTTTACCTGGACGCGGAGCCCGTTTCAAAATATTCAATATGGCCGCTCTATGCGAAGTGTTTGCATTGACAGTATACACGGTTTCAATGTTTTATTCAAAATATATATTTCCGAGGAAGAAAATTGTCGTTGGGGTGATAGTAATTCTTCAAACGTAAATATATTGAAGAGGAAAAATCGCGAGTACTGGTCACACCGTAAAATGTGGCAGAATAAATGATGCAAGCTGTACTGATAAGATTAACTTTGTTGCAAACGTCAAATTTAAAAGAGAAACCGCGTGAAATCAACGGTTTATAATCAGCTGTCACTTCAATTTTATAATTTGAGATCAGCATTTATAGTTAATCTGTACTGCACAACACATATCGTGGTTCTTTTTCGATTTTTCACTGGCATTTGTAGCTTCTACAAAAATACGCATCGCGCAATGCCTTACTACAGTGGTGTCAAACATACGGCCCGCGGGCCGCACCTGGCCCTCAAGCCATCTCAATACGGACCGCGGCCAGAATCTATTCAGTGATCATTTTAGACACCTGACAGCAATGAGCTTATCAAAAACAAGAGATGTCAGGTGTTTGGATCCTCAAGGTCAAGATAATTCACCCTCTTTATTACCTTTATAAGAAAATTGATTTAAACTAAATAAAGATTTTAATTTAGTATGTGTTTTCAACTTATAGTCTAGCCCGCTAACACATTCTAAATCTTATAAATGGCCCTTTAGAAAAATCAGTCTGACACCCCAGCTCTACTATATGAAAAGCTCCACATAGGATAGTTCGCTGAAATGCTGGAGTAGATTGCGCATGGTCAAAGTAAAATCCCATTTACAAATTGTAATCTGAATTTTTACCTGACTTTAGTGCTAAAAGCCAAACCAATTGTTAATATACATCCGATTATTGAACACATCAAAGTAGCTCCGGAGAGTGTAAATTCAAGTTGTAGAACTAAGGACATGAAGAATATGTATGTTAAAAATATTCCACTTAGAAAACCAATAACACTTTTCAAAACAAAGTTTTCAAGCGTTCCATCGTGTCGAAATTTGAGGCATTCACGGTGCAGCCAAGAGTTTTTAGGAATGCAAGATGTTCCTGTGAGACTTCCTATTAAGCATTTCCTGCATCGATACAAGCAATGTCTCCATTTTTCACCTAAAGTATATTTAGGATTTAAACCAGCATGGATTTTTAACGAATGTTGCTTTTCATTAATGAATATTTGTTTTTTCTTTTCAATACTGCGAACTTTCAATAAAAGCGAAACGTATGCCATTTTTTCACAAACTTATGAATGACTGATTGAGTAACTTTTTTTGTTTCAAACTTGTCATAGTCTACTGAGAAATCAAGTCAAATTTCACTTTTCACAATTTTATTTTTTTTTTTTTTGAGGTCACCGGAATTCAAAAAACATATTTTTTGTCCTATCTCCTATAAAATAGCTTTTTTTATCAACATGTATCATTCATAAAATAAGTTCCAAACTTGTAAAAAATACTTTCCAAAAGTATTTAAATACAAATACTTTTGCTGCATAGACTTGTAAAAAATACTTTTTAAATTAATTGAAATACAAATACTAGAAAAGTATTTGAAATACATTTACTCAAATACTTTACAAGTCTGAAAAGTGAAAATAACCCATTGCGGACCTAGATAAAAGTCTTTGTCCGTCATACGATAAGTACCAGTCGAAAGGTTGAGTGAATCGAAACCAAATTTTGATACGATGTAAAATTAATCGTGATAAATAAATATATTATCAATCTTTATTTATGTACAACTATTTAGTTTAAAATAGTCTGTTAGATCTAAAACAATGATTTATGCATATTAATGTAGGCAACCCTTTTAACGCTTTGTCATAGCTTTTTAATGCTTTGGCATAAAAAATGTAATTAATAATGAGATAGCAGAATCTCAGATCATTATTTAATAGTTAATTATTTTAATTTACAGTCACGTTTCAAACAATATTTTCTTCCTGCTTAATAATTTTAATCATAGATATAAAAATTAAAAACAACAGTATAATAACACATATTATATAGATATTATGCGAACAACGATCGCATAATGTGTAGGTATACTGAAATTTATTGAACCTGAATTTAGCACAAAATAAAAATTGCAAATTATTCAGCTATAAAATATTATAATACTGGATATACTTTTATATTTTAGAACTGCATTTATTGTTTTTTTATAAAACGCTATAAAAATATTTTTGAATAAAATGTATTTACTTAGGTCTATATAAAAAAAATACGGCAAAGTTTGTTTAAAACGAAATGTATTAATTGTCCCGCTATCCGACAAACCGCCAATGCTTACAGTAAAGGCACTATAGATAATCAAAATATTGTATTATAGTAAATTTTTATTATTTGTTTTATTTTATGTGCGGAATTTAGCACAGAAGAGAATCTCTAACGAGATTCTCCGATATATATGTCAATATTTGTGTGTTTTTGTACAATGAAATTTAGACCTTTCTACACGTTAAAATGCGTTTGAAATGTTTGCTAATGCTTTCATATTATTAGCACCAGTAATATTCTTGGTGAATTTAAAAGAGAGAGGATTCGCACATCCATATACTTTTCATTGCTTTAAATAATATGCATTAATTGCTTGAAGCGATGACCTTGCAGAACCTGTAGAAATTGCATATTAAAATATGACCTTTCCAATTTTTTAATACTTTTGCCATAAGTACTTTTCATGATATGTTTAAAAACCCAAGTTGAATTCAATTTAAACAGAACTTTTTCAATAGAATAATACTGGCATTTTTTAAAATAATGCTTTTTGAAGAAGGACTTTGCTTTATGTAGATATATTTACACAGTTCATGAGTATTGTTTAGTTATAATATGATTTATTTAATTTTTTGTAAACGATAAAAAGGTCGGGCTATTGATTAGCGCGTTTAGCTGATATGATTTAATCTTTAAAAATTAAAATCATTTTCCATTGTATGACTCACTTCTTTGAAATTTGAGATAACATTTTTTTTATGTTGACTCAGTATCGTTTTGAGGAAACATTAAATTGTTAATATTTGAAAATCTATAATAGAAAATACAGCAGCAAGTGTTTTAATTGTGATATAATTTAAAAAAGACCATAAATTTCAGTAAATTTATTTTAAGAAAAAGTTCTAAGTAAACAGAATATTTGGCGCCTTGAGAAAATAGTAAACGTCACAGTGACAGGGGACACGAGCATGCGCAGACGACCTGCTCGATTCCCTGGTTTGACATGTCTATCGAAAATGTCAAGCTGCATATATTACAATAGTTTTCACCTCATCATTTCTCTTAAAACACTTGATAACAGTTTGAAAATAGTTATCAGCAAATCATCTTTACGTGTCGTGTAAATATTATGAGATCGTGCGTACAAATATTTGTAAAATATAGTTCTGCATCAATTAGCCAAAAACCAGCTGTGTTTTATTCATAAATAATAGTGCAAAATATTGCAAAATGACAACACTAGAATTGTACACGAAAGTGAGAATTTTTTTTAATGTCTAACATTTATCGTTAATTTATTCTGAATGTATTAACATTTTATTTTACACGCTTTGTAATCTTGTATACAGGCGATCCAGAACGCGAATGTTTGCTTTGAACATTATTCATATTTTTTATTCATTTAGGGTGCCAAAGTATGGATACCGCATCCAGAAAAGGTTTGGGAATCGGCAGAATTATGTGCAAATTTCGATCCAAATTCAAAAGCGTTAAAAATAGAAACAGAAACAGGTGACACGAAAGAAGTAAAAATCAATTCAGAATCGGATCTTCCACCGCTACAAAATCCATCAATATTAATTGGGGAAAACGACCTCACGTCACTTTCGTACTTACACGAGCCAGCTGTACTTTACAATTTACAAGTGAGATTCTGTCATCAAAAAGCAATTTATACTTATTGTGGAATCGTTTTAGTTGCCATAAATCCGTACGATGATTTACCAATTTATGGTAAGTTTATTTTTCAATACAAGTACATTTTTGTTAAACTAAGTTCTATTTTTAACAAAAATGAAACAATTGATCGCTGAACATAGTACTTGCGAGTCAAATTATATCATCTTTCATTTGTTTATCACGATTGAGTGATTCAATGCATTTTAATAATCTTTATCCATATTAAAACCAAGTGTAAAGGTTTCATTTATTTAAAATGATCGTTTAATGTAATTGGCATTGTAAACAAAAGCTTAAGTTATTACGAATAATCTATACTTGCGCATAAAGAATTTGTTTTAGTGAATATCAAACAAAAGCAATAGCTATGATTGATGATCTTCAGCAGTTCCTTAGGAGAGTACGATAACTTGATGTGCAAAATATCCATTGGAAATGCACGATTATTATTTTATACGACATATAACAGTGTTATTAGTCGTTTTAAGTGGGTAAAATTGATTTTTATAAATTATTTATTTTGCGCAGCGAAAAAAGGAAGGCTTTGGGAGAGTTCTTTAAAAAACAATTATGGGATCGTGTCGATTCAATGGCGTTTTTTTTTTGCGCAGCTAAAAGAAGAAGGCATTTAGGGGAGCTCTTTAAAAAACAATTACAGGGTTGTGTCGATACAATGGCGTTTTTTGCACATGAAAAAGGGAGGGCTTTACGGGGAATTCTTTAAAAAACAATTATGGGGTCGTGTATACAAAGTGAGATAGTAATACAGTAATTCTACACCATTTGCTATGACGTGTCTATGTGGTTTCTGATTGGTTAGATTCAAAAAATGACAGTGAAAGACGAAAAGTAGTTCCTTTTTTATGTACTTTTGAGGTAATTTGTGAATAATCCGCAAAATTTTTTTTGGAACATCAAAATTTAGCGTTTTCTATTACTTAAAAAAATATCAAAATTTGGGCACATTGAGTTATCGTACTGGACCCGTTATTCAGTATTGACGACGTTTAAATAACAATCATTTGTTATCGAGAGTTAACCATGATACTGTTAATGCATTTTTAAAAAATAATAAAATATAAAAATTAATTATTTAGTTTCTAATTAGTTTTTAATAAAATTCGCTTTGAAGCGAGTTTTATTAGAAACTAATTATTAATTAATTTTTATATTTTTTAGATCAGTTCTAAAGAAGGTCCAAATTCGGACCGAAACATTAATGTATTGAATTGATATATTTTTCGTTAATATAATTGTCTGAAAAATTGGTCGATAATTTTATTTATTCCACACGCGTGAGTAATATATAATTTCGGGGCCCTGCAAAATTCGGGAGAAATAATAAATTACTTCATGTTGACGCGTAGAGTGCTAATAATGAGCCGTACTGTACGATAATAAATTTTCTGGACCAATAGGAACGCAGTAGCGATTTGCATATATTTATGAAAACAGCATCGCAATTCAGCGAAAGTCAGGACCATCTTGTGTGCATAGAGGGCGGTGGATACGTCAATCAATGAAGTGATTTATTATTTCTCCCTCTTTTATCACGGCCCTGATTACATATTACTCGTGCCAGTTGAATAAAGTATTATGTGCGACCATTGATCATTCACGCTCATGGAATCTTCTCCTTCTCTCACTAGTCGCACAATATACTATTATTAATATGTTTTCAGTTGTATATTTATTGGTCAATAATTTTTAATAACTTGTACATATTTTTTTTTTAATTAACGTGCAGCAGCTAGGCTATTATACATCGAGTTTGGTTTTTGAACGTTGATTTAGGTGTTATAAATATTTACTGAAATAAAAAAACAGAAAAGACATTCGATCAAAAGTTTAATTTCAGATACGGATACAATGCGCGCGTACCGCGGCATGGCGATGGGCGAACTGGATCCGCACGTTTTCGCCGTCGCCGAGGAGGCGTACACAAGGCTGGAGCGCGAACAAAGAGATCAGAGTGTCGTAGTAAGCGGAGAATCGGGGGCTGGAAAAACGGTCAGCGCCAAATATGCAATGCGCTACTTTGCAACTGTTAGCGGTAGCGATGGAGGTTCCGATACAGAAACGCACGTGGAAAAAAAAGTGCTTGCCTCAAGTCCTATTATGGAGGTAATAATGTGTGTACTGAAATATTTGAGGTTATGTTCCTCGTGAAGTAACTTTTTCCTGAGGCTTTGCCTGCGTTAGTACGTTTTTTAATGACAAACAAATTTTAGTTATTAGGGAACGTTAAGTAATGTTAATATATGTTATACTGTTGGCAAACGCCACACTACAAAAAGTTTCGCTTATTGCTAAGAGCCAAGCGACTCTCTTATGGGCTAAGAGTTGGCTACAGAGGGATAGAGGTGACTCGGTGCAAAGCTGAAAATTTGCAGAATAATAGGAGATAGTACAAGTTAGTAGGGAAAAAAAATGCCAGAAGACTAGGCGGAAGATAAAGAGTCGCCAGAAGGCGCTAATGTTGCGAAAAATTTTGCAATAATTATGTGACTCAGTGCACTTCTGGCAATTTCTATACTTATTCTGTAATTCAAAACTAGATTATATATTAAACATTATATAGTTGTAATGGCATACAGTAGAGACGCGATAATCCGGACTAATTAAAACACAACTGATCCGGATTATCAAAATGTCCGGATTACTGGATGTAATTTTAATTATCAAGAAAACAAACTAAAATGCGTGCTCAAAGGATTTATTCATACGTAAAAAATAAAACTTTAAATTTGTCAAGAATTTCGTTTTTTACTTGCAGTGATAAAGTAACGTGTGATCGTTTACGCAGCGCCATAGTGCGTTCTCTATGTAATTCTATCTGAGTTTGACAACGACTACATACATACTAAAACCACCTAACTTCTTTCACTTCTCTGACAACAAATATGTATGTAACTGTTTGTAACACACCGCCGGCCAATAGTGTTGACGCAAATAGTGCCGGTACAGCTACTCAATAACTAAGTATCATGATCCGGATTACTGAAACTGGAAAAATCCGGACTACAATGTACATAATACTATCAAACGACTGTCCGAATTACCAAAGAATCCGGATTATGAAGGTTCGGATTAACGCGTCTCTACTGTACTGAAAATTCAAACATGATATAATAATTACATTCAACAAATATTCAAAATTATTAATGTCATTTTGATAGAAATAAAATAAATCGTCATATTATATTTTCATTAATAAAATGACGTTGTTATAATAACGTAATTTTGTTAATTTATTTAATTTTATTTCTATCAAAATGACATTAATAATTTTGAATATTTGTCGAATGTAATTATTATATCATGTTTGAATTTTCAGTATGCCCTTATAACTATATAATGTATAATATATATAATATATAATCTAGTTTTGAATTACAGAATAAGTATAGAAATTGCCAGAAGTGCACTGATTTTTCGCAACATTAGCGTCTTCTGGCAGCTCTTTTTCTTCCGCCTAGTCTTCTGGCAATTTTTTCCCTTTTTACTTGTACTATCTCCTATTATTCTGCAAATTTTCAGTCACCCCTACCCCTCCGTAGTCAGCTCTCCGTCTATTAGTGACTGATCCTAGCGAACAGACGTATTGCATACTATCGCAGCTGGCTTTTTTTTCAATTGTTATTTTTTGACGGTACTAAGAAGCACCGGTTCACTGGAATTTTACCCCGTAGGGCGTAGCGTACCGGTATGTTCCAAGTTTATCCATATTAATGTGATTATGTGTTCAATTTAAAAAACAGAAAGTGACACTAATTTTGGTAGTGAAAATATTTCAACAAATTTTGTTTTTACTCCAGGACAACACTTCCAGACTTCCTGCAAATGTTTCCAAATGTCCATTTCTCTCCTGACAATAAACAGAAAAAAAATAGAAATGTTCTATTTCAGAAAAAAACTGCTGGTATTATTTTTTTATATTTAATTTATTTTTTTTAACTATACAGTTTAAAAGGAAACTATTTTAATTAAAATCAGTCAAAAATAATTTTAAGATGGCAATAGCACCTACTGCAGATCTGAAAACATTTCTAATTATAAAGAAAAATATCATTTTTAATGAAAATTTATCATTAATGAAGTTTTTTTGTAATAAACTGCAATTATTTAATATTAAAAAACTAGTGTAGGTAGTGCATAAATTTAATTTTATAGAAATACAATTTTTTCTAGGCAATCGGAAACGCTAAAACAACACGTAACGATAACAGTTCTAGATTTGGAAAATACATCGAAATTCATTTTAACAAACATTTCCACATAACGGGAGCATCAATGCGTACATATCTTTTAGAGAAATCACGGGTCGTATTTCAGGCACCCGATGAACGGAATTATCATATTTTTTATCAGTTATGTGCTGCTAGAGATACATTTCCTCAACTTAAACTAGGTTTGTTTTTTGTTTATTTCATTAAGATTAAGAGTAGGTACAGTGTATACTCTATATAGCAACACTCAAGGGACTGTGCACTTTGTGGCGTTATTGAGAGTTGTCGTTAAACGGAGAGAAAAAATAATCCATTAATAATTTTAACTGACCAACAAAGCAGCTATGCTGAACATATGAATGATAATCCCGACGAACAAAAGAACGAATTTTTTAGAATCTTTGGTACGCATAATGCCGACAACAAAGCAACAAAATAACAAACAAGTAATGATGACGTATTGTTGTCGTTATTTAGAGTGTATCATTGTATAAGCAGCAAGGTAAACCATCTCGAGTTAAGTAATTTCAACGTTTTAAGGAGTTTATCGTTATATCGAGTGATGTTAAATGGAGTTCACACTGTAATTAAAAATTCACAGATTTCGCAATGCTTGCAACCAGCGGAGACATTGGAAATGATTGAATCATATAATATAAAACAGAATTTTATTATTAATTATTTTTAACCCTTAATTTTATTCAAGTATATAAAAAGACAGGCGTTTTCTAAAAAATGTATATTTTAATTGTATCAGTCTCAAAGTGAAAAGATAAAAAGTAAAAAAACAAGAACCATTCCGGTACCGGGAATCGAACCCGAGCCTCCTGGTGAGAGCCAGGTATCCTAAACACTAGACCATACCTGATAAATCAGCACGCTTCGTATTGCGATATAGAAACACACAAGTCGCGTGACATAAATTGTCTTTTGATCTAGAACGAAAAACTCGTAACTTGGTTCCCATATACAATATACGAACATAAACATTTCCAATGTTTAAACACCGGTTGTAACTTGCTTAGCTCTGCCAATGAAATAATGTATTCAGTATTTGCTAATACATTCTTGATTAGCTATTATAACCGATTCTCTTAGCTCATTAATTACAGTGGATATCTCATGTATTTTCAACCAATCAAGATTAATCGACTTCTGTATTTTAACTACTTCGTCCTAACTTCATGGTAGTCACAGACCAATCAGAAAAAATCTTTATTAATTTGAGGTTAAACGTTTTTCCATAGGAAGAGACACTTTGTGTAAGAAGTCGGGACTAAAAACTTGAATATACGTGAACAATAGATTGTGTTGAAAATTCATGAGTCTGACTGTATTATATCATTGATGCCAATTTTAGTTAATGGTGTTAATGATACGCGGCGCTGTAATCAGAAAATCCATTAGTTAAACAATGAAATTATTTAGTGAAAAGAAACAAAAGGCTAAACAAAAACGTAAAACTTCTTTAGCGGCGTTGTACACTTTTTTTGTAATGGGTAAAAAATGTTAAACTCGCGTCAGGAAAAGTAAGAACTGGGTGAGACTCTCTAAGTGATAGATACTTTTTATACAACGTTAGACATCTAGCGTTGAAATATCGTACATTCGTACATAAAAATGCAATCTATAGGTTCGTTCCAAGCAGCCAGCAAACGGTTCCGAAACCGTCACCCGCATGCGCAGTAGATAAAACGTGTTCTAAAATCGCCACTAACAGGTTCGTTTTACCTAGTGCGCATGCGGGTGGCGGTTTCGTTACCGTTTGCTGGTTGCTTGGAACGAACTTTATGATACAAACCATTTTATTTACAAGTGTTGCCAATAAATAAACAATGCCTCTAAATGCAAAAAATTAAGACGTTAATACTCAAGTTTTCACTTCTGCCGGCACTCCCGGAGTGCAACCCGTCTTTTTTTTTATCTTCCTACAACAACACCACGAAGTGAATATGCAACTGGCTTTAATAATCTTCAGTGCAGTGCTCTGGTCTAAGGGTTATTGAAACATATGTCTTGAAAGTAGCTATGTCAATAATTGAATATTTTTATCAATCCATTTTTAGATCATCAAGATACATTCCATTACTTAAATCAAGGAGATAGCCCCAACATAGATGGAGTAAGCGACTTGCATACCTTCGAGGAGACCGTAAATGCACTGACTACTCTGGGTTTCTCGTCTCGTGAACGCGCCGACATGTTTCGCATTTTATCGGCGATATTGCATCTTGGGAACGTTCGGTTTTCAGACTTGGATATGTCCGGCGACCATTCCCAAGAAGATTCGGAGGGCTGCGAAATACCTGTATGTATTTTTTTATGATAAACTCAACTGATTTCGGTGAGATTTGCACTAAAGCCAGGCTTGTAAAAAATACTTTTTATTACTCATGCGGGAAAAGTGGTATGTTTACGCACGCTGTTACGGTTGAAAACTAGCTATTTTCATTTGCGTGCGGAAACTTTATTTGTCGCACTGAAATTATTGTTTGCCGCACGCAAATCAGAGAAAAAAACAAAATAATAACGGTGTTAATGTCAACGAAACAAACTGTCATTTGAAGCAGATTTGAGGTTAAAATTTTCGATTATGGACTTTTATTCTTGACAATTTTAACTGAATTTTCAACTTTTTAATGATTTAATTTTAATTTTTTTTTAATTTTTTAAAATCGGTTTCCTGTCTCTCCGTCCTCCACGATGAAGTTACTATTTCTTTTTAGGAAGACGACACGAGTCTAAACATAATCGCGGAACTTTTGGAAATCAAAGCTATTGAATTCCGTCAATGGTTGTGTACGCGTAGAATAGTTTCAATGAGAGAAGAATTTTTGAAACCGATGACAATAGAGCAAGCGATGATGTCGAGGGACGCGCTTGCCAAGCACATCTACGCCGAACTGTTCAATTGGATCGTGCTCGTCGTAAATAAAGCGCTTGAAACGACGGCTAAAAGTAACAGGTTCATTGGCGTTCTTGACATTTATGGTTTTGAAACATTCGAAATCAATTCGTTCGAACAGTTTTGTATTAATTATGCAAATGAGAAACTTCAGCAACAGTTTAATCAGCACGTATTCAAATTGGAGCAGGAAGAATATATCAAAGAGGGTATCGAGTGGAAAATGATTGATTTCTACGATAATCAACCGTGTATCGATTTGATTGAAACTAAATTAGGAATTTTGGACCTGTTGGATGAAGAATGTCGGGTGAGTGTTTAATCTTTATTGTCATTTCGGCGACTAATTTTTTGGGGTGCTAACCCTCAAACGGAAGTATTATTCAGATTACAGAAACGTTGCCTACGACATATTATAAAAATAAAGAAAAGAGAATCATGCAAACCGAATTTCAGGAAAATGGGTATGCTAACGCTACCATCACTATACATTTTAGAGGCAACATGCTTTGTAAAACAAAATTTTTCACTATTTGAGGAAGAAAAAACATCTCATTCCCATAATACTAGACATAAAACTGATCTATACGTTAAAACAACAAAATTTTCAGTTACAAGAAAGAATGTTAATCAAAATTTAATAAAAATTTACAATGCAATTCCTGAAAATACAAAAAAATTAAACTTTAAAGTTTTCAAAAAAAAATTTGAAAGATTATCTGATCGGAGAAGTATTTTATACTGTGAAAGACTTTTTAATTTAGTTTGTAAGTTTGACGTGTTTTACACCTGAGGTATTGAAAAAATAAATCGTTTATTATTATTATTATTATTATTATTAATCCGTCGCACATCGTGGCATCGATCCTTGGAATAACATTGTCGATGACAATCTTTAGTAGAAGACACATTTTAATTAAATTATAATCTTGCCGATATTATTGACATTTTTTCTACAAATTACACAAGAAACACATTCCATTTTAATCGGATTATTGTTTTTGTATTAAATCGCGTGCGGTGTGCGGGTAATGGCTAGTATTAAATACGATATATTAGATATCGTGTCCATCGAGATAATTATAAATAAAAATAAAAAAAAAAATAAAAAAATCGCAGGATTGTGGACAAATATTAGATGTATTAATGGTACGACGTTTCGTCTATAAAATTTAGACTTTTTCAAGTACAAGTTGAAAATTATTAAAACAATTTATGAAAATAAACATTAATTACTAACCATAGCAATTAACAAAAGTTAAGGTACATAAGACAAAAATGGCAACAAGTAATGTATAAATTTTTTTTTAAACAATAAAAATAAAAATAAATTAAAAAATTCGAAAGTTAGTTCAATTTCATAATATAGTTGTATTGACCACTTAAATTTTGAGTGTCTGTTCTATAATTAATAGAATTGTTTTTAATTATAGAACAGACACTCAAAATTTAAGTGGTCAATACAACTATATTATGAAATTGAACTAACTTTCGAATTTTTTAATTTATTTTTATTTTTATTGTTTAAAAAAAAATTTATACATTACTTGTTGCCATTTTTGTCTTATGTACCTTAACTTTTGTTAATTGCTATGGTTAGTAATTAATGTTTATTTTCATAATTATTGTTTTAATAATTTTCAACTTGTACTTGAAAAAGTCTAAATTTTATAGACGAAACGTCGTACAATTAATAAATCTAATATATTTTGTCCACAATCCTGCGATTTTTTTATTTATAATTAAATACGATATTTGCTATTCATTGGCATGGTTACCTACATAATATGTTCCAATTAATCAAAGCATGCTTAGTTAACATAAACATTACTAGTGTACCCATGCAAAACCTTTTGCATGTATTTTCATATTGTTTTCAAAAATCGATATTTTGATACAGACCTACGACAATAATTTTATTGCTCTTACATTAGTTTCCATTTACAGTTATTTTTCTTTTGATTTAGCTTGATCCATCAAGTTGTCTCTATATTTAATTTAATTGGTTATAAATTCAAAGAAAATGTATGAGATCTGTTCATCGTTGTCATGGTTACCCCGCAAGAGCTGTCACAATTCATTTTTAGAAAATCTAACCTCATTTGATACATTTACGATTTTCACTATATTTTTCTGATCTGAGACCAAATTTAAGACTTGTTACAGTCCATGTATTTTGGCATTAAATTAACATAAACTTACACGTTCTTAAATTATTTGGAAAATAAAATAAAATTTATTTGTGTATTAAATTTGGAATATTTGCGCTAAAAAACTAATTTAAATATACTTACACTTCAATTGTCAAAGTCGACTTGTCAAACTGTTTGTAAAATCTCCGACATACGTACATATTTGCATTTCTCTCACACTCATGTCTCGTGAACATCGAAGGATTTTCTCTCTTTACGTTCCTCGTCACCCCGCTACCCCCTCGTCTTTTTTACTATTATCGGTTGAAAGAAGCCCTTTTAAAGAAATTTCAGCAAAAAAAAATTAGTGATAACAGATCTGTGGACTAAAGGCTTTAGTTTAAAAAAAAAATGTGTCAATCGGTTGAGTAGGGATTGCTGGCGGATTGGCTAGAGAAATAGGGCTTGTGTTTTAAATAGATTTCTTGTTCATCTATCCTATCTGTACAACTGGTCTAAATTTCCACTTGAATCAAACACTTCATGAAAAGTGGGGCATGAGCTCTCCAGCTACTAATCCCCGCGCTTCTTGACAAGGAAACTAAACAGTTGAAAATATTATTATTAATTGTTACTATAGAAATACTCAAACCATTCCATGCAAGAAAGGAGTAACTATTCCAAATTATGGGAATGCATCCGTGTTTCGTCTCAATCGCGTGCGAAACCGCGGGCAACGGCTAGTATATTAAAATATCGGTTTGTTGTCTGGAAACTGCTTCTGTTAATCGAATAACCTTAATATATGTAGTTATTAATTCAATTATCATTTTTATTTTTAGATGCCGAAAGGTACAGATCAGTCTTGGTGCGAAAAGCTATATTCGAAATGTTCAAAGTATAAACAATTTGTTCGGCCGCGTTTCGGTACCTCGGCATTTCTGATACATCATTTTGCCGACAATGTGCAATACGAATCGTCCGGTTTCCTCGAAAAAAATCGCGACACCGTAATAGAAGAGCAAATCTCCGTGTTACGAAATTCCGACAATAAACTCGTACGAAAATTATTTGCAGAAGAATCTAGCCGAAAGTTGTCGGTTCCAAACGCACGCGTAAAAGTGGGTCCGGTAAAAACTGTTCCGTCGTCTCAAAAAGAACACAAAAAAACAGTAGGATCGCAGTTTCGTGATAGTTTGAACGCTTTGATGTCGACTTTAAACGCTACGACGCCTCATTACGTTCGATGCATAAAACCGAACGATTCGAAACAAGCGTTCGAATACAATCCGCAAAGAGCCGTGCAGCAACTGCGCGCCTGCGGAGTGTTAGAAACTGTTAGGATATCGGCTGCCGGTTTCCCGAGCAGATGGTACTACGAAGACTTCTTTCAAAGATACAGAGTGTTGTGTCGTTTCAAAGATATTAACAGAACCGATATGAAGCAGACGTGTGAACGTATCTTAGCATTGAACATCAAAGGCCAAGATAAATATCAATTCGGTAAAAGTAAAATATTCTTCCGAGCTGGACAAGTGGCGTATTTGGAAAAATTGAGAGCTGAGAAATTGAAGAAGTGCTGCATCATTGTGCAGAGTCAACTGAGGGCGTTTTTGTGGCGTAAGAAGTATATAAAATTGAAATATTCTGTCCTGAATATTCAAAGATACTGCAGAGGCTATTTGGCAAGACAGTAAGTGTTTTGTTTTTTTGTTATTTTTTATTCGCTCAATATATTCTTGAAGGAAATAAGATGTTTACAGGTGTACTGGATACATACATAAGTACGTATATCATAGTGACTGGCTGTCCACTACATAATTCATTTTTAACATAAATACCCATATATTTATATTAATTTGAAATGCAAGCCCTTGCGCATTTAACTAGAACAATTAAGTAAGTGGTATAGTTCAATACTACCTTTGCAGTTTACATTGCAACTGATATATGTAATTTAACCTACTTATGTATGTATCCACTACACAGGTACGGTAGACCACGCCCTCGCCGCCCCTGCGAATTTGGTATCTGTATTTCGGAAAAAAAACACGCGAGACGTTTTAGCACCCGAAACACGCATAAATGTTAGGCGTGAAAACGCAATTGTTTTGATAGGCGCGTGGACTTGTATTTATTTAAGTTAGACTTTCCGTCAAAATAGAAATTTTCCTAGACAAAATTCACGTTAACGAAAACACGCAGAAACTATAATATACTAGCGGTCTGTCCTGGTTTCACCCGGGTGCGATAGATATAATTCTGCAAAATGTATTTCGTTTGCGGCTCGGCGTCTGAACAAATTCTGCCAGATTTGCTTCTGAACTAATAGCTTCGAGCGAATTCTAACAGACGTCGCTACTTGGTACTAAAACAGTTTTTGCTTCTGAATTAATAGCTTTGAATAAATTCTATCAGATGTCATTACATGTTACTAAAAACTTTTTTTCACAAAACATCGTAATTTTGTACAAAAGATTTAATAAACACTATCCTATAGCATAAGTTGCACCAAACAAATCGGTTTGGTGGTTTCGGATATTAACGCGGCCAACATTTTGACACGAAAATTTTATATCCATATTATATAGATGTAATGTGAGCGAAGCCGCGGGTTCAGGCTAGTATACTATAAAATTTTTGGTGAAGACGCAAAACAATTGAACTTATCAAAGTACTAAGATAAAAATTACAGATATTATTCAATTGAATATTACAAATATGTCACAATTTTAGATAATTTTAGACAACTTTTTTTATCAGACCTGATGAGATAATTTTATCTTACCGCACAATCAAATAAAATTTACCTAAAGTTTTTAGTGCGTTTTTGTTTGTATTTTGCACTGTCAATAGATGTTAGTGAATGAATATTTATGTCGAGTTTCAAATCAATGCCCGTAATTAAAAAGTGTTAGTTCACGGGTTCAGTTTTTAATTATGAAGGATGCAGCGGTAGCACGTATTCAGTGGTGTTCTGCTGTTGTAGTAGTCGATAAGTCGCAACATGAGACACCGACAAACAGTCCTATCCCTAGACAGGCATGGCAGGTTTCTGTAACGGAGTATGTAATATTTTGATATATGTATATGTGGTGTTATTTTGTAGGTTATGCGTACCTTTTTTTTTTAGCTAGGAACTCGGTTATTTATTAAATTGTATCGAGAAGTGTGTCTGTAATTTTGTTTACTTGGAAATGTAGCTTCCTTAGTCGTTTAACAGGTTTTTGTACCAGATGATGTAATATTTTCATATATCATGTATATGCGTTATTATTTTGTAGGTTATGCGTACCTTTTTTTTTAGCTAGGAACTCGGTTATTTATTAAATTGTATCGAGACGTGTGTCTGTAATTTTGTTTACTTTGAAATGTAACTTTCTAAGTCGTTTAACAGGTTTTTGTGACAGAGAATGTAATATTTTCATATATTATGTATATGTGTTATTTTGTAGGTTATGCGTACCTTTTTTTAACCAAGCTAGTAACTCGATTATTTATTAAATTGTATTGAGACGTGTGTCTGTACTCTGTAATTTTGTTTATTTTGAAATGTAACTTCCTAGATCGTTTAACAGTTTTCTATAACAGATGATGTAATATTTTCATATATTATGTATATGTGTTAATATTTTGAAGGTTATGCTTAACTTTTTTAACCAAGCTAGAAAACGACTGTTTGTAAAATTTGGTTTATTTTGAAGTTTAACTTCCTAGGCCGTATAACAGGTTTTATCCCAAACACTTTACAAGAAATTGTAAAATTGATCAAATCGACAACATTTGTTGATATTTGGATATGCCAGGTTAAAAAACTCACCCGGTATATGTTAGTTTATAGGTTATATTTATTAACCAAACTAAGAATACGATCATTTAAAATAAGACATGTGACTGTAAATATGTTTATTTTGAAGTATAACTTCCTAGGCCGTTTAACGTTTGCGTTAGATATTTAACTCTAATGGTGTAACCATGTCAAAGAAAACCCAATCATGTTTAGATATAGATTTCATGTAAGTTTCACTTCTGTCATATGTAATGCAGACAACATAATACTAGATGGCGTTCATATAGCCGACCGAATAGTATAGCTTTGACCACTTACAAAAACTTGCGTTTAACAGTCACAAGCAGTACATTTGAGATACATACTACATTTTTTGCACGTAATAGCTGATTTTCACTTCATAATAATATATCCGAGTATCTGACAGCTGTCATTCTGTAAGTAAATTACTGTTCGATTGGTAAGATCACATTTTTCTTTTGTTGGGAATTATGGGTAAAGAATTATATTTGAACAAATAAAACAATATATTTATTTTATATTAGGTAACTGTTTTATTAATAATGATCGTAGAACATGACTGTATGGCACACTGGTCATTTATATAATGAATGTTTTTGTGTTACGCATAACATACAAATACTTTGAGTTTTATCTCCACACTCTGCATTCTTTTAGATGCATTTGCACTTTTGTCCACGTGATTGATGCGTGCACATAATGCGCGCTAATAACTAAATATTCGTATAATACACCTATCCCCCGATTTACACGGTACTTGTTTTACACGTTTTCGCTTTTACACGGTTTTCCAAATAAGTTTTTTTTTGTTTTTATCGCACTCTACTAAATGCTACTGTGATTGAACACGTGCGCTGTGTACACATCTCACGGGGAATCCCGAGCTTATGTGCTGACTTGCTGCACACGCACACTATGTCTGTATTTCTTCACATAAAATTAAAGTTTTATTTACGGAAAATTGTATTTGAGTGAAAGTTTCACAGTTTCAGAAAGATTTATTTTTATTTCTGTGTACACCTAAAAATATTGAAAAAAATCACAACTGTTAAATAGCAAAATGATGCATTTTCTGCAAGCTTTTCGATTTACACGGTTTTGACTTGAAAATTTTTAATTTTCGATTTACACGTTTTTCTCAGGAACGTATCTACCGTGTAAATCGGGAGATAGGTGTATATTATAGATTTCATTTTTGTATTCTCCAACATCTTTTATTTTACTTTATGCACTAGTGCGAAATGTATCACTTAACATTTTAATCCCGCTATACAAACATGAAAGGCAGCAAATTTTACAAAAGGGCTGTGCAAAAATTATAATAATTTTTTTTTTAATTTCAGACGAGCGAATGAAATCCGCAGAACTAGATCGGCTGTTACTTTGCAACGCTACATCAGAGGCTGGATAAAACGTGTTCAATATGTGAGACTGAGAAACTGTATGATTGGCTTACAGGCTAGAGCGAGAGGACTGTTGGCAAGAAAGAGATTTATGGAAGCTAAATACAATGCTAAGGTTGGTAATATTGTTTAACGACAACAGGACATTTCTTTTTTGCGGCTAAACTGTATATCCCTTTACAACCAGCGAATATATATATCCCGCTATAAGACAGTTTTTGATATTAACGCCTTTTTCTCGGTCCAATAAAATTTTAAGTGTCGAATCTCATTTTTCTATGTTGAAAATCAACTTCCTAGTTTGCCATCTTGATTTCGTGAATTGTGACGTCACTATACCAGACGTTTTATGTCAGGATTTTTCTAGTTTACTAATTGATTACAATTATTTTAAAAATCATGCAGATCCCCTATTGTAGTACATTTTTTAATTTTTTGTATTTTTTTTTTTCGTAGGCTATCATTATTCAACGTTACGTGCGCGGATGGCTTGCAAGACGCCATTATCAAAAACAAAAGAAACGTATTGTCATCTGTCAGTCGGCCATTCGGAGGTTCCTTGCTCGGAGATTATATAAGAAACTTAAGATTGAGGCGCGATCTGTTGAACACGTTAAACAACTCAACAGAGGTCTGGAAAATAAAATTATTAGCTTACAACAGAAAATTGAAGAAATCAATAAAGAAAATCATCAGCTCAAAAATGCTCAAAACGAATTTAATAATTTAAAGTATGTATCAATGAATGATTTAAAACGGTCAACAATTTTATTTGTTTAAATGTTAGACTTCGGTATATTTATGTTTTTTTCTGTTGATTTCTAGAATCAAGGTAGAAAGTCTCAAAGGATTAGAAATAGAAACGAAGAAATTGAACGCTCTTATTATAGAGAAGGATAAACGATATAAAATTTTAGAAACAGAATTACAAAAAGAAAGAGATGAAAAAATGGATTTGGTTGAAGAACAAGAAAAATATAAAATTATGTCAGAGAAAAATCAAAAAACTTGGATGGAAGAAAATGAAAAATTAAAAAAAGAATTAGATAATCTTACTGTATTGGTGAAAACTAGTCAATTAGGTAATTGTTATTATTCCTCACATTTTTATTTTTGTTTTTTGTAATTACGAAACGTATGTTAGGCAGAGTACCGTAAGATATACAGGATGATTTTTAAGTTGAATCTTCTTTTTTAACAGTGTGTAGAAATCAAATAGACGAACAAATATTTTAAGTAACTTTTTTTATCAAAACTCAAAAATAAGAGAGAAACTGCCTTTTAAAGTTTAATTAAATCAAAAGCTCGGTTAACACACGCGAAGAAATGATCGTACGAATCGGAAATGCATTCCAAGTAATTCGCGGAAGGCCCTACATATATGTACAGAAGCAGGGCATATCTGTGTCCAACAAAGCGGGGACAACTTTGACCAATTTCTGTGAATACTTGATAATGACATAACATATTTCCATAGTGACATAACATAACGCCAGCACCGACCTCAAAATTTGATAGAATTTAAGAAAACTTTGAAAGCCCGTTTCTCTTTCATTTTTGAGTTTTGATAAAAAAGTTACTTGAAATATTTGTTCGTCTATATGATTTCCACACACTGTTAAAAAAAAAGAATCAATTTAAAAATTGTTCTGTATATACACTTCCGTAATATACATTTAAATGAACCCCTACTAATAATTGTGTAGCTATTGGGAGTTTACCTGGGGGCGGAGTCCATTTCAAAATATTCAGCATGGCCGCCCTATTCGAAGCCTGTGAGATCACAATGTTTTATTTAAAATATATATTTCCAAGGAAAAAACTTGCCGTTGGGGTGATAATAATCTTTCAAAACCTAATTATATTGAAAGGAAAAAAATCGCGAGTTCTGGTTCCATCGTCTAATTTGAAAAAGAAGCCGCAAGAAATCAACGGCGCTGCTGTCACTTTTCAGTTTAATAATTTCATATCAACATTCACACTTGATCTACTAACATAATTAGGTAGTGCACAACGCATATCATGCTTCTTCTTCGATTTTTCAATGACGTTTGTAACTTCCAATGCTTTACTATACAGATTGTATCAAATCAAAACGGTCCATAGGACATTCTGTGTGTAAGACAGAAACCAGTGGCGGATCCACGGGGGGGGTTTTCGGGTTCAAACCCCCCCCTTCCAGAGAATCAAAAATCCCAAATTAAAATCTTACTGCGCAATAAAAAAAAAGCTTTTCATGTTTTTCATGAATTCTCCGCAAAAGGAGTAAAAAATTTTCAAGACCCCCCCCTTGCCATAATCCTGGATCCGCCACTGACAGAAACTATATATAAAGATCTAATAGGCCCCACTCACGATCACACTTCATGCAACAGTTCAGTGTTCAAACTTATAGTTCAGTGAAGCATGATAGTGTGTGGGACAAATAAACACTGAAACCAACACTGAAGTAAAGCATGAACTCATCAAATGCATCTTGATTTTTGAACGACTTCAGTGTTCAGTGTTCAAGTAAACTGTTGTGTGTGTGGGTGTTTTTCAGTTCAGTTTTTGGAGTTCTGTGTTTTGTACAACCAGAAGCCAAAAATCTCAATGTTGCTGCCTTTCTTGTGCAGAAATAGATTTTCACATATTTGTGTCCTGGTTCTTAATAAATAGGGTAACTAATTCCAGTAAATAATTGTAAGTTAATTCATTCATTCGTAAATAATTATTGCAATCAAGCGGCTCAAGATGTAATTCATTAATCAAATAAACATGACTTCTTGAATCACGCATTTCTAACCAATTTTTCACCCATATTCTTCTTTTTTTTTCTTATTTCTCTGTTTTAAATACAATCCCATAGCTCTGAACAGCCAATCCTCACCATTTAAATTACTCATTTAGTTCTTATTAATGAACTATACTCTATAGTATAATATTATAGTGTGTATATAATATAATATATCTTATGTATCTATACTCGACGAGTGTATGCCAACAACTGAACCAAATTGAACACAAAAAATTTAAAAAACTGAGCAGTTTGCATGAACTGTGTGTGGTGCCAGTCAGTCTTTCGATTAATCTGTCCAACTTCACTGAACACTGAACTGTGGCATGAAGTTTGATCGTGAGTGGGGCCTATAATGCCCCACTCACGATCAAACTTCATGCCACAGTTCAGTGTTCAGTGAAGTTGGACAGATTAATCGAAAGACTGACTGGCACCACACACAGTTCATGCAAACTGCTCAGTTTTTTAAATTTTTTGGTTCAGTTGTTGGCGTACACTCGTCGAGTATAGATATATAAAATATATATTATATACATACTATAATATTATACTATAGAGTATAGTTCATTAATAAGAACTAAATGAGTAATTTAAATGGTGAGGATTGGCTGTTCAGAGCTATGGGATTGTATTTAAAACAGAGAAATAAGAAAAATAAAATATAGTTTAAAAAAAACTAAAAAACACGCTTTATATCGGACTAAAAAGTAAAAAATAATTGTTTTAAAATAAGCTTAAAAAGCGTTGGGCGCTCGATGTACGAAAATGTGGAACAAAGCGCCCAACGCTTTTTAAGCTTATTTTAAAACAATTATTTTTTACTTTTTAGTCCGATATAAAGCGTGTTTTTTAGTTTTTTTTAAACTATATTTTATTTTTCACTTTTTAGTTTGAGGATCTATAAAAGAATTTATTAATCCTGGGGGTCCTAATAAGGATAATGGGAAACTGTTATCAAATTATTGCATTGTCATCGGTCCTTGATACGTATGCAAAGTTTCAAATTAATCAGACTTCGGGAAATTGGTGAAAATAAAGCGTTTACTACAGAGGATCTATAAAAGAATTTATTAATCCTGGGGGTCCTAATAAGGATAATGGGAAACTGTTATCAAATTATTGCATTGTCATCGGTCCTTGATACGTATGCAAAGTTTCAAATTAATCAGACTTCGGGAAAAGAATTTATTAATCCTGGGGGTCCTAATAAGGATAATGGGAAACTGTTATCAAATTATTGCATTGTCATCGGTCCTTGATACGTATGCAAAGTTTCAAATTAATCAGACTTCGGGAAATTGGTGAAAATAAAGCGTTTACTACAGAGGATCTATAAAAGAATTTATTAATCCTGGGGGTCCTAATAAGGATAATGGGAAACTGTTATCAAATTATTGCATTGTCATCGGTCCTTGATACGTATGCAAAGTTTCAAATTAATCAGACTTCGGGAAATTGGTGAAAATTATGCTCAAAGATTCCGTTACGGACAGTTAGTTACATACATACATACACACATATTTACAACCCAAACTAATATAAAGCGTTTAAAAAAGAAGAATATGGGTGAAAAATTGGTTAGAAATGCGTGATTCAAGAAGTCATGTTTATTTGATTAATGAATTACATCTTGAGCTGCTTGATTGCAATAATTATTTACGAATGAATGAATTAACTTACAATTATTTACTGGAATTAGTTACCCTATTTATTAAGAACCAGGACACAAATATGTGAAAATCTATTTCTGCACAAGAAAGGCAGCAACATTGAGATTTTTGGCTTCTGGTTGTACAAAACACAGAACTCCAAAAACTGAACTGAAAAACACCCACACACACAACAGTTTACTTGAACACTGAACACTGAAGTCGTTCAAAAATCAAGATGCATTTGATGAGTTCATGCTTGACTTCAGTGTTGGTTTCAGTGTTTATTTGTCCCACACACTATCATGCTTCACTGAACTATAAGTTTGAACACTGAACTGTTGCATGAAGTGTGATCGTGAGTGGGGCCTATAAAGCAGTAAGTAAGAATGAGATAAATGATCGCTAATATAGTTACTGTAGTTACGTTAATAAATAATTACGTACACTGTAAATCTTTTTACCAATTTATCAATTAAAACAACTACATATAAATTTATTATGTTGGCGGTTGAATTACCACCATAAAACCATTTAATTATTTGGATTTTTTCCCGAACAGTATAAATAGCCATTTTATCAATAATTTCACTAGTGAATACTGACATTTGATAAAATTGTGATTTTTACTGTAGAAAACAAAGACGATACTATCAGATTGTATAATCACAGTAACTAGTTATTAGCGATCATTTATCTCATTCTTACTTACTGCTTTAGTGCTTTATGTAATATCGTCTCTGTCTTACACACAGAATGTTCTATGGACTGTTTTGATTTGATTCAATCTGTATAAATCGCTCCACATAGGATAGTTTACTGAAATTCTGAGTAGATGGTTCATGATCAAAATAAAATCCCAATAGCTAATGTAATATGATTTGATTAGGCGCTGAAGAGGACATGAAAAAGCGGATTGAACAAGAAAAGCTACTCCTAATAAACGAACAAGAAGAAGAACGCAACGCATATCAACGATTGTTACGCGATTTCAACACTCTGGAACAGCACTGCGAAAGTTTGGAGGCTCAAATGGCTCGTTATGCCAGAAACGGCGTCGGTCCCGGAGCGACGGGCTCCAAGCACATGAGGAATCTATCGGACGTATCGAATTTATCCAACACCGAAACCACGTCGGATATTTCGGGTGTTTCAACAGTCGAATTGAACGACGATGTAAGTTAATATATATAAGATACAATCTATCTAGCCAGGCTATGTTCTCTGTACAGTGATCTCGCACGGCCAGAATGAGAAAGATTATGTATTAAAAATACGAGCTCTAGTTAGTGGGCCGTGATGTTTGGCGCCAACAACGTCTGCCTTTGGAAAGAAAAAATATTTATTACACTAAGTTCAAAAATGTATTGTGTTTGAAAAAATCCAACGACCTTAGTTAGCTAGATAGAGCTCATTCGAATGTTTAGTTAAAAAAAAAGTCGTTTATAGGTTCATTCTGTTTTCCAACAAATAGATTTAGTTCGAAAATCAGTCCCTAGTGCGCGCGTTATGTTGAAAAAGGTTATGTTTGAGTTTTTTATACTAGAGTACGCGAGTGAGCCATGAAAGTGTCTGCTATTCAGAGAGAGAAAAGTTCCTTATCTCCATGATAACTAATTATACAAAACAATGCTGATTTGAGTAAACATATACAGATTGTATCAAATCAAAACGGTCCATAGGACATTCTGTGTGTAAGACAGAGACGATATATAAAGATCTAAAGCAGTAAGTAAGAATGAGATAAATGATCGCTAATATAGTTACTGTAGTTACGTAAATAAATAATTACGTACACTGTAAATATTTTTTCCAATTTATCAATAATTAAAACAACTACAAATAAAATTATGTTGACGGTTGAATTACCACCATAAAACCATTTAATTATTTGGATTTTTTCCCGAACAGTATTAATAGCCATTTTATCAATAATTTCACTAGTGAATACTGACATTTGATAAAATTGTGATTTTTACTGTAGAAAACAAAGACGATACTATCAGATTGTATAACCACAGTAACTAGCTATTAGCGATCATTTATCTCATTCTTACTTACTGCTTTAGTGCTTTATATAATATCGTCTCTGTCTTACACACAGAATGTTCTATGGACCGTTTTGAT
Source organism: Xanthostigma xanthostigma (assembly GCA_963575645.1). Taxonomy (NCBI): domain Eukaryota; kingdom Metazoa; phylum Arthropoda; class Insecta; order Raphidioptera; family Raphidiidae; genus Xanthostigma; species Xanthostigma xanthostigma. The sequence goes on along the minus strand of OY754472.1, from coordinate 6,633,902 downwards.
TTGATACAATCTGTATAATGATACGGAACGTTTGCCGCGTTCTCTCTCTGAGCGGCAGACGCTTTCACTTATGGCAAGCATACCCGCTAGCGTCATAGATATATATTAATAGATAGCGGATGCCTATCCTTGAGCATTGTGCGGAATGGTTCCAATTAGAAGCCATTTTGTACGTGGAAAACGCCGTAAAAAGCGCGCGGGATTCAAAAATATTAATTATTTTATAATATGATTTTATTGAGAAAAACAACAAAACTCGCAGTAAACTGATATTTCGCTCCAAAACCTATTTTTATATTGAAACGTTTCAAAAATTACAAAACTGAGCATAAATATAATATAAAAGCTTAGAACATTTTACATTGTCAGATTGGCATCAATGCTTGTCAACCTTGATGCCAAATTCACAATGTAAAATGTTCTAAGCTTTTATATTATATTTATGCTCAATTTTGTAATTTTTGAAACGTTTCAGTATAAAAATATGTTTTGGAGCGAAATATCACTGTTTACTGTGAGTTTTGTTGTTTTTCTCAATAAAATATTATAAAATAATTAATATTTTTGAATCTCGCGCGATTTTTACGGCGTTTTCCACGTACAAAATGGCTTCTAAAAGGTACAGGAGGCGCTAGTGTATCCGCAATCTATTAAATATATATATCTATGACTCTAGTACTTATATCTCTATGGTTTTGACGGTTTAAAATACAAAGGCGGGAAATAGTGAAAGTTTGACAACATTGGTGACTCATGGAAATATCCAATTCCTTATGATAGGAGGATGGCAAGATTATTCATCGCTAAATCTAATTACTCATATTTTTGGCGTTATAAATGAGATAGTACCTTGCAGAAAGATTAATATATTATATCAAAATTGTATGGAAGATGGCTAACAGCTAGTTTGCCCCCTGCATCCAAGGTTTGGATATAGAATATTACGTAAGTTAATGATAATAATGTTTTAGGACTACGGTTATGGGTCGGTGCGCTCTAATTCAAGTACCGTAGCGTCAAGTGCGCACAGCAGACTCGATACAATCGACTGGCGACGGACAGAAACGTCAAGTCCGGAACTAGGAGGTAAAAATAATGCACTTGAATCGAACGTCGATGTAAGTTTGGTATTAAAACTGCAACAGAAGCTGAAGGAAGTTGAAAATGAGCGATCCAAATTACAAAGACAACTGGAGAGGCTCGAACGAGACAGTCCTAACGAAAACGATGAACAAGCCAGAGCGCTCGATATGATTCGTTTGGGTGAATTGGAAGTAGAAAATTCAAGGCTCAAAGGCAGCATCGAACAGTTAAGAGCAAGCGTTACGGAAAAAGCCGTTATGGGTAAGAAGAAAACTAAAGTTTGTTTTTGTGATTGCGATTAATTTACTGTTTTAATTTTTTAGACCAGTTTGCTGCATTACAAGAAGAATTGGATCGACGACGTGAGGAATGTATCCAGCTCCGTAGCGTGTTGGCGAACCATACTGTCGATTTGAGATCGATTGCGTCAGCTAAGTATGGCTCCGATATCGAGACGATAAATGAAGACGGCGAGCTCGCTTTAGCGTATGAAGCACAAAAGAAAATCAATCAGTAAGTTTAATTTCATATTTTCTCATATTTAACGCGTTCGCGCGCGATAACATCAACTTTGAGTTTGCGATGAAGAACTAAATATTTCTACATATAGGGTGAGTCATTTTAATCTTCGGATGCGACTATCTTTTCAGGGTAGGGTAAAATAAAAAAATGATTCAGGGCAAGTTGATTGGTATGAAGGGGGACATTGGATACCATTGTCTTTTTTGACCTTTGGTTGACGGTTCAAGGTCATTCAGGCTCAACTTTCCTTTTTTTTAAGGAGAATCCTCATTTTTCACATCAGTATTCGATTGGCCGTGAAAAAACATAAAACGTTTATCATAAACATTTTTCTCCAAACCTCGTATTTTCCGGGATATCCACGGCCCAAAATTTAAATTTCCAAACTTGAATGACTTTTTTACTGCCGAATCGTAGATTTTTTTTTGAAAAATCGCAAGAGACAAAAAGTTCTTGGAATTTTTTAAGGAATTAATTCCAATTTTTTAAAAAAAATTAGCACACTGTTATTTTGATGTCTCAACAGAATAAATTTTCTTTCGTTAGCAAAACATTTTTTAAAAAATGGAATTGATTCCTTGAAAAATTCCAAGAACTTTTTGTCTCTTGCTATTTTTCAAAAAAATCTACGATTCGGCAGTAAAAAAATCATAAAAGTTTGGAAATTCAAATTTTGGACGGTGGATATCTCGGAAAATACGGCGTTCGGAGAAAAATGTTTGAGACAAACGTTTCATGTTTTTTCACGGCCAATCGAATGCTAATGTGAAAAATGTTGATTCGCATTTAAAAAAAAAGTTGACCTTGAACCCTCGACCCAAGGTCAAAAGTGACCATGGCATCCGATGTCCCCCTTCAAACCAATCAACTTTGCCCTGAACCATTTTTCGATTTTACCCTACTCTGAAAAGATAATCCCATCCAAAGATTAAAATGCCTTACCTGTTGTTATTATCAAGTATGTTGGTGCTTGTTTGAAACTGACATGTGTATTGTTCTGTTTTTGAGAGATAATAACAACTTATTTCCATAGTGACATAATATAACCCCAGGACCGACCTCAAAATTAAAGAAAATTTAATAAAATTTATTTAAACTTCGAAAGGCTGTTTCTCTCTTATTTTTGAGTTTTGATAAAAAAACTATTTGAAATATTTGCTCGTCTATTTGATTTTTACACGCTGTAAAAAAAAAGCATCAACTTAAAACTCACCTGTATAGTGTGTTTTTCCGAATAGAAGCAGTGTTGCATTACGCGAATAAAACTGCGACTTGGATATGTCAGATGACTGTGGAAGTGTTCTAGTTTCATAACACTATAAATATTTAATTGCTGTGATCTTGATTGTTTTTAATATAATTTTCGATTACAGACAATTGGAGGTTGAGTTCCAGAAAGAAAAAGCACGGTATAAAGAACAGGAAGAAGAATATAAAATGGAACTTCAAAAGCTCCGTGGCGATAATGAACGTCAACAAAAATTAATATCCGTAAACCTTACGAAATCGCCTGCTAATCAAACGGAAGCTTACATGCAACACGAAATAGAGAGATTGACTTCGGAAAATCTCGATCTAAACGAGAAACACGATGCGGTAGCCGAACAATGCAGGAAATACAGGAAACATGCGAAACTGTTAGCCAAAAAATTGAAAGACGCCGGTTTGTTGGATAGCGCTTTAGATCTAGACGCACAAAATAAAGAAATCAAAACCACGATGGTTAGTAATGAAATGAAACAGAATTTGCCAGCTGTTCGGAAGAAGGAACGAGACTACCAAGGCATGTTTGAATACAAAAAAGAAGACGAAGCCATCATCATTAAACATATGATTAATGGTAAGTAATTTTTGTTTTGTTTCGCTGTTTGACTCTCGATTTTTGAGAGCCGTACACACCAGGTAATGGGCTATGTGCAAGAAGGAGGCGGAGTTATAAGTTTATCGATGCGAGCGTTTGTAGTGAGCACTAGAGGAAACTTAGAATTAAAATTTTCCGTATATTATGTCAGTGATCACTGTTTATTAAAAGTGAAAATAGTTATGATTTTATAAAGTTTTTTTATTTACAAAGAAAACATGAACAAAACTAGGCGATCTGGAAATGCTTGTTGTATTCCGGCCTGTTGCGCTGATGGCGATTTAAGTAAAATTAAGATCATTGGCGCCATAATTTGACTTTACGCTGTCAATGTAAACAGATTAATTATTTATATATTATGCGTCATGATTGATAAATAAACATTTCTCGCGTACCTTTTATGTTATGCTATTTATATAATGGTTTACAAATTTGAATTTTATTGTATACAGTATGTAAACGCGTAAGGTGCACATAGGGAAATTAGCATTGGGAAAAAATACTTGGATCAGAGTTAGCCATGACTGCATTAATTGTTGTTTCTATTGAATTATCGTGGTAATCTTGAGAATTTCTATTTTATTTTGATTTATTTTTATTTTACTTGGCTTTTCTTATAAATCATTATTTTAATTTTTTTGTACAAAAATAAAACAAAAAAACAACTCCATCTGTTTGGAAACATTTCATTCAAAAATTGTCTGACTGGTATGACGTATGCGCGTTGGTAAATCAGTGACCCAATGTCTTTAGGTTCAACACGAATAGGCGGAGATATTTGATCTCGCACCATATTTAAGTATTTTTGGGAATTTAACGTCCCATTAATAAAAAAAGTCCGATTATGTTGTAATCATTTGAAATTTTCATAAAAAGTGAGTTTAATAATTCTCTATTGTCCGCTAGCGGCGCTAATAGGCTTCGTGCACACAGCCTATACAAGAAATTGATTCACCTTCTTTAGAACAGATTACGTGTGTCCCCAAATTAGAACTGGGTATAATGAGTTTGAGATATATTTTTAATCTTATTGTTTTTATGTGCGTTCAGATTTAAAACCGAGAATAGCTGTGACATTACTACCTGGCTTGCCAGCTTACATTGTGTTCATGTGCATCCGGCATACCGATTTCATTAACGATGACGAAAAAGTTCGTTCGCTTTTGACATCGTTTATCAACGGTATCAAAAAAGTCATCAAGAAACGACATGAAGACATCGAAACCACTGTATTGTGGCTTTCTAATACTTTAAGGTAAATCGTGAATGATTTTTATATAAACATTTTTAAAATAAAGATAAGAAAACAAGAATCCAATACTCGGCTGAGTAATTTTCTTTATTTGAAGAGTTCTATTCAGACATTAATTAAAGATTTGAGTAATTTAAGACTGTAGTGCTTTATGAAATTTTGTGTTAAAAATAAAAACTAAATAAAAATTGTGATTGTTTATAGGTTATTGCATAATTTGAAACAGTACAGTGGCGACAAATCATTCCAGACTGCAAATACGCCTCGGCAAAATGAACAGTGTCTTAGAAACTTCGATCTTTCAGAATATCGGCAGGTTTTATCGGATATCGCAGTATGGATTTATCAAGGTAAAATAACATCAAAACTTGTCAGATACTCGTTCAAGTAATATTTCGGTCAATACTAATTTTCTAAAATTGCAGGAATCATACGAAATATGGAAGAGAAGGTCCATCCGCTAGTTGTACCGGCCATTCTTGAGCATGAAGCCATTACAAATATTGGCGGCAACAAACCGTCGTGTGTCAGGGGCCGTTCGGCCAGCGTTGGCAGAGACTTAGAGGTAGCCGTACCACCACAAAAAGCTCCACAAGCACTCGTTCAAGAACTTACGAATTTCTATAAAATTCTTGGTTTTTACGGTAAGTTCTTTCAAGCGAATATCGTTTTAATTTTATTTTATTAGTGACGCATTTAAATTTGAACAATTGTAGCAAACAGTAACTACACTTTACTGTTATTATAGTAGTACGCACTATACCGTAATAAAAATAAAATAAAATTTCTGATATCGTGTGAGGTGACGCGGGTAATTGCTAGTATTCAATATGACATTTACTAATCGTTGCCATGGTTACCTACATAATAATGTTCCACGTCATGTAAACATTAATCAAAGCATGCCGAACTTGTTTATTGCTGACAGATCCATAAAACAAAAGAGCGTTTGATTTTTTTTTTATTTTCAAAATATTTCCGAAACTATAAAGTTTAGAAAAAAAAAATTTTAACGAAACTTTCTTGAAAAAATAAATAAAATAATAAGCCGTTATGAAAATTATACCATTATTATATAAAAAACACCGTTATAGCAAATATCTCTTCTGCGCATGCGCCGATTTTCCCCAAAAACAATAGGGCTCTTCATATTTGCATACCAAACATCCTCCCAAAATTTGGTTTTGATACGTTCATCCGTTTGACCTGTATCGTGCTCACAGACTAACAGACGCACAGAGTTTTTTCAAAAATATGTTTTTTGGATTCGGGGGACCTCAAAACGGAAAGATATTGTAAAATTTTTGAAAAGTGATTTTTGACCTAAACTAGTACCATTACCCACTTGGAGGTTGGAATGGCAGAAACTCATGTATAAGTAATAATAATTCGTTGACATGTACATTCTCCGTAGGTTCAATAATTTTTATTGTTATTATAATCGAATGTTTTTCTTTAAGGTGTCGATCCTGAACTTATAAGTCAAGTGTTCAGACAACTGTTCTTCTTTTTGTGCGCCAGCGCACTCAATAATTTACTTCTACGAAAAGAACTATGCCACTGGGCCAAAGGATGTCAGATACGTTACAATCTATCGAACTTGGAAATGTGGGCGAGAGACAAGCGTCTGGATGTAAGTCGTCTTTTATTTTTAACATTCAACAGATTGTTGTTTAACCCCTTCGGACCTGAATTTTATATTTTTGAAACACAAAATATTTTCTAGGGTGTTACAGGTGGTTACAGACTTCGTGACTATGACTATGAAAATGGTAGTACTTATGACTATGTTTATTTTGTTTTATGCAACTTTCCAGCACTAGTATTAAATGTGTCACTCTGCAGGCGTCGAAAGCAGACACATTTTTTTAAAGGTTTATTTTATTAAGGAGGTTGAGCCGTTGTACGAAGATAATGAAAAAAATCTGAAATAAAGTTTTTTTAATAGATTTTTTATGGCAAAATTTTCTGTAAAAAATCCAAAATCATTAGGAGATATTTTATAAAGTTAAAAATTAAAAAAAACTTTTATATGTAGTCTTATGGAAAATATGTCAACCTAGCATGCAAACTGTTCATTTTAATTTTTTGCAAATAACCAAATAATGTCAGCAGTTCCGAAAACTAACTATGTAAAGCATCGATGTCTTACGCATATTTTAATATTTTTTCCAATTTAATTAGGAGACTTTTATCAATAAAAAAAATTATTAAACCTTAGTACTTTTCGATTATGGACTTTTATTCTTGACAGATTTAACAATTTTAACTGAATTTTCATATTTTTAATTATTTAATTATAATTTTTATTACTTCTAATTTCTTTTTTCAATTATTTACTGCAAAAAATATGTATAATACAGATATTTACATAAATTTATTTTTTCTAACCTAACTTTGTACAAAAAATTCAAAAGTTAGTCCATTAAGTAAAATACTGAAATAATTAATTAATATTAAAGAAAAATATTTATTTATGCCTTTATGACAATAATTTATTGGCATCATCGGCTTATAACCTTTTGTAAAAATTTATTATGGAAAAGTTCCCATTTAGAATTCGACTTACTTTTGATTGGGACTGTAACGGATCAACCTCCTTAAGCACGTTTTGAATATCCAAATTTTCCTAAAATAATGTTTAATAACAGGAACCTCAAATTCTGGACCAAGTTCAGCCAATAATTCAAGCAGCTCAACTGTTACAAGCGCGCAAAACAGCTGAAGATGTGACCAGTGTTTGTGAAATGTGTAGTAAGTTGACAGCTGCGCAGATTTGCAAACTGCTTCAGCTGTACACGCCGATAGACGATTATGAAGAAAGGGTGCCGACTTCATTCATTCGAGCTGTGCAAGCTAAACTTCGGGAAATGAAGCGCGGACCGGAAAATAACGAAGAAGAGGTAAGTTGCTTAACGGAGTTTCAATATTGGACTTTTTGACACCTAAAGGCCGCTGCACACGAGACTAGAAACCCTGCTTGGACTTCTGCTCGCCGGTAAACTGGGTACGAAGCTGGAAATGACGTCACAGCGGGCTCGCCTGCTAGCTCACAAGATAGGTTTAAAAATTAGAACAGAGGCTATTTTTCTTGTTAGTTCCGATGCTAGGTATGAGCAGGAAGCAGTATCTTGTCACATGGGCGACTTGAACAAACGCCCACAAACAAACACTGTGCCAGAGTGTGTGTTCTGTTTAGAGACAATAAACATGCACTTTTGTTACCGTTCTATCACTGCGCGCGCACCGAATCTGTCTTCAGAGCAAACTTGTAAAGACTAGAGCTGTAAAAGTAACGAGAAATTGTGTACCCGTATGTATTCGTTATTTAAAGAACCAGTACCCGTTACTTTCGTATCGTTACGTTACTCGTTACTTTTCATACGACATACAATCGTGTACTTAACAGCATCAAGCAATAAGCTTGTAGCTTCGCATCAAGGCGCGTCGCATACGTGATACGGTATGACTTTGTTCGTATAATGTTTAACCGCATTAAACGAGTCGAACTGACATGGATACGACAGATGCGAGTAACGAAATGAATTTGTAAGTAACGATTCGTTACTTCGAGTCAGTCGATGTACCCGTTACTCAGTAACGAATACATACGGTTTGTTACAACTCTAGTAAAGACGTCTCGTGTGAAGCGAGCACATATTAGCAATTAAGAAAACCTGCGCTAGAAACAATTTGTTTTTGAACTGAAAGTTGCGTGTCATTTACTGCGCAATGCGTAATTAATTACATCTATTCAGGGTGTCGCTCATTTAATAAACGTTTTTATTTCTAGGGGAAACTGCTTATGGATGTAAAATTCAATTTTCCTGTACGTTTCCCGTTCAACCCGTCGACTATATGTCTGGAAGACATCGATATCCCGGATGTTCTCAACCTACCGATGCTTAAGAAAGTGTAAAATGTACAATAATTGAAAAAATAGAAAAATTGTAGGTTTAAAGAAAAGACGTAAGTAAATATTTAAGTATTATTAGTAGAAATATAAATTAACATTCCGTAATGTTTATCTGAGTTTTTTACCTGGGAGTACGCACGTCATTAAATTTAGCATTAGTGCTCACAATTGGGGCCAACGAAACTTAATAAAGTCATCGATGGCCGACGTTTCAGAAGGGGGTCTGACTACGTGGCGTATGTTTTTGTTTTTCTCAATAATATCCCTCAATTGTTTTTGACATACGGAGCGAAAATCGATGGTTTGTTTTTCTTTTGACGCATCCATACAGTTCGGGCTTCTGAAGTGTTCAGGTTTATTAAGCTGCACTGTACTTGCTATATTGAGAAATTACTAAGGAAGAGTAAAAATTCTCTAGCAACTTTAGAAAAGATTCTAGGAGAAAATTTCAGACATCATCTAGTTACTAGTAAATGTTTGCGTAAACAGTAAGGAAAAACAGCTCCTATTCGAGTACGCTTGGGTTAAAGATGACTCATTATCCGTATTCATAGCAAACGTTATTCATCTGTCAATTTGATAATGACATTCTTTTATTTTTATTATAACGCGCATTTACTTATTCCAAGCCATTTAGTTCCTCCGCACACAGATCGACTGTTTTGCAATTTTAGATTCCAACTGGTTCACAAAGCTACTATCGTCCAATCGGTGTGCAATCGATTGAGGTTCTTTGTCCGCACACGAGCGCGACTGAATCTGAATGAGGACAACCATCGAGTAAGGTCCTGAAATATAGCTGTCAAAGTTTGTTACTACGGGCGTGAAAACAAAGTTTACATTTAAATCATACTTAATGCCTTAAAACCGTACCGTAAAAATATCGAGCATGTCGCAGTATTACGCAGTTCCGTTTTGTTCAGAAAAAAAGACATATAAGTTTCTGAAGAATAAAACCGACATTCATTGGCCCGGAATTCATATTTGCCATAATTAATCTCAGATATTGCAAAATATCATAGATATATATATTAAGGATGCCTATCCTTGAGCATTGTGCGGAATGGTTCCAATTAGAAGCCATACTGAAGCCATTTTGTACGTGGAAAACGCCGTAAAAAGCCCGCGGGATTCAAAAAGATTAAATATTCTGTAATATGATGTTAATGGAAAAACAATAAAACTCGCAGTAAACAGTGATATTTCGCTCCAAAACCTATTTTTATATTGAAGCGTTTCAAAAATTACAAAACAGCATAAATATAATATAAAAGCTTAGAACATTTTACATTGTCAGATTGGCATCAATGCTTGTCAACCTTGATGCCAAATTGACAATGTAAAATGTTCTAATTGACAATGTAAAATGTTCTAAGCTTTTACATTATATTTATGCTCAATTTTGTAATTTTTGAAACGTTTCAGTATAAAAATAGGTTTTGGAGCGTAATATCACTGTTTACTGTGAGTTTTGTCGTTTTTCTCAATAAAATAATTAATATTTTTGAATCTCGCGCGCTTTTTACGGCGTTTTCCACGTACAAAATGGCTTCTAAAAAGTACAGGAGGCGTTAGTGTATCCGCAATCTATTAAATATATATATCTATGCAAAATATTCACAACATTATTCTAATTAGAAATAAACCCACATAGTCATTCCACAAACAGTGACATTTGACATATCAGAGACCTTACGATGAATTTGCCACAGACCTCAGGCGATATAGGTAGTTACGGCACTGCTAAAATTGCTTCTTAAAGTACAAACACGTTTGAAGTTTATTTCAAATCGGTCGCGTTTATGTCAGCGCATGCGCGGCTAGCCATTGGGCGTGTTTGGCCGAAGTAAGTACTTACTAAATTTAGTAAGTCACTCACTATGCTTACAAAATTTTCGGCCGGAACACAAAATAAGTGCTAACGCAGTAAGCATGGCTTAATATAAGACGCCATTTTGCTTATTGTTGATGTAAACAATACAGACAGGAACAGACCTGTCATTTATCCATTTGCAACTATTTACATGAATTAAATTATATTAAATTTAGTACTGTCAATTATATTCATTCTATGAGGTTATGTACGGGATATATAACGTAAACCAGTGTTTTGAGTTATGTCAATCCAGTAAGTCTGTCCTGGCCGAAAAGCGCTATAGTCAGCTTGTAAGATTTTAATTTTTATATGCTAACTGGCTTACTAAGTTTAGTAAGTACTTACTTCGGCCAAACACGCCCCTCTGACGTACAAAAGGTCACGGAACGATCGCATCGTAAACCGGTTTGAAACCCAAATTCCATAACAGTCAACCCATGTGCCGAGGACCTTATAGTATAACTATCGTACATAACTAAAATAAAGCATTAAGGTCTGCATATATATTTCTAGTGTATTAAAGTGTTAAATAATTATTATGCTATTAGTTTAAGGTTTAAATGAGAACACAATTTTATCCGCTTATAATACTAACGACTTATATGTGATAATTTATCATTCCTTTTTTTATTATAATGTTTATATTACAAATATGTTGTGATTTTGGATGTATTATATTTTTTAGCTTTGTTTTTTAGTGAAACTATTCACAATCCGATTAGATCCGTATATAAAAAAAATGTTAGTGACATTTTTTTTTATATTAGGTTCGTTCCAAGCAGCCGCGAATGGTACTAAAACAGTACACAGTCTTGTCACTGCGCAAGACTAATTTGCGCACTAGCTCAAAAATCGATACTGCGCAAGACAGTCTTGCGCAGTAACAAGACTGTACGGTTTTATTACCGTTCGCGGCTGCTTGGAACGAACTTATTGTAAATGTATGTAATTTTATTTTTTATTTTGATGAAGAAATTGTCGAACACTTTTGAAAAATTGTCTGTACAGAATCTCCTCATCGTAGTTAAAGCCCCCGTTTAATATCCTGAAACTATCGATGTAAAATTGGGTTCGTGGATTGCCATTATTAATCCAACGACATCGTGATTTTATATTGACAGTTCTAGGGTGAGTAGATCGAAGTACATTAGTCGGAGGTGATTTTAACAAATTAGTGTATTTAAAATAACTTGCTAAAATAATTTTTACAATTATTAGGAAATGTAACATATTAAATTATTTAATCTCTAATTTACAAAAACTTATAATTTATTGTAACATATTTTCTGTTTTGCGAAAATAATTAAAACACGATTGCCTAAACCACATAACAATATATTTTATATAATAGAAAAAATTTATGAAGTATTCACATTTTTAGCACAATATTTTTAGAGCTTGTATAAAATTAAAGAATAATAATAAAATTGAATAGCTCAGTATTTATTATATATCGCTCTAGAAATACTGTTTAATTAAGTTCTGAAGATCCAATTAATAATTGATTTTTTATTGGGGCCGGCTCAAGGTCTGTACGTGCCTTTAGACAATTCCGTTTAATCATAATTTAAAAAAAAACGGAATCAGTAACATTGAGTGAAATTACGGATTGCTGCTTGACCGATAGTCATTTTTAACAATGACTAATAATTAATCAAATGTCTTCTAAACTATAATAGGCAATTTTAAACATCCATTGTAGTTCAGTGCAGGAATTAACCAATAGTCATCCTGTCAAGCCATTGGTCAATTTTTATTACAAATATATGGTTAGAGTACGATAACTCAATGTGCAGAATATCCACTGGAAATACACAATTATTATCTATACTAATATATAAAGCTGAAGAGTTTGTTTGTTTGTTTGGTTGAACGCGCTAATCTCAGGAACTCTACAGGTTCGAATTGAAAAAAAAAATTTTTTGTTGGATAGCCAATTTATCGAGGAGGCTATATAATATCACGCTACGACCAATAGGAGCGGAGCATCGATGAAAAATGCTGCTAAATGTATCTCAAAATTAGTACGTCCGACAAAAACTTTTGAACGATAACTTCGATCATCATGAAATTTGGACATAACATTCATGTCGGTAAACTAAGATGAATGTGCCCCCACCCCCCCATTCGTTCTTTTGTACCCGGGTGAAACCGGGCGAGATCACTAGCTTTATATAACAGTGAAAAAGGGAAGGCGTTTGGGAGAGTTCTTTAAAAAAAACAATTACAGGGTCGTGTCAATGCGATGGCGTTTTTTTGCGCAGTGAAAAGAGAACGGCGTTTGGGGGAGCTCCTTAAAAAACAATTACGGGGTCGTGTATATAAAGTGAGATAGTAATACAGTAATTCTACACCAGTTGCTATGTGATTTCTGATTGGTTAGATTAAAAAAATGACAGTATAAGATGAAAAGTAGTTCCATTTTTTACGTATTTTTGAGGAAATTTATGAATTATCCACAAAGTTTTTTTTTTTTTTTTGGAACGTCAACGTTTAGCGTTTTCTCTGACTTAAAAAAAACTCAAAATTTGTGCACATCGAGTTATCGTACTGGATCCCAAATATCTTTACACCAACATAACAAATCGGCATTATGACATTGGTTATATTTTTTAAAGAGTTGCATTACAATGAAACGACATACCGATTATCTGATCTAAGCATTCGCAATAATCTTATGGCAGCTATGTATTTTAATACATTTCGGCAGAATTAAAAAAAAAATGGTCGCAACCCAAGCAACTGTAATTACTATTGAGGACTGCCAAGTCGTACAAATCGTAAGCAAAATTTATCATTTGTTTAAACGAAATAAAAACATTTGGCAAAACTCATATATCATTGATTATTCGGCTCTTTTGAATAAGTAGTCAGTTTGAATGAGTAATTTGTAATTTATTATTTTAATTAGTAGTTAGACAAATGAAGTAGTGAAAATATTTATGTAGCTTGAGAAGTTGTATCAAGCCAGTAGTGAGAAGAAACAATGGCGTCGAGTTAGTTTAATTATAATATTACTGTACATTATGGAGGGTAGACGGTAAGGAGAACCGTCTCTGTATATGAAAAGTGCCCGTCAAAAAAAGTGAAATTAAGATGGCGCTACAGTAGGAAGAGTGTCAATTTTGATGAAAGCGCCAAATGTTATTAAAGTAGGATATAGTACTAATCAAATTCTTAAAAATTTTAAATATTATATGAAAACACGTTTCTCTTTGATGCTTCTATAGGTTATATTTATCAAATAATGTTTGACTACGTAAGCGATTGAGGTTTTATTTGCTGTGAATGTATTAACTACTCTAGTCGCCAAAAATATTAAATATTTCCTTTCAGCACACTTCACTTCGTCTACAACTGCTAAGTTCACATTAAACACTTTTTCTACACTAGCGCCATTCTGGTCACTTTTTGAACTGTTATTTGACACTTTCAGACGAATACTTTTTCAGTTTTACTCCCATATAAGACGGTTCTCCTTACCCTCTACCCTCCATACTGTACATGGTATTGTATTGCAGAAACTTCATTTCAAAGCGATATTAACTTGCGATATAAATTAATTGTAATTTGATAAAACTGAGCTAAATTATTTTAAATCGAACTCATTGTGCAGTTGAGTTTTTATTTAGCGCCAAATTGGGTGCCATCTTAAATATTCCATAAAACATTTCGACAATATCGATATATTGTGCATTTTATGTACTTAAAAATTAATTAATTTGTATATTTGCAAGAAACCCCAGTGCTATAAAAGTTATGTCTAGTTAATTACTTATCTAATTAAATTGTAAAATTGCATAATAATTAGTGATGTGCCGGATATCCATATCCGTTAGTTTTTGGCGGATCTTTTACCTTATTAATTTTCAAATCATAGATGACATTTTATATATAGGTATAGGTGATTAGGTAATAATGAAAAACTGTTAAATTTCATTCATTTTATTTTTTAAAATCGTATTTGGCACCTTTATATTGCAAACATTTATCGTAGTGAGTACCATACCAATAGTACATAACTCAAAGGTACTAAAAAACTATCTTTATTATGAGATATTGCACATCGATCTTTAGAAAGAGACAATCTGGTTAACTCTTAAAGAGGTCAATAACTTTTTCCCATAACAAATAGTCTCTTTCCAAAGGTCGATGTGCAATATTTACCGCAGCGTACTCTAAGAAAGTTAAGATCCGTATCCACGGATCTTGAAACCATATATCGTATTCAGATCCGTATTCGCGGATATACATTTTTAACGATTCGGCACATCACTAATAATAATATGCGATTGTATAGCTGTTAAATTTAAATATGTCTAAAGCTCGTTAACACTAACCGAACGCCGGAACGATTTTTCATCGAATGGGCTTGTATTTATATTATGTCAGATAAAATTTAACTGTGTCGGTTAAATGTGAACTATGCCATATAAACTAATAAGCCACAAGGCCACCCGATAAAAATTCGTTCCGGCATTAGTGGGAACGAGCTCTAAGTGTCCTGGATAGTTTTTCGAATCAGTCATAGAGATCATTTTAAATCATTTCTAAAGTAGTTAAAAAATACGTATGTATAGCTATAAACAATGTTCCTTCTAAAGTTCTGTGTCTGTGTTTGAAGTCAATTTTTTTTTATAAATAAACACACAAACAAGAAAAGATTTTTGCTATTTTTAGATCGAATTCTTTTATAAAATGAAATAAAAAAAATTGTGAACAAGCCCATTGTGCGCAGAATACAAAAATGGCTGCGCAACTTTTGAAAAATTAGTACGCCGCCGCGCAGCTTAGAGGGAACTTTTGGCATTTTCGGCATCCAGAACTGCCCCAAGGTACATCAGGCCGAATGGGTTACTATTGGTTAAATAAACAATAAACAAATTTCTTTAACCAATAGTTACCCAGTAGGCCTGACCTGCCTGGGGCAGTTCTCGATGCCGAAAACGTCATTTGTTACCTCGTTAATGACTGACGTTAGTTGGGAGACCGCTCATATTTTCACCAACCACGCAATATCAACTTGGCAGTTCACTTGATGACGTCATCCCCCCACTACTATCCAACTGAACGAATTGAGTCAAATAGATCAGCTACGAACTCTGTAACCAGGATTACCCAGCTCGAGTGTAGCGGTGGACCGATATCTGTCGCACGAACCAATATGGCGTCAGCTACTGGGTAACGCACGCATGTTCATGGCTTATATTGTGTGTAGTGTCTAGTTAAACAACTTTTGTAACTATGGCAAAAGCAGGTGGAAAGAACCGAAGTTTTCCCAGGTAGTGATAACAGCGCTATGCCAGAAAACGGTTCGTCTCGAAACACAGCAAGCATAGGAAGCTAGGTCTCCTGGTTACAGTCACTTCAACTTTTTATTTAATTTTCTTACCAAGCAATTAGCCTCACATTGCCTCCAAATATTAAACAAGTAGATGCTCATCAAGAATAACTTACTTGAAGAAAATAACTCATTTTTAACTCCATATAACCTCGATATCGGAGTAACTTGACTTGATTCGACAAATAATAAAATATGAATTTTTTAAAGTTTTTGTTAAAAAATCATGCATATTATTTTAAACGTAGTGTGATTTAAAATGATCTTTCCATTAGCTAAACTTTGTGTTATTTTTTATTCGGTGGCAAAGCGTCATATTGTCAAATGGGAAACACAAATAAATAAAAAGATATTTTATATTAATTAGATGTATTATAATATTTAACATGATTCGATTGTTTGTCGCCTTAATTTATTTTAATTTGTACAATATAGAATTATAGTACAAAATGGTGTTACAACAAGATGGAGGAAAATATTTTCAAATAGAGAAGACATAACCACTTGTACCAACTTCGATTGATAAATCAACTAAAATTTAATTGTAGATAGCCATCAAGTAAATCGAAATCGTAAATTTGATTTACAATAAGTCAAATCAGGGTTTAAACAGCATATGTGAAAGAACTTGCAGAAATATGAAAAAATGTTTATGTAAGAATCGAAAAAGTGATTGTTTAAAAAAAACTACATCGATAGATTCAATTTGAGCAAATGTAACGTACCACTTTTTTAACTTCCCGCTTTAAAAAAAAAAAAAAAATTTTTTTTTTTTTTCAAAAATCGGGAAGTTATTGGTTTCACCCCGATTTTCGAAAATCGAGTTTTCGCCAGATCTCGACGTTTTGAGGTCCTAGGAAGCTATTAAAACTATTTTGGCGATGATGTCCGTAGGGCTGTATGTATGTATGTGTGTGTGTGTGTGTGTGTGTGTGTGTGTGTGTGTGTGTGTGTGTATGTTTGTATGTATGTATGTAAACCTTTTATATCTTTTGAACGGAGTGTCCGACTGAAACGCGGTTTGCGGCATCGGACGTGATCTTGGTGAACTTAGACTTCCTGAAAATTTGAAACGATTCGGCCCAAAAAATTTTGAGAAATCTTAAAAAAACAAGTTTCAAAAACTTTTTAAAATTTGTTTTTGTAAAATATTTTCTAAACTACTAAACCGAATAATTCCAAAATCTAATCAGCTCTTCTCCTTAACAAACTGCGTCGATTTCCGCAAACCGCATCAAAATCGGTTCATTTGTTCACGAGATACCGTGAACGAAAAAATCGTAAAAAAGTGTTTTTTTAAAATGATTCTTAAAATTGTTATCAGATCGATTTTTTTGTAATAAATTACTTTCTTAGGCTAAAAAAACTGTGTCGATCGCCGCAAACCAGATCAAAATTGGTTCATTTGTTCATGAGATAACGTGAACGAAAAATTAGGAGAAAAGTAATTTTTTATAATTACTCGTAAAATTCTTATCAAATCGATTTTTTTGTAATAATTTACTTTCTTAGGTTAAAAAAACTGCGTCGATCGCCGCAAACCAGATCAAAATTGGTTCATTTGTTCATGAGATAACGTGAACGAAAAATTAGGATAAAAGTAATTTTTTATAATTACTCGTAAAATTCTTATCAAATCGATTTTTTTGTAATAATTTACTTTCTTAGGTTAAAAAAACTGCGTCGATCGACGCAAACCGCATCAAAATCGGCTCATTTGTTCATGAGATATAGTGAACGAAAATTTCATAACAAAGTGTTTTTTTTTTTGAGCTCGAAGAGCTAAAAAATAAACTTCTTGCTATATTTTATATATTTTTGAGCGTTTTGAACTCGAAAATAGCGGGAAGTTACAGGGATGGCCTGCAGGGTCAAACTTCTTTTCAAATTTTTTATCCAATGTTCGCTTGATTTAAATTCTCAACCGTATAAGAATAATCAAGAAGCATGGAAAGATTTTTTTTAATTAAGAGCAATACATTTAAACTTTGAATACGTTTTAAACCCAGATAACCCTCGCAGTCGGTGGTCATAAAAAAGGCCTCTATAACTACCTCACCCAGCACCTCGCATTTCACTTAGCCATATTTCGCTCTAGTCTTCCGGGTGAAGCGTGCTTCAGTATTATGAAAATCTTGTTGATAACACGTAAACAAATTTCAGCGGTAACCATTTATATTTAAACACTAAACAGAAAGGGGCGCTTTGATCGAGTTCCTCTTAAACACATTTGTACCTATACTACCCGCCAGCCAATAGCAGCCATTCCCTCCTCTCCTCCTCTCTTGACGGTGTCCTGTATATTTTTTATGACAGCTATGTTTTGTGTTTCTCGTGAGTCAAAACAATTCGCCACTGAATTCCCTTCGGTATTAAAATTAAAAAAATATATGTTATCCATACAGTTTTTTACTTAATTTATTGAAGAGAACATGTAATATTTAATATAGATATCTGAAGTAGTTAAAACCGCTATATTACAGTTATTCTAATTTTTAGATCCCCTACATAGCTATTAATGAAATACTAGGAATAATTATACTTAATAGAGAGACGTTATTTATTGTAAAATAAAATTACTAATAAATATATCCAGAGTATAAAGCATATTTGT
Source organism: Xanthostigma xanthostigma (assembly GCA_963575645.1). Lineage (NCBI taxonomy): Eukaryota > Metazoa > Arthropoda > Insecta > Raphidioptera > Raphidiidae > Xanthostigma > Xanthostigma xanthostigma. The sequence goes on along the minus strand of OY754472.1, from coordinate 6,615,437 downwards.
GTAATATAGTCAAAATAAATATAATATAATATAATTGAAGTTAATTTTCAGTTTTTAACAGAAAATTTAATTTTAAGGTTCCATCAAATCCTAACATATAAACTCTATTCAAAAACGAGTTTTTTCCTTTTTTTTAAACCGAGTTCTAAAAACTAGGTCAGTCAACTGCTTTTTTTTATATTCCAAAAAATTAAATTAGAAGAAATTTTAATTCATGTTACCTAGGAGGATGTAGCAGTTGACGCCTACCATATCAATGGTCCAAAGTATCTTCGGTTTAACGCCGTCGGAGATATTCTTATAAACATACCTTCCGACAAGGATCTCAAACAGCTCATCAGAAATCAGACGCATTTGTTCATTCCTTGTGGAAAGTTCTTAGTTTGTTAGAATAGCATTCGTTTATAGTAACCTAAAAGGTTCTACACGTGTTGAATATTTGTTATTAAGTAAGTATATCTTTTCTATTTCTGTGTTAAATACCGACTGATAACTGAAAATACTATTTGCAGTTGAAGCATTACAAAATGCACGTTTCTAATATTTTAATGGTCGAATATATGTATATATATAGCTATCGGTCGGTACTAATTTGTTGATTTTCTTGTATTTTAAGTTTTGTTATAATGTGAGTATACGCTATAAAAGTTAAACATATTACACGAACTGTTTTTATCTCCGTTTTTCTTAACGATTATTGAACACATGGGAATAATCGATATGAAAAATATGGAGATAATAAAATGTTGATTTGTTTGAGAATTTGTTCTTTATTTGTTTTTAAAATGTGTGCATAAAATATTTCATTTAATATTGTGCTCATAGACTATTATTTTAATTTATTAATGACATGCTACTAAATTTCAAATCTTAGAAACATGCTTTTAACAATGTACCGGCACGTGCTAAATGTGAACAGCATTTTAGGTTATTTGTATAAAAAAATTAATCAAATTGAGGATGAAAAGACAATTTTGTTTTATTCACTATTTAATTGTGATTAATAAGTGACTACATTGTTTTTTTTTTTTTTTTGTTAACTTATATTTGTGTTTTTTCGAACAAATGCCGAAATTGCTTGTTAGTACACGTGGTATTATCCACACAATATAATATATGTATGAAATAATGATTTTACTAAAATTGTACCTATTTTAAGACTGTTAACCGTCTCGCATTATCCGGAATGTCCCGCAGACATCATTTCTATACCGAAAATCCTGCCTTTCCTACACAAAGCATAACATTATGTATGAAGGTAGGTCATAACGCCTGCTGATCTGTTATCCCACATTCCAATTTTCAAAATTTGACAGCTGTAAACTATTTTTATTTTATTACTAATTTTTTATTTACTTTACAGTTGACAACGAAATCAGACATCATGGTTGAAGCACCAAAAAACATGAAAAATACTCCTAATAAGCGCCAGTCAGTGGGCACTCCGGGGCAGCAAGCGAAAAAATTCAAAGCAGGCCAATTTACACCGGGTCAAAATCAGAAACAGTTTTCCCCGAAGAAATTCAATAAGCAGACACCTGCCAAGGGTGGACAAACACCTAAGCAACACACTCCTCAAAACAAAAATCAACAGAAAACTCCAAAATCTGCCAAGCAGATCCAGAATGTTGAAAAAGAAACCGAAGAAGAGATTGAGTCGCCGACGAAATCTCCGAAACAAAAGAAACAGAATGCTCAGGTTCCAAAAGCTGTAGATGCCGAAAGTAGTGACGACAGCGATTCTGATGGAGGTGATATGGACATGTTCGAAGCTGGCTCAGATGATGACAGCTCAGACGGTGATGAAGATATGGATGACGCAGCCGATGATAATGACGATAGCGACGATGCAGAAGGTAGCGATGACAGCAGTGATGAAAAAGATGATAAGGAAGACGAGGACGAAAGTAAAGATGATCAAAATAAAAAGGCATCTAATGAAAAGAAAGCCAAGAAAGGAAATAAAAATAAAGCAAACAAGAAAAAGGGTGAACAAGGAAACGCAGAGAAAAGTGAGAGTAGCGGAGCTAGTAAAGCACGTAAACGGAGGAACGATTACAAGCGCAAAGCCAATGACCTAAAGATGGAGTACATTTCAAAAAAAATTGCCGAAATCAAAGGCAGAAGCGAATTGTCGAAAAGAGCTACAAAGATGCTTGCTTACTTGCAAAAGATGGAGAAGGCGTTCAATTCAAAGAATGGTGGTACGTTTGTAGCAAAACAAACGACATCTCCGGTTAAAAAACAACAGAAAAAACCAGACAGTCCGCAAAAAAAACAAAATCAAAACAGTCCTCAACAAAAACAAAATGGTAAAAAACAAGGCAAAAACAAGAATCGTCAAGAGAAACGCAAAGCTATGATTTTAAATAAATCACAAAATTAAATATATTATATTAAATATTATTACATAATGTGTTATGTATTAGTGTTATTGGTTATTATAAACTTTACATGCTTTAGAGCTGTCGAAAGTAACCAAAAACCACGATATTTTTTTATAATTAATATAGTTTTTTTGTGATTATTTTTATTTTATAAAACATGTTAAACACTGTTACGTCGGTATCGCAAAACGTATATTTATGTTATCCGCAGACATCAGACAAGTATGGCAAAATGCATTCGCTTTGATAGTTTTGTATTAATTTTTTTTTTCTAAGAATCTTGGTTCAACGAGCATGCTCTGTCGAAAATGTATTTCCAGCATCACTAGTTTGATCTGTTATAATAACGATTAACAGTATAAATATATTCTATATAAATATTAAATTTGTTTCAACGTACATTGTTTAAAATAGTTTATAAGTTTTGGCGATAGCTTTTAATAAAATGACGTTTATTGTAAACATATTGTTTTATTATTCTAATACATACAATTCAGATCTTTGATTAACGTCTAAATAGAACTCTTTAAATAAATAAAATTTATTTTAGGTTCGTTCCAAGCAGCCAGCAAACGGTTCCGAAACCGTCACCCGCATGCGCAATAGGTAAAACGTGTTCTAAAATCGCCCCGTTAAATTACGTAATTTACTCTTTCTGTGTTTTATTACTAGTAGTATTTTATTGTAATGGGCCTGAAAAAAATCAAACATTGATGCATTTTTATGTTTCAAGGTCACTACAGAATTTTTTAACAATGAAAAGGATCTGCAGTCATTTTTTTCTAGCAGGATCAGAAATTTTATGGAATCTAATTTGTTCTTTTGACAATCAATACTTTTAATTCCGTGCCCCAGTAGCGAACTGTTAATCCTTGGTATAAAATTTCCAAGGGGGTATTTCAAAGTTCTTTTTAAAAGCAATGATAATAATTTGTCAGAAAAAAATGTGGTCCGTAAAGACTACAGGATAGGCGACCTTTTGCGTTTCCATTGAAAAGATTGAAATTTATTATCCCAATCTTTTCAATTGGAATACAACAATCGTCTCTCACAGCAATGTGTGTCGCGTCAAACCAGATGGAACATCATCAAAAAACATTTTTTTGAGCCACTATCAAAATTTTACAGTTAATTAATGCCAGAAAAAGCAACTTCGACCAACTGAAAAAGCAAAGTAATAAAAAGTAAAAACCAAGCTTCTAGAACCCTTCTCTGCTTTCAGAAAAAAAAAGTAGTCCCCAGCAAAGCGTGGTTTGTGCTTTGTGCAGAGAAGTAGAACATGGTATGTGGATTAAAACCACAAACTTTTAATTACGATCGATCAGATCTACTGAATTTAAACTTAGTCAATGGTTTGACATGTTAAACGATAAGCTTGGACAAAATTCCGTTTGATGTCACTACCTATCAGTAATCAGAGAACAGCAGTAATTTGACGTTTGTTCTTTTCAAAACTCAAAAAAAAATTTTGTGCACATGTTAATTTGTGATAGTTAATATTATTTTCCAATTTGATAATTGTAAGTATTAAATCATAGAAAAAATAATAATTTTACATATTAAACTATAAAATTAACCAAACAATGTAAATTATTTTTCATAATGTTTTACTCTTTGCTTAACCTAAAAAAATAAAACTCTTGTTTTAGAATAATTTTTAAAATAATTAAACCAATAACAATGGAAAACAATGAACAACTTGAAACGGAAAACTCAGAACAGACGGAGAACTTAGAACAGCTCGTGGAAACCGGCGTCGAGAAAACAGAAGAATCCAAAAATGAATTTAATAAGCAAAAGAGGAAGAAGTCACGTAAAGATAGGTTTAAAAAATTTATAGAAACGGGAGACGTAGATTTCCTTAAGTCAAAATTAAAAGAGTTCGAAAATCGTAATAGCAAAGTGGGTCATAAAATGACAGTTTATTTGAAAAGTGTTTTGCAGAAAGCTCTAGCGAATGAAAAAAAAGGTGATAAAAAAATGCAAACACAAGATGATCTTGATGGAAAAGAGGTTCCAAAAAATAAAAAACCAAGTGAAAGTACTACGAATGGTCAAAGCGAGACACAAAACAAAAGTGAAACAGCAGAATCAAGAAAACTAAAACAAAAGAAATATGTTTTGTTTATAGGGAATTTACCATATAATATTAGTAAAGAAAAGGTCGTGGAACATTTTTCAAGTATTGAAGGTTTTATTGATATTAGAATGCCCAAAACGGATGGAAAACAACAAAAAGGTTTCGCTTTTTTAGAAGTTGCAGATTCTGAAACATATGAGGTATATTTTCGGTACTGAATATTATTAATAATAGATGATAGATTGTATGGACTAAGAGCTGGCTACGGAGAAAATGGGTGACTCGGTGCAGAGCTGAAAATTTGCAGAATAATAGGAGATAGTATAAGTAAGTAGGGAAAAAATTGCCAGAAGGCTAGGCGGAAGATAAAGAGCCGCCAGAACGCGCTAATGTTGCGAAAAATCAGTCCACTTCTGGCAATTTCTATACTTATTCTGTAATTCAAAACTAGATTATATATTATATAGTTATAAGGGCATACTGAAAATTCAAACATGATATAATAATTACATTCGACAAATATTCAAAATTATTAATGACATTTTGATGGAAATAAAATTAATCGTCATGTATTTTCATTAATAAAATTGCGTAGTTATAACAACGTAATTTTATTAATTTATTTAATTTTATCTCTATCAAAATGTCATTAATAATTTTGAATATTTGTCGAATGTAATTATTATATCATGTTTGAATTTTCAGTATGCCCTTATAACTATATAATATATAATCTAGTTTTGAATTACAGAATAAGTATAGAAATTGCCAGAAGTGGACTGATTTTTCGCAACATTAGCGCGTTCTGGCGGCTCTTTATCTTCCGCCTAGCCTTCTGGCAATTTTTTCCCTACTTACTTATACTATCTCCTATCATTCTGCAAATTTTCAGCTCTGCACCGAGTCACCCATTTTCTCCGTAGCCAGCTCTCCGTCTAGTAGACTTAAATTATTTGTTAAGTACAAAAAAATGTTTTCTATATATAGATGTGTTCCAGATGTAATGCTGAGATTTGAAAAATCTTTACGTTTTTTTACCTCGGAAGTATGTTTCATAAGAAAATCTTTGTCGTTATTCATTGAAGTCGGAAATACATTTTGTGGGAGGGGGGCATAATCACTTAGGGATATTTACATATGCTAGTTTAAAATTCGGGAGGAGACTTGGCTCGCCTCAAACCCCTTCTTTTGCCGACATGGGCGCACTTCTGGGAGATTCTGCTTGGAAAATTATTTCCCTAATAAAATTGAATATAAGTTCAAAAGAAAGCTACGCAATATTGAATAGTCCTTGAACAATTATAATCGCGATAGTCAGTTAAATAATTTTGTTTTGTTTTTTTCTATCAACGGATTATATAATTTATAATGGTATCCTAAAACATTCTAATAAAACATTTTGACGTGATAACGTCTTATAAATTGATGAAACACTGGCTGCACGCAAGAAAAAGTGTCACGTTCCGCCTGAGCCTGAGCGTGCAAGCGAGAGCGCGGTATAAGCGATAGTGAGGCACGATCGGCCCAAGCGTCGGCTTGTGCGCATTTCTCTCTCTTCTCGCGTGACGTCAGAGAGTTCATCAATGTTTCTTTATGGCGTTATCACGTAAAACTATCGTCCGAAAAACCGACTTTACAGACAACCAATTTTTTTTTTCAGTACGTATTCACACAAATGCAAGGCACGTTTTTGGAAGGACGTAAAATCAAGGTTGAATATACAATAGCCGGTTCAAATAATAAAAGAAGAGAAAATAAGATAAAAAGCAAAAATCTTAAACTCAATTCACTGCAAAGGCAAGGTATAATCGGTAAAGAAGGTGCTTCATTGAAACGAAGATTGCGACGTCAAAAACAGCTAAGTGCAATTCGAAACCACAATGAAACATATACTAGCTAACTTCAAAAGATTATTGTATAAATTTTTTTTGATAAATTAATTGTAAATATTAAATTATTAAAAAAAGCAATAAATCAAGACTAACTAAACTGTGTGATTCAAATCTTTGATTAACGTCTGAATAGAACTCTTCAAATAAATAAAATTGTCTACCAATTTTTTTCAGACCATATATTGACAAAAAATTAATATAAAAGTATAAATCATGATAACAAAAGATGACGTTTCGATCCGGATTTGGATCTTCTTCAGAAATATCTAATAATTAATTTTTATATTTTTTAAATATTTCTGAAGAAGATCCAAATCCGGATCGAAACGTCATCTTTTGTTATATTGATTTATACTTTTATATTGATTTTTTGTCAATATATGAAAAAAATTGGTCGACAATTTTATTTATTTAAACTGTGTGATGTTTGCATACCAGCAAATCAAGTAAAAGATATTAGTTTTCGTCAATATCATTACAAGTAGGTAGTTGATTGGTTTACCGTCAGTTGCTGTTAGCGCTACTCCGCTTCAAAAACATTTATTTGAGAGACCCGTTAAATAATTGGGATTGTGTTTGTGAAATATTTTTACAAGGAAAACTAAAAATGAATTTTATGTATTTTGACGTGATAACGTCTTATAAATTGATGAAACACCGGCTGCACGCACGAAAAAATGTCATGTTCCGCCTGGATATTCGAGCGGAATACGTTATCACGTAAAACTATCGTCCGTAAACCGACTTTACAGACAACCAATTTTTTTATTATGAACGGTGTTGATATAAATGCAGAATGGACAGTAATGCGTCAGTTTTAACAAATGAAATCGAGTTTGGAGTCAATTACACAAACAAATAGTAAACATTTTGATATAATATGTAGACAAGAAGGGGCTCATACAAAGCTGTTTGGATCTTAACTTTAAGGAGAAAAAAAAATATGACAAAGTAAAAGAATTTGGATAAAGTTTGTTGGTAACTGTTTTCTGTTGGTACTAATGTGATGGATAGAGTTTTTGGTGTGTTGTGTTGTGACTTTGTGTTACTTATATTGATTAAATAAATAAAATTATCGACCAATTTTTTTCAGACCATATATTGACAAAAAATTAATATAAAAATATAAATCAATATAACAAAAGATGACGTTTCGATCCGGATTTGGATCTTCTTCAGAAATATCTAAAAAATATAAAAATTAATTAGATAATAAATAACTAATACTAACTAATTTTTATATTTTTTAGATATTTCTGAAGAAGATTCAAAATCCAGATCGAAACGTCATCTTTTGTATTGATTTATATTTTTATATTGATTTTTTGTCAATTTATGGTCTGAAAAAAATTGGTCGACAATTTTATTTATTTGAAGAGTTCTATTCAGACGTTAATCAAAGATTTGAAGTTTACTTATATTGAAGTTGTACAAATTGAAATCTTTTCCGAACTGGATTTTAAAGATTCAATTACAAAAATGGCAGGAATTAGTTTGAATACCATCTCCCGAATCCTCTAAAAAGCTTGCATTTTTTTATTCTCCCATACCTTGATTGCTAAAAATAAAATTAAAAAGATTTCTATTTTTACATATAGGACATCCCGAATGGTTTTTTAAATCTTTTATATTTGCAATAAAAATACTTTTTGTCTATTTGGGATTTTACATATGGGCGGAGTTTAGAAGAAATGTAATGTCGAATCCGACATTTTTTATAATATTATATATACGTTTATGGTTACAGATGTCGTACCATTTTATATCCAATAGTAATTGACATAGTTTTAGGAGTATGCCAAAGAAAAACATTTTAGTGAACAAATTTTTTATTTACATTACCGGTGTGCAAATTTACAAAAGATAAAATATCACATTTTTGATTAAAAATACAAATTTCAACATTGCTTTTTTAGTTTTGTGGCATTTTGTTTTGGGTGTTATTTAATGGGTTAGCCAAGTATTTATGTTTTTGTGAGCAGGAAAATGTAATCGGTCAGCCATAATAGCTAATTGGTCAGCAACTCATGGTTAGCAAACACTTCTAAACTAATCAGCAATTTATGCCATTCTGGACAGCTGTAAAAATATATGTACAGCTGATTAAATATATAAGCTGCAATGAGTGACCCATGTTAAATAAAATTTTGGTAAACACTCAGAGGGTAAGCAAAATATTCAATTTTGTACAGCAAATAAAAGTCCAGCAAAAATATCTATGTACTTTACTTGTCATGCGCAGGGTCCAGTACGATAACTAGAAGTGTCCAAATTTTAACTTTTTTTTAAGTCATAGAAAACGCTAAATTTTGACGTTCCAAAAAAAAAACGTAAAAAAATGGAACTACTTTTCGTCTTTCACTGTCTAACCAATCTGAAATCAAATATACACGTCATAGAAACTAGTGTAGAATTACTGTATTACTATTTCACTTTATATGCACGACCCCGTAATTGTTTTTTAAAGAACTCCCCCGAAACGTCTTCTTCTTTTCACTGTGCAGAAAAAACGCCATCGCTTCGACACGACCTCATAATTGTTTTTTAAAGAACGCCATCCAATCGCCTTCCCCTTTTTACTGCGCAAAGAAAACGCCATCACATCGACACGACCGCGTAATTGTTTATATTGTTAACCATATTTTAAATATGCATACCAATGAGATAAACATGTTTCTCTGCTGATCAATTTTGAAATCTTGCTGACCAAGTAACCATTTTGCTGCGCAACTGTTTATTAAGCAGATACATAATATTGCTAACTGCCCGTTTATGATTAAAGTACTGACCCTTATTAATATTCTTTGCAGAACATGGATTGCCACCCGATTTTTATTTATTGCAAACAAAATCTTTGTATGCTGACCAAATGATTTTACGGCTGATTTTTGTTGCTAGTCAAATTTAATAACTGCTAACCAAATATTTACTTCTCTTTTGTTTTAATGAAATAAACTATCCATTTAGAGCAGTCACTTCGTCATACAACCATGCATTTTGGGTAGCTAGCGATATATATATATTTTTTTTTTGGAAGGTGCCAAGCAAAATATCAATTTCCAAACCAATTTTACAAATTTTTTTTCAAGAAGTGTTTCTAAATTTTTTTTTTTAGGCAGGAATTCGTATTATTTTCAGTTTTATTTTTTTATTAATATGATCCTGGTGGGGGGTTACCCCCTTTACCCCCCTTATCTACGCCCTTGTCGGCTGAATACTGAATATTAACTAAAAAAAGTAGCCGAATAGGCAGAATACCAAATAGTAGCCGAATATTCGTGGCATCTCTATTTGACACTGCATTTATAACTTTAATGTGTTGTGCTGCCGCTACCGGCGCTCTGTTGTCACAAAATGTCGTTTCATAAAACTGTTTTCAGTATAAAAAATAAAAGCAGATATCATGATGCTATGAGAAAACAGCCATTAGTGTCGTATTTTGTAGAAAAATTTGGAACGGTTAATTTAAAAAAAAACGAGTGTGCTTTAGAGTTTAGATCACACGACTGAAGTAAAACTTCTTCCTCCCATAATTTGTTATTATTCACCCGAAAATTCACAAAATATGAACTTTAAAATGAATTTACAATTTTATTCACTTGAAACGTAGAATATTACATAAAGATAATGAAAACAAAAGTAATACATTGCAAGTACTTGTTCTCGTTGGATTTTAGTCACCCGATAGCGCCACTGGCAAGTAAAGAGTACTGCTTATATTTTCGGCCACCTGACGGCGCCACTAGCCAGTGAAGTATTTGTTGAGGACGAGAGAAAGAAAATGTGCGCGCGCACCTCTCTCTCTCTTGCCCCTGCAGTAATATACGAAACGCAACTCTCCCTCTTTCTATCATCACTAACTTATATCTCCCTCTCAACTTCCGTTCGCCTCGCCCGATCACGCACTCTCCGTAAACTTTCTCGTCAGACATTCACCAGTTTACTCCCCAAGTCAAGCGTGCCTAAATAGTCCGGGGGCCAGTAACAGGTTTTTCTTACCAATTTCCGCATGCCTCAAAGACTCGTAAAAAGCTTTAGACAGTTGTACTATGTAGCATCGTGGCCGTCAGCTGCGGCACTATCGGGGGAATAGGTAGCTTTATAGCTTCGGAAATATTTTGAAATTAAAGAAATCAGCCGCTCTTTTGTTTTATAAATCTGTCAGAAATAAACTAGTTCGGCATGCTTTGATTAATTTTTACATGAGGTGGAACATAATATTTCCATGACTACATAATAAAACATTGTTTGTTATTATTTTTTCAATATTTATATTTTAAAAATATCTATCACGAATTCCATTCAAAGTAAATAGAAACTAATTATTAATTATTTTTTTTATATTTTTAGATCCGTTCTGAAGAAGATCCAAATCCGGATCGAAACGTTAATGTATTAATTTTTTTATATTGTTTGTTAATATATTGTCTGGAAAATTTGGTCGATAATTTTATTTATTGAAGAGTTCTAATCAGACGTTAATCAAAGATTTGAATAATATTATGTAGCTAACCATGGCAACGAATAGCAAATATCATATTGAATACGATCCCATTACCCGCGTCACCTCACGTGATATAAGAAATTCTTAATATATAAAACAAACATTATTAATTTACAGTTAATTTGTCTCAAAACAGAAATCCATACAATTTCTAATTAGAAATAATAATTTATTCATTCGTTTACGTCTGTTTTCATTTATTTAAACTAAATATCTATACAAATTTTAACGTATTTTAAATGGAACTCAAGAACACACATTTATATGCTGTACGCGCAAAGAGCATGGTATCAAACAAATTCAGATACGTTATTTCTTTACGTTTGAAAATGTGTATCAGCTGGCAATTTGCTGGGGAAAAACACGTCAGCCAGGCTATTTAAAAGCGCGATCGACGTTCCCAACTGTCTCTTCTACCACACCCTTTTTTGTATCAACTGACAATCTTTCCTCCAATATACAAGCAGCTGACGATTTTATTTATTTTAAATATTATAGAAACTACTTTTTGACAAAGTTTCATGTGATAGGAAATGACTGAATTCATATTTAATTTCGTCAAGTTCGTATGATCAGCTGACGTAACATCCACCATCGTACAGCCAGCTGACGTTTTTTTTTATGAAAGATCATTAACAACTATCTTTTGACAAGTTTTCAATCTATAGGTAATGATAAAAAATATTATTCAAATAAATAAAATTATCGACCATTTTTTTTCAGACTATACCTATATTGACAAATAATAATAAATTATAAATCAATATTTCACTAGATGACGTTTCGATCCGGATTTGGATCTTCTTTAGAAATAATCTAAAAAATTAATTAGTATAATATCTACTTTCTAATAGAATGGAGTTTGAATTATCGAATTTTAATGAAAAATTAATAACGAACAATTTTTTAATAAGTAGTCATGGATACCTATGTACCTAACAGACGTATGTCAAAGATTTGGATATAAAAAATATTATCTTTTTAACCGTGCGTGGGAGGCTATTCCACCGATACTGGCGCAGCTGACGGCCACTATGCTATATGGTACCACTGTCTGAGCATTTTACGAGTTTTTCAGCCGCGCGGAAATGGACGACCTAAATAGGTCGCTGGCCCCCGGACTAAAAGAAGTTTTACTTCAAAAATATACCATTTTCAAAAATTCAAAATGATGTTGATTCAACCTCGAAAAACTAATGTGCTCTCATTATGCACTGAATTTATTTCCATCGTTTGCTTAATGGCAAACATATTTCAGTGGATAAAAGAGTACTGAGAAATTCTATGGTATATAAATTGAACACTCATTAACACAGTGCAAAACTTTAAAACACTATCCCGAATGCAGCAAAGGTGTCAACAAAGTCGATCGATACCAGCCAAATACAGGTGATTTTTAAGTTGATTCTTTTTTTTAACAGCGTGTAGAAATCAAATAGACAAACAAGTGTTTCAAGTAACTTTTTTATCAAAACTCAAAAATGAAAGAGAAACGCGCTTTCAAAGTTTTATTAAATTTTATCAAAAGGTCCTGGCGTTATGATATGTCACTATGAAAATATGTTATGTCATTATCAAGTATACACAGAAATGGTTCGAAGTTGTCCCTGTTTTGTTGGACACAAAAATGCGTGCGCTGTAGCCATGCTTGTAGTAGCGATAGGTGCTTTCCGCGAATTAATAATAATAATGCGTTTAACGTCCGTTTCTCGACTTTATGTTATAACAGACGCCATTCGCACCATTACTATTTTTTTTCCTACCACATTTCCTGTTATTTTCTACAATTTTTTAACTTGAACTTAATAGCGATGGGCGAATGAAGGAATTTTTAGGAAATTAAGGATAAGGTAGGCAAATTTTGAACACAGGAGTTTGACAGGTAATCGGCCATGGCCTTGAATAATTAACCATCTCGATATTTATCTGGAATTATTGAGGGAAACCATGGAAAACCTCGACATACTAATTGTAGTAGCGATGTGTGCCTTCCGCGAATTATTTGGGATGCATTTCCGATTCGTGATATCATTTCTTCGCGTGTGTTAACCGGGCTTTTGAATTAATTAAATAAAATTTAAAAAATTTAATTAAACTTTGAACGGTTGTTTCTCTCTTATTTTTGAGTTGTGATAAAAAAAATTGGTTGTCTGTAAAATCAGTTTACGGACGATAGTTTTACGTGATAACGCCATAAAGAAACATTGATGAACTCTCTGACGTCACGCGAGAAGAGAGAAATGCGTACAAGCCGACGCTTGGGCCGATCGTGCCTCTCTATCGCTTATACCGCGCTTTCGCTTGCACGCTCAGGCGGAACGTGACACTTTTTCGTGCGTGCAGCCGGTGTTTCATCAATTTATAAGACGTTATCACGTCAAAAATTACTTATATTTGTTCGGCTATTTGATTTCTACACGCTGTTAAAAAAGAAGAATCAACTTAAAAATCATTCTGTATATTTTATTTAGACTTTAAATTTAAAACCTACTTCAATTCGAGTAATAATTAGGCGTTTCAAAATCTATAAAAATTTAAAAAATGTAAAATACTGTTCCTACTATATTTTTGTAGAATTAAGAAAAATCGCAGGTTTGTGGACAAAAGTTATATTTATAAATGTACGACGTTTCGTCTATAAATTTAGACTTTTTTTTTCCACAAACCTGCGATTTTTCCTATTAATTATTATCGATGGACACGATATCTAATATATTTTTGTAGAAACTTAATTTCTGAAATAGTAGATGAATTTTCACTGGAAAAATAGATCATATAGAAACATTTTAAGCATTGTGCAGCAATTCAACACCATATTTCTGTGTAGAAAAACACTGGAATAGTATTACTTAATCGGAGTAAATAAATTTCCGAATAGCGTCCCGTAGCTCTGTATTACCGGTCATGTTCGTATTCACTAGCGGTTCATTTGTCATCGGACTCGTATATCGACCGGATAAAAACCATTCGGAAATTGCCTGCTTCTCGTACGTATGACCATCAGTACATATTACCGGTTCCCTCATTATTTCTTGTGTTATTGGACACAGGTATTCGTGAGGTATTCCGGCATCCAACGAATCATTTCTGGTGCGTTCTTCAATTTTTTTCAGTAAATTCAATTGCTCGAAGAAGTGCTCAGTCATTGAATCATCTATAAAAAAATAAATCTTTATATATAAAAATTACGTGTCACATGTTTGTCCGCGATGAACTCCTAAACTACTGAACCGATTTTAAATTTGATTTGCGCACCGTGTGCAATTCGACCCAACTTGAAAGATAGGATAGCTTACATTTCAATTTATAGTCGCAATATTATTTTCTTGCAAATTATTTGTCTATTCCTTGACAGTCTTAATACAACCATATAAGATGGCGAACCTGTTGACTGGATTGAGTGAATATTCAATAGATGGCGCAACGAACTTAACAACCATATAAGATGGCAATACCTGTTGACTGAATTGAGTGAATATTCAATAGATGGTGCAACGAACTTAACAACCATATATCTAGATCGAGGATGTAAAAAAACTGAATATCGTTTAAAACTGCTCGGCATGACGGCGCAGCCGGAGTGCTCGAAATAGAGCAAATGTTTTAAAGACCAGTTATCCACGAATACTTCACACGACATACACACATATCCGCCCATGTATATTTTAAAATAGCTAGCAATTAATAAAATAGATAGATAGATAGATGTTCCAATTATATATATATATATATATATAATATACTGTTAGGCGGTACGAAGTTCGCCGGGTCCGCTAGTATATATATATTTTTGAAAAAGTCTGTTCATCTATCAGCAATACTGGTCGAACGACTAAGCCAGTCGAAATCCAATTTTGATGAGATATTTCACATATATGCAAAAATTGCGCAGAAAAGATAATATAGGCTATGTGCAGGGAGGCGGAGTTATAAATTTTCCGATGCGAGCGTTTGTGGTGAGCACTACGGGAAACTTCAAGCTCAAATTTTCCGTATGTCAATGAGCAATGTTTATTAAAAGTGAAAATAGTTATAATTTTATGAAGTTTTTTAATTACAAAGAAAACATAGGAAAACTAAGCGATTTGGAAATGCTTGTTGTGTTCCAGGCTGTTGCGCTGATGGCGATTTAAGTAAAATAAAGACCACTGGCGCCCTAATTTGACGTTTCGCTGTCAGTGTAAACAAATTAACATCAGTTTTTCTTATTGCATTTTTTTTTTTTTTTGACACATCATGGCCAACTAAAGTTTTTGACTTATCACTATAGAAACATGCCACGATTTCCATAAAAAGTGAGTTCAATAATTCTCTATTACCCACTAGCGGCGCTAGTAGGCTTCGTGCACACAGCCTATACATAACATTGTTTTTAAACGCTTTATATTAGTTTGGGTTGTAACTAACTATGTATGTATGTAACTAACTATGTATGTATGTCCGTAACGGAATCTTTGAGCATAATTTTCACCAATTTCCCGAAGTCTGATTAATTTGAAACTTTGCATACGTATCAAGGACCGATGACAATGCAATAATTTGATAACAGTTTCCCATTATCCTTATTAGGACCCCCAGGATTAATAAATTCTTTTATAGATCCTCTGTAGTAAACGCTTTATTTTCACCAATTTCCCGAAGTCTGATTAATTTGAAACTTTGCATACGTATCAAGGACCGATGACAATGCAATAATTTGATAACAGTTTCCCATTATCCTTATTAGGACCCCCAGGATTAATAAATTCTTTTATAGATCCTCTGTAGTAAACGCTTTATTTTCACCAATTTCCCGAAGTCTGATTAATTTGAAACTTTGCATACGTATCAAGGACCGATGACAATGCAATAATTTGATAACAGTTTCCCATTATCCTTATTATTAAACGCTTTATATTAGTTTGGGTTGTAACTATGTATGTATGTCCGTAACGGAATCTTTGAGCATAATTTTCACCAATTTCCCGAAGTCTGATTAATTTGAAACTTTGCATACGTATCAAGGACCGATGACAATGCAATAATTTGATAACAGTTTCCCATTATCCTTATTAGGACCCCCAGGATTAATAAATTCTTTTATAGATCCTCAAACTAAAAAGTGAAAAATAAAATATAGTTTAAAAAAAACTAAAAAACACGCTTTATATCGGACTAAAAAGTAAAAAATAAGCTTAAAAAGCGTTGGGCGCTCGATGTACGAAAATGTGGAACAAAGCGCCCCACGCTTTTTAAGCTTATTTTTTACTTTTTAGTCCGATATAAAGCGTGTTTTTTAGTTTTTTTTAAACTATATTTTTTTCTATTACAAAGGCATCGTATGCATTATCAGAAACGTTATTTCATACAATATATCGACATATTGTCAAATCGGCTGATTGTTTTCTCTGAATGGAAGCACTAGCACAGTAATGCATTATTTTTGTATTCAAATTGTTTTTCAGTAAATTAGACCTTGCAAATATTCATAGCCCCTAAATACAATACGCTACGAATTTTAAATATTAAATTTACCCAATTGCAATAACGCTGAAATTTCATCCTCTTCTAAAAATAATAATTTTTTACCATCAATATCATTTTCCACTGCAGTCGTTGTAAAATCGTTCAAATTTATATTATTCATCCAGTTTGTGACGTCATTTGTATTCCAGTCCACCATATTTTTTCTTTGCATTCTTATTTTGTTAGCAATAGTTGTTTGAAATATCTGAAAAATTACAATAAGAAAATAGCGTTTATACCGTATACATAATATTACTATTAGTGGAGTGGATTGGGAAAAAAAAGCCTTGATTCCGGTGTGTCTCGAATCGAAAAATGTTTCCTACAAAAACTGTAGAGTCGAGCTCCCCCGACATTTCGGTATAGTTTGTGACCGCCGCCTCTACTGTATAATTTCGCGTGTTTTTTTTTAACGAAAACACTGATTTCAAGACTTTTATTTATACAGTATGTAAACACGTAAGGTGCACATAGGGAAATTAACATTGGGAAAAAATGACTGGATCAGAGTGAGCCTTCAAATCTTGTTTTTCAATTTGACAGATAAAAATCTTTTGCAAAATGAATGTGTATACTACCGAAGAAAATATTCAAATTATTACAGCATAATCGGAATTTTTTTATTAATGGGACATTAAATTCCCAAAAATACTTAAATATGGTGCGGGATCAAATATCTCCGCCTATTCGTGTTGAACCTAAAGACATTTGGGTCACTGATTTACCAACGCGCATATGTCATACCGTCAGACAATTTTTGAATGAAATGTTTCCAAACAGATGGAGTTGTTTTTTTGTTTTATTTTTGTACAAAAAAAATAAAATAATGATTTATAAGAGCTTTTTATTATTAAAAAAGTCAAGTAAAATAAAAATAAATCAAAATAAAATAGAAATCCTCAAGATAACTACGATAATTCAATAGAAATAACAATTATGCAGTCACGGCTAACTCTGATCCAAGTATTTTTTCCCAATGCTAATTTCCCTATGTGCACCTTTACGTGTTTACATACTGTATAGCATAAACAGCTGTCGAAATGCCGTGGATCGCTCATGAAAGTCACGCGCTGATGACGACCAATCAAAGCGAGCCATTTGACACTTTGCACGACGTTTATTCGAGCCACATGAAGGATTCCCCGCTACCCCACCCCTACGTCGTACATCTACTGACATACATACCAGATGCTCAGGCATTTTCCAAATCCATAAACTCTTATCGAGACAGCCAACAGCCAATAAAGTACTATCCGAGGAGAAAGTGCACGAAGTCAGTACTGAATTGTGTTCCAGTACATGCAAACAAACACTGCTGTACGACGACCAGATTCTGGCTTGTCTGTCCGTAGCGACACTGCAAAGTACTTCACCGTTTTGTGGAGAAAAACGGACACACGTTACGTTTCCTCCGTGACCGACTAAAGTTCTCCATAATTTCACTGTAATGTCGTTGTCCTGAAAAAGAATACCATTTCAGTTTTATTATAACACTTATTGATTGGTTTATCCAAGTACCATGGAGCGGTACCATACGTTTAAAAATATTTTATAGTCTAGTTCACATGTCCTTCTTTGATGAACTCCAGTCCTTCACCGAAAATTATAATCATGGTGTCATTCGATTCGAAATGACATCTAGAAACTTTTTGAAAAAATTGAAGTGGGAGACGAAAAAAATGCAAAAGTTATAAACATTTTAGTAAAAGAAAAAAGATGGGTTTGTTTTTTGACGTGATAACGTCTTATAAATTGATGAATCACCAATCTTATAAATTGATAAAACACCGGCTGCATGCATGAAAAAGTGTAACGTTCCTAAATCGTAACGTTCGTAACGCGTAACGTTCCGCCTGACCCTGTGCGTGCTTTTTGCTAATTTCTCGCTCAATTTAAATCAGATCGGTTTGAAACCAGTCTTAAACGAAAGAGGAGAACATTTTACATAGATTTCGTATAACAGAATTTGCCTAAACAGTTTTTTATACAAATTTATATAGAAAAATAGCTGTATAAATGCAACATGAAAACGGCTGCATTTCTAATGTTTAATTCAATTTTTTGACATTAGTATTTTGTGAAATGCAACGCCTTCTAAGTTAAGTATTGGAATAACTAATTATTATTAAAACATAATACTTTGACAGTTGCAAACGTCACTTTTGACATTTCTTATCATTCCGACACCAAGGATAAGCGGATTGAAACCAAATTTTGAGAGGTTTAGGTTATGTATTACGGAATACGTTATCACGTAAAACTATCGTCCGTAAACCGACTTTACAGACAACCAATTTTTTTTTGTGAATATCTCAAAAACTATTGCAGATATCTGAAATCACAAAAAAGATTCTGAAAGAGCAGTAATTTCCTACAAAAAAGTCTGGTCGAAATGTCTGCTAGGCGATTACAAAACTGTCTATTATAAGTGCGAGTAAGACGCGATGGGTAGGTTGGAGTGTAAGAGAGAGCGTATATCGTACCTAGTGATGTGCCGGATATCTGTATCCGCGGATATCCGAGGGAGAAAAAAGATCCATATCCGTTAGTTTTTGGCGGATCTTTTATCTTATTAATTTTCAATTCATAGATGAAATTTTATATATCCTATATAGGTGATTAGGTAATAATGAAAAACTGTTAAATTCCATTCAGATTAGTTTTTATTTTTTAAAATCGTATTTGGCACCTTTATATTGCAAACATTTATCGTAGTGAGTACCATACCAATAGTACATAACTCAAAGGTACTAAATCAACTATCTTTATAATGAGATCAATCACAAATCTTTGTAATAAGCTTATTGAAATGATGGTAGATTTAAACATTTATTATAAAAAGTTTTTATAAAATATTAATTAAAATATCTTTATAATGAGAATAAAATATTGCACATCGAATCTGTCTCTTTCCAAAGATCGATGTGCAATATTTTATTCTAGTTTATTGAAACAGTATACTTACTAGACTAACAGTGATTTTCCATAACTTAACTAAACTGTCATTTCCGCATGTTGTCAACAAATAACACTTGACTCCTTCTGAGTAATTTACACTTGGTATTGGTGTTTCGTTATCGGAAAAATCACAGCTCTGAACACCTAAATCGTGAGCCTCAAGTTCTATATGAATCGGTTCCAAATTGTCAAAATTTTCCAATGACCACAAACGAAAATCTCCATTATTACAAACGGTTACTAAAATTTTACTGTCGGGTGTAAATGCCACAGACGAAATTGCTTCAAAGTGTCCTTCAAAAACCCTGAAAACAATTTATTTTCTAAATTTTCTGGTTTCACGTCCATTATATTAATGTTTGTAAATGATAGCGGGAAAGTGGACAGGTACACAAATCAAACACCTTATTTGGCTTTGTATGACGTTTCGCTGGTGATCCCAGCTTCTTCAGATACTTAGCTGAAAGATGTTACTGTTGTAAAAACTATACATTATATTGAAACACATATAAAAATGTTTTCCTTGTTGATGAAGTAAAAATTGTAATTAATTCTGCAGTAAACAATATAAAATTTTTGAAGTGAAAACTTCTTTAGCGGCGTTGTACACTTTTTTTGTAATAGGTAAAAAATGTTAAACTCGCGTCAGATCGAAAATTCGTAAGACCTGATCGAAAATTCGTAAGACGAAAACTTTTGTACACTTTTTTTGTAATGGGTAAAATATGTTAAACTCGCGTCAGATCGAAAATTCGTAAGACCTGATCGAAAATGCGTAAGACCTGATCGAAAATTCGTAAGACGAAAACTTTTGTACACTTTTTTTGTAATGGGTAAAAAATGTTAAACCCACGTCAGGACACGTGACCTGATCGAAAATTCTTAAGACGTTAATATTCAAGTTTTCACTTTTGCAGGCACTCCCGGAGTGCAACCCGTCTTTTTTTTTTGTCTTTTATCTCCAAGTAGAACATATGGTTTTGAAAAAATTTTATTTTCTAAATTGTTATATAATCTGACAAATTCTAGAATATTTAGAAACTTACGCGCACTGCTCCATTTCTTGAAAATCGTAGACTGTCGCCTTTTCATCATCACCTGCTGTTACCAAAATTTTATTATTTGGTGATATTCGACACGTTCTTATACCTAACGGATTTTCAGGGATGTCAGGCTTAGCTTGCTCGCCATTCTAAAAAACATTTTCAAAATTTAGTTAAAGGCACAAACACATTTTTGAAGTGAAACTTTTTAGGCGCTGTAGGGCAAACTGGCATAGGTCATCCTTTCCCTCCGATTTCAAGCGGCAGTTAAAAGGAAAGGGTGGGAGAATCGTTTCTTCTCTCTCTTTCAAAACGTCATACATACTCTACACGCATGCGCAGCGCGTATTGTGTGTATACGTAGAATTTTCTCTAGCCACACCTTTGAATATAAAACCACAGGAAGGAGCATACAATCAGATAAGCGCGACCGGGATGGAGGTTGCATATGGCCGACTTATACTTCCGGTTGGCATTTGCGTAGTACATTTAAGTGTGATAAAAACAAGAAAAAGGCTCAATTTTTAGAAAGTATTTATATTGATACATTTTAGATGATCTGTACACAGGACAACAGTGTCTAGAATTTTTTATTCTACTTTAGAAAATCTAGCTGAAGCAACATCAATTATTACATGATTAGCCACAGCTAAAGCTTTACCCTTTGGCACAGTTTGAGGTTAAAAATTTATAGAATGATTTATTTTTTCAAAACCCGTTTTTAATATGTCATCCATACTTTCCACTTTTATGATAAACTTTAATTTACGTTTTACTTGCTGTCACATTTGACATAATGTATAAAAGTGGCAGTGGGTTCGCCGGTCAATAACGCTAGATGTCGCCACTGTGATGTTGCACATAGCGAATACAGCGTTCAAACTTGACAGTAAAATAGCAAAATAATGAGTCATACTTGGAGGTTCAAAATGGCTGTTTCCGTCTCTCTAAAAAGTCGTGTGCAGAGTATCAAACCCTCCTTCCTGTCATTCTATATTCTATGAGCCACACTAACAAATTCCACATAACCATTTTCTAATCCTGAAATAATATAATCGTCAACAAATGCTAGAATCTAATGCCTGCAGTACCTACACATTCGCCGAGAGATTAGTTAAAGCGAGCGTCTACGAATGTGTCGACGTGGCTTGGCTTCACTATCCATTTAAACGGCGCAATGGATCTGGACATTGTGTGTTGCTGCTGTTGCAGCTTATTGCTCATTTTCGAAGATGACCTAAATGTTGCCATAAGAGAATCTTATCTGTAATTGGACATTGCAAAATCTCACTCGGGGCTCGTACAAAAAGAACTTTACCTGTGTGTCCCATACAGTCGTGCACCCATCCAGTGAACAGGATGCTAAATATTGGCCATCTCTTGAAAACTCCACTTGGTTTATACTGTACGTGTGTCCCTCTAGAGGTGAAAATATCATCTCATTAAACAATCCATCATCTTCGGAATACGTAAACATTCTTACTTGCTTATCGCTAGAAAACAAATCCGTTTGTGAATTTGTATACAATTATAACAATATTTGTGTATTTTCCGGAGCCATTATCAACGTGATGATACCAAAGTTCTTAAGATACCCAAGATTGAGAATCGTGAGGTCTGAAAGCATGTGGAATAATGAAATTTCACACCTTCATGTTTGAAAACCCTTAAGGCCTTTTGTTAACGACAACGGATAATGGCTCGATTTTTATAACGGGCCGACGCGCAGTGTTCAATAGGTTAGTGTGGGTTTTTGTTAACGCGACGGGCTTGTAACCGTTGCAACAAAACTCAACGGATACCCGCACGTCGCCCCTCGGCGCGACGGCGATCGGTCTGATACAGTGGACCACGTAATTTCAGAGAAGTCTGTTGACGACGACAGATGTGCGCGCACGTTTTTACCTACCTTGTGCTGCTCATTGTAAATATGGAGTTTAAAATTGATATGGATTTATTAATTAGCCTTGTTCATAATAGGCCAGTGTTAAGACAAGACTTTAGAAAATTACAAAAATAAACAAGCAAGACATAACGTACTTGCACTTCTTTGCCCTTCAAGTATATCTGATATCGATAACAACGGACGCGCTCACGTATATTAGCGGATCGTGTACAAAGGTAACCGTTTCGCGTCGGCCCGTTACCCGTTAACAAGAGCCCTAACCCAGCATGCCTTAAACCCATTGAGCTATATAATATGGAGTGCTTATGTACTACTGCTCACACAAACCGACAGAAAAGAGAAAGCGATAAATACGGCATGTATATGTCTCTTTCTGGCGTTCTCTTTTTGTATCCCTCTCATACCCTTACGTTAAAGGTTAACCGTTTTAATCAGGTTTCAATTTATCTATACTAATATATAAAGCTGAAGAGTTTGTTTGTTTGTTTGAACGCGGTAATCTCAGGAATTACTGGTTCAAATTGAAAAAAATTTTTTTGTTAGATAGCCCATTTATCGAGGAAGGCTATAGGCTATATAATATTACGCTACGACCATTAGGAGCAGAGCTTTAATGAAAAATGTTGCAAAATGTATCTCAAAAATAAGCTTCTATTCATGTGAAATGCACTAACTAGATATACTCATATTAGCGTTGTGAGAACACAACCTCAGGTGGCTCAATCGGTAGAGCATGTGACTGTCAACATCAGGGTCGTGGGTTCAAGCCCCACGTTGGGCGAATATATTTTTATATTTTTTTTTCTACATTGCTTTCTTCTAAGGCTTACATTTAAATTTATTTTAATTTTATTTAATTAATTTAAAAAAAAATATTAGTTAAAAAAAGTTTAAATAATGCTTTTTATCGACAAAAACTTTTGAACGGTAACTCCGATCATCATGAAATTTGGACACAACATTCATCTCGGTAAACTAAGATGAATGTGTGTACTCATGTTCCTCCCTTCCTCATTCGTTCTTTTACACCCGGGTGAAACCGAACGGGACCGCCAGTCTTTTATAACATTTTAGACGAAAGATTTCAAAACTTTATAGTAATAAGACGACAGAACATTAATAAAAAGATCTGCAACAATTCCAAATCACATACCTGGAACCTGTAGCCAAAATTTTGTTTACATTAAAATGACAGGAATTAATTGAACCAGAATGTAAATCTTCAATTTTCTGTATCAGCTGCACTGTATTTTCTGGACTCTCTGTTAGAAGAGCTATTTGACTTTCTTGAAGATTTCCCTATAAAACAATATTGTTCACATAAAACAACAGATTATACTTAGATTACTTTCTGTTTTATTTTATGTTTACCCAATGATTTAACAATAGTTGCGGATTGGCTATTTCACTGTCCAATGTCAAACAACCAGTTAAATCCCAAACTATCACAGATTTGTCGTTTGATCCTAAAAAAGAAATCTGTTTTTTTAGGGAATTCCTGAACATGCTTTTCGATTTCAAGCATAGACAAGTAGGGTTGCCATATCATAATCAGTTAAATTTTGCAGAAAAAGTAAATAAGTAAATATTGCTGATGTAATCACCATCTAGACCCCCCCTTTATCTACGCCCTTGACATCTAACATAATATACATATTAGTGATGTGCCGGATCGTTAAAAATGTATATCCGCGGATACGGATCTGAATACGGATATTTGGTTTCAAATTCCGCGGATATGGATACGGATCTTAACTTTCTTAGAGTACGCGGCGGTAAATATTGCACATCGACCTTTGGAAAGAGACTATCTGTTATGGGAAAAAGTTATTGACCTCTTTAGAGTTAACTCTCATAACAGATTGTCTCTTTCCAAAGATCGATGTGCAATATCTCATTATAAAGATAGTTTTTTAGTACCTTTGAGTTATGTACTATTGGTATGGTACTCACTACGATAAATGTTTGCAATATAAAGGTGCCAAATACGATTTTAAAAAATAAAAAATAATCTGAATGGAATTTAACAGTTTTTCATTATTATCTAATCACCTATACCTATATATAAAATTTCATCTATGAATTGAAAATTAATAAGGTAAAAGATCCGCCAAAAACTAACGGATACGGATCTTTCTTCTCCCTCGGATATCCGCGGATACGGATATCCGGCACGCACATCACTAATACATATATTATCAAGAAATGAACTAGAATACTTTACTACCCAAAATTCAGTGAGTTATTATCCAATATTGTGAAGAGTCCTGCATATGAAACTCTGGTGGTTTTTAAGAGAGTTTTTACCTGAGGCTAGTAAAATCGTTTCGCGCGAGAAGACACTGCAATTAACATATCTTGAATGTCCCGTCAACACTGTAACGCACTCTTCCGTTTGTGGCTTCCATAGTCGTATCGTTTTGTCTAAACTGGCCGAAGCTAGGAATGATCCACTGTAGTTGTAGGCAACACTCGTTACAGCAGAGTCGTGACCTTCCAGTGTGTTCAGTAGTTGTAAATCGACCTCTCCAAAACGGTCCGTTTCCTTCGGGAGAATGTGTGTTATCAAATTCCATGTTTTTACGCAGTTATCATTTCCCGAAGAAGCTAGCGTGTATATTTTTCTTAATGGATTGTCTACTGGAATGACAACAGACAATCGTTAGGTAGTGATTAGTGATGTCTGATTTTTAATGTTGTTTTCTGCTACGAAGTTAGGAAAATGCATATATTTAATAATTTACTATATCTACTCAGGGCCCTCGTAAGGCCTTACGCCGCCCGCGTGCGGATTCATAATTGACGCCCCTTATTGGGGATAAACTCACTAGACGATATGTCAAATTAAAAAACGTTAAAAATCCTAAATAACTAATACTGTAAGTGCAATTAATAGAAACTTTGTTTCGTTGTCTTTTTGCAAACACTTCTTCATAGAATCAGACATTTTGTTTTTTTCTTCTTGTCTAATTTTCTTAAGTTGCCGAAATTGTGCACCCGAAGGTTTTTTTTCTTTTGTTACTTTCCTAAAATGCAACAATGCTTCACTTCACATCGTCATTACAAAACGATTTGGACAGGTAAAAATACTAATAAGATAATTAATTTTTGAAAACAAATAAAAATGTAACTGTGAAAGATACTTTACAAATGATAGGCTAAAAGTAAAAACGAGTCAAATTTTTAATCAGGACAAAAGCGGGATGAAATAATTTTTAAGCAAAAAAGATTTTAAAAAAGTCGAGCACAAAAACGGTTACGAAACACAATTATTGAAACATGGAGCTAAATTTAATTCTGAAATATATTCAATTAAAATGAAACACATTAAAGAGTGAATTTTGAAAATTCACTCCGTACAGAGTGAACTTCAAAAATTCTCTTCACGTTAAAAAAATCACTCCGCAGAGTAAACTGTTCTCTACAAAAACAGTTTACTCTGTGCGATTTTTCACGGCGTTCTTCTCCTGTCGTACTTATGAATTTAGTTTCACCGCTGAGCTGAGAGAATTCATTAAGTCAAAATAATCATTAGTTTATCAATTAGTAAAAAGTATTTGTTGATTGAAAAATACTTTACTTCACTCGCACTCTTGCAGGAATCGACAGGAAAATTCAAGATATAAACATACGCGGGAGTCTCCCGATAGGAGCGCCCTGTCTACGCGCTGATGTGAATTAACTATCGAATCGAAAACTGCGCGCGAAATATTCCGAATTCGAATTTCATTAAAAAATAAATTACTACTCGTAAGAGTTTTCACGCAAGCTTGAGTATGCAAATAAAATTGATATAATATCAGTTATATATTTTTTCTATACAGTACAAAAAACATAACACAACTAGGCCATTTGCCGCCCCTTGAATGTGCCGCCCGCGTGCATCGCACACATCGCACTATAGGGTGCGAGGGCCCTGTATCTACTCAATGTGCGGTGAAAGAGTATCGAAAATATGTCTGCGTCTCTTTCTTCGATGTAATTCCCTGATTTCTTCGATGATGGGATTGGTTGATGTACTTGCATTCAATCTGAGTAAAGTATCTTGTTTCAAAAACTTTGTCTTTTTCTATGACGTTAACACGGGCGTACCCAGCTTTTGGCCCAGGAGGGGGCAAATTAGAAATTTCTTAAGCCAGGTCCCCCGTGCTTGCATTGCTCTCCTGGATACGCCAGTGCTTACGGCGTAAAAAAAGACAGAAGTATATGTTTGCACCCTAATGGTTCGATTGCGATTTTATTCCTATATGCTCAGTATAGAATAAAAGTATATTGGTCGGACACTATTTAATTTATTGTGTTAATACAGTAAAGTCCCATTAATCCGAACGCCTCGAATCCGGACGGGATTAAAAAAAAAACAGGATATATTAATTAGAGACTAAGAAAGAAAGATCAATAAATAAAATTATCGACCAATTTTTCAGACAATATATAGGGTGTCCCATTAATGATTTAACAATTATATACCATATTGATTACTTTTATAACATTTTAACAACATAGTGCATATAGCCTTTGATGCTGAGCACTTATATATTTAAAAAAAAAACAAAAAAAACAACATATTTGTCAAAAAACACTCTTGGCCTGAGATGACCAAATGTCGAAAACTGGTTGGCAGTCAACGTGTTAATTAGAGACTAAGAAAGAAAGATCAATAAATAAAATTATCGACCAATTTTTCAGACAATATATTGGGTGTCCCATTAAAGATTTTTTTATTTAATTAAAAATAAAAACACAAGGTTTACATTGAAAGTCTAACAACGCGGGGGGAAATTCAGTATTCTATCGGCTGAATTGTGTTGCCGACGTTTATAAGTTTATAACAACACAGCTAATTCACATGTACCAAACCATAACCAATCATATGTAGGCGCCGATAAAGCTTCACCCCTTCCCACCGCGTTTTACGCTCCGTCCCAATACCTTAAACTTTAAAACATTAACCTCAAAATCGGTATAGTACAATGTAATACCGATTATTAATTACACCTTTATTAAAGGTGTAATTAATAATTGTATCAATGTGAATAACAAACTTCCCCTTTCTCTGAGGGAATTACCTACTAATAGATTCAGGATTGGATTAAAACTATTATAGACTGAATGTTGCCATTACTCCTTGAATGATTTTACGGTTTAATTTTCTTTTTTTTACCTGTTCTACGCTATATGGCATCATGGAATAAAAACATTATTATTATGATGTCCGTGTTTTCCATTCATGACTTTAATTCAAGAAAGTAAATTCAATTACTCATACAACGCCACTTGCACAAACAAACAACCGACATTGGCACAGCTGATTATTGCATAAGAAGCGCCTCTGGTTAACATTGAAATATATCTGAGTTACTGGAATGTCACAAAGTGACAAGAGCGCTTTGTATAATCCGATGCACATTATTTTGGTACACTTTCTTTGGTTGTTCGAATAATACATTTTTTTTTCATCAAAACGTACTCACCATCAGAAACAATAATATTTGAAAAATCGCAGCTAAGAACCCCTAAATCGTGCGCATTATCAACCGATAGTAAACAAATAGCATCCTCTGTTGTCGAATCACAGATCTGATCAACTGACCATACTTTAAGAACACCAGTGGTACAGGCGCTCATCAAATAGACGGAGTCAGGCGTGAATGATAATGCTTGGACCATGCCTTCGTGTTGGAATATTGTCCTTAAAAACATAACAAAGGGGACCTAAATAAGTGACGTGCACTGAGCACTCGAATAAAACAGAACTGGGCCACTATTCGGAACCCAAAGGAATGGTGAGACCTCTGGTGAAAAATGCGCCGAACTGTCGTAAGGGGGGTTTTTGGTACGTAAACATTGATTTAGTAAAGCATGATGGAGGCTAACCTAATGCCTTCATAGTTTACCTGTCAAAAACCCCCCTTAGGACAGTTCGGCGCATTTCTCACCAGAGGTCTAACCATTTCTTTGGGTTTCGAATAGTAGTCTAGTAGTATAAACAAAAGACAAATTCGCTTTTGTTTATCAAATTTTGTAAAACAAAAACAAAAGACCGGGACAAAAAACAAAAGAAAAAAACAACCAAAATGACAATAATTATGCTCATTATTGAAATAACAATTAGTAAGTGAAATATATAGGTACATAGTATCTACATATATAAAAAAAACAGTAGGTACTTTACTGTTATTAATATTGATTTTATGAATAACTTTGGAGCTTCGAAATCGCTTTTTGATTATACGTTATTATAGTTTCAATTTTTATAAGGAAAATTCTTAAGCCATGACGCAAATAGAACATTATGGCGGAAAACACATATTGTCTCAAAGTGCTTGTTTGTATTAAAGAAACATTTTTATAAGTAATCAGTTTTTTTTAGTTTCTAGTAGATTATTTCGTGCTTTAGTTTACATTTAAAATTCTAAAATTTACTTATGTGTGGTGCAGGAACAGCGGCTTAGTTATTAAGTACAGTAGAACGCCGATAAACTGAATCTCCAATTATTCGAATCGGTCCTAAGCGTAACATAAAAAATTAAAACCAAGTAATTTTTCAATAAAAACAAGTTTTGTGGGGACGCAAGAATACAAAAATGCGAGTGACAATTGCCGTGTAGACGCTACAATGGTATCAGCACACGTCGAAGTTGGAACTCGCTGCTATGGTTGAAAGCTAGAGCCAAGACACTACATGTCCGAATTTTCGATTATCTGAATCGACCCCGCTCACAATTAATTCGGATAATCGGCGTTCTACTGTAGTGCAAAAAGTCTCGTATATTATTAAAAAAATCGGCCAATGGCGAAAATATAAATCGAGACTAGGCTTAAAAAATTATAGTCAAAAAAAAATAAAAAAACTCGCTTTAGGTAATAGCAATCTGTACCAAAGAATCGAAAATAATTTTTAAGTATGAAGAATTTGTATTACAGCAATAGAAAGTCCAATAATCAATTATGACTAATTGTCGAATAAAATTAAAATAAAAATTAAGTTATTAACAAAATAATTCAATTAGATATAGTAAAAAAGTGTGGGGTGCCAATTACTATATTTTCAATATTTAATATCAAGCACCCCGCGCTTTTTTACTATAATTGAATTATTTTGTTATTAACTTAATTTTTATTTTATCAAAATTTTTAAATTCAAATTTATTTCATGAAATAATTGTATTGTCATCGGCCCTTGACACGTGTGCAAATTTTCAAGTTGATCAGACTTCTTGAAATTGGTTAAAATTACGCTGAAAGATTCCTTTACATACATACAGGTCAAGCTAATAAAGGCGTGTTAAAAAGATGAACATTTACTTACTTAATCAAACTTTTATGCACCAAGTCCCAAACGCAAATCGCTCCATTGTCACCAGCTGTCGTTAAAATCGAACTATTTGCTGAAAACCTATTAACAAGAAATGAAAATATTATGGTACAACTTAGCTGTGAAAAGTAAATACTTAAATTATTCTAAAAAAATGAAATCATAAGCTCGACGTGCAAGAATCAATTGGCCGATTAAACTGTCGAATGTTTCAGAACTAGACGCAAAAAAATTCCACAAACCAAATATGCTCAAATAATCACTATCCTAAAATATTAAATAAATCAACAGGTTGATTTTCCAGAAAGAAATGAAAAATTTTATTAGAAAAAAATACCCGGCACTGAAGAATTAAATTTCATAGTAGGTATACCGTGTGTTCACCGAAAGTGGTAATTCGTATATTCAACTATAGATACAAAAAAAAGTTTAAATAATTATTTGTTCAACTCGAGATTTACTATCGGAAATTGCTGAGGTATATTTTTCTGTATTTCAAACTCAACCGGAAGTGTACACTGTACAAGCATTTTTTTATTAAATGAAAACATATATTTTTACACTTTCAAAATCTTCATTTTTTTCTCTATAATATCATATAAAATTTTCATAAGGCTACATAAGAAAATATTCGAGACAAACTTAGCAGTTTCCGATAGTAAATCTATTTAGTAAAACTATTTAAAACTAAGTACCTATTTAAACTTTTTTTTGTATCTAGTAGGATACAAGAATTATTCACTGTTACTATTTTCGATGAACGCACTGTATGTACTCGTAATAAATACTAACTAAATACAAATCTTGATCAGTAGTTATGTAACTGCTATACAATTTGGATATAATCAGTTATTATCGATTGCTCTGCCGTGATGGTCATAAAACAGCATAGCACCTTTTACGAAAATTAAATAAAAAAATGTGGTTTTATTATTACGATGAAACTGCGGCGGAAAATTTGCAGAAGTACGCAGACGGTATGCTAACCGTTTTTCCGGGCGTCGTGTTCCTTAAGCAAATCTGTGCATTCCATTGTTCAATAAAGTTTTCAAAGTTTTGTGTAAATGCATTTCAGTATTACCTACTCTTCTTTAAATTTTGTGTTCGTTTTGAAGGATTACAATAAATTAAAGGTAAAATTAATTACTACAAATCAAAGTTGCTCAGAGTTTTGAAAATGTTTAATGTTTGCAACTCGGATTTTTGATAATAAAGCGATCAATTGAATAATTAATTGTGAAAAATAACTCTAATAATTTAGAGTGATGATGATCCTGTTTACCTAAATGTTGGAAGATTAAAAGAATGAATCCTGGTGGCTTAGGATCGATGAACTAAGCAAATACTGAAGGTTTTTTTATTGCATTTTATTGTCTGACGTTAAAAAATGTCATCAACGGGTATTTTTTTTTTCAAGAAAAATAGTAATTTTAATACCCATTGATGACATTTTTTATTTTAATTTATTTTATACATGACAACAATACTGAGAAAACAGACAGCATTGGTAAGTTTATTTATTTAACTTCCAATTTTTAACTTTATTTTTAACAACAATAATTTTAACAATAACAACTTTAAGAACAATAACTTTAACAATAACAACTATAACAACAATAATTTAAAACTTTTTATATATAAATCTTCTAGATTCTCCGATGTCATAAAGTTTGCCGAAACGTCAGACAATAAAATGCAATAAAAAAACCTTCAGCATTTGATTAGTTCATCGATCCTATGCCACCAGGATTCATCCTTTTTATCTTGAATACTTAATGTAACTTGCGAGCATAGAATTTAAATTATCAGAAATGTTACATCGCATTGGCTATGATCTATGGATATTAACAACAAAACATCAATAACTAATTTTTTCAGCTATTTCTTACTTACTTCCGTTTTGACAACATGAAATAATAAAATTAAAAATGTGTTTATTTTTTTACGTAGTCATATCGATTACTGTGTAGGTACCTTGAATTTATGAAATAGAAACAACAAATTTATGAAATTTTTAATTTAATTAGCCAATAAATGAAAACCACGCCCGTCATTATTCCTGTTGCTTATACAGTTTTCATAAGCGTCGGAACAAGGGTGGTTTCGGATTGTTTAAAAAAAACTTAAAAAATAGTATATTTCATCACAACGGTCGAAAGTGTGATATCCTTGCCCTGCGCGTTATCCCTTCGTATGGTGACATACCTGCATATTCTAACTGCGTCATTGTTAACTTGAGCAAAGGTGTGGATTTTAACTCCTGACTTTAAATACCATAGTATAGTCGTGCCATCGATCGATGCAGAAGCCAGCATTGTCGATTGCGGTGAAATTTTGACACACGTTACACCGTACTTGTGTCCCATCAGTGGAGAAACGTCGCTTTCTATGTAACCCGTACCCTTTTCCCATTTCCAAACGCGTATTGTTTTGTCACTATCAACAATTAAATATTATTAATAACAGAGTTTAATAGACGGGCATAGGTACTTTCGATATTTTAACAGTCGTAGTCCGTAGATCCTTTATAAACCTACGGACGGAAAGTCCACCGTCAGATTTAAAAATTGTACTTTAAGAAGTCCAGTCCAGTTCGATGTGCCCAAATTTTGTCTTTTTTTAAGTCATAGAAAACGCCAAATTTGGACGTTTCAAAAAATAAACTTTGCTAATTATTCACAAATTTTCTCAAAAATACGTAAAAAACTGGAACTACTTTTCGTCTTTCATTGTCATTTTTTTAATCTAACCAATCAGAAATCACATATACACGTCATAACAACTGATGTAGAATTACTGTATTACTATCGCACTTTGTATACACGACCCCGTAATTGTTTTTTAAAGAACTCCCCCCAAACGCCGTCCTCCTTTCACTGCGCAAAAAAACGCCATCGCATCGACACGTCCCCGTAATTGTTTTTTAAACAACTCCCCAGACGCCTTCCTCTTTTCACTGCGCAAAAAAAACGCCATCGCATCAACACGACCTCGTAATTGTTTTTTAGAGAACTCCCCTAACGCCTTCCTCTTTTCATTGCGCAAAAAAAAACGCCATCGCATCGACACGTCCCCGTAATTGTTTTTTAAACAACTCCCCCCCAAACGCCTTCCTCTTTTGACTGCGCAAAAAAAAACGCCATCGCATCGACACGTCCCCGTAATTGTTTTTTAAACAACTCCCCCCAAACGCCTTCCTCTTTTGACTGCGCAAAAAAAAAACGCCATGGCATCGACACGTCCCCGTAATAATTGTTTTTTAGAGAACTCCCCCAAACGCCTTCCTCTTTTCACTGCGCAAAACAAAACGCCATCGCATCGACACGTCCCCGTAATTGTTTTTTAGAGAACTCCCCCAAACGCCTTCTCCTTTTCATACACACGTCATATGGATTTTTAAATATTTTTTACAAATTGATGACAGTGACGTACCTTGAACACGATACCATGGTGGCATTATTAGCTCCAAAATCACAACACGTGACGTCATTTCTGTGTACGGTTATCGTTTGAAGAATTTCTACGTTACCCAATTGGGACAAAGATTTGGATAACGATGATGACGCCATTGCAATTTGCAGCGGTTAATTTAAATATATTTCCCAAATTTCTCTATAGCCTCATTTTTCTGCATGACACGTTGCATGACGTCATAAGATCGATCCGCTTTCAATTCCAAATTGTGCTATTTCAATAACTGCTACATATGGATTTTTAATGAATTCCGCGTTGTATGAATATTATTATGGTGACCTATAAATAAATAATAGTTTGTATTCCTCGTTATTTAAATTATCTATTAATATTATAGTCAACGTTTTCCGTGACTCGTTAGCCGTTTCACGAACAATCAACAATATTAGCCCCGGTGCGATAGATATAATTCTGCAAAATGTATTTCGTTTGCGGTCCGGTGTCTAAACTAATAGCTTTCAGCAAATTCTACCAGATTTGCTTCTGAGCTAATATAGCTTTGAGCAAATTCTACCAGATTTGCTTCTGACCTAATAGTTTTGAGCAAATTCTAACAGATGTCACTACTTGGCACTAAAACAGTTTTTTTTGTTTGTCTCAAAACTAATAGCTTTGAGTAAATTCTATCAGATGTCGTTGCATGTTACTAAAACAGTTTGTTTGAGAAAAAACCGTAATATTTTGCACAAAATATTTAATAAAAACTATCCTATAGCATAAATTGCACCAAGTAAGACACATTTATTAAATTTCATAGCGTGTTATTATATAGCCTATAGCCTTCCTCGATAAATGGGCTATCCAACAAAAAAAAAATCAATTCGTACCAGTAGTTCCTGAGATTAACGCGTTCAACCAAACAAACAAACTCTTCAGCTTTATATATAGTAGTACAGAAGTATAGATATTTTTTACACCTTGGCCTTGCGTTACATTATTGGAGTTTTCGAAGGGATCCCTAATTTAACTCGATTAACAATATAGCCTATACAGATTGTATCAAATCAAAACGGTCCATAGAACATTCTGTGTGTAAGACAGAGACGATATTATATAAAGCACTGAAGCAGTAAGTAAGAATGAGATAAATGATCGCTAATAGTTACTGTGGTTATACAATCTGATAGTATCGTCTTTGTTTTCTACAGTAAAAATCACAATTTTATCAAATGTCAGTATTACTAGTGAAATTATTGATAAAATGGCTATTTATACTGTTCGGGAAAAAATCCAAATAATTAAATGGTTTTATGGTGGTAATTCAACCGCCGACATAATAAATTTATTTGTAGCTGTCTTTGAAAACATTAATATTACAGTTTAGTTGTTTTAATTGATAAATTGGTAAAAAGATTTACAGTGTACGTAATTATTTATTTACGTAACCACAGTAACTATTAGCGATCATTTATCTCATTCTTACTTACTGCTTTAGTGCTTTATATAATATCGTCTCTGTCTTACACACATAATGTTCTATGAACCGTTTTGATTTGATACAATCTGTATATGTTACTCAATGATAATGTAGCATTCCATTAGTGAAAGAATTTTTTAAATCAGTCCAGTAGTTTTCGAGTTTATTCATTACAAACAAAAATACAAATCTTTTCTCTTTATAATATTAGTAGGTATATAGATTGAAAATTTGACATACGCGACTTTGCTTTAAAAAATTATAATAAAATACCTTCAGGTTCACAAATACAATTTAGAAATAACCACTCTTGTTTAAAAAATGAACTATATGAAAAGAAAATTGGTAATTATAATTTTATTTTCAATTATTAAAAAAACACCACAATTAATACTTAAAAACAAATGACTACACTTACGATCAAAAAAGTAAATGTAACTAATGTCTAATACTACTGAACATACCTGAGTACAAACAGTGGGGTAATCAAGAGTCATTTATCAGCTTTATGAAATTAAACAGAAAACAAATATTTACTATCAGTAATTATTGTACATTACTTTAATTTAAGTATATATAAGTTCTTGATAAACATTATAATGTAGATTTTTATAAATTAAATTTCATAAATTAAATAGCATGTGTATTAATTCATAACATTTTTAATTCGTAAATCGAATTTTGAACATGGGTTTTATAGGTGAAAGTTTATTGTTTTTTTAGATACATTATCGATATCAAAACAAAAGAACAGGTAATATAAATACGAACAATTAATTTATGCGGCTTAAAGAACACGTCATCCATACAAGACAGACGATTGTCGTTTGTCAGTGTTTTATCAGGGGTTTTACGTTGACCGAAGGTTTTACTACACAAAAATATATAGGGTGTATCACAGGAAACCGTACATAGGGAAAAGTACACAGTATAGATTAGTCACGATCAGAGATTGCTTTGCTTTCTATTCGGAGGTCGTTACCACAAGAATCTTGTGTCGTTACCATGGTTACATAATGAAATCTATTCGAGATGGTGGCACAATCTGGACGAACTTAAAGACAAAATCGCCGAAGTATGTTTTAATGTGATTCCTGTAATGTTTGACAAAGCGAGACAAAGTTTTTTAAACCGATTAAACCACCGCTTAATTAAAATGGAGGTTTATTTGAACATTTGCTTTAATTTTTTATTTTAACTGTTTGTTTGGTTTAATTATTAATTAAAAAAATATTTTCTAAATAAAAAATTGTTTCATTAATAAAAATAAATTCATTTAATACTGAAGAATATATTTTTAACTGATTTTTCTAATATTATTATTCATTATTATTTATTGTATCCATTCCCATATTATGTGGCTACAGTAATCGTTAATCCCATGGACATATTCCTATGCCCATGGTTAATGACACACCCTGTATAGGTATGCTCTATTTTGTGTGCGTGATTATGTTTTATGTATACAGTAATAATAATAATAATATATTTTGTCATTTTGACTATACAAAGTGTGAACGTTGTTCTTCGGTTTCATTAGACACTAAAAACTAAAAATAAAAAACTGTTTTTTCTTTAAATTGAACCTCCTTCAAAAAACGGTCACTAAAAAGCGTAAAATAACAAAGTTTTGAGGTCGGCGCCTATATCACGTTTTAGATATATTAAATTGGTGCCGACCTCAAAACTTTGTTATTTCACGCTTTTTAATAACCGTTTTTTGGAGGAGGTTCAATTTTTTTAAAAGTTTTTTATTTATGTTTAGATTGCTTTTTATGAAAATTTTCATTCTTTATTTCTTAAAATGAATTTATCATAAAGGTACGGAAGGCATATTTCTTTCAATGAACGTTCATTGGCTGTTTTTTTTTTAGAAGGTTGGCACAATGCTTCTCGGGACAAAACTCATTAAACTTCTTAAAAGAGTTTCAATATTTAAAACACACTGATGAAAACTTTGTTTCGTCATTGTTTTAGTCTTTAGAAACGGCTATTAATTGAGTCTTATTACAATTAGAAGAGTCCGCAGGGCGCGACTAGGTATATGTTCAAAAAAAAATAATTATCAAAATCGGACTACTCTGTAAAAAGTTATGCGTGGTCATACATAAAAAAAAAATATATACGCGTAGACTTGAGAACCTCCTCCGTGTTTGTTTTTCGTCGGTTAAAAATGCGAATTCACCATATACTTTTATTCTATACTGAGCGTAGGAATAAAATCGCAATCGAACCATTAGGATGCAAACATATAATTCTGTCTTTTTTTAAGCCGTAAGCACTGGAGTATCCAGGCGAGCAAAACAAGCACGGGAGACCCGGCTTAAGAAACTTCTAATTTGCCCCCTCCTGGGCCAAAAACTGCGTACGCCCATGTTAACGTCATAGAAAAAGACAAAGTTTTTGAAACAGAGATATTTTATTCAGATTGAATGCAAGTACATCAATCAATCGTATCATCGAAGAAATCAGGGAATTACATCGAAGAAAGAGACGCAGATATGTTTTCGATACGCTTTGTTGCCTTCATTTACCGCACATTGAGTAATGATGCATATAGTAAATTATTAAATATATTAGGGAATTCCCCAACCTCGAATTTAGGGCTATTCTCCAAATTTGCCTAAACATACTGATATCGGAAAGCCTGATTCTCGGGCTAGAGTAATAAGCAAGTAGGTATTGTAGTTCGCTTGCTTTTTTGTTATAAATATGTTTTTCGGTAATAAATATCGATTATTTTGGTGATCTGACAGGAGCTATAGGGAGTCCTTATGGACCGCGGGGCCCTAGACACGTGCCCAGTGGGAAAGAAGGGCCTGCATGGCCTCTTCCAATTTCAACAGATCTTTAAATTCGCATAAATCGAGGGATAAAATGTGTGCATTCGCACCTCGTTTGAAAGGGTATAATATAAAGTCTGTGTAGGTTAAAAATTATTACATCTATAAAAAGAAGAGGAGTTCTTCAATTACCTACCAAGGTGCGGTTCCACTAATATTACACGCAATACTATCGTGTAATGACGTAACGCGAAGTTCAACGTTGGAACGCATTTTAGATTTGTTTCATCTTTTCAGAGGGATTTCTAATACAGTATGTAAACACGTAAGGTGCACATAGGGAAATTAACATTGGGAAAAAATACTTGGATCAGAGTTAGCCATGACTGCATTAATTGTTATTTCTATTGAATTATCGTGGTAATCTTGAGGATTTCTATTTTATTTTGATTTATTTTTATTTTACTTGACATTTTTAATAATAAAAAGCTCTTATAAAACATTATTTTAATTTTTTTGTACAAAAATAAAACAAAAAAACAACTCCATCTGTTTGGAAACATTTCGTTCAAAAATTGTCTGACTGGTATGACGTATGCGCGTTGGTAAATCA
This sequence comes from Xanthostigma xanthostigma, assembly GCA_963575645.1. NCBI lineage: Eukaryota > Metazoa > Arthropoda > Insecta > Raphidioptera > Raphidiidae > Xanthostigma > Xanthostigma xanthostigma. The sequence goes on along the minus strand of OY754472.1, from coordinate 6,577,557 downwards.
GTGACCCAATGTCTTTAGGTTTAACACGAAGAGGCGGAGATATTTGATCTCGCACCGTATTTAAGTATTTTTTGGGAATTTAATGTCCCATTAATAAAAAAAGTCCGATTATGTTGTAATCATTTGAATATTTTCTTCGGTAGTATACACATTCATTTTGCAAAATAATATTATCTGTCAAATTGAAAAACAAGATTTCAAGGCTCACTCTGATCCAGTCATTTTTTCTCAATGTTATTTTCCCTATGTACCTACACCTTACGTGTTTACATACTGTAGAAGCCTATATTTTTGATAATTGTGATAATTTGCGTTAAAATGTAATTTATTGCTGAAATAATGTTTTCGCAAAATAGTAGACGTGTACCTACATTATAGAACGGGATTTCAAAATCTGTCATCATGCCTATTGAGTGGATAAATGATAATGTATCATATTTTTTTGTGACGAAAAGTTTTCGTTATGTTTGAATTTTTAATATACGACCAGATGTAAGCTATATATTGAAATGTATATTTATAGTTTAAGTGTTGGAATACATGCACGACTGACATTTAAGTTACGTGTAATTAAAGTCCAATCAATAATATTGTTGTCTCCATATACCACCTCTCGTAGTAGGAGAGCTATCAAACATTTTTGGGTGATATAATAAAAGCCGCACACAACCATAAAAAATCAAACGTGTCCGGATAAAGCCGGACGCCTGGCAACCCTACCTGCAGAACACACATTTAAAAAAGTTCACGCGCCGCCACTGGTGCACGCTGAATCACCGGGCGCTACAAGCTCCCGTCGCTACTCACTAGACAGCACTGTAGTGTCGTCTATTATAAATGTTATTTTATGCACAAGCACTTAACGAGCGTAATATAATTATAATAATTATAGTAAATCACAAAATGCGACGCACGCCACTGGATCGGTCGATCATTCGGTGTGTGTATACGCGCGTGGGTGCACTTTAACCGGTCATCGTCACGAGTCGCTAATGTCGCCGAGAGCGACATCGCAGGACCCGAATCGGTCAGCGACGATTGTAACAACGCTATAATATGTGTCGCCTTTGTACCTATGCGAGAGCGAGTAGTCGATATTTATATGCGCGGAGTTACAGCGGTACACATGTAAATGTTAATATCGAGGCATGTTACTTTTGTTGTAACTTCACTGATAATAGTCGGATAAATGGCGACAGAATTTCTTTCGTGTAGTCTTAGTCCCCCTCTATACAAATCCCCTTGGTGGAGTAGGGGTCTAGCAAGTAGCTGGCGTATCGCTTAAAAAAAGGCACGTTCATCTTAGTTTACCGAGATGAACGTTGTGTCCAAATTTCATGATGATCGGAGTTACCGTTCAAAAGTTTTTGTCGGACGGACAAATTTTGCAACATTTTTCATTGATGCTCCGCTCCTATTGGTCGGAGCGTGATATTATATAGCCTATAGCCTCCCTCGATAAATAGGCTATCCAACAATTTTTTTTTTCAATTCGAACCAGTAGTTCCTGAGATTAACGCGTTCAACCAAACAAACTCTTCAGCTTTTTATAAGTGGAGAACTTATATATTGCTAGTGGCCGTAAGTGGAAGCGTGGCCCATGAAGTGAGACAGCAAATTACTCTTTTCTATCTCTTCCTTTTTACTTGCCCCGTTGTGCGCAAGTGTTGTGTCTGTAGTGAGGCAATTAGTAAGTGGAATAGAGCAAGCCACTTCCTTTCACAGCTTAGTTCCATGTGCAAACTGACGCTGCAACAGACGCGCATCCATTCACGGACATGCGCATGAGACTCAGAGTATAATAAGTGAGACAGACGTATATATGTCTGCATTTCTCCCGATCTTTGCTAGCAATATAGAGGATGTCTATACTAATATATAAAGCTGAAGAGTTTGTTTGGTTGAACGCGCTAATCTCAGGAACTTTGGTTCGAATTGAAAAAAAAATTGTTGGATAGTTCATTTATCGAGGAAGGCTATAGGCTATATAATATCACGCTACGACTAATAGGAGCGGAGCATCAATGAAAAATGTTGCAAAATATAACTCTAAATTTGTTCGTCCGACAAAAACTTTTGAACCTAAATCCGATCATCATGAACTTTGGACACAGCATTCATCTCGATAAACTAAGATGAACGTGCGTACTCATGTTCCTCCCCCCCATTCGTTCTTTTGCACCCGGGTGAAACCGGGAAAGAACTGCTAGTTAAATATATGGCTATTAGTGATGTGCCGGATCGTTAAAAATGTATATCCGCGGATACGGATCGGAATACGGATATTTGGTTTCAAGTTTCGCGGATACGGATCTTAACTTTCTTAGAGTACGCGACGGTAAATATTGCACATCGACCTTTGGAAAGAGACTATCTGTTATGGGAAAAAGTTATTGACCTCTTTAAGAGTTAACTCTCATAACAGATTGTCTTTTTCCAAAGATCGATGTGCAATATCTCAATATAAAGATAGTTGATGTAGTACCTTTGAGTTATGTACTATTGGTATAGTACTCACTATGATAAATGTTTGCAATATAAAGGTGCCAAATACGATTTTAAAAAATAAAAAATAATCTGAATGGAATTTAACAGTTTTTCATTATTACCTAATCACCTATATATATAAAATATCATCTATGAATTGAAAATTAATAAGGTAAAAGATCCTCCAAAAAATAACGGATGCGGATCTATCTTCTCCCTCGGATACGGATATCCGACACATCACTAATGGCTATCCATTTCTAAATGGTCAAAGGTGTGCGGTTACATACGTTTTACTGTACGTAAATGTGTGTATAGAAAGATAGAATGTAGGTACGTACGTATGTGTCTCTGCTGCCGAGTTCACGCACATTGAATGTGTGTGTGTACACCACACAAACACACACTTACAGCATACGTAGTACGTAGCTCGGGACAACTTATATATGTGTATATAGTATATGCCCATTTGCTCCTCCCCGCTCCCTCAACAGACACACTACAGGGCACAGTATAATAAAAATCAATAGCATTATTTATGGTATCGTTGTACGCGCGCATTCAAACTTAAACATAATAGCACAGTGATACAAGGAGGAATCGAATGCGTTTCATCACGACGATGGCAAATAGACTTCTTCAAATAATATTAATCCCAACAAAAACATCTCATTAGTGTCCGACCGAAGGTCGATTTCTGGCCGAAGGCGATTAATCGGCTATAGCCATAACCTTCGGCCGAAGCCGAAGACTTAAAAACAGTGAGAAATTCAGTTTAAATTGGCTACAACTGCTACAAGCTACAATTAATAATATAAATGATTTTAAAACTTTTAAATTTAACGTTTACATTTATGTACATATTAGAAATCGTGTCCATCGAGACAATTATTAATAAGAATCGCAGGATTGTGGACAAAAAGTTCTTTATTGTTTTAAATTTTCACATTAATTGTACTTGAAAAAGTCTAAATTTATAGACGAAACGTCGTACACTGAATAAAGAACTTTTTGTCCACAATCCTGCGATTCTTATTAATAATTAATAGTTTACATTTACTATATAACATAAAAATGTAATAAGAAAAAATTCGCAGGTTTGTGGGCACGATATCTAATATATAAAAATGTAATTTTAATCATCTCTAGAAGTCGCCTCAATTTCGGTGCTTGATAGAAACCTTCGGCTTCGGCCCATTTTGGCCAAGAGGATTAAATAAAATTTAACCCCCCCCATTCGACTAAAAGGAGATAAGTAACCAAAGAAATTCCGTCGGGGCCTGTCATTCGCTGTCCTGAATTAAGAATAGGAAAATAGACTACAAAACGTCGTCCCATAAAAGTGTCGTGCCAATTGCACGGTTTTACTCCCAACAAAACGCACTATTAGATGCGAATATTGCGGAATGTCAATGCGAATATTCGTTACATCACCAATAGGCAGTGCTCAGCTTGGCGGATGCACTACCGTGCACCCAGAAATGATTTTGATGTCTTGAGATTGTGTGTTGACCACACGCTGGAAATTCTGATTTCGTTGCACGGCATCACCTGTATGAAAGGATCACAATCGTACCTACCTTGTCTGCAGGGCCGTCTTTGAAACATGTGAGGCCCTGGGCCGAAAAAAGCTTGGAGACCCCCTTAAGAAGATCAATGTTCATAAATCTTTTAATCAACTCTTTTATCACACATTTTTATATTTAATATAATTTACAAAATGTTTTACCATTATTTTGTCTCCAATCATTTTAGCCCGGGCCCGGTCGGTCCACACCTATAAAGACGGCCCTGCTTCTCTGTACTAAAAAAGTAAAAACTGTTTAGTAGAACTATAGGAATGTTGCAGACGTCTACATCTGCAATCCATAGGTGTAGCAACGATTTTTCCTAGGGGGGTCAAATTTTCAAATCTACCTACCATTACCAGCTGCTATTTATACATAATCTGAAAACTGTTCATAGAAGCGAAATCCATCAACACGACTTTCTGGACAAATTTCACGACAAAGAAAATAGGTAGATTATTGTAACACATGGCGCCCCCTCTTGCTACGCCAATGCTAAAATCGCGGAATATTCGCATCATTTTTGACGACTGCATCCGCAACAATCGTTGCGGAACTTTTTTGGAGGAGATGCACAGCAGCTGCAGGCGCGTTCAGGTTCGATGGAAGTTGAATTGGCTCCCGATTTTTGAATTCCCGAGATCGAATTCTCTATTCAGAAGTCGCATTTTCTAATAAAAATATTATTATTCTTTTCCACATCCTCAACTGCAGATGCCAATAAAACACACATCTGGTAACATCATATATTTAATAATAACCTATATATGAATCATTGCCTATCTACTCAATGTGCGGTGAGTGTACGCAACAAAGCGTATCGAAAATATATCTGCGTCTCTTTCTTCGATGCAATTCCTTGATATATCCGATGATAGGAATGGTTGACGTACTTGCATTCAATCTGAATAAAGTATCTCTGTTTCAAAAACTGTGTCTTTTTCTATGACGTTAACATGGGCGTACCCAGCTTTTGGCCCAGGAGAAGGCAAATTAGAAATTTCTTAAGCCGGGTCCCCCGTGCTTGTTTTGCCCTCCTGGATACGCCTGTACTTACGGCGTAAGAAAAGACAGAAGTATGTGTTTGCACCCTAATGGTTCGATTGCGATTTTATTCCTATGCTCAATATAGAATATAAGTATGTATATGGGTAACATACATGACTGAAATGACATTCGAGCGTGCAACGGGTCGAAATTTTTCTGGCGCACAGTCAACACATAATACATTAAAATCAATAATGTATTACTATTTGATAATTTGATTACAGAAGATATACATCTATATATCTGTAATGCAACATTTATGTAATATACTTACATCAAACTTGCATGAAACATGCATGAATGTCGATCCATATAGTATAATGTGTATTCATAACAAGCCAGTTAAAATACAAAACGTTTTTACGTGGTTATTTGTAAACGTCAGTGATAAAGTCATTTTACCCCCCCCCCCTCCCCCATGTAAGATTTCCCGGATTCCCCCACCCCCTTGCCCTTCTTACGTAATATTTTACCTAGTTTTTCTAAATATTTAAATGTCGTTATAGCCAGAGTGCCCGTCGGCAAAAATTTTATTGACACATACTCTCCCCAAACTTGGTATATGTATATGGCTTCATTAAAATGTTGACACCTCGAATATGTCGAACATATTCGAGGTGTCAGACATTTTAAATGGTTCATGTTATTTGTCAGAGAACATTATTTTAGCGTTTTTGTTGAAGTTTTTAAGCTATCCAATTAAAAAAAACAAACAGTATCTATAAATTTTTACATGTCGTCAAAACGACATCTTTCGGAAACTTTAGAGGGAAAACGCCCCAAAATCAAGAAAAGTTATAGAGGAAATAGGTGTCAGACTAGGCCTAATGAAGCCATATACAAAGTTTGGGGAGAGTATGTGTCAGTAAAATTTTTGCCGACGGGCACTCTATTAGAAAAGGATCAGTTACCATAGTTGCTTTACTCAACGCTTTTGCTCTCAAATATCCATTACTCTACATTGGAAAACACATATTCCGACATGTAAAATATTACGTAAGGAAAGGCTTTTATCTCCCTCCCCCCGAGATAAGGTCATGTCGTGATTTTTTACACCCCCCCCCCTCTCGGGACCCCTACGTAATAAATGAATGGCCCCTTACACTGCAGTGGTCTTAATTTTACACAGAATGTGATTTGTATTTCGTCGTTGGTTCTGTAATAGGTACCTCCTAAGTGCAAAAAGTAAAATTTGCAGGAAAGGCCAAAAAGTGGTTATTTCAGCAATGGATGGTAAGAACTAGCAATTTCAGAGGTATATTACTAATTCATACTTATCTTTACTATACATGTTTAATTAAGACGAAGCATTTTCTTAAAAAAATATTTAACGTTAATTTCGGATTTATTGGCACATGGGAGGAATTATTTGATACAACTTTTCACATAAGAGTTACTTCCCCTTGTTGGTTACTGTAAAATTAATTTGGAGGTATTACTAGTGTATAGAGCTCCGTTTCCTGAATCTTTTCATCTAAAAAACGTAAAATCTGCCAACTATGCACATAAGAGCTATTACAGAACCAACGACGATTTGTATCACATTATTATTTATGATAAGGTATCCAGTTCTATTGAGTAACATGTATTACTTATTCATTATTAATATTTCTAAACGGTTGGCAGTGTTTTTATAGAGAATCAACATAATAAATTATTACACAACTTTAACAATAAATAATTAAACGATTTTATGTACTTTTTATGTACGTCCATGGAAAAATGCCTCAACACACTTTTGACACGGCACTTTATAGATTGGATAATAGTGTAGAAACAAATTAACAATTATGTGTTACTAGCCGTTATCCGCGGCTTCGCACGCGATTGAGATGAAACACGGATGCATTCCCATTATTTGGCATTGTTACACCTTTCTCGACGTGAACCCCCCTAATCAATTTCCAAATTCGACGTCCTGAGTCCTGACAAACCTTGAAAATGACACCAATCCTGATTTTTAGACTATTCAGTCAGACAAACAGCAGACAAAGAGGCACTTTTTATAAGCTAGTTTATATGCCTGTTTAACTGGCTGTCTGCCGTTTTTTCTATCTGCTACAAATCTTGTTTAATTATGTATAATAGATGATCCGCACTAACTAAAATCAAAATAACTGATAAATTGATGAACTGATTTTGATAAAACATAGTCTATGTTCAAAAGTAGGTAAGCATAGACATAGGATCTTTAACGCTTATTTCTATAAATTGCACAATCCTTGTATATTGCAGTAACTAGTAACTACCTAATAGTAATACCTAAGTAATTTTTAAAAGCCGGTTAAGTAGGTATACATAGGTATAAGCAATAAATAAATAATATACATATGATAATACGTTAGGAAAATTAAGATATTATGTACGCATATTTAATACAAAACTTTAAATTAGCTACTTACCTTTTTAATAAATTGAAAGCTACATTAACATTTCGTCCATAAAAAAGCTTCATCAAGTCTGTTTATAAAACAATGTTCAATTTTTTTATATTTCAAACATATTCAAGCATATTCAAATCTTTGATTAACGTCTGATTAGAATTCTTCAATAAATAAAATTGATTAATAGCATATAATAAGCTTCTTTACCGTTAATAACCGTTTTAAATGGTTCATGTATCCTAATCAAGGAAATCATAAATTATCTCTAAAAACACTAATCGTATCAAAAAACAAACATCACCGCTGTTTTTCTCATAAAATTCTACCCTTAATTCATGTATAATACAACTATGGTGTCAACGTATTCATACCAAACAAATTTGAACGTAAAGAATGAGTCAGACGAAGAGAAAAATTATAATTTTAAATGTACGTCCCTAGTTGTAAAAGTATGTACCGCACACTAAAAATAGCAGCAGCACTGTTCTAGTCGGACGATTTTACCCCGAACTTGTGTGCAATACATGGACTATGCGTCTCCTTTCTACCCTCATCGTGTTTCAGGCCAAGCAATAGTAAGTAACACGCGGCAATACATTATTTGTTTTTAATCGATTGACTGGCGACACACAGCTCGCAGCGTTACAAAACCAACGCTATCGTATTTGTTGTAAAATTCTAGCCCGATTTCATGCGTAATATGTCGCAATTAATTGCAAGTTCGTAGTTATTCTTACATTTGAAGAAATCGTGTGGTTTACGAGGATTATATTCTTATCTAGAATTTCATTTCCGGACCCCATATCTTGTGAACCGTTCTCGCAATCGATTGGACGTTTGCGCTATCGTATTCCACGTTGAATTTCATCCCAATTTCATGTGTCAAACATATACTTTCTCGTCGGCGTCTACTAGATTTATAACGCGTTCGAGAAATTGACATCGTTGTCAAAATTTCGCACTGTACGATAATTGATAAACATGTCGCGTTATTAGTCGCTATTTTTATAATTAAGTACGATCGGCGTTTGTTTTTCGTTGTTTTTAGCACTGTTTTTTCGGCTTCGTTGTGTTGGCTACAGTTTTTAGTGTGGATATTGACTGTGTGATCAAGTTTTGGTGTATAATATTGCAGAGAAAGGACGGTAGAGACGACGGAACGACAGTTGTTTGAGACCAATAGATGTTACCCCGCGCCCGCACATAGTAACTCGGCACTAACACACACACACACACGTACAGTATTCTCCGTTCTCTCCGCCGTGTATTAGTACAGTACAGTGACGCGGACTTACGGAGGACGGGAGAGAGCCCCCCCCGCGTCACTCTTTAGCGTTGCTTCGCTCTGTGTTCCATCGCCGCGTTGTGCTGGGACGTGAGTGAGGTGCATGCTGACGCGCGGGGACGGACGATACCGGCGCAGTCCGTTTTACACTGGAATAATAACTTAACAATACGCTGTTCTGGCTGTACGCATTCGCTTCTTAAATATAAGGTACGTACTTAGTTAATTTTTTTCCTCTTTTGTCTTTAATCACAACACGGCTTTTTAATTAACGCTCTTATATTAACTTGACTTGTATGTATGTAAATAAATCTTTCAATTTAATTTTCACTCACTTCCAGATGTCTGAATAATATGAATTTTTGCACACGTATTAACGACTCATGACAATACGACAATTTATATAAATATTTATAAATATATAAATAATTTATGTAAACATGGTCTTTCTGGTGTTGGTTTTTCGAGTTATAATTAAAGTGAGACTTTAAAAAAAAAATTGGTTGTCTGTAAAGTCGGTTTACGGACGATAGTTTTACGTGATAACGTATTCCGTAATACATAACCTAAACATCCCAAAATTTGGTTTCAATCCGCTTATCCTTGGTGTCGGAATGATAAGAAATGTCAAAAGTGACGTTTGCAACTTACAAAGTATTATGTTCTAATAATAATTAGTTATTCCAATACTTAGCTTAGAAGGCGTTGCATTTCACAATATACTAATGTCAAAAAATTGAATTAAACATTAGAAATGCAGCCGTTTTCATGTTAAGACATACGTTTGCTTCTAATTTCCATGTACGGCAAACAAAGACAACCGACCGCGTCGCGCCATGCATTAGACAACATTGCATTTATACAGCTATTTTTCTATATAAATTTGTATAAAATATTTTTCTATATAAATTTGTATAAAAAAACTGTTTAGGCAAATTCTGTTATACGAAATCTATGTAAAATGTTCTCCTCTTTCGTTTAAGACTGGTTTCAAACCGATCTGATTTAAATTGAGCGAGAAATTATCAAAAAGCACGCACAGGGTTAGGCGGAACGTTACGCGTTATGCGTTACGCGTTACGAACGTTTTAGGAACGTTAGGAACGTTACGTTACACTTTTTCGTACATGCAGCCGGTGTTTTATCAATTTATAATATTGGTGATTCATCAATTTATAAGACGTTATCACGTCAAAAACTCTTATATAACAACGTGGACTAAAAAATAAAAAATAATTAAAAAAAGAGTGTTTAAAAGATTTTTTTGTGATAGGAATTGGGGGACTTTCTATCGCTGTTGAACAAAATCTTTCAAACTCTTTTTTTTAAATTATTGTTTTATGTTTTTTTTTTTATTTTTTAAGACTCTAATTTTAATTTGTGACGTCTTCATAAATAATTTATTGGTAAGCAAAGTTATTCACTTCTTTTAAAATAAAAGTGTCGGAATTGAGATCATATTTTGGAATAATATTTTTAATAATCCTATTCTGTAATACAGTTAGTTTCAATCCGTTCATCCGTTTGACCTGTATCGTGCTCACAGACAAACATATTGGACAGACTAACAGACGCACAGAGTTTTCCAAAAATATGTTTTTTGGATTCGAGGGACCTCAAAACGAAAAGATTTAGAAAAATTTTGAAAAATGATTTTTGACCTAAACTGGACCATTTTCCACTTGTGGGTTGAAATGGTAAAAAAGTAATTTATATCATATAGTGATAATTTAGCGGGGGTTGAACTTCCAGCTTTGCCAACGATTGATTTATGTTGTAAATTTTAACATGTATTCAATGCTACTTTCAACTTTAGCAAAAGCAGTACTAAATGCGGACCTGTGCAATTCTAATCAAATACCCATTATCTTTAATTTTATTATATTGCCTTGTGAGGTATTTTTGGTGTGGCGTTCGAATTATCGTAACTAAAGCTTTAACAATGTAAATTTTATTTTTATTTTCATACTTTGCGATCGTTTATTATTAAGTTTAAAGTATGGAAAACAAAACCATAATTTGTTGACCTTTGTAGCATTAAAATAGTACGCTACGACGTGTTGCTGGATTTGTATAATATTCATTATACAGGTGTTTCGAAAAGTATACAATTTAATAGTAGATTTTATACCGAGTGTAGTAATGAGCTAGATATTACATGACATTATGTTTAAAACGAGAGCCAGCGACACGAGTCGTAGCGACACGGGTCGTAATATCATTATGCACGAGATATATGTAATATTTGGTACTAGATAATGGTACTAGTTTTCAAAAATCACTTTTCGTTTTGAGGTCCCCGAATACAAAAAACATATTTTTGGAAAAACTCTGTGCGCCTGTTTGTCTGTGAGCACGATACAGGTCAAACGGGTGAACGGATTGAAACCAAATTTTGGCAGGATGTTTGGTATGCAAATATGAAGAGCCCTATTGTGTTTGGGGAAAATCGGCGCATGCGCAGAAGAGATATACGCTATAACGGCGTTTTTTATATAATAATGGTATACTTTTCATGACAAATTATTATTCTATTTATTTTTTCAAAAAAGTTCAAATATTTTCTGATATTTTTTTTTAGTTTCTGAACTGATATAGAAACAATCTGAAAACATACTCCTTTTTTAAAATTGAAAAACTATTTTTTACGAGACTATGGTTTTGCAAAAATAAAAACAAGCAAACCATACATGCATATAGGAATGAACACATCAAATTATAGATAAAATTTTTTTAATTGGTATAATTATCGATTGTATATTTTGATTATTCTTTTAGGTACCTATGCAATTTTCAAAAACCCGTAAAGTTTAACTTACAACCCTCACAAATTTCAAAATAAATCTGATTTTCATTAAATACTCAATTGCAACACAACAGTAACTATAAAAAATATAGTTTAAAAAAAACTAAAAATCACGCTTTATATCAAACTAAAAAGTGAAAAATAAATATAGTTTAAAAAAAACTAAAAAACGCGCTTTATATCGAACTAAAAAATAAAAAATATTTTTTTTAAAATAAGCTTAAAAAGCGTGGGGCGCTTTGTTCCACATTTTCGTACATCGAGCGCCCCACGCTTTTTAAGCTTATTTAAAAAAATATATGTTTTACTTTTTAGTTCGATATAAAGCGTGTTTTTTTAGTTTTTTTTAAACTATATTTATTTTTCACTTTTTAGTTTGATATAAAGCGTGTTTTTTAGTTTTTTTTAAACCATATTTATTTTCCACTTTTTAGTTCGATTTATTGTAACAAATTTGCCGGAAAAAAACAATTTTTTTTTCGGCGTGGACGGGATTAGAACCCACGACCCGTGATGCCGAGAGTTGACGTCAGCGAAGACCCGTGCCTTATACCGCACGGCTAGTCAGTGTACTTACAGAGCTGGCATATTATACCACTATATAAACCACTTGCTGTAGTCCAAACGAGTTTACAAACATACATACTTATATACATACATACATACATACATACATACATACAAACTTACAAGTGAAACTAATATAAAGCGTGTAATAACTAGATCTGGTAAAAAAGACGAGTTATACAACTTTAACTCCAACTTCTTTGGAACGTCGAGTGACGGCCAATGTATCAAAAAAGTTGAAAGATGTTTCCGACGATCGTTTCACGTTGCTATTATGGAGAAAGGAGGTGTACCTAGCTGTCCATTTCTATATTAAATAGTCAAAGATTAGGATATTATACCGTCTTCTGTAAAACCTTAATTTAAGCGACAGCCTGTACAATTTTATTCATAATGGGTAAGGTGTATACTAATGTACATGCATTTAATAATTTTCACTTCAAACGTATAATGCTGGTTTTGCACCTCTAAATATTTTTTTTTGTGCAATTAATTTGTCTGACGTACTAATATACTAATATTCAAAAGTCAATTATTTTCAGTTTTTGTTAAAAAACAGAAGCAAGAAATATTGACTACTGTTAAGATAAGTACAAAACAAGCTTTCCAATATGAAAAGTAGTTGGGTAAAAATATTTTTTGCTCACCTCTTATCAAATAGGTGCTTTTCATGCGTCTATAGCGGTCGTAAAATGACCTATTTAACACTAGTGCGTAGACCATATAACCAATTCGACAGTAATTTTAACACTAGAAATAGGTACAAGTAGAGAAAAAAGTTTTCAATCTATATCTATATAAGTACTAATATTATAAAGAGAGACCGCAAGTTTTTTTGTGTATGCGGAGGGTAATCTTCGAAGCTACTCATCTGATTTCAATTTTTTTTTCACCAATATTTAGAATGGACCTTTAGTATGAACGTAGACTATATATTGTCGCGTTAAAATAAAATCGCTTTTCGTGGAGACCAATTTTGCAACGTAAGTCGACTTTTGACGAATGTAAAGCCTTGGTTTCCTAAGATCGTCGTAATACGATGGTGAAGTACGTAACAAAAAACGTATGCCTAGAAGTAAATAGATGCCGCTCGTACCGTTACGGTGGTGCCGCCGCTACTGAGAAAACCACATATCCTAAATGTTAATGAACTCTTGTTTTGTTACGTAATTCACCGTCGTATTACGGCCGCTATATAGCGGTACCGGTATCTTAAGACCGCAGCACAAGAGATTGGTTTTGCCGCTAGAATCACTGCTGGAACACGCGCTGGCTACGAGGATGGAAATGACGTCACTGCGGGCTCGCAAGTCACAAGCTGGATTTCAAAATTAGAACCGGGGCTATATTTCGTGCTTGTTTGTTGGCTTGTTTTGAGCAAGAACCAGTCAGGAAACGCCCACAAACAAACATGGCGTCATAGTGTGTGTTCTGCTCAGAGACAATAAATGTTATCTTTTGTTAACATTCGAACTATCGTTGTGCGCGCACCAAACCCATTTACAAAGCATCGTGTGAAGCGAACACATAAAAGCCATCGCACGCTTGAAACCTAGCAACCAAATTTAGCAAGGAATCTAGCGGCAAGATCAGCCTCGTGTGCAGCGGTCTTTAGAAAATCAGGGATTACGACAAAAGGGGGGATGAGCATTGATCGAAAATAATGAATAGGATCCGAACAAAGAAAGTTCAGTTATTTTGACGTAACGCCAGAACACGCAGAATTTCAAAATAAATAAAAATATTGTGACACGCAGACTTAAGGCCGCTGCATACGAGGCTAGAAACGCTGCTTACAGTTCTGCTGGCCGGTAGGCGGGTTACGAAGCTGGAAATGGTGTCACTACGGGCTCGCCTGCTATAACCCACAAGATAGGTTTTAAAATTAGAACAGGGGCTATTTTTCTTGCTTGGTCCTCTGCGTGCTCTGAGCAACAACCAATCAGGAAACAGTATCTTGTCCTGTGGGCGACATGAACAAAGCCCACAAACTAGCATGGCGTCATTCTGCTCAGTCAGACAGCAGACTCGTTTTGCTCTGGGTTTATATTTGAATTGTCACTGCGCGCGCATCGAATCTATACCTGCAGAGCAAGCTTGTAAAGACGTTTCGTGTGAAGCGAGCACATAAAAGCAATTAAGAAAACCAGCGCTAGAAAAAAATCTAGCAAGGAATCTAGCGGAAAATCCAACCTCGTGTGCAGCAGCCTTTATATAATAAAAGCAAGTGCAAACTATGGTATTCGCGGTTTTACTCTAAATTTGATTTTTAATGGCAGTCTAATCCAATGAAGTCGTTTTGGGGAGTGACGCAATCAGTTAATTAGATTTTCAACATATTTTTGCATAAAGTGTTTCCACGCAAATATTATAATTATGTATATTGATCATAGTACATCACACATGCTAATTGTTATTTATCCTTGAAATAACTTTCAGAAATGAATATATTTCACTTAATAATGAGTTCGATGGCTCATTAATATTGTGATTTGAACTAATAATAATTAAACTAAAGAATTACCCTGTGCTTTGTTTACGTGAGACTTTAACACTGATGTCAACAGAGACTTGTTAAGGGTGTTGACGCGCGTTGAGATTTTGCCAATCGGTTAGCTAGTTGTCATTCCGCGTTCGTCAAGTGTCAAAACACATTTGACGTTTGTGTAATAAATAAACAATATACTCCCTGTTTATTTATATCAGCTGTTTTTAGCACCATAATTAATTGTACACACGGGGAAAAAATATATATTAAAGTGTTAGTTGTGCTCTTCATTTTCCATTTTTCATTTTTTTTTTACGACCGAAAATAAGCGAGAAAAAAATTATTCAAAAGTATGAATTTTCGATTTTTGACGTGATAACGTCTTATAAATTGATGAATCACCAATCTTATAAATTGATAAAACACCGACTGCATGCACGAAAAAGTGTAACGTAACGTTCCTAACGCGTAACGTTCCGCCTGACCCTGTGCGTGCTTTTTGCTAATTTCTCGCTCAATTTAAATCAGATCGGTTTGAAACCAGTCTTAAACGAAAGAGGAGAACATTTTACATAGATTTCGTATAACAGAATTTGCCTAAACAGTTTTTTTATACAAATTTATATAGAAAAATAGCTGTATAAATGCAATGTTGTCTAATGCATGACGCGACGCGGTCGGTCGTCTTTGTTTGCCGTACATGGAAATTAGAAAATAACGTATGTCTTGTCTTAACATGAAAACGGCTGCATTTCTAATGTTTAATTCAATTTTTTGACATTAGTATTTTGTGAAATGCAACGCCTTCTAAGTTAACTATTGGAATAACTAATTATTATTAGAACATAATACTTTGACAGTTGCAAACGTCACTTTTGACATTTCTTATCATTCCGACACCAAGGATAAGCGGATTGAAACCAAATTTTGGGAGGATGTTTGATATGCAAATATGAAGTGGCCTATTGTTTTTGGGGAACATCGGCGCATGCGTAAAAGAATATATCTCTTATAATGATGTTTTATATAATAATAATATAGTTTTTAAAACGGTTTTTACTCTATCTATTTTTACTAGAAATTTTTGTAAATTTTTTGGGGAAAATCGGCGCATGCGCAAAAGAGATACATGCCATAGTTGTTTTTTATATAATAATAGTGTACTTTCTATAGTGTTTTATTATTCTACTTAATAAAATTTACCTAAATTTGAAGCGAAAGATGCAATATCATAGATTCGAATTATTATAATTATTATATAAATTTAGGTTATGTATTACGGAATACGTTATCACGTAAAACTATCGTCCGTAAACCGACTTTACAGACAACCAATTTTTTTTAAATAAAAAATTGGCTATAACTCTGCAGGGAAGCATTTTTTCGAAAAAACACAAAGAACAAAAACTGTTTATTTTCGGCCAATTTACCTATAAAAATTGGTTACTGACCCAAAATATCAGCGTTTGTTAATAAACAAACAAATTGTTAATAACAATTTTCGGCCCACTTTAACAAAAACATTTTTTTTACAGAAAATGTTTAGATAAGTATAAGGAACAACTTGCAAAAGGTTTCAACCGGTTATCTTTTATTACAAAAATTTGTCACTCAATTAACGCAAAAATAGCAAAAGCCGGTAAAGAATTGTTTGAACAATTCCGGCCGCTGTAGTATTTTTCTAAAACTGTTGTAATACTGAGATAATTACAGAAAAAAATCATCAGAAGTTAATTTGTACATAATAAAAAAAATTAACAAAAAATCTTATTTTTTAAGATAATGTTCGTATAATTTGGTTTAATAAATTGTAAATTACTGATAAGAGTCTTCTTATCACAAATGATTTTTTATGTCGAATAAATAATATGATAAAAATTTGTTTATCTTATTATGTTCAATGATGTATATTTAACTATTTGACATTTCATACATGTATTTGATTTTGAATATTTGACATGTGACTCTATATTCTAACTTCTAAGAATTACAAAAAAAAAAATACTTTTAAACTTCGTGACACCGTATTTGCCGTATTGCCATGATTAATTACCTTTTCAAAAATCACTTCAAAATTTTACAATATTTTTCGTTTTGAGATTCCTCGAATCTAAAAAAACATATTTTAGGAAAAAAATTGTGACTGTGTTTGTCTGTGGTTACGATACAGGTCAAACGGATGAGTAGATTGAAACCAAATGCTCGATATGCAAATATGACACCCTTGTTTTTGAAGAAAATCGGTTCATGCGCTGAAGAAATATATGCTATAACTTCTTTTGTTATAATGGAGTACTTTTCGTAACGGTTTATTATTCCATTTATTTTTTTCATGAAAGTTTTGTTAAAAAATATTTTTCTAAACTTTATGGTTTCGGAAATTTTTTGAAAATAATAAAAATCAGCTGTTTTTTGTTCTGTAGATCTGTCAGAAAAAAAATAGTTAAGCATGCGTTGGTCAATTTTTACATGACGCGAAACATATTATGTAGGTAACTATGCAAACAAATAGCAAATATCATACCTAATATTTAATACTAGCCGTTACCCGCGTCACCGCACTCGTTAACAGAAATTTTATTTTCGTTAATATTATATGTCAATATTTTTGTCAATCAATTAGCTGGATTTTTTGATTAAAGAACAGTGTATTCCAAAAACAATTCTGGATACATTTATTAATTCTAAACAAAGATTGTTAGAAATCTATAACGATGTTTAAATTAAATTTCGATGATTTAGTGAAATATGATTTTGACGAGCACGAATGTAGAAAAAAATACTTCAGATTTGTTGTCTATATTTTAATTTTAATTAATTTTGATTGAATTTCGTAATTCAAATAGCCATAATAATCTTTCATATTGTTTTCATACATGTTCAGTAAAAATCAAATATATTTTTTTATTGTTTACTGTTTGTTTTCATTTATTTAAATCGGCATTGAAAGGTAAAAAGTAAATTCCTTGTATAAATTTATAAATAAGATAAATAAAATGTATGAATTAAAATAATTAATAAGTATATTGTATTTAAGAAATACGCACAGATAAATCACAAGCAAAGCGTAATTAAAATAAATGAAATCACCAAAAATTTTAGCGAAAACAATAAATCAGATTCGTCCACGCATCGCGGAGCAGCCGGCAGGAGAATTACGTTCGTCGATGTGTGCGTGTGTACGTATACGTTTGTCCATATGTAGAGAGCTATTAGCATTAAATATTAGTGCAGTTATTATGTAGTGCCAGTGTAAATAGAACTTCGGAGTGAGTAACTGCACCTCTTGTGCGAGCGAGACACACAGATGGGAATGAGCGGTCATCGTCGTGTGATAGACAAGGATCGAGGGGGCAGGAGGGGGTTCTCGCGTTCGTCGGTAAAACGGGCCAAGCAATACTACTGACATCGGTGCGGTGGGTATGCTATGCTATAGGAGAGGATAGCAGCCGGCCATTTTGCTTCGTGCAAATGAATACAGACTGAACGGGGAACCTAAGCTTACCGACAACCGTCGCCGAAATTCATTGAAAAGTCACCGAAATATCACAGCGAAATGTCACAAAATAGCGCAAATCATAGCCTGAATCGACTGTGCACGCGTTGTTAGTGATAAACGGCGTTATAGTGTTACCGTTTAACGATAATCGTTAACTAATTGTTTTCGGGAATCCGTGTTATATATGACTACTATTGACTCAGTGTTACATACATACATACATTACTCTCTTCGCCTATGTTTGTGCTGTTTGTTTGTGTCTGTGTGTGTGTGATGTGAGTTGTTTTCTCTACTCGACTCGAAATGGCGTGTATCGAAAATCAGTTCGGTTTTCATTCAAGAAATTGTCTGGAAGTTACCTGTAATTAATTAAATAATAACAACACTTATGTCAATATTCATTAGAGTGTCATCGGTGTCGTAATTCAGATTAACCCTGGCAATTAAGTAGACTGAATTTAAATTATTGTGTTCTTAGTTTCTATTGTTCTCGGCTCGTCGTTGTCCTAATTATTTATTGTAACAAGAGTGTACTTATTCATCCAAGACAATAACAATCGAAGTATGCTTTGAACGGAATAATTTTGACGTTTTGACAGTTTTTAGTGTAAATATAAGAAGAGTTTCGTACTTAATTAAACGTGAGAAATCGCGCATTTTTAATATCTTGCTGTGCTTATAACTAATATAAAACCAATCAGTTGTATTATAGTGATTACTGTACGTCGCATCATATGTGGATAATTAAAGAAACATAAATTTGAGGTAAGTTTCTTGTTTTCATTTCAATATAAATTTTACGATAATATCTGACGAAAACTTTTCAAAATGCTTGATGTTTACATAAGAAAATATCAAACCGCATGTCTATTGTTTCTGAAAAAATAATCTCCTATGGGTATTTCATAGATTTTATTATTCAAATATTATCGATAACATTCTACAAAACAGATAAATAGGTGGTATAGATATTTATTGAAAATAGCTTCTCTATAGGAAAAAAATTTATATAACGTTTTGTATTTCTGGCGTTGTTTTCGGTGTTAATTTTTAATCAGCTGGTCAAATTATCTAAGGCAGGCTCGTATTTAGTTATGTTTATTGACGAGACTAACATATTTCTAGCCGTTTTATTATAAAAAAAAACTGTCGTTTTACTAATACAATTAACTATTTATTTGCCCTGTTGAATAGATAATCAAAGCGTAAATATAATTCAAGCTGTCGGTTTGGTTATGTATGTATACGTGCATTCATATACAATATACATACATGTTTTATGTATATTATGTGATGCATTGCATTATATATTTAACGTATATTCTATACATCCATAAGTCCGTTGTGTGGTGATCTTATACATATGCGGTATGGCTATAGGATAAGTACAGTCACCGGCATTATACTATTGTATAATCAATAACGTAGATTGTACTGGATATAAAGTGTATATTCTGTCTCTAGGCCCCAACGTTTTCTTTCTACTTCTCTCTAGCTTGCGCAATTTCATTTGACAGCTATCTTATACCTTACATTGTACGCTACATATTATTACGTACGTAAAAACATTTTTAACACGCATCATAACATACTGCTTTGCCAGCAGATTGTGTTACCAATTTAAAATATTATTGTAATTATTAGCCGTTTCATTTTTACTTCAGATTCTAAATCAGATTTTCAACTTTATATTTAGATGATGCATCTCTATTTGTTATGTTGAATACAGCGCCGGAATTAATTTATTTTATGCCCTGGGTCTTTATAGTTTCTTTTACCATTCCAACATCACGAATGTCGTGATGGTACTAATTTAAGTCAAAATTCACTTTTTAAAATTTTACTATATTTTTTCGTTTTGAGGTCTCTTGAATACAAAAAACATATCTTTGTAAAAAGTCTGCGCGTCTGTTTGTCTGTTTTTGTCTAACACAGATCTACTGGTGAGCAGATTAAAACCAAATTTTGGGAGGAAGTTTCATATGCTGATATGAAGAGCCCTATTGTTTTTGGGGAAAATTGGCTTACATAATATACTATTTATTAATATTGATAAAAATATCTCAATAACAGAAAATATTGTTTCCACCTCGATTTGCCTATTTATAGTAAGTATTTATTATAATAATTCTGATGATTAAAAAGTACCGGAACCATAACGAAGTGATCATAAATACTATAACTCCTGTACAAATAAATAGTTGTTAATTAGAAGTCTATAAACCTAAATACTATTAACTCGGTAAAAAGTTATCACTTTTGACGTGATAACGTCTTATAAATTGATGAAATAAATTGATGAAACACCGGCTGCATGTACGAAAAAGTGTCACATTCCGAAATGTGTCACGTTCCGCGCACGATCGGCCCAAGTTTGACAGCTACTAAAATTTAGGTTATGTATTATTCGAGCGGAATACGTTATCACGTAAAACTATCGTCCGTAAACCGACTTTACAGACAACCATTTTTTTGAGGTGTCCCCTGCCCTAGGCTAGTGTCTAGTGTGCTTTATTATAAATCCAACATTGCTAGAATAGTTTATTTTTCTTACATACTAGCTCGTGTTCGCGATTTTTGACGTGACTCTTTTATAACACAGGTGTAGCCGAGTAGGCCGTAACTATTTATACTACTCAAAGTTCGAATACGTTTTGAATTTTTCTAAATCGGATTAACTGACAGAAACACACAGACGACAATTCTCGAAACGTGCTCTTATGTTTAAGTGACATAGGTATAATACCCGAAAATGTCAAAAACTCACAAGAAAACGTACATACAGAAAGTTTCAAAACAATTTTATGTACCTATTGGCTATTGGTATTGATTATTGCATGTCATAATCTATTTATATTTTCTGGCTATTATATTTATTTATATTTGAACGATGTAAAAATCTCCTTTAAAATGTTAATCAGATGTTTCCTCAAATCTATCTATATACTCGTATATGTCGCCGGGATATTGTCAAAGATTCGTGATATTATAATTTCACTACGTGAAATTATAATATCACGAATCTTTGTCAATCGTGATATTGTAATTTCACTAGTGAAATTACAAAATCACGGATTTGACAATATCCCGGCGACATATACATTATAACATTCTTGTGTCACAATTTTGGTCGCGCTAATCTCCGAAACCACAGCCGATTTTAATGAAATTTTGTAAACGTGTCCTTGCTTGGTGCAACGCTATAGGATAGTTTTTATTAAATATTTTGCACAAAATGACGGTTTTATAGTAACATGTAACAACATCTGATAGAATTTGCTCAAAACTATTAGTTCTGAAGCAAACCAAAAAAATAGTTTTAGTACCAAGTAGCAACATCTGTTAGAATTCGCTGCAAGCTATTTAGTTCAGAACGAAATCTGGTAGAATTTGTTCAGAGCTATTAGTTCAGACGCCGGGCCGCAAACGAAATACATTTTGCAGAATTATATCTATCGCACCCGGGTGAAACCGGGACGGACCGCTATATTTAATTAATATAACGATTGATACTTCAGCCTTAATTATTCTGCTGTCTGATAAATGAATATAACAATGCAATAAATTTAATAAATGTTCAAAATTATTATATGATACCGGATTTTGATTATTTATTGTTTTGTAGATACATAATTCGTAAAGTATCTTGATTCACAATGGTAAATTTTTATGCAGCTGTTTAAATTTTAATTAATTTCGTATCGCAAGTCATTTAAATTAAAATATTCTGTTCTTTATTCAATTACAACGTGTGTAGACAATAATTCCATTCAAAACTTGTTTTATATTTCAAATTTGCTTCAAGTACTTATTTAATAACTGACCCAAAAATCTTAGAGAAAAATTCAACTAGTTGTAAATAAATAATACTTCAAAAATATTTATATCCGATTTATGACGCTTTCCATTTATGAACACGTAATAAAAAGAATGTGTGAATATTGTACAGTACACTCGCGATGATCCGGAATCATCGAAGTTTTGTCACTAAAAAGTTTGTCTCCAGATTTACGGTTATAATTAATACTAATTTTTGAAAATTTTATTATAGTGGCAGTTAAGATTGTTGACTTCAAAACTGGGTTATTAAGAAAATTAATAAACGAATAAAAAGTGCAGTTAAATACCTACTAGTAATAATTATGTTCTGGTTGTATAATTAGCGAAAAAGTTTAGCACGAAATGCTGCTTTTCGACCTACGAGTACTTAACACCTGAGAATAATTTTTTGACGTTAATATGAGCTTATGCTACTTATAAAACCGCCTGCATTCTTCATCCCAAATCCTTTTCCCTCGCCTAAAAACGGTTACGGCTCTCCCCACACTTTTAAAGCTAAAGGGTTCGGGCAAACCCTAAATGAAAAACTAAGAATCACGCTACAGATTCTAGACACGATTTTTTTTAAAAAATGTTTTGGCTACCTCTGAGAAATTACGTAATATATACATATTTTTTAGAGTTATAAATTTTCTCAAGAACGTTTTAATTTTCCGCCTTATAGGATCTATAGTACCAGAAACATTCTTTAAAAATAGTGTTGGGAGAGCTGTAACCGTTTTTGAGCCAGCGGCCAGAATTACAAAAGGGGCGACAACCTTGACACATTTTTGCAAAAAATGCCCTAAAGGGATAACTCTATCAGCTGTTTAACTTTTAAAACAAATAGTTTTACAATCGACGAAGTACGATGTTTAAACGTATCTAATATTTCTCATAAGCGCTCAAAGCCTGTTGAAAAATACAAATCATTTCATTATTATAATTAATTATTATAATCCATCACGCGATATACCTAGTTGAATCACTGTTATCTCGAACTTTTTGAAAAGCTCCCTAGGATTGTTCACTTCTCTTCGAAATATTTTTATTTTAACTTCCAAGTATTTGGGTCAGGCTGTATATAATCTTTTATTATCACTTCATCGTTTTTCTGTTTATTCAGTTGTCTTGTGGTATTTTTGATTGCAAATGAACTAAAATGAAAGACAACGAATACATATTTTATCTACATTGGAAATATTCAACAAGAAACAAACTCTTACGGTTATTACTTTACTGTAAATCTTATCGCGTGCGGGATCCTCGACTTGCTTTGCTTTTAGTTCGTACCAGCGTTGCCAGTTTTTTTTTTTTGCCAAGTCGGGATTTTGGAACTCTTTGAGTGAAAACAGCGGGATTCTTTCGTCGAAAGCGGGACATAGTAAAAAAACGTATATTATAATCAGAAGTTTTCAAATACCTATTTATCTTTTTATTTGAATTAAAATTACGTTTACGTGACAATAGATAGAAAAAATTGCCATAGAAAATGTATTTTAATAAAAATATAATATTTTAAATCAGATTTATCCTATCGTTAAATAGTTGAGTCTTATTCGTCTTCAGAATAAAAAAAAAAACAGAAATCAAAAAAGTTTCCTCAGCACGCTGTGCGCACGGTCGAGTTATTCCCGAAAAGCGGGACTGAGCCTGTCCCGCGCGGGACATTGAATTTTGATTTAAAAATCGGGACATTCCGCCAAAATCGGGACGTCTGGCAACGCTGGTTCGTACTGTTCATCTCTCATCTGCGTCTTGACCTATGTTATTCGGGAAGCGGACTTTTCAGTCAGATCGGCTTAGGAGTTACTGAGATTATCCACGACAAACAAACATAAGCATATTTACTTAAATTTCGTCTTTATAATTGGTACTAGTCGCCTCTCGCGGCTCCGCACACGATTGATATTTAAAACAGTAATGGAGCCGTCGCCTCCACCGCGTTATTAGGTGCGGGTAGACAAATCTAAGTTGCGTTAAATGTTCCTTATCAATAAATATAGCAGCGTGTTAGTCAGGCAGTCTTCGGACTTGATTTACGATTATTGAGATTTCGGACTAAAAACTTATTTTTATCAAATTTAGCCGATGTTACTCAGGGATAGTGTAGCTTTTTATTAGTGATAGAATTTTTAGAATCGGTTCAGTAGCTCCAGAGATTAACCTATAAACTAATTTTGACCTTTTTATCCGACTAAGGCGAAGCCAAAAGGAAGGGTTATGAGTTTAGCCTAGTGACCTAGTCTATATTTGCTTGTATTTACGGATGTTCCACCGTAGCGCCTAAACTATTATCCGATTTTGATAAATAAGGTGTCAATCGATTCGTTATTATGGCCCGGGTAACATAGGCTACATTTATTTTTGAATTTTGGTCCCAGAGGGGAGCAAATTGAAAACAAATAAAAAATAAGTTAAAAAAAATAATGTACCTAAATATAAAAAATAAGTTCAAAAACTAAAACCCGACTACTGAAAAGTATGAAACAAGAAAATATTCTCATCTGAGGATAGCCGTAGTCATATGCCACCTACCCTAACAAAACATTACATTTTAATAGTATAGTAAGCGATCATAACCTCTATAGGGCAACGTACATTACGCTCAGCGTTGCCAGTTTTTTTTTTTGCCAAGTCGGGATTTTGGAACTCTTTGAGTGAAAACAGCGGGATTCTTTCGTCGAAAGCGGGACAGTAAAAAAACGTATATAATCAGAAGTTTTCAAATACCTATTTATCTTTTTATTTGAATTAAAATTACGTTTACGTGACAATAGATAGCAAAAATAGCCATAGAAAATGTATTTTAATAAAGATATAATATTTTAAATCAGATTTACCCTATCGTTAAATAGTTGAGTCTTATTCGTCTTCAGAATAAAAAAAAAAAAAAAAAAACAAATCAAAATCAAAAAAGTTTTATTCATTAGAAAAATATGGCGTTTCAAACAATAGTCTGTGGAGTGAGTGTTACAAATTGCAACTTACAATAACAGAATAATTATTTATAAGAATTACTTATTCATGATATTTCTGTGAAGATTTAACTTCTTTTAAAGTTATCCCCGAATTATCCCTGAAAAGCGAGACTGAGCCTGTCCCGCGCGGGACATTTAATTTTTATTTAAAAATCGGGACGTCTGGCAACGCTGATTACGCTATACATCTAGAGAGGTCTCATATATATGAGATGGCATACGACCACGGCTTTCCTCAAATGAGAATATTTTCTTGTTTCATACGTTTCAGTAGTCGGGTGTTAGTTTTTGATATTATTTTTTATTATTATAGTATAGACTATATAGACAATCAAGAGTTCAGATGACTGTTTATAAAACACGCAGTTTTCATTGATATTTTCATTTGTTTATGTTTTATAAAGAAATAATTTTGAAAATTTTGGGATAATTTACCCGAAATTGCGTAGTGTTCGTCTTTATTTTATGATATCAAATTTTGCATTCCTCTTTAATACGGACCTGCCAAGCCATATCATTTGTATTGTAAATAATAAAATACATGTTTGCATAATCGTTTTTAACGATCAGAATAACTCTTTATTTTTATAAAAGAAATGTTTTATTATAATATCCTATTTACACAGTGTTTTTTCGTACTTTTCGTCCGTAAAAACGTTTTAATTGTATTGTTTGTTGTGCAATTTATATTTTTTAATAAATAGCTCACTAATCATTCAATTGCGTTTGATTACTTCGATTTCTGTTTCAAATTAGTTCAATAACATTACCAGCGGTATAATGTCTCAATTTGAAAAGTTTTGTAGTGTGCATTAAAAACTAATTAAACTAAAAAAATACTAAAAACTTGCCTTTACGATTATTCATTTAAATTTATGATAATAAGCTGAAAAACTACTATAGGCACTGAGTATATATAGATAAGTATTTTTCAACAAAAAGTTGAGGAAATATATAAATGCGTTCGAAACTTTTATTCACGGTAATAAAAACCGTACTGATTAGGTATATAAAACAATAACCTCTGTCTTTAATTGCGAATTTTTCGGGTATTCTGCAGCTATACGAAAGAAGGCACATTTAAAAATTTTTAAAAAACCTTAAATTTAAATCACCTTCAATTATTGAAGGTGATTTGATAAAAGTTATAATTCTTTTCTTATTACGTGGGTTTTTTGAATAAGGCTATAAAGTTGAAGACATTTATTTTTTTCATTGTAAAAGCTCATAATTTTGCAACAGCAGCATCATATACCTACCTATATAACAAAACACAATCTCCGTTACTTTAAAACTAAAACCTAGTCAAGTCGCGAGTATACAAATAGTTCAAGTAGTGAAATCTAGCAAGGAATCTAGCGGCAAATCCAGCCTCGTGTTCAGTGGAATTAATATATTGTAATTGGGCTGTTGTTATTCATTTGACTTATCGTAGCTGTGCTGTACCTAGTACATTAAATTACATATTATTTACTCACACATACATACAAACAGTAAATACTTGCATGAATGTATATACAATATAGGTACACGAGCATGTATTTATTAGTCATTGACTCATTATGTATTCTTTAAATTCAAGAACAAAGACAAATTAAGACAAAATTATCAAAATACAAATTTAGTTGTGTAAATATCTTATTGTTCGATACATATTTTGTACAGCATGGTCGCAAACAATTTTCAGTTTTATAGAAAGTAGAGTCTTTTGAATAACATATTATATTGAATATGAAGTAGGTAAATTAAATTAAATTCAACTTATGGTATGATGAATATGAATTATGCAAACTTTACAGAATATTGAACATATTTTATTTGATAAAACTGGTGTATGAGAGATTTAGATAAAATTGACATCATCAGAAAAGTGTAATGTAAGCACCGAAAATGTAGAAAAGTATTGAATGAATACTGTATCATCAAATTGACATTTTTTTGAGTCGTTTAATTGAATCAACATTCATAATTGAATTTGTAGCATTCATCTGATGATGGAAAAATGCAACTAATGGTGAAAAGATTATCGTTTTGAGTATGTGCAGACGTTGTTTTTGTTTTAGATTTGGTTTTGAAAATAAATGTGGCGTCTTGCCCGAGGAAAGAAAGTATATAAAAGTATAGTTTTCTTTTCTACTGTTATGCTGATAGGTTACCAAACTTGTAATGTTTTTTTTTTGTTAATTATTATTTTATTTAATTTCCTGTGATTTATTTCATTTGAGATAATTATGAAAAATTTCTCTCGCAGTTTTTATAATAAATGTAAAATGAAACATAAAAATCTTCGTCCATTTATCTATTATTTTTTGTTCATATTGTTAAAATTTTAGATCTGGTTTGATGCATTAATATTTGACATAATAAACCGGAAATATTCAGTTACTTCTATATTTAACTTCTATGATATCTTACATTGAAATCTGACGTATTGAAAGCAGATTTGTTAAGCCAAACAAAGAGAAATTCATTTATCAAAAATTTGTTTAAATATGGCGAAAAACGCTTTTTTCCATAAAACTATTCTTTTCAATAAATGTTCGTTTAAATCAAATTTTACAAATAAATATGTCAACCATTGCGATTAGTAGTTAACGAGACAAGAAAACGACCTCTTATCCCAATTAACTTTACTAAACTAATACAGTAGAATCCTTGTAAGTCGAACTTCAAGACGTCCAAAAATTTGCGTTATATAGCGTTTTTGGCTTATGAAGGATTTTGTAAGGAAATATTTGTCTTGTATGGGCTATGTGCAAGGAGGCGGAGTTAGAAATTTATCGATGCGAGCGTTTGTGGTGAGCACTAGGGGAAACTTCAAACTCCAATTTTCCGTATGTCAGTGATCAATGTTTATAAAAAGTGAAAATAGTTATAATTTTATGACGTTTTTTTATTTACAAAGAAAACATGGGCAAAGCTAAACGATCTGGAAATGCTTGTTGTGTTCCGGGCTGTTGCGCTGATGGCGATTTAAGTAAAATAAGACCATTGGCGCCCTAATTTGACGTTCCGCTGTCAGTGTAAACAAATTAACATCAGTTAAAAAGTTATAAATTAACGTAGATATAACTTCTTGTATATGAACGAAACTCAGCTCTGACGCGCAAAACGATAATAGAGGACATCCACTGAAGCAAAAAGACTTAATTTGTCCTCTGTCCAAGAAGAATGCGATGTGAAAATTATCTCTTTGGAACGCGGTGTGAAGATATTATTATTATGACAGTGGCAATGCTTTTTATAGCATTGTATGTAAATTATTTACCAACTAGAAAGATTATATTTGTCTGTCTAAAGAATTCATTGCAATCGAAACGAAATAATCAACATTTCGTCGTTGGTTCTGTAATACCTCTTATGTGCAAAAAGTAAAATTTGCAGGAAAGGCCAAAAAATGGTTATTTTAGCAATGGATGGTAAGAACTATAGCAATTTCAGATGTATATTATACTGATTTATACTTATCTTCATTATACGTGTTTAATTAAGACGAAGTATTTTCTTAAAAAATATTTAACATTAATTTCGGATTTATTGGCACATGGGAGGAATTATTTGATACAACGTTTCACATAAGAGTTATTTCCCCTTGTTGGTTACTGTAAAATTAATTTGGAGGTATTACTAGTGTATAGAGCTCCGTTTCCTGAATCTTTTCATCTAAAAAACGCAAAATCTGCCAACTATGCACATAAGAGCTATTACAGAACCAACGACGATTTCCTAATTGAAAAAAAATTGCTGTTATACTTTGACGTTAGTATAGGGGTGTCCTCGAAATCAATTCCCGAAGAAAAATTTTATTACCTACAAAATTGCACTTTTTAACATGAAAAATGCTGACTTAAAACAAAAGAGCATGTTATATTTTACAAGCTTTTATTGAACTTGATATGTTTGTTAGTCAGTGAAGGTCAAATCTTATAAGTCGATTTTGAAACACTTAATGTTTGATCAATTACTTTGAAATTTTGCGAACTAAGGAGGTTGAGCCGTTTTACGAAGATAATGAAAAAAATCTGAAATAAAGTTTTTTTAATAGATTTTTTTTATGACAAAATTTCCTGTAAAAAATCCAAAATCATTAGGAGATTTATAAAGTTAAAAATTTAAAAAAACTTTTACATGTAGTCTTATGGAAAATATGTCAACCTAGTATGCAAACGGTACATTTTAATTTTTTGCAAATAGCCAAATAATGTTAGCAGTTCCGAAAACTAACTATGTAAAGCATCGATGTCTTACGCATATTTTAATATTTTTTCCAATTTAATTAGGAGACTTTTAATCAATAAAAAAAATTATTAAACCTTATCACTTTTCGATTAAAAAATGATTTATTTATGCCTTTATGACAATAATTTATTGGTATCTTCGACTTATAAACTATAAAAGTTCCCATTTAGAATTCGACTTACTTTTGATTGGGACTGTAACGGATCAACCTCCTTAATACTTATGTAGTAACGATGACAATACAATAATCTGATAACCATATGACATGATGCTGCAGTCTGGATAATATTTCTATATACAAACGGTTTTTAAGGTCATTGGAGATCAACTTTGTTTTTTTAAAATGGATATTTTGTCCCTAACATTTTTTTTTGAAATCACCAACTTTTTCGACATATAGCTCGATTCGCACAATTCAAGGAATTATAAGTTAGGCATGGAATATTAGATTTTTGATTTTATACCAACAATAAACTCAAAATGCGTATTAGACCCAAATAACCCAGACAATGGTGATTCTTAAAAAAAAATTCCAATATTTTTTTTGTTTTAACTTTTAAGTCATACGCTGAGAATCAACTGATTACTCCGTTGTTAATTTATTGTTTGGGATTGAATTGATAATATAATTTTAATCACTTACGATAATTGATTAGTATGTTGCTATGACGTCAGTAAACTTATTAGTACACTTTCAACGCTAATTATACATTTTTAATACGTTATTGTCTTTTCTTATAGATAATTTCTTCTAATATTGACAATTAATCATATAGTACCTACTCTAAATATTACGTTAATAATGTCGTTTAAATATTTATAGCAGTTCAAGAATAAAAGCATTTAGAATGAGGAAAAAATCAATTCTAAGAAATAATTGAAAGTTTACTTTATTTATTATACAGGGTGATGATTATATATTCATAAAAACACGTTGTTTTATTTTATAGTTTAAAGTTTACTAAGAAAAAGTGTCCGTGGGCACATAGCCTATAAACCAACAGACTTTTAGCTAGATATATTATGTTTAGCGAGATTTTTGATATGGAGATATCCATTGAATTCACAAGCTTAAAAAATCCTAAGCTCTAAAAATATGTTTTCGAGTGCGCTGAATCCGAATATGACATTTTTATAAACATTACCTAGTTTTCGGCTATTTTTCTATTTCTAAAAAAAAGCACTAAAGTTTAACATGGAACATGTTTGTGAATTAAATATATCCCTATATCTAAAATCTCGCTAAACATATATCTGTAGCTAAAAAACTATTGGTTTTTAGATTATACGCTCATGGACACTTTTTCTTAGTGACCTTTAAGCTATAAATTAAAACCATTTTCGATCAATTTAACCGAGAACCAAATCCTATATCGTTTGTGCGGAGCCTTGATAGTTGAAATTTGAATATAAAAAATAGTATACGTTTAAATTAAATACAGTGCGCTGTGCGAGTGCTCAGGAAATCCAACCGATGCGCATACGTAGCTGATAATGTTTTGAGTGTGATGTCGGAACACTGTAAACATGTTTTGTTTGTGCGCGAAATCCTAATAAAACTAAAAACCATCTAAATTACTAATATCCGTCTCCAACAAACTTATCTGTGTGTATGTATGCATGCGTTAAAGGTAAATAAGTTCGTAGAATGTTCTAATAAAAAATTGTTACACATATTTCATTATGTAGTTAATAAATAATATGAACTGTAGGTATACTTATTCATATGTTATGTATGATGCCAAGTTATTTAGTTACAAGTTGCCTATTCTATATATAATGCCTATAATGTACGTAAGGTGCTGCCATCATTTAGTAGCTTCATTTATTGAAAAAAAAAGAAAAACAATTCAAACAAACTGTTTTGTTTTTATTGTCTGTACAGTGTTGTGAAAAGATGTTGCTATTTTGTGAATATCTATATATAAGAGTGCAGTGCTAAGTTTTTGTCACTTTCTAACAAATTAATTTTACGTAAATTAAAGCAATTATTCACCGTTAGTTATTTATTGGGTGCATTTATTCTTCATGTAGCCATAATTCTTCCGAATAAATAGCGATAATTCAATTCACCAAACATAATTATGTTTACTGCAGATATAAATCTATTCTGTCGTACTTCGTGGGTATAAATATTTATTCGTCTGATAAAATAATAATGGCCGCCACAGAGATCATACTACGTAACCTATAAACGCGGGCTCTTATATCTACAGTTTGCTCTTGTAAATTTATTTATGTGTTGTTTTATGTTTATTAACCTTTTGTGAAGTGTGAAGTTGTAAAACATTAAAGTTATAGTGGAAGTTTTGTGTGCAATTGGGTTATGATAAAACATTTTATGATTTTTTTTTGACATTTACACTAACGCCATCGGTCGGATTTTTGGGTGAACAACAAAATATTCAACAAAAATAGCAAGGGGTATAGTGCACTGTATATTTATTCTTTAACTAACTTTTCTACCCGATACTTTGCTTAGTGAATTGAAAGTAAATTTTATTCAACGAATTTTGATCCAAGATCAGTAATTTCTATCTTTTATTTTAACATTAACCCTGGACAATATAGCGCCATTAATATGACCAGGGAATATTTTGCAAAACGATGGAACTATTGTTCAGAAATGGTAGGCAGTGACTAATCATTACAGTACTTCACGTCGCAATATGAGCGACACAATTTTTATGCATGAGAAAATCTATAATAACGGGTAATGTTTATGTTGTTTTATTACCGTGCTGCTACATTAAGCTTGTTAGTATAATGAATTAATTATAGACTAAGATCCCGGAACCGCCAGACCTATGTCATTTCAGTACTGCTAAAACGTGCAATATTTAATGAAAATATGCCAATCTGCTAGCTTGAAAGCGGGGCCCTTTTAGAGATAACAGGTTTTAAAGGTACATAAAACACGTGCTTACCTACGTACGCAATGGTATGCATTTATATGAGAGCGAATGATTTTTTTATAGCTTCATTAAATTTAGGTTTTTTATTTGTTTCATGGAGTTTTTCTCTCTTAAACTCATGGACTAGTCTGTTTGTGTGTAAACGAATAAAAAACCTATACATTAATGCATCAAGCTGTCAAAAACAAAATCATCTAATGCTCTCACTCGCACTCATATGCATATGCATAATACCATCGCGTACGTAGGTAAGCACGTGTTTTATGTAGCTGTTATCTCTAAAAGGCCCCCGCTTTCAAGTTAGCAAATTGGCATACATTTTTAACTAAATATTGTACATTTACTGATAAAATCTTCGCAGTACTGAAATGACGTAGGTCTGCGGCAGGTCTGGGATCTCGGTATATTAGTGATGTAACGAATATTGTATTCGCATATTTTTTAACAATCGCCTTCGCAAAATTCATGCTAATATTAATATCAGAAAAAATCATATAGTTAAGTATATTTTTTTAAATGTGTAAATAATATTAAATCTGTCAATAAATATATATTAATTTCTTAGCATTCTTATTAGAAAAGTTTTTATCTTACTACTTTGTTTAAAAATTACAACCCAAACTAATATAAAGCGTTTAAAAAAAAATATATAACTAAGTTTTTTTCGCTGAACTAGTGATGTGCCGGATATCCGTATCCGTTAGTTTTTGGCGGATCTTTTACCTTATTAATTTTCAATTCATAGATGAAATTTTATATATATAGGTGATCAGGTAATAATGAAAACCTGTTAAATTCCATTCAGATTATTTTTCATTTTTTAAAATCGTATTTGGCACCTTTATATTGCAAACATCTATCGTAATGAGTACCATACAAATAGTGCATAACTCAAAGGTACTAAATCAACTATCTTTATAATGAGATATTGCACATCGATCTTTGGAAAGAGACAATCTGTTATGAGAGTTAACTCTTAAAGAGGTCAATAACTTTTTCCCATAACAGAGGTCGATGTGCAATATTTACCGCCGCGTACTCTAAGAAAGTTAAGATCCGTATCCGCGGATCTTGAAACCAAAAATCCGTATTCAGATCCGTATCCGCGGATATACATTTTTAACGATCAGGCACATCACTACTCTGAACACTGAACAGAACACACACTATAATATGGCATAGTGTTTGTTTGGAGGGCGTTTGTTCAGTCGCAAAACTGCCTGCAAGACACCGAGCAAGCGAACGAGCTCGAAACTCAGCATCGTGTGAAATTTGACTCGAAACTTCGCATGAGTAGAAACTTTCATGTTCTTTCAATCCACAATTTTCTTTTGCACAATACTAGAGGCGGTAATACATAATATTATGTATCTATTGTATAGTCTGTACTCTACCTATGTAGTCAAATATCTATTTGCATACCTGTTATTATCTCTCTCGGTACAAAAAGGAAACGTAACTCGCTTGCGCAGTCGATAATAATCGCTATATTTCCGTTATTCTGCAGATTTGTAAACGATTCTCCATTATTTAGGCAGATAGAAGTGTACCTTTATTATAATGTATTGACCAACTTCGTTATATTTTATGTAGGTTTTGGTATATTATGGTGTTTCTTTGTTATTGTGTAAACGTTTACAAATTTTATCTATACTTTATTATCAGTATATAAAAGTTTTATTAATTTTCTGTATAGGGGAAAAAGTATTGCGGATATACTGGGTGTAGAATTCTTAAACGAACGTATATTTTAGACGCGATCCCGTCCGGTTTCACTCGGGTGTAAAAGAACGAATGGGGAAGGGAGGAACATGAGTACACACATTCATCTTAGTTTACCGAGATGAATGTTGTGTCCAAATTTCATGATGATCGGAGTTACCGTTCAAATGTTTTTGTCGATAAAAAGCGGTAATTACACTTTTTTTAACTAATAATTTTTTTTTAATTTAATTAAATAAAATTGAAATAAATTTAAATGTAAGCCTTAGAAGAAAGCAATGTAGAAAATAAAAAAAAAATAAAAATATATTCGCCCAACGTAGGGCTCGAACCCACGACCCTGATATTGACAGTCGTAAGCTCTACCAATTGAGTTAGCCGGCGTCGTATTCTGGCAACGCTAATATGAGTATATTTAGTTAGTGCATTTCACCTGAATAGAAGCTTTGTTTTGAGATACATTTTGCAACATTTTTCATTAATGCTCCGCCCCTAATGGTCGTAGCGTGATATTATATAGCCTATAGCCTTCCTCGATAAATGGGCTATCCAACAAAAAAATGTTTAAATTTGAACCGCAGTAGTTCCTGAGATTAGCGCGTTCAAACAAACAAACTCTTCAGCTTTATATATTAAGTATAGATGTGGTATTCACTCGATATGCTGTGAATAGGGATGTTGACTATTTTTCGGAACAGTTTTTATTATGTAATAGACCCTTAATAAACACCGAAATGCGAAAAAAAATTCACTTCTGCATCATTTAATTAGTTGATTTGTTGATTCGTTTTTTGTGATATTTTATAACACTTATGTCATAGGTTATTTTTGAGGTTAGTTAACTTGCAACTATAAAGAAAGCCATACTATTTTTACTAAGTACCTACTTTTAAGAAAATACTTAATATAAATTATATCGTTAAATAAATTTTATATCACTTTCTACGAAATACCTCTGCACGACAACTCTACACCCATAAATACAACATCTAATGTCAGCTGTCATACTAAGACGTGATGTCACAAGCGTTTTCGCGATTAAAAAGATAAAAATGCAATAATTTGCGTTAAAATTTAATTTATTGCTGAAAATATTTTTTTTTCGGAAATATTAGACGTGTACCTACATTGTAGAACTGGATTTCAAAATCTGTCATCATGCCTATTCAATAGACATCCCTGTATATGCCACGTTTTGCTAAAAATGCACAATTGTTTGGATTACAATATTTTGTACATATGTCCAAGCCAAACGCTATCGACGTAGCGACGTTGTTTTTAATTTCCGATTTTTTGTTTTTGTGTTCTGTTTTATTTTTTTTTTTTTTTTGGAATTGACACGGTTTAAGAGTCGCGCGACGAGGGGAGGGTTGCATCGCATAACCAGCCGCCACGACCCGTCACACGGTTAAATGTATCTCTCTGCCTGTGAATGTGTGTGTGTGTGTGCGTGAGAACTCCTCCCCCTGCTGTTCTTGTCGCCCCGTTTCAACCCTCCGACGCCACGAACGCTCTCTCGCGTCAGACGGTTCGCCATCTAGCTGGCCCCCGGTGTTTCCCCGTTACGCGGCATCGTCAACCGCACTCGGTTCGACACACCGTCCTATCTCTGGTCGTATAGGTACGTTTCATATTAATTTCGAACGGCATATAATGTACATATTGTAATAATAATCCTTGAAGTTATCTAATTTGACTTTTAAAAGGACCCTTGTTTCATTCTTTGAAATCGTTTTGATTTTTATTTAATTGCATTTTCATTCATTAACATGAAGATTGACTCTATTCAATAAATAGAGTAACTGTGATCCATTGAAGTTAATGATGAGTATTTGGAAAGAATTCCGTGGCATAAGGATCGAAAATGAAGTAATACTGAGATTTTTTAAACTTGCATTTAATACTAACGTTTCGATACGTTTTGCTTACACTCTGAAGATGATACAAAACGTATCGAAACGTTAGTATTAAATGCAAGTTTAAAAAAATCTCAGTAATGCTTCATTTTCGATCCTTATGCCACGGAATTCTTTCCAAATACTCATCATTTATTCATTAACACTTTTATTGATTGGTAATATACACTCAGATAAATAAATGAAAAGGAGAACAGCCAGGGCCGGATTAACCCTATCCGAGCCCCTAGGCAATGCAATCAGGTCTTTTCAAGTTGATGAAGGGATGTGAGTAACTTCCAGATGATCGGCTCCACGTATCCTGTTACTTCAATGTCTTATGTGATATTGTAACAACATGATTACTTTGACTTGATGCTGCAGCATCGCCTTACCTGACTCGTTATAGCTTTATTGAAATGGTCTTAATGAATAGGTTATAGATAATTGAGCTATCCGGGCTTGTAGTCCTGAAGCGCTAATATTGCAATATTTAGTTAAGGCATTTCACCTGATAATTTTTGTCGGACGGACTAATTTTGAGATACATCATGCAACATTTTTCATTTATGTTCCGCTCCAATTGGTCGTAGCGTAATATTATATAGCCTATAGCCTTCCTTGATAAATGGGCTATCCAACAAAAAAAAAATTTTCAATTCGAACCAGTAGTTTCTAAGATTAGCGCGTTCAAACAAACAAACTCTTCAGCTTTATATATTAGTATAGAAGTATAGATAGATTATTGTTAAAAATTGAGGTTTGATACGAAAATAGAACTGAAATGTTGTTATTTCTTTAGAAAGCTGGTGTAGGTTGTAAGACAAAGTAATTACAATGTAAGATATAAAATGCATACTGTAGAGTATAGACAAATAATCATAATTAAAATATTGTACATCGATATGCGACCTGTTGCTTGTTGAGGTCATTTTGTCGGTCTGCCAAATATAGACAGTCCAGTGAAAGAGAGTGTAATGTGTTTCATTCAATGAATTAATTAAGGGTATTAAACAACACTTTTTAGGGCTACGTACCTCAAAAGGAAATAGAAATCAATTAAGATCGCTTACTATTGTTAAAATGTATTGTTTTGTTAAGATTTAATATTGTAAACTGCTGAGGTATATTTTTTTTGTACCCGGAAGTGTACATGCATTTTTTTTTCAAATGGCAATATATATTTCTTTTTACATTTTCGAAATTTCCATTTTTTTCTCTATAAATTCATATAAAATTTTCATAAGATGACATAAGAAAATATTCGAGAAAAACTTTATCAAGTGATTAAATACACAGTATTGATTATCTTTATATAGGTATGTATACCTATACTTCTTCTGTCCGTGTGTATGTAACTGAACTCCTCCTAAACGGCTGGATCGATTTTGATGAAATTTTTTGTGTGTGTTCAAGGGGATTCGAGAATGGTTTAGATTCACAATTTGGTCCACTGGAAAATGTTTTTTTAATTAATTTTTAGAAAATAAGCTTCTATTCAGGTGAAAAACCGTGAAATGCACTAACTAAATATACTCATATTAGCGTTAAGAGTACACAACGTCGGATGGCTCAATCGGTAGAGCGTGCGACTATCAATGTCAGGGTCGTGGGTTCGAGCCCCACGTTAGGCGAAAATATTTTTATTTTTTTTTTATTTTCTACATTGCTTTAAATTTATTTTAATTATATTTAATTAATTAAAAAAAAATTATTAGTTTAAAAAAAGTATAAATACTGCTTTTTATCGACAAAAGCTTTTGAACGGTAACTCCGATCATCATGAAATTTGGACACAACATTCATCTCGGTAAACTAAGATGAATGTGTGTACTCATGTTCCTCCCTTCCCCATTCGTTCTTTTACACCCGGGTGAAACCGAACGGGACCGCTATTTTTTCATCGTACTCCACTCTTGTGTAAATGGTTCATAATTATTACTACATATTTAATTAATAAATTGATGACGTTTTTCTCGAATATTTATGAATTTATAGAGAAAAAATGAAGATTTCGAAAGTGTAAAAAGAAATATGTTTCCATTTGAAAAAAAAAGATGCATTCACACTTTCGACTCAAAATATTTACATGTTCGTCCGACTCGCACACGCCACTCTGCGTCTATAAAAAGTTGAACATTGTGCCGATAGCCGCATAGCGTCTCGTCTAGTCCAAATGCATCATTCTTTACGGTTGTCCTTTATCCTCCTACATTGTATCAATCATGACGTTTAGTTAAATGCAGCGCTTATTCAAATGTACGGCAAATTGTTAAACCAAAAAAGTCAACGACCTCTCTCATCAGTGTCTAAAGTGCCATCACTACAATGCATAACAACGTTCTTTTATACTTCTTTCTAAAAATTATTTTCTGCTGTAAAAGCAAATTATTATTATTTAGGGTTCCGTAGGCAAATGGCAACAGGGCCCTCGCGCCCCAGAGTGCGATGTGTGCGATGCACGCGGGCGGCACATCAAGGGGCGGCAAATGGCTTAGTTGTGTTATGTTTTTTGTACTGTATTATAGAAAAAATATATAACTGATATTATATTAATTTTATTTGCATACTCAAGCCTGCGTGAAAACTCTTACGAGTAGTTATTTATTTTTTGATAAACTAATGATTATTTTGACTTAATGAATTCTCTCAGCTCAGCGGTGAAACGAAATTTTTCTCTCAATCATAAGTACGACAGGAGAAGAACGCCGTGAAAAATCGCACAGAGTAAACTGTTTTTGTAGAGAACAGTTTACTCCGCGGAGTGATTTTTTTAACGTGAAGAGAGAATTTTTGAAGTTCACTCTGTACGGAGTGAATTGCACTTACGATATTAGTTATTTAGGATTTTTAACGTTTTTCAATTTGACATATCGTCTAGTGAGTTTATCCCCAATAAGGGGCGTCAATTATGAATACGCACGCGGGCGGCGTGAGGTCTTACGAGGGCCCCGAATGGCAAAAAACGGAACTCGTATAATTTCGTCATGTTCGTCCGTTCGTTCATCATCATTTCGTAGGAAAAAAAAGTATAAGAAGAATTCTTGTAGACAATTGCATGGTCTACAACTTTTGTCTGACCTATTTTTTTAGATACCATTTACCGTTTACGAGAAAAGTCGATACTTTTAAACTTTGGCCTGGAATAAATTTTTTAGCAGATCTAGGATCGGTGGGGACTTTTGATATTTCATTTGGAATAGTGTACTTAAGAGCTGTACCAATTTTCAGCTCTATGCGAATTATTGAAAACCTACCACTATTTTTTGTTTATTTGCCCGGACTATACAATTGTAGTATTAGCTTTCCTTACACAAAATTGATGTTAACCCTTGTCTACCAGTTTTTTTTTTCAACCCCGTGATGGATTGTGCGTTTGAAAAAAAAATGAAGACTTTAACTCGGTTCGATTTTTGAACGCTAATGCAGTCGCAGGTTCGCCATTAAAAGATGGTCGACTTGTCTTCGCCGCGTGAAACAGTCTGCGCAATTTGGCCTCAATATCGCGACTCCTTTAGTACCGTTTTTGTTCCCATTTATCCGTACCCCATCGGAGTACACACACACACACACACATCCATACATAAAGCACGTCGTCTTTCTCGTCTATAGTTAAGTGCGCTTCGTATCCGAACGCAGTACCACACCGGGGCGATATTGTTTACACAGCGAGAGCATGTGGACACACACCAGTATGGCGTCAGTCGGTTCCGCGACACATTTCATTTCTCTCGACGGCGACGCGCTTTTCTCCCGCCGCCGCGGCGGACCGACCATCGCGCGTCGTCATCGTCATCGTCGTCGTCGTCATGATGATCATCATCAAACCAAACGCCACCCACACACACATACACACACAGAGAGAGAAAGACAGTGTATAGAGTGACGGCGGTATATATATCGTCTCTTTTCTGTCTCTGTTGGGCCGCGTGCCCCGTGTGTTTGTGAGGAGTGAATCAATACCGTAATACCTTCTATACCTACAGTGCCACTGTTATACCTATATAACGTACATATTCGAGTATAACCTTCCTTCTATGCCATGTCTCTATGTATATATATATATGGAGAGACGGCGACGGGTCGACATCCATCGGCCATACACACAACATACATAAAGAGAGAACCTCTGCCTGGATGCCTGCAACCGCCTGCCCTGTGCCAGCCTCCCCCTTGCGAAAGCGCGGCGAGTGCTATTGTGGAGCCTATACAAATACATGTACACACACACACACACAAAAGTATAGATAGATCGCTCACAGGATTCAGAGAGACGTAGGTGCCTTTGTGAGTTGTGTGAATGTGTGTGTGTGTGTGTGTGTGCGGGGTACACTGTCGCCGGCGTAATCCGAATGCGATACGGCGGCGAAGAATGAAGATACGAACGAATTATACTGTGTAGCGTTCAGTGCCATGGTTGGAAGATGCTTCGATATTGAGAATTAATACGTGTATTAATTAACTAGCGGTCCCGCCCGGTTTCACCCGGGTGCAAAAGAACGAGTGGGGGGGGGACATGAGTACGCACGTTCATCTTAGTTTACCGAGATGAATGTCGTGTCCAGATTTCATGATGATTGGAATTACCGTTCGACAGTTTGTGTCGGACGGACAAATTTTGAGTTTATACATTTTTCATTGATGCTCCGCTCCTATTGGCCGTAGCGTGATATTATATAGCCTATAGCCTTCCTCGATAAATGGGCTATCCAACAAAAAAAAAAAATTCAATTCGAACCAGTAGTTTCTGAGATTAGCGCGTTCAACCAAACAAACAAACTCTTCAGCTTTATATATTAGTATAGATCACTGAAGTGAAAAGAAGAAGCGGAAGATTTTGAAGTTTTGCTCTGTTATCTAGATGTCGCCTTCATTTAAAGCCATATTTTATCTAACGCACACAAACGTAACGCCTTCCCATAAAAGTGTCGCGCCAATTGCACGGTTTTACTCACAACCAAACGCGCCATTAGATGTTTCACATCAAAAATTAAAATGTGTTTGAATGTGGGAGATCGGAAAGATGTGTTAATGTGAATACAAAATTTATTTCCGACTAGATGAAACCCGGATGCATTTCCATTATTTGGCATAGCTACTCCTTTCTCGACATAGATCCCCCTAATAAATTACGAAATTGATGACATTCACGTGATCAACGTCCTGACAAATCTTGAAAATGACACCCGTGTTGATTTTTAGACTATTTATCTCTTTTCACCCTCTGAAGGTGTTGTTTTTGAAAAATCACGAAACACTTGTTTATTTATTTGTTGACAGGAGTAATCCCGCGCATTTTCGAATTGATACGTCTATCTTATATTTCTCCATGCAAATTTTGAACCCCCGTTACACCCTTTTAGGGGTTGAATTTTCAAAAATCCGTTCTTAGCGTATGCCTACGTCATAATAACTATCTGTGTACCAAATTTCAGCCCAATCCGTCCAGTGGTTTGAGCTGTGCGTTGATTCTCCATGTAAATTTTGAACCCCCGTTACACCCTTTTAGGGGTTGAATTTTCAAAAATCCGTTCTTAGCGGATGCCTACGTCATAATAGCTATCTGCGTGCCAAATTTCGGCTCAATCCGTCCAGTGGTTTGAGCTGTGCGTTGATTCTCTATGTAAATTTTGAACCCCTGTTTACACCCTTCTAGGGATTGAATTATCAAAAATCCGTTCTTAGCGGATGCCTACGTCATAGTAACTATCTGCGTGCCAAATTTCAGCTCAATCCGTCCAGTGGTTTGAACTGCGCGTTGATAGATCAGTGAGTCACGATTACCTTTTATATATTTAGATTTTTGTTTTAAATTTCGGCGGCAATCGGGCAGCTGCTCTATTGATAAAAATGTTGAAAATATATTAGACAGCTTCTTATCGTATTTTTAAGTGGCGGATGGTAGTTTTGAATGAGAATGCCTTCAAGTAGGTATATTAACAAGATCAGTACAGTAGTTGTCGTTTTGTTATGCAGTGACTCTCCCCTGCTGCGAAAACTGTCTGTGAAATAAAACTGGTTGAGAAGTTGACGGGCTTTTTTGCATGCCTACAATAATTCCTTCATGTTTTTAATGGTCATGACTAATTATCCAGTGGACGAAACAAAACTTATAACTAACCGTATACCATTTATGTGCAAACAATGAGATTTTATTTTTGCCATACACTTTTATTCTATACTGAGCATAGGAATAAAATCGCAATCGAACCATTAGGGTGCAAACATATACTTCTGTCTTTTTTTAAGCCGTAAGCACTGGCGTATCCAGAAGGACGCATGACCCGGCTTAAGAAATTTCTAATTTATCCCCTCCTGGGCCAAAAGCTGGGTACGCCCGTATTAACGTCTTAAAAAAAGACAAAGTTTTTGAAACCGAGATACGTGTATTCAGATTGAATGCAAGTGCATCAACCAATCCTATCTTCGGAGAAATCAGGGAATTACATCGAAGAAAGAGACGCAGATATATTTTCGATACGCTTTGTTGCG
Source organism: Xanthostigma xanthostigma (assembly GCA_963575645.1). NCBI lineage: Eukaryota > Metazoa > Arthropoda > Insecta > Raphidioptera > Raphidiidae > Xanthostigma > Xanthostigma xanthostigma. The sequence goes on along the minus strand of OY754472.1, from coordinate 6,535,363 downwards.
TTCACTTACCGCACATTGAGCCAGTTTTTTTTTTGCCAAGTCGTGATTTTGGAACTCTGAGTGAAAACAGCGGGATTCTTTCGTCGAAAGCGGGACATAGTAAAAAAACGTATATAATCAGAAGTTTTCAAATATCTATTTATCTTTTTATTTGAATTAAAATTACGTTTACGTGACAATAGATAGCAAAAATAGCCATAGAAAATGTATTTTAATAAAAATATAATATATTAAATCAGATTTACCATATCGTTAAATAGTTGAGTCTTATTCGTCTTCAGTATAAAAAAAAAAAAACAAATAAAAATCAAAAAAGTTTTATTCATTAGAAAAATATGGCGTTTCAAACAATAGTCTGTGGAGTGAGTGTTACAAATTGCAACTAATAAGATAATAATTATTTATAAGAATTACTTATGATATTTCTGTGAAGATTTAACTTCTTTTAAAGTTATCCTCAAAAAGCGGGACTGAGCCTGTCCCGCGCGGGACATTTAATTTTGATTTAAAAATCGGGACGTCCCGCCAAAATCGGGATGTCTGGCAACGCTGTTCATATAGTAAATTATTAAATATTATTATGTTTTTTGCAAACTATTTATTAATAGTTAATTCTTAAACAGATGCGTGGTGACACTAATGATTTGGTAGGCAATTTTTCGCAGCAAGAGGTAGAACTCTCTGCTGCTCCCACGCATTAAGGCATTAATTCTAATATATAAAGTTGTAACGGGAACTGTCTGTAATTTAGTTTTGGTTTTCAATTGTTTTGTATGATACCTGGATGAGAAAGTTTCTAGAATGTTTGTTTTGTACCGACTAGGGTTGCCAGGCCCTAAAATACAAAAACCGGACTCAGCACTATATTAGGCCGAACATTTTGCCCTAAAAACCGGACATATCTTTTTTCAAAGTCAAATTGATTTTTTTTTTTTATTTTAAATTGGAACGAATAAAGTGAATAAGATCCCGCAATTAAACAACGTCTTTAAAGGGAGTTTTGACATAATCAAATTTAATTTACACGGATGAAACCGGGCCGGGCAAGACCGTTAGAAAAGAAAACGATCCATAATATATCTATAGATGCATCAGGTGTACCCTGAAGTACACCTTTGCACGAACACACACACACACCAATGTATATGTAACGCTCTTTCGTGTTCAGATTCTGAACTGAACCGAACTCCGGCCCCTTCCACACGTACTTACCCCATTATGTATGTACAATATGGAACTGTCTTTGCATTTCGGTATAGAGATGTAAGAGTGCTTCTCAATCGGTGGCGGTCGCGACATTATTACTCGATATTTGGTACGACTGTGTAGGTTGCTTTAAACCGCTCAAACACAGTCGAACTCATGTGTTTTCATTGACATATTATGAGCTAGCAAACGCATTGTTTTTTTTTTTAATGAAAACCCACATTTTTATTGGCTAATTGGCAAGAGGAGAGAAAATGCTATCAATAACGTTTGAACTATTTTTGAGCCCAGATCATTTTTTTTCAGTAATGGTCATTTTATTTTTTTTACTCGCTTTCTTGTTTGTCTGTCCGGATGGACAGATACACATAATTCATTCTTACTTGTTTACCGTTGTAAGGCACATAGAAATCACTGGTCTATTGCTCAGTTGGTTCGAGCGTTATGCTAATCACGCGAAGGTCGCGATTTCGATCCCCCATGGGACATAAGTATGTTGAATTTGACTCTATTCAATAGAGTAACTGTGATCCATTGAAGTTAATGATAAAGGTATTTGGAAAAAATTCCGTGGCATAAGGACCGAAAATGAAGCAATACTGAAATTTTTTAAACTTGCATTTAATGCTGACGTTTTGATACGCTTTGTATCTCTGAAGATGATACAAACGCCTGCAAAATCCTGAAATAAAAGACCGACTCGTTCATAATGGGGCACCGCGTATATACGATTGTGTTATGATGTGTATGTATAATATTTCACGCGTAAAGATTAACCCCTCTGAAAAGTGGTAGGAATTGCGACTGGGAATTACATAACACTAATATGTTACGTTTTAAATATTTCATGTAGATGAAGGTGATCTAACTAATTTGTAATATTATTTATTATTATATAATGCTATTTTAGCGACCCGATCCTTTAACGCCCGCGTACAAATTTAAAATAGATATATAGTTCTCGCTTTTTAGCAGACACAACTTTGCATTATAATAGTTCAAGGGGAATTATAAAACGGTCGAATAAAAAAAAACTTGGTGACTGATGATGAGATACTGTTTTAATAACTTGAGCAGTATGAAATAGAGTAAGCGAAAAAATAACTAAACTAGCGACAAATATTGGTTAATAATAAAATCCAGAACGGGCTTACAAACATTGGGTTGTGAATAATCCATTTGAGAAATTAAAATAATAGTTGGGTGACTAAATTACTAAGTGAGCGACTAGAATGCCTTCGGTAATTTTGAAGCAGATATCTTCTTTTGTTTTTATTTTTTATTTTCACTTTGAGACTACAACTTAAAACTCACATTTTCATGAAGATTGAAAACCACCGCTTTTTTTGATAAAGGGGTATGCCAATTGTCACGCAGTGAAACGCGATGAGGCAAAGGTGGAGTTTTTAAAAAAATAATTCCGGGGTGAACGATAAAGGGGTATGCGAATTGTCTCGCAGTGAAACGGGAAGGGGCAAATGTGGAGTTTTTAAAAAAAAACTATTCCGGGGTGAACGATAACGGCATATGCGAATTAAATTGTTTGAATAGAACTGAGTTTTCTAAAAAATATATATTTAATTGACTGTCAATTAGGTAAATATACATTTTTTAGAAAACGCAGTTCTATTCAAACAATGAACTATTTAATTCGCATATCCCGTTATCCCTAAAAACGTTTACAGCTCTCCCGACGCTATTTGTAAAGCTAACGGGGTCGGGTAAACGCTATATGAAGGACCAAGAAGCACGCTTAAGTTTCTACAGGGGAATTTTTTTAAAAGCAATTTTCGTTAGGTGTGAAAGATTACGTAATATATAATTGTTTTTAAGTGGTATGTTTTTCCAGGATTTTTTTTCAATATTTCGTTTGTAGGGTCTGTTGTGTGATTGTCGGTCCTTCAATGTGCGTTCGCCCGAACCCTTTAACCCCAAAATAGCGTCGGGAGAACTGTAACAACGGGTAAATGTTGGAGTTGAAGAGATTGTGGATATATCCAATACTTTGAATATGTTACATAAATATAATATTCACTATTCAATTTTGTTAATAATATGTCGTCGTTGGTTCTGTAATAGCTCTTATGTGCATAGTTGGCAGATTTTACGTTTTTTAGATGAAAAGATTCAGGAAACGGAGCTCTATACACTAGTAATTACCTCCAAATTAATTTTACAGTAACCAACAAGGGGAAGTAACTCTTATGTGGAAAAGTTGTATCAAATAATTCCTCCCATGTGCCAATAAATCCGAAATTAACGTTAAATATTTTTTAAGAAAATACTTCGTCTTAATTCAACATGTATAGTGAAGATAAGTATGAATTAGTAATATACCTCTGAAATTGCTAGTTCTTACCATCCATTGCTGAAATAACTACTTTTTGGCCTTTCCTGTAAATTTTACTTTTTGCACAGAAGAGGTATTACAGAACCAATGACGATATGAATCCTTAATTTAATATACTTAAGGAGGAGGTTGAGCCGTTTTACGAAGATAATGAAAAAAATCTGAAATAAAGTTTTATTAATAGATTTTTTTATGACAAAATTTTCTGTAAAAAATCCAAAATCAATAGGAGATTTATAAAGTTAAAAATTGAAAAAAACTTTTACATGTAGTCTTATGGAAAATATGTCAACCTGGCATGCAACATTTTTTGCAAATAACCAAATAATGTCAGCAGTTCCGAAAACTAACTATGTAAAGCATCGATGTCTTACGCATATTTTAATATTTTTTCCAATTTAATTAGGAGACTTTTAATCAATAAAAAAAATTATTAAACCTTAGCACTTTTCGATTAATAATAATAATAATAATGTAGCTTTATTCTGGAATACTGTAAATACAGTGTAGAATGCGTCATATTAAATTTACAATGGATATTTATAAAAATCTATCTTAAAATAGTCATTTAAATTATTATGGACGTTTATTCTTGACAATTTTAACTGAATTTTCAACTTTTTAATGATTTAATTTTAATTTTTATTACTTTTATTTTCTTTTTTTAATTATTTACTGCAAAAAATATGTAAAATACAGATATTTATATAAATTTATTTTTTCTAACCTAACTTTGTACAAAAAATTCAAAAGCTAGTTCATTAAGTAAAATACTGAAATAATTAATTAATATTAAAAATATTTATTTATGCCTTTATGACAATAATTTATTGGTATCATCGACTTATAACCTTTTATAAAAATCTATTATGGAAAAGTTCCCATTTAGAATTCGACTTACTTTTGATTGGGACTGTAACAGATCAACCTCCTTAAGTATGTTTAAGTGATCACTAGGAAGGCATGGGGCGCCGGCCTCTTAACGCGAGAACGCAATAATTTTAACCAGCTATTTATATTTTTTTTGTCAAACACGTATTATACATTTTACTAACACAGTACTTACATAGAATAATATATACACAGGCATAAACGCCATTATTGAGTAAAAAGTACAATAGATATAAAATGTTACATTTGGTGAACGCGCGTGAATGGGTCTTTGGATATAGAAGTACTGGGTTTGTGTGTACCTTTGCCGATAAAATCTGCAGTTGGACAACGCTGATACTGACATATTAATTGACACAGGTAGGGTTGCTAGGTCGCCAAACCAAATAGCCGGACAGACCAGCCAGTTTGGCCGGACATTTGGGTAAAAAAGCCGGACAGCCTACATTATTGAGGATTTTGTCTCAGTATTAATAGTTACGACAAAAAAATTGTAGGTAAAATCAAGCTTTTTTGATTATTACCATGAATCTTGTTAAAGTCTAATGAAATATAAATAACATCGAATGCCAAATCAGTTCAGGTACTTTATTACTAATCTGCCAAAGTCATCAGTCAAAATTAAATTCTAGACAAACATTTATCAACATTTTAAATTCTTCTTAAATTCTAATGAAAGGCAATTGCACAAATAAGTCTTATGTACCTACTATTACTTCCCAAAAGAAAATAAACAATCAAAACAAAACAAAACTTCTTTTCTTTAAGTTAATAAAAATCATTATTCATATTCGCCTGCGCTCGGCCACGCTCGACGCTCACTCGTTTGCGAAATGTCTAAAGCCTAACAAAAGCCGGACATCGTTTATTTTGGCCGGACACGCAATCAAAAAGTCTAACTATGTCCGGCTTTATCCGGACGCCTGGCAACGCTAGACACAGGTATGACTTTGGTATGATTTTCGGAAGAGTAGAGATTTTTCAGAAAGAGCATAAAATTCCCTAAAACATTCTCTAATTGAAATCAATTTCCGCGAAAACTGTCGAACATTATCACTACATATTTGCTGTATTTTTATAGACCTCTCTAGAAGTGAGAAAGGCCACTTCTGTACCTCTATAAGCTTGACATTCGGGTTAGTGAAAAACCTCCATAAGCGAAATAGAGATCGCGGTTCCTTGAACTTTTGCTTATCGAGGTTCGACTGTAGTCAAACCTGAGTATTTAAGAACTGGGTAAGTGAGAAACCTCTCTGAGAGTAATTACCAAATGCCGTCTTTGTAATCCTCTAAAACCTCTATAAATGAGAAAGACGTTTTTCACTCATGGACCTCTATAACTGAGACGACTACTTGCCTGTACCTGTACCTATGTATTAATGTTCTACGAAATTCAAGAATGCGTCATAAATAGCTGAACTAAAATTGTTTTTGTATAGTTTTTATAGACCTCTATACAGGGCGAGTCAGACCACCCGTATCGGTCGTTTTTTTCGGAAACGGTTAGTCGTAGAGAGTTGTGTCAAAAATCTGTATTATAAAAGCCCTAATGAAGAATCGAATGGTGATATTTTTTCCCCCCGTAAAGGTCCACTTCCCTGTTTTACTCTGGAATGTTCAGAACTCCGGAATGTTAAATGGCATGATACGTCGAAAGTGGTATTGTTGAAAAGATCTTTAAAAAATAAGCAAGTTTTGTAGGACATTTTTTTTGTTACTGCCACCCCTGTTAAGTAATATTCGTTTGAAATTATTAAATTAACATGTCAGAATAACAAACTTAATTTTAAAAGTCGGCATTTAAAATCTAGCATCCCGCTTAATCCATTCTCCCGCTGAACAATCTCCGAGCAAGATCTAGGTTCGAGGTGGCAATCCTACTTGCGGACTGTTTTGTGTGAAGCGGTAACTATAACTATTGCGATTCTATATAAGCAAGGGTAGTGCGGCAGTGTATGGTGTAACGCGCGTTTGAATGTGGTGTCAGGGGGCGGACGGGAGGCAGTTGAAAAACAACCCCCTTTCTATACACAGACACAGCAGACTTGCATATACGTGTGTATAGGTGCCGTTCGCTCTCGGTCGAACGGGCGGAACGAGCTGCTGTATATCTCTGTAGTCTCAACGACTGAGCCGCTTTGACGTTTGTGCGCCTGCCTTCGCGAGCAGCTCGCGGCTCTCGTCTCTATCTGTCACGGTCCACGACTTTTGTATATAATGTACGATTAATATAGGGTTTATAAAGTCAAAGCTGTCCGATTGCAAGCAGTCCGATTCGAATGTGCAGCGCAATGTTGAAAAGACGCTTACTGTAACAAAACTGTTTTTGTTCGTGGTGGAAAATATTTATTTACAATTGTGAAACATTAGATAGGTAGATAAATATATTCAAGTAAATAAAATTGTCGACCAATTTTTCTCAGACCATACGATATATTGACAAAAAATAATAAAAATACAAATCAATATAACACAAGATGACGTTTCAATTCGGATATAACACAAGATGACGTTTCAATTCGGATTTGGATCTTCTTCATAAATATCTAAAAAATATAAAAATTAATTAGTATTATTGGTCGACAATTTTATTTACTTGAAGAGTTCTATTCAGACGTTAATCAAAGATTTAGATAAATATATATATATTAACAACATTTGGTACAATTGTATAGGTATACAATAGTTGCAAGTCAACACAAACACATTTAAAATGTATGAATTAAATACTCTTCCACAGAATAGAAGCAATTATCCGTTAGCAATTATTGTTTTACATGGTTTTTAAATTTTTGTAGATTATACTGTTTTATTGATGCAGGTATAGTTTATTATAAAGTTTTAAAGCATAATAGTCCGGGGCGGTAAGTGATCTCGTCAAGCGGTGGTCCGGAAGACGAAATTTATGTCTATCTCTAGTATAATAATGACTGTCAGCATGACTTTCAAAATTTTTCTTATATGCGAGTGTACATATATTACCCAGTTGTATATATATAGACACGTGGTAGAGTTAATATTTTAAATTTTTTAAATAATGGACGACATGTGTCCCTAAATTTTGCGTTTGCAATAATTCTGACGGCCATTTTTTGTAAACGAAAAATAATTATGGAATTTGGCGAGTTTCCCCAAAGTAAAATGCAAGAATAGAACATGCCGTAGTAGACAGAGAGTGCTACCTCTGTGGAAGCAACCCCTACGGATCCTTCGTATAGCGTAAACAATTCCGCTCAGTTTTTTACTTATGGTTTGAATGTGACAGTTCCAGCTGTTAACAAAACAAATGAGCAAGCAAACTCAAAATAACTTCACTATAACGTAACAGAAACGAAACAACAAATTCTAACTAGTAAAATATAAGAATACAAAGTCTCTATTTATGTACACAAAATATTTACAACACAGGAACACTAAAACTAATTTAGCACACTTATTTATTAACTATATATACACACGATTATTCACACAGTTCATTTATTTATTTATCTCAACAGTAAGTTATCTAAGTACTGTTCACGGTACTAACTGTCAATTTATGTGGATTGTTCACTCGATGAAACACCATCTTCTACTGAGCTATTCCGTGGTTTATATATGCGCTGGATCGTTCTTTCCTTTCTTGCATCATTTAGGGCAAAATTATCACGATTTTACTGGTCGTGTGTTTGTTAATGTGTTTGTAAGCACGATAAAAGTCGAATGGCCGAGCAAAGACTATTTCAGACTTGGTCTTCTTTTCTCATCACTAGTTTAGGCTATAGAGCGTGCCAAAGAAGTAGACATACATATACATTCGAAAAACATTACCCTCCTTCTGGGGCATTCGGGTAAAAATGTAGTCGCCATTACATGCAATCCTCGCTGTAGCGGATACGGGAGACGGCGAAAAGGAGAGAAGAATGGAAGGTTCGAAATTGGAGACAAAAGAGAAACGCAAACTAAATGTATGTGTGTATTTTGTCCGCGAATACATTATGTCTACATAGCCGAACCCTATGCGCATGGTTTTCTGTGAAATGTTAGATATTATGTGCGGCTAGAGGGCAAAGCGACGTACGTTGAATTTTTCGGTAGCGTTTTACTGCACTTTCAAATAGATCCTTGGTTCTACACAAATTCTATCTTCAGATCTTTGTAGGGTTCCGTGTCTAAAAAGGAATTAAAGGAATCCTTATAGAATCACTTTGTTGTCTGTCTATCTGTCTGTCAAGGCTCTTTGGAATCAAAACATGTAGGATACTTCCCATTGACCTATAGAATCCTGGAATTTGGCAAGAAGCAATGCGTCTTATATAGCACAAGTAAAGGGAAAAACCCGAAAACCGTAAATTTGTAGTTACGAAACAAAAAAAAAATAATGTTCTTAAACCGCAACATGCTACGCACGCGTACAAAACAAGCGTCCGCTGACGGTGCGTTTATACAGCACAATATGAGAACTCTCGCATACAACACGGTACAAACAACTAGCCTATAATTTCTAACTCTTGATATGAGTGACCCTGCAGAACACTCATATGTTTACGCGTCGCCACTGATTTGGCGTACGCTGTTTTGCCTTGTGACCGCAGATATATATTGTAATGCGAATTGCTTTTCAAAAAGAAGAAGCATACATACTCAAATATTACGAATGTTTGTATTGTTTATGATGATTCTGCAAATAGCTATCGATAAATTAGTCGAGAATAAATAAGAGGAAAAAGAAAACGACGAGCTACCATACCTTGTTTTCTTAGACGCTTAGAAAAAAAGTAATAATAATAATAATAATAATGCGTTTAACGTCCGTTTCTCGACTTTATGTCGAAAGAGACGCCATTCGCAGCATCCCTATTTTCTATCTATCACAGGGACCATCTCGATAGATATCTGGAATTTTTTGAGGAAAACCATGGAAAACCTCAACAAGATGGCCGATACAGCTAGTTGTAAAACATTAAAGTTAGTGCAAGTTTTGTGTTGTAGGATGAAACATTATTTTTTTGTGAAACTTTTTTTTGGCGTTAACACTAACGCCATCGGTCGGATTTTTCGGTGAACGTCAAAATATTCAACAAAAAGTATAGTGCAGTGTATATTTATTCTTTAATTAACTTTTCTACCTGATAATTTTCTTGTGCGAATTGAAAGTAAATTATATTCTAACGAATAAATTTGTTCCAAGATTAGTAACTTCTATCTTTAATAGTGTTCGGTGAATATGGGTATCAGACAAAAAGAAAAACTAATGAAAATGAAATACACGTTGTGGTTGCTGGTTTGTAGTTAATAATAATTAATTGATTATAACGTTTATAAGAATACTAGCGGTCACCCGGGTGTAAAAGAAGGAATGGGGAAGGGAGGGACATGAGTACGCACATTCATCTTAGTTTACCGAGATAAATGTTACTATGTCTTAACTTCATAATGATCGGAGTTACCGTTCAAAAGTTTTTGTCGTTAAAAAGCAGTATTTATACTTTTTTTAAGTAATATAATAAATATTTAATTGAAAACACTGTAGGAAAATTATTTTTATATAGGTTCCTATAGTTGTAACAATTTTCAAATGAGCTATTAATTAGATTTATTTAATTTTAATTAGTCGTAATGAAATTTTAAAAAATTGAAATGTAAGCCTTAGAAGAAAGCAATGTAGAAAATAAAAAAAAAGTATATTCGCCGACGTGGGGCTTGAACCCAAGACCCTGGCATTAAGAGTCTTACGCTCTACCGACTGAGCTATCCGGGCTTGTCATCATGACGCGCTAATATTGCAGTATTTAGTTAAGGTATTTCACCTGATAATATTTGTCGGACGTACTAATTTTGAGATACATCTTGCAACATTTTTCATTGATGTTCCGCTACAAATGGTCGTAGCGTGATGTTATGTAGCCTATAGCCTTCCTCGATAAATGGGCTATCCAACAAAAAAATTGTTTTTTCAATTCGAACCAGTAGTTTCTGAGATTAGCGCGTTCAACCAACCGAACAAACAAACTCTTCAGCTTTATATATTAGTATAGATAAATTCGTATATATATTTATTCGATATCGTGGAATTAATATTACACATATTATTTCATGCCTACGTAATATACAGATAATAGATGTATGCGCGTGAAGGATTTATACAAAAGGGAGGTGGGTGACCAGTTTTTTTGCCAACTGTCGGTCAGCCTCTTGTGTCTGATGTGGTGTTTAACATGTTTGTTTATCACGAACGGCTCGTCAACGTAGGGATAATATTCAATTAACGATACCGAATAAGTACAAGTGTTTCGTACCAACTGCAGCTTGACCACATAGAAAAAGATCTTAATCTAAATTATGATATATTCGCAACAAAACTTCGGGTCAAAATTATCTAATAATTATTTTTACTAGTGGTCGAAATTCGACCGTAATTCATCAATTTTTTAAGTTTGAACGTTATGGAGATTATTTTGTCATTATATGAATTTCTCCTGAATCAATTTTTACCTGTGTTAATTCGTAAACATCGTGATGAAACATATTGTGCACTTTTCCATATTAAAACGAAGAGATCGATCTATGTTTGATCACAATGTGTGCGAATTATCACACTCAAATCGGTACAACACTCTTTTTTCCTTCCCGTATACTATACGCAGATACTAGTGGTCCGTCCCGGTTTCACCGGGGTGCGATAGATATAATTCTGGAAAATGTATTTACAAAAACTCTGAAACCCGTAATTCTTTATTTCTTACCAAATGCCTAAATATGTATTTTCATGTGCATAACTTGAGAAATGATGGATTCCTTTTTTTTGAGACAAAAGGTAGCATATGTCCTTCCTCAGGATGCAATCTACCTCCTTGCCAAATTTTATCGAAATCTGTTCAGTGGTTTAGACGTGAAAAGGTAACAGACGGACAGACAGAGTTACTTTCGCATCTATACTAATATATAAAGCTGAAGAGTTTGTTTGATTGGCTGAACGCGCTAATCTCAGGAACTACTGGTTCGAATTGAAAAAAAAATGTTTTGTTGGATAGTCCATTTATCGAGGAAGGCTATAGGCTATTTAATATCACGCTACGATCAATAGGAGCAGAGCATCAATGAAAAATGTTGCAAAATTTGTCCCTCCGACAAAAACTTTTGAACGGTAACTCCGATCATCATGAAATTTAGACATATTCATCTCGATAAACTAAGATGAATGTGCGTACTCATGCCCTCTTTTGCACCTGGGTGAAACCGGGCGGAACCGCTAGTTAATAATATTAGTATAGATAAGTGATTAGAGACGCTGTGCTACGGGACTAGCTTGTCATCAGGATGCGTTTCTAGTTCGGTGCAGAGACGAGTCGCCCTTCGTGTCGGTCATACTCTCATACCTCTATATAGCAGACATACCACGCAGCGAGACAACTGAAGTAATGGGGCAGGCGTGGCTAACGTGTGTCATTGAGGGCTTAAAATCAATTGAATTATTTATCGTATTCGTGTACTAAGTAACATGCTTTCAGAGTTCAGAGTTGGGTTAATGCAGTTTTAAATCGTAAATTTCAATCGTAGACCTAATTTATTTATAATATTTGGCACAAAGATCATACAGATGCTCGACAATTTTTTTCGCTTTGAGCGGGACAGTCCCGCTTTTAAGCTAAGTGTCCCGCTGTCCCCAAAAAAAGTCCAGCTTTGACAAAACAAAAACGTAACAGCAAGCAAGTCTTGTCGCCCGCAATAAAGCGGTAGATTAAGAAAAAAACGGTAGATTCAAAAAGTTTACAAAGTCAGTTTTCTTGATTCAGTCTAGTCTTCATACTCTACTGATATATGCCATTTCAATTAACAACAATACTTTAAGGTGGTTGAGCCGTTTTACGAAGATAATGAAAAAAATCTGAAATAAAGTTTTTTTAATAGATTTTTTATGACAAAATTTCCTGTAAAAAATCCAAAATCATTAGGAGATTTATAAAGTTCAAAATTAAAAAAAAAACTTTTACATGTAGTCTTATGGAAAATATGTCAACCTATTTTAATTTTTTGCAAATAGCCAAATAATGTCAGCAGTTCCGAAAACTAACTATGTAAAGCATCGATGTCTTACGCATATTTTAATATTTTTTCCAATTTAATTAGGAGACTTGTAATCAATAAAAAAAATTATTAAACCTTATCACTTTCCGATTATGGACTTTTATTCTTGGCAATTTTAACAATTTTAACTGAATTTTCAACTTTTTAATATTTAATTTTTATTACTTCTAATTTCTTTTTTTAATTATTTAACGCAAAAAATATGTAAAATACAGATATTTACATAAATTTATTTGTTCTAACCTAACTTTGTACAAAAAATTCAAAAGCTAGTCCATTGAATAAAATACTCAAATAATTAATATTAAAAAAAAAATGATTTATTTATGCCTTTATGACAATCATTTATTGGTATCATCGACTTATAACCTTTTGTAAAAATTTATTATGGAAAAGTTCCCATTTAGAATTCGACTTACTTTTGATTGGAACTGTAACGCATCAACCTCCTTAATTAAGGTGTCCCGCTCTGCGGAAAAAATAAATGGTTCTTATTTACATTTTTGATCATTTCACATTTCATAACTATACTACAAACGTGTTTTATTTTTAAAACAATAACAATTTAAAGGTGTCCCGCTCTGAGAAAAAAAAAGGTTGCACTCCGGGAGTGCCGGCAGAAGTGAAAACTTGAATATTACCTCTACTCTCCATCCGTCTTACAAATTTTCGATCAGTTTACCCATACCTCTACTCTCCATCTGTCTTACGAATTTTCGATCAGGTCACGTGTCCTGACGCGAGTTTAACATTTTTTACCAATTACAAAAAAAGTGTACAACGCCGCTAAAGAAGTTTTCACTTCAAAAATAAATGGTCACGTTAATAATACATCAGTAAATCGTAATTTATTAATTTCGTGTTACTTACAAGTATATGAAACAAGTCATGATAATATAATATACATAGATTAAAATTTACACATTAAAATCAGCTACTGAACATTGCTCATTTAAAAACTCTTGAATGGAGTAAAAAGCCTTTTTTATTAGAAATTTGCTTACAGTTTTTTTAAAATTTAAATCTGTCAGTTGAGAAATGTGTTGTGGAAGTTTATTTGTAAATATTAAACCAAAATGATTATGGCTCATCCTACTAGAATTTAACCTTTTAAATGGTATTTTTAATTGGCCACAATTTCTTGTGTTGTAAGAGTTGTCCACAGTGTCGAGGGTTGTAAGTTTAGTTCTAACTGAACACAAAGATTTAAATATATATAGTGATGGTAATGTCATAAGTCCAAGAGATATAAATTTACACCTTACTTCGTCCCTAAAGCCAGTATTAGAAATTATTCTTACAACTCGCCTTTGTAAGCTGAAAATACGAGACGCATGGCAACTGTGACCCCATAGTGTCAGACCATAACCAATATGAGACAGAAATAATGAGTGGTAAGCCGTTAATACAAGAGGAAATGGAACGATGTCACGAATGCGGAATGTTACGAATTAGGAAAATGTTTTTCAATAATTTATCTGCCAGTTTGTCTAAATGATAGATTTTTGCTCTGGGAGTCCAATCATTTTGATAATCAATTCAATATAAACAATATTATAAACCTGTGTTGAACTGATTGATAAAAATTATGATATGTTGAAAAGCCTAACAAAGTACTAAATATCGAAGGCATCTGGTGCCGAATGTTGTTTGTCCATGTCTGATTGAGACAGTACATATTTATATCCTATTCGCTGCTCAGAAACGAGAAACGATCGCATCTTCTTCTTTTACTTCTTCTTCGTCTTTTTCATCTGTAGGTAACTTTTATTGTGTAGACGAGTTTACCTTTCTTGTTCGTTGTTATTACATTATGTGCATTAACATACCGATATTATTATTTGAGAACGTAGAAATAATAAAATATACTATGTACATGCAAATCGGAGATCATTTGAGGTCATAGTCTTAACGGATCACGCATTTCGGCGCCACGGGTTTGATTGGCCATTGTACGGTCAGTTTCATTGCTGTTTTATGGCATTTCCGATATGGGCGAGTGGCAGACGACACTATGGTGTCGTTAGAGCGATATTAAAATAAGAAGAGGCCGAGGCGTGACTTTGCATAGACTGTTATACGAGAACAGTGGTTGGAAATCCGCCAATGACAAGTTTGCGACAACTAGGTCTTCATTAACAAAACTGTTCTAGTTCGCGCTGGAAAATATTTATTGACAATAGTGAAACGTTAAGAAAACAAATAAACAAACTAAAAGCACTTCTATATAACGTGACAGAAACAAAACAACAAATTCTAACTAATAAAATAAATGAAGAATAAAAAGTCACTATTTATGTAGGGGAGACCGGGTACAAAAGTAACAGCGGGTCGAAAGTAACAAATGTTCTGTAGGTTTATCCAATAGTCAAAAAACCACTTCGCTGCCCTCAGGCGATAGTTGGTGGTTCCCCCCTCACTTGTATTCAATAATCGCGCATGCCGCGCGCTGTTAAGTTGTGTGAGAAGACAATACGTGATTTCACACATCAAAAGTAAGTTTTTTGACGTTTACTTATTTAGTGTTTACTTAGTATTAAAAGGATTATATTAATCTGTATATTTGCATAGTAATACTTGATTAGATTGATTACACAGTGTTTTAATTCGTTTTTGTCTAGCACGTTCCGTTTCAAAGTTATCTTTCATATTTTAACAAAAATGTGGTGGGGTACAAAAGTAACATAGCCCTATGGGTACACAAGTAACACGTTACTTTTGTCCCCGCATTGATTTACTTACCTAATATTTTTATGTTGATATTCACGAAAGGAAAGAGAAAAGGAATAAAGTCAAAGAAGGCAGCCAAAATCAAAGAAAATAAATCTGACGAAGATAGTTTGTCTCGTTTGCTTAGAAACTTTTAGCAATAGTCGACCAAATGAGCAATGGATCCAATGTATCGAATGTAAAATGTAGGCATATTCTGAATGCATCAATGATGATGCAAATTATGTGTGCCATAATTACGAGTCTGAATAGAAGACAGATACTGAATGGTCTGATTATAAAAAAATGATTATCATATAATAATTGATCTCATTATACATACATACTTAAACTAAGAATAATTTCTAACGATGAGTTAATAATATTGATTTGTTTTCATAAAATATATAATTTGTGAGTATTTAAAATGCAAATGTTTATTTGTGTTATTAATACTAAGTTTTCTAATAAATAAGTTGTTGATTTAACATGTCATATCATATTCATTACAAACCCCTTTGCTCTGTTACTTTCGACCTGCTAGCGTGGTCGAAAGTAACAACTGACGAATTTTTTTTAAGTCTCTGTAATTCATACAAAATACACAATAATAAGGTAAATCAAGATACTAATGTAAATAACATGAACGGAATTTATATATGGCTATATTAATTTCATTAAAATAATAACAGCTAACCAGAAACTAAGGTATATATATAAAATGTTACTTTTGTACCCGGTCTCCCCTACACTAAACACTATATGACAAGAGATTTTTTATGTTAAACTAGATTTATATAATTGAAATCAATGGTCTATTAACCACTCCGCACTATTTATTTCGCGCACTGTTTATTTACACAGTTCATTTATCTATTTATCTCAGCAGTTACCTCAGTACTGTTCACGGTACTGACTGTCAATTTATGTCACAACGATTTGTCGATTGTTAACTCGATGAAGCACAACGTATGACTGTCCGTCCACTGAGCTATCGCGGTGGTATATATATGCGCTGGATAGTTCTTTCTTTTTCTTGCATTAATTGTTGTCTGAAATTTGACAACAAAGCCTTTTTACCTACGCATATTGTTATTGTTTGAACAATAAATTCGTTTTTTGTCCCACAACAACCTGTGTGTCATTGTTAGAATGAGGAGCCGATTGTTGAAATTTGACAAATCAATTACTTTTGTATACACTATACACGTTTATCATCAAGGCATTTGACCTAAATTCAGACTATTTTCGTTTCCACATAAGTATTATTTACACGATTTATTATTCTAATCGTTTTTCTTACTATCTATATGTCATAGTCAAATAGTGGAATTCGTCAGATTGTGAAAAACCGAGATATTTCATAACCTGCCAGCAGTATCATGTGCCGTGGAAGCAGCGTTGCCAGACGTCCCGATTTTGGCGGGACGTCCCGATTTTTAAATCAAATTTAAATGTCCCGCGCGGGACAGGCTTATAGTCCCGCTTTTCGGGGATAACTTTAAAAGAAGTTAAATCTTCACAGAAATACCATGAATAAGTAATTTTTATAAATAATTAAATATTCTCTTATTGTAAGTTGCAATTTGTAACACTTACTCCACAGACTATTGTTTGAAACGCCATATTTTTCTAATGAATAAAACTTTTTTGATTTTGATTTCTGTTTTTTTTTTTTTTTATTCTGAAGACGAATAAGACTCAACTATTTAACGATAGGGTAAATCTGATTTAAAATATTATATTTTTATTAAAATACATTTTCTACGGCTATTTTTGCTATCGATTGTCACGTAAACGTATAATTTTAATTCAAATAAAAAGATAAATAGGTATTTGAAAACTTCTGATTATATATACGTTTTTTTACTATGTCCCGCTTTCGACGAAAGAATCCCGCTATTTTCACTCAAAGAGTTCCAAAATCCCGACTTGGCAAAAAAAAAAAACTGGCAACGCTGCGTGGAAGTTTCATTGATATAGCGTATAATTCACGTCTGTGGCAATTGCGTGCTAAAGTAAACCGACATACTCGTAGGTCAACTATGGATGTCGTTTTTGTTGTGGTTTAAAAGATATGTCTGTAAATTATGTCAATTAGTATCCATTTTGGCACGGTTTAGAAGATTTGTGTCAGCAGAGTATGCCAATAATTTTTTAACTTTTGAAGAAAACAGATTAATGCATATGCGATTTTCATAAAGACAAAACCTACAACGGAGATAATAAGTTATTAATCTACTAGCGATCCGTCTCAGTTAGGGTTACCATATGACAGACGTTTGCCCCATTTGACAGGCATTTTAAGGTTTAGACAGGCGTGCGGCCGGCATTGATCTGAGACAGGCATTTTCAAATTTCGCACCTATTGAAAAAAATAATGTCCTCTGACAAATATCAGTAATAAACATCCTTCTTCATTTTTATCTGTTGGCTTTTACTTATTACCTATACAGCTTTTTGCTTTAGACAGGCATTTTTCTGAAAAATCAGGCATTTTAGGTACCATAGACAGGCGTCCCTCTATTTACATTTGGCAATCCTAGTCTCAGTTTTACCTGGATGCGATAGATATAATTCTGTAAGTGTATTTCGTTTGCGGCCCGGCGTTTGAACTAATAGCTTTGTACAAATTCTACCAGATTTTCTTCTGAACTAATAGCTTTGAGCAAATTCCAACAGACGTCGCTACTTGGTATTAAAAGTTTCTTTTTGTTTGTTTCTGAACTAATAACTTTAAGTAAATTCTATCAGAAGTCGTTACATGTTACTAAAACAGTTTTTTTTTTTGTGAAAACACTGAACTTTGGTACAAAATATTAAACTATATGAGAACAGCGTGGTGTAATTGTCAGCGTGCTGGCCTTTGGATCGCACTGTCGTGGGTTCGAATCCCACCTCTGCTCATGGATATTTTGTGATTGTCGTTTAGACCCAGCTTTCAGACTCAAACATACTGGCCAGATACTAAGAGGTAGTGCCACCCCCCTAAGTGATATTCTCTTGTATATGTGCATATGCTCTATATATGTGGATATATACAATTGGATATACCTTTTTTAAAATAAAAAAAAATAATAAAATATTAAACTATCCTATAGCGTAAGTTGCACCAAGCAACACATTTACAAAATTTCATTAATTAATAAATTTAATGAAGATTGACTCTATTCAATAAATAGAGTAACTGTGATCCATTGAAGTTAATGATGAGTATTTGGAAAGAATTCCGTGGCATAAGGATCGAAAATGAAGCAATACTGAGATTTTTTTAAACTTGCATTTAATACTAACGTTTCGATACGTTTTGTATCATCTTCAGAATGTGACAGTATTTGAACACTTTGAAGATGATACAAAACGTATCGAAACGTTAGTATTAAATGCAAGTTTAAAAAAATCTCAGTATTGCTTCATTTTCGATCCTTATGCCACGGAATTCTTTCCAAATACTCATTAATAAATTTAATGTTACTTTCACCAGGATTAAAAACCTGGGAACTGAGTGCTAGTTATTATAGAGGAGTCATGGAAATCAAATTATGTTATTACGGAGTAGGTGCAAATAAGGCCAGACTAACCTTAATGGGTCATTAATTAACAATCGGGTAATCATATGAACGTTGTGCTCAATGTTGTTGATGTATATTGTCTCTATAATTTATGTAAATGTGAATTTGATTTCACTGAAAATATTTGTTTATAAAGTGAATACCTACAAATACTTTGATTCTTATATTACGAATGTTTGTTTGTTGCAGATCGAGAGGTTCTACCAATCATCACAAATTAAATTCAAGGTAAACCATTACAATATATACATAATACGTGAGTAATTTAAAATATTATATATTTAGCATAGTAGTCATCGTTATCTCAAAATTACTGGGAAAATAATGTATTGAATTCGGTGCGTTAGAATCGATAAATCCATGTCACAGTTATCCCGATCGAAAGTTCTATCAAAAAACACTTGATAGATACAGCGGTTCGGAATAGGTGGATTTCCCACAGTAGTAACAAGATCTGTTGTCAAAAATCAATTAGTCCTGGACGAATGTTTCAAACAAAGCTATATTTTCTGTTCATTATAACATAAATCTCGTTTGCTCTATACTGTATAATATACTTTAATGTCGTAAAGTAATAAAAGGTGAATCCTTCTCTCTTTGTTTCATTCTATTTAAGGGCGTGTGAGAGAGATGATTTCGATTTTTTTTTTTTAAATAAGAACAACTGTAATGTAATTTGTAATTACCTTACTTATTTTGCGTACCTATAATAATATTGTGTTCAGGCGTGCGTGGACATATGCACGAGAAATAATAGAAACAAAACTAAACGAGTATAGCGTCAGCGACCTCGCTCTGGCACCTGACTTTTAATGATGACTGCGAGCCTATAATTCTGACGACAAATAAGTATTGCACAATGGTATGATGACAAAAGACTATTTGTTCGTATTTTACCATTCCAACCCACAAGTGGTACTAATTTAGGTCAAAAATCACTTTTTAAAATTTTATATCTAATCGTTTTGAGAATCCAAAAAGCCCTGAATCCAAAAAACATATTTTTGGAAAAACTCTGTGCGTCTGTTAGTTTGTGAGCATGATACAGGTCAAACGGATGAACGGATTGAAGCCAAATTTTGGGAGGATGTTTGATACGTAAATATGAAGAGCCCTATTGTTTTTGGGGAAAATCGGCGCATGCGCAAAAGAGATATATGCTATAAAGTTGTTTTTTATATAGTAATGGTACTACTTTTCATAACGGTTTAATATTCTATTTATTTTTTCAAGAAAGTCTTGTAAAAAACATTTTATAATTTCAAAAATAATTTGAAAATAAAAAAAATCAGCTTTCCTTTTGTTTTGTAGATCTGTCAGAAAGAAACTAGTTAAGCATGCTTTGATTAATTTTTACATGACGTGGAACATATTATGTAGGTACATGGGAACGAATAGCAAATATCATATTGAATATTAGCCATTATCCGCTTCACCTCACGCGATATCAGAAATTTTATTCTCTTTATTCTATATCAAATGTCAATATTTTTGAAGTTGGAATGGTACCGTCGCCCAATTTACTGGATTTTTTTTATTGTTTTAAAAAATGTTCATGGCGTGGTATTAGTGCACAGGAATTTTTATTTCGCGTAAATGCAATCGTTTTATAGGGTTCAATTGCACTCAAAATTTTAAATATATAAGTTGGCGCCAAAACACGAGCCGTCATATTTACTATACTGTGACGTCATTCTTGTAGTATACAAACAAGTGCGAATAAAGCTCGGGATCGTTTTCACGAGGCACGTTCAGTGTGTACTAGCTCACGTGTGTTTACTACAAGTCTGACATCATACGGGCAGCGTTTTTTGATATGCCAAAAAATTACAGTTTTACAATTGAAATAATAAATCAACCTCGTGTTTTTGTGAATACAAACCGCGATAATTTCTGATTACTTATTCGATAAATTGTTGTATTCATATAATTTAAATTGTTTATTTTTTATAGTGTCGAATACCCTGTAACGTAAATCGTATAGATCCGGGGCTGTGTAATGCTAAAAAGTAATAATAATTGTTGAGTCGTTTTTCAACGGCGTGAAACGGGAATTTTATAGCAACGCAATTTGCATATATATACATAATTCATAAAACATTTTAGACGCTGTGTTAAGATTATAACGTTGAAATGATTACGTGCTAAAAAAAGATTATAAGCTTATTAGTCGTATTGCTTAGTAAATAATTACTATAATTACTATCTGCTTACGTTTTGATTGCAGTGTTTTGAATTTAAAAGATTTTGTTATTCCTTAAATATTGAAAATTGATTTTTTAGGCTGAGACTCTATAGTTGGGAGCTAGTGACGATTTTACTTATAGTATTTACTCCATCCTGAGTTTTTGTACATTCATTAAGGGGACTACTCTGAACGTAAAAACCGCAGTTTGGCAGCTGAGACCGGGGAAAATGCGTGGGTGGACCCGGTCAAAGATGTCAAACTGAAGGTGTCACTTAATATATATATTTTATCATGTTTGAAATTTCCTGAGCCATAAGTTCACAAAAACTCAAGTCTGGCATTTCGTACCCGGAACAACCTCCGTTTGAAAGGGTTGAACTTGTCAAAATTCGTAGCTTCCCTCAAAATATTTCATCAAGGCTGATTTTTCCAAATCTAGTATAGACATGAAACAATAGGAACATCGAATTGTTGCTATTGTCCGATTTGAAAAAATCAGCCTTGATATAATATTTTAAGGAAGCTACGAATTTTGACATATTCAACCATTTCAAACGGAGGTTGTTCCCGGTACGAAATGCTAGACTTGAGTTTTTGTGCTCAAGGGCACCTGAACTTATCGCTCAGGAAATTTCAAAATGACTTTTTCAAGTTACGACTCTATTTTATCGGTTGTGCGATATTATGATACATAAAACAAAATTAACTGCTGTAAATCCACTCTTAAAAAAATAATAGACTCCAATAATCGACACACGACGACACATGCTAAATAGCAGATAAAAACAGTTTTGCTGTTTACATATATATTATGTAGTTGAATCCCGAAGCATGCAGATTTTTAGGTAACTAAATTTACCTGCTTTAAATATTTTACCTGTACTAAACAGTCGTTTCTAATGCATATAATACTCGTTCTCTGTGTAATGTGTTGTCGTTTGTTTCGCGCTTCATCTGTTTCTTTTTTTTTGTTTTGTTATATCGACCTATACGCTCCGTACGGTTCCTTGGCCATATTGCCACACATCTGCATGTAAGCAAGCACTTAAAAATGGGTAACTAATGAGTAATGTTGTCTGTAAGTGACTCTTAAGAGAGAACAGAATAATTTTAAGTAGTGCATATTATGTGAGATGGCTGCTTGTTTTTGTCGACTAACATTAATTCCATGGCCAGCTGCGCGTCTCACCTCACATGAATACGATATTATTAATATTATGTGCTCGACATAATACTATTTAAGCATTGTGGACCTCAGCCAGGGTTTCCCAACATCTGAGTTGCGGTCCATTAATCCCACAAGGTTTCTTTTTTACACCCTCGCGAATTTTATGCCTTAAAAATCTATACGGGAAAGAGTCTATGTGTATTTAATTCGCCCACATTGTGACGAAACATACGTCGTTCTCTTTGTTTTAATGACGGGAAGTGTAGAACATATCTATCATCACGATGTGTACGAATAAACACAGGCAAAACCGATTCATGAAAAATCTATATGTATAAATACGGGAAGGAAAAAGACTGTGATACCGATTTAAGTGTGTTAATTCGCCCACATTGTGACGAAACATACATAGTTCTCTTCGTTTTAATGAGATGAAGTGTAGAATATATCTATCATCACGATGTGTACGAATAAACACAGGCAAAATCGATTCATGAAAAATCTATATGTATAAATACGGGAAGGAAAAAGACTGTGATACCGATTTGAGTGTGTTAATTAGCCCACATTGTGACGAAACATACATCATTCTCTTCGTTTTAATGCGGGGAAGAAGTGCACACTGTATGTTTTATTACGATGTGTAAGAATTGACACAGGTTAAATAGATTCAGGAAAAATCTATATACTGTATTATACCTACTTATAACTAATTTTATAAAGAGAAAAGATTTGTATTTTTGTTTATACTGAATAAATTTAAAAACTACTGGACCGATTTAAAAAAATTTTACAATAAAGTTTTGTAAAAAAATAATTTTTCTGAACTTTATAATTTCGGAAATATTTTGAAAATAAAAATAAATCAGCTGTTTTTTTGTTCTGTTGGTTAGGTATAGTTGATAAGTATGATTTGATTAATTTTTACATGACATGATAAATATATATAGATAACAATGGGTCACCATGCAAACGAATATATTTTTTAGATTACATATTTCTGAAGAAGATCCAAATCCGGACCGAAACGTCATTTATCGAGATATTGAATTATAATTTTATAATTTTTTGTCAATATACAGTCTGAAAAAATTGGTTTATAATTTTATTTATTTGAAGATTTCTATTCAGACGTTAATCTAAGATTTGTATAATATTTAATACTAACAGAAATTTTATATAAATTCTTTATTATATAATAATAATATAATTTAACGATCATAGAAATCAATAGGATAATATTGAGCTCAGCAACAAAACTGCTGTTTTTTAACTCTACCCCTTTTAAAAATACAAACATTTGTGAATGAAACGTATTAATCTCAAAATAGAGCAATATTTTTGAAGTTGAAATGGTTCCGTCACCCAATTGGCTGCAATTTTTTTAGTTATAATATTATGGAGTACATATTATACGTATTATTGCTTTGTGCTGAAACATTAGAAACTAGATCGGCGAAACAATCGACAGTCGCGATAATCGATATGCGTTGGTATGCATAAATATGTGTAGGCGCATGCATATTTATGATATTACAATTACCGCCAAGGTTTTACATTTTAGGTATTATAATTACACTTATTACGTTGTCTTTAAACAAAAGATTACCAGTAGTATATTGTGTACCGCGTTTAATAAAAAACTTTTTAACAAAAAAATTAAACCGCCGAAAAACTGAAAAGTAAAAAATAATAAATCTTTTTATTTAACTAAGTAGTTGAACGTACGTGACAGTCTAGTATATCTAAGTAATTTTGAGTCGGCGTCAAACAATCAATGAACAAAGATCACTAAAAGAAATAACCAAATCAAATTAGAGAACTCTCGTGAACTCTCAGAGATTTCCAGCGAAGGATTGTTGACGCCGACTCAAAATTACTTAGATATACTAGACTGTCACGTACGTTCAACTACTTAGTTAAATAAAAAGATTTATTATTTTTTACTTTTCAGTTTTTCGGCGGTTTAATTTTTTTGTTAAAAAGTTTTTATTTTATAATTTTTTGTGGCTATATAATTTATAATTGTAATACACAAAGCATGAAAATCTGTGAGTGAACTATAAATCACCCCTATTTTCCCACCCTTAGGGTAGAAGTTTTTTTTCCAAATTTATATGAGACGAGCCTCGAGGTATACCCTATCCAATAAAAAAATAATTATCAAAATTGGACCACTCTGTAAAAAGTTATGTGTGGTCATACATTACAATCAGTGAGTGAACAATCAATCATCCCCTGTTTTCCTACCCTTAGGGTTGGAATTTTTTTACCAAATTTATATGGAACCAACTTCGGGGTATACCCTTTCTGCTTTCAAACAAAAAAATAATTATCAAAATCGGACTACTCTGTAAAAAGTTATGCGTGGTCATACATTACAATCAGTGAGTGAACAATCAATCATCCCCTGTTTTCCTACCCTTAGGGTTGGAATTTTTTTACCAAATTTATATGGGACCAACTTCGGGGTATACCCTTTCAAACAAAAAAATAATTATCAAAATCGGACTACTCTGTAAAAAGTTATGCGTGGTCATACATAAATAAAAAAAAAAAAAAAATAAAAAAAAAAAAAAAAAATATACGCGTCGAATTGAGAACCTCCTCCGTTTTTGTTTTTCGTCGGTTAAAAACGATTTTGATTCCAGCTAAATCTCACAGTTCTAGTTATAAAGTGATCGTTAATACTTTATTATGGAACATCCTACGCAGCATGGAGACTATACAAGGAGTACGAACTCTGCGGATATTATATAAAAGCTTCCTAAAAATCATATATCTATTAAATTAATTATATGAATCATTGCCTATCTTCTCAATGTGCGGTGAGTGAACGCAACAAAGCGTATCGAAAATATAACTGCGTCTCTTTCTTCGATGTAATTCCCTGATTTCTCCGATGCTAGGATTGGTTGATGTATACTTGCATTCAGTCCGAATAAAGTATCTCTGTTTCAAAAACTTTGTCTTTTTCTATGACGTTAACATGGGCGTACCCAGCTTTTGGCCCAGGAGGGAGCAAATTAAAATATTCTTAAGCCGGGTCACCCGTGCTTGTTTTGCCCTCCTGGATACGCCAGTGCTTACGGCGTAAAAAAAGACAAACGTATATGTTTGCACCCTAATGGTTCGATTGCGATTATTTTATGACTTGTGTGGCTGTCAAAACTCGCTGGGTGCTCGTTTTATCACAATGTCACACTGCGTCATAAAATAATAAATCACGCATCTGATACAAATCTATTTTATACAATTTGAAAATTGAAAATGGTGTCTTGACATTTACGACACCCTATATATAAATACTTAGTTTATTTTATGAATGTGTAGTAAATAACCATTGAAAAAGAAAACACATTCAGGGAAATGTTATTGCTTTTAAATAGAATTGTAATTTTTATTGTTCAATTGCAATTTTAAATAGTGTGCTATAATATACGAGTTAATTTTTTCTATGCCCATATTCACCGAACACTATTAAAGATATAGAAGTTACTAATCTTGGAACAAATTTATTCGTTACAATAAAATTTACTGGTAATTCACCAAGCAAAATATCAGGTAGAAGAGTTAGTTAAAGAATAAATATACACTGCACTAGGTACACTTCTTGGTCTTTTTGTTGAATATTTTGACGTTCACCCAAAAATCTAACCGATGGCGTTAGTGTAAACGTCAAAAAAAAGTTTCACAAAATAATAATGTTTTATCCTAACCCAATTGCGCACAAAACTTTCTTTAACTTTAATGGTTTACAACTATACACTTCACGAAAGATTAATAAATAAACAACACATAAATAAATTAACAAGAGCAACTGTAGATATAAAACTCCACGTTTATAGGTTAGGTATTATGATCTATGATGTGGCCATTATTATTTTATCAGGCGAATAAATATTTATATCCTCGAGGTAAGACAGACTAGATTTATACATGCAGTAAACATAATTTTATTGTTGGTGAATTGAATTGTCGCTATTTTTTCGGAGGAATAGTTACCTGAAGAACAAATGAACCGAATACATAACTAGGCGCTTACATTCGGTGAATATGGCCACTAGAAAAACTAATTGTTGTTCTTAAAAAAAAATGATTCCGTGAAGGTTGATTAATAAAAATAATTTGAGAAAAAAATAATCGGCCTTCAAGATTTACATATTTTAATTGTTTTGTTAGTTGATCTCATTATAATGCGGAGAAAAAATCATGTGTTTATAATGCATTTGCATATTGTTAGATTTTAAAATCATTTTCTGATAGCCAAGCGATAGCGAGTTAAATATTATGTAACGCAAAGGCGTTACATAATATTTAACTCGCTCTTCCGCAAAATTATCGAGTGTCTCAGGTAGGGGTACCTGCTTCGGACTGCAATTACAAATATTTGTTTGTATCTGTTGGATCCTATAATTTATTTGGACCAAACAATATTTATTTGCCTCAAGAACATACGCAGTGTACAAAAAATATTTTTTTGACGTGATAACGTCTTATAAATTGATGAAACACCGGCTGCACGCACGAAAAAGTGTCACGTTCCGCCTGAGCCTGAGCGTGCAAGCGAGAGCGCGGTATAAGCGATAGAGAGGCACGATCGGCCCAAGCGTCGGCTTGTACGCATTTCTCTCTCTTCTCGCGTGACGTCGGAGAGTTCATCAATGTTTCTTTATGACGTTATCACGTAAAACTATCGTCCGTAAACCGACTTTACAGACAACCAATTTTTTTCGCGTTTAGGGAGGACATCCTTCAAACGTTACGCCCTCCTACCGTGTCTTGTTCACCTCTGTGCATTTTTATTTTAACTGATTGTTCCGAGCTGCACTGTGCATGCATATTTTGCTTACTCCGTGAATTGGATAAAAAAAAAATAGGTCAGTCGTGTTATCACGTCGAGAAAGTGTTATCAAATTACGCGAGCGCTCATAAACGTGCATTAAACGTAAATAAAATACGCACACACACACATTTTACTACCTAGTCGGCACTTCAAGGTCAATGTCAGCCTGTCAGGGTCGTATGCATGCGAACGCGCTATGCTGTTAATATATTATATACTCAGTGCGTGCAGTACATAGAGTCTATATTATATATACCATTTATGTAATATACAAGGTCTCGACATTGCCGTACACACTGTATACAACGTTGTGCCAACACTGACATCATAACACTGGGTCAAGTTCAATGAACCCCCCCTCTGTGTCCTTCCCCCACCGGGAGCTTTACTACGGTGAACACTGTATAATTTTTCTAGGGTTTCCACCGTTCAATTTTTTTCATGCGAAATTTTTTCGTCACGCGAACTGTTTGAAGCGCTTTTAAAGGTCGCTCGATTTTAATAGTTTTGTTTTAACAGACAGCTTTACTACGGTGAACACTGTATAATTTTTCTAGGGTTTCCACCGTTCAATTTTTTTCATGCGAAATTTTTTCGTCACGCGAACTGTTCGAAGCGCTTTTAAAGGTCGCTCGATTTTAATAGTTTTGTTTTAACAGACAGCTTTACTACGGTGAACACTGTATAATTTTTCTAGGGTTTCCACCGTTCAATTTTTTTCATGCGAAATTTTTTCGTCACGCGAACTGTTCGAAGCGCTTTCAAAGGTCGCTCGATTTTAATAGTTTTGTTTTAACAGACAGCTTTACTACGGTGAACACTGTATAATTTTTCTAGGGTTTCCACCGTTCAATTTTTTTCATGCGAAATTTTTTCGTCACGCGAACTGTTTGAAGCGCTTTCAAAGGTCGCTCGATTTTAATAGTTTTGTTTTAACAGACAGCTTTACTACGGTGAACACTGTATAAATTTTCTAGGGTTACCACCGTTCGATTTTTTCATGCGAAATTTTTTCGTCGCGCGAACTGACCACGTTCGAAGCGCTTTTAAAGGTCGCTCGATTTTAATAGTTTTGTTTTAACAGACAGCTTTTGAATGTTTGGTAAACAGTACTGTAACTAGGCAGGAACCTGACGGAGGGCAGAAAGATCGAAAAAAATCGCATTATATTAAAAAAAAACGTACGTCTTTCAATAACTTTGTGGTAACTTGATCGAAAATAGTAGCCCCCCCCTCTTCTACTGTCCTAATAACATAACTAAAAAAAAAAGAACAAGAATAATACACGTTAATTTAAAAATTATTCCTAGAAATCAGTGGGAACATACTTAGCTAACATTTTTTTAGCTCCCATCAAAATTTGTGTTTCTGATTGTACTACTATATCGTACTTTTGGGTAACTACTTAGCTTTATTTAATTCATAAAATTTAATGGGGGGGCGAAGATGAGGGCTTACCCATGGCCCCGAAAATGCTAGTTGGTGAAAATGAGTTTATCTTGGAAAAAAATTGGATTGTCAGTATAATATGTATATTTTACTTTTTAAAATATCGTAATGGTCATTCAATTTAAGGAAAACTCGGATACAAAACACAAGAATAACAATGTTTATTTGTCTAAACTATGCAGGGACCTTGAACTTAAATGGGAAAATTGACGGAATCTGCCCACTAAATTTAACATATTTATACGTTTTCTTTTTTCATCACTACAGCGTCGCCACTGACATAAATTATCATTTGTAATTTTGATTATTTGTTTAGTTAACTGTTAAATTAAAGCCGGCTATTTAATAATTCATTCCGGCAAAGCGGAGACAAATTATATTAGTTTCGTTTTTTTTCGAAAATGTTTAGTTGTGAACCCTGCCCGTTTTTCCCCTCATATTCGTCGTTTGACGCCTCCTCACCCTTCGACACTCATTGATATAAATAAGTTCCCCCCTTCTTTTTCTGCAGGCTCGTATTTAGAAATGTGAAATTTTCATTTTTCAAATGTATAATAATTTCCGTCCCGTGTTTTGTTTATTACCGATTTAATTTGATTTGAAGAATTTTTTTTTAATTAACCAGATTGACATTTTTAATGAAGCACTTAATTCGTTGCGGTTTTAAAAGTTGATAAAAATGTAGTTGCCGGAATTTTATAACAATCGGCTACATCAGTGGCTCCCAAACTTTTCTATGGCATCCTCGAGAAAAATTGTCCTATGGGTAAACAATTTAGAATCTTAAAAAATAGTATCTATACTAGTGATGTGACAAATATTTTTTTAAATGTGAAAATAATTTTAAATAAGACTAAACATATTAATTTCTTACCATTTTTTTAGACAAGTTATTTTACTCCTTTTTTATAAAATAACTTTTTTTTTCGCTAAGGTAACCTTGTAATGATAATATATTTCATCAGCCTTTACTTTAACGCTAGGTAATAAAGCTCTAGACTTAGTATTAATAATCAACCTAGTACCCAGAGCCACTACAAAGAAGCTGTCAAATTTTAACCTTGGACAAATGATGTCAGATTTGAAAACTGAATTCACAAAACTCTGAACAGAATGCGACACCATGTTAGTTTGTGGGTGCTTGTTCAAGTGCCCACGTGACAAGATACTGCTTCCTGATTGGTTCAGGCAGCCTAAGAAGAGGCACTTTCCGTGAAAAGTACGGACTAAAATACTGGAGTATAATCTTGAATCAGTTGAAACGAAAGCATTCCCACGAGCTCGATTATTATTGAAGGTGGCTCGAATAATCGAGGCCCCACTGTACTCTTAAACGATTTGACTCAGATTTATCAATTATGTTAATTATTCGACATTATGTTTCGAGCATAATCTGTGACAAAATGCTATTTTTCAATTAATTCTGCATCCCCTTCGAACGGCATTATACAGTGCATTCAACTTTCACCCCACAGGACACTATGACGTGATGTGTATAATTTATCTACGTTCGGATTTTGTATTAACGTAAATTTGTTTCATCATTGCTGGACATTTAGGTATAATTCTCCTATTGGACTTTTGTGCAAATAAAATTGTGTGTGTGTGCGTATGCCCGCTAAAAACACGAGAACTACTGAACGGATTTGAACGTGGTTTTTAGCGTTCGATAGCTTGTTTCTTGGGGAAGGTTTGGGACTATATAATAACTGTCCACCCCGGTGTCGCATCAGTGAGGCTCTTTTCTTTCAGTAGGTACCTATTTCCAAGATCAATGCAGTGCTTCTGCCATATTTGTATGTATAGGTTATATTTAATGCCGATATTTCATTATTGTATAGTACGCGCCACGAATCTAAAAGGCTCGGAAGTTAGATGCTATAATGTATTGTGGGGAAACGAATAAATAAACTTGTTCTTTCAATAACTAAACGAATTCTGTTTTAATAAAAGTAAATTTAAAATACTTTACAAATCATTATATAATAAGTACAATACAATAATTATGTAATTAAATAGTTCATTTAATACAGTACAGATGCGAATGCGGGTTTGCGCTTGTACAGTCTCTTGAAAAACTACAAGCTCGCAACTCAACGAAACTATAATAGCAATAACAACTTGACAATAGCGTACTCGACTGTACTTTAAAGCAGGATAGCGACAAGTGACAAAGGAAACGAGCGATCACGGCCAATCACCGACGAACGCACGTTCCGTGCAGGTAGCTGGGAAGTGGTGGGAGTATCAACGGCTCTAAAATGTGCCTTTGCGACGCTGTTTGTGACTAACTTCCGAACCTTTTAGATCCGTGGCGCGTACTATATACGCTTCTATTGACTCCAAACGAAGCGCATATTTGATTGAAATAAGCGTTCACACGAGGCGTTCGTCTACCCGCAATCTAAATAAAACGCCGGGACACTTGAGAAAACGAATCGATAGACACACACAAAGTATTATGGCGGTTTTACGTTTGCATTATTCCGACATAACTGTGGTTTTAAGTACCTACTCCAGATGCACTGATGTACAAAGAGACAAGAAACGCAAGTCATATTGGCCATTGCACACGCCGGAAACACTACATGCTAGCCAAAATCAAACTTATGTATACAAAAAGCATATGCCATATACTTTTATTCTATACTGAGCATAGGAATAAAATCGCAATCGAACTATTAGGGTGCAAACAGATACTGCTGTCTTTTTTTACGCCGTAAGCACTGGCGTATCCAATTCTAATTTGCTCCCTCCTGGGCCAAAAGCTCGGTACGCCCATGCTAACGTCATAGAAAAAGACAAAGTTTTTAAAACATACTTTATTCAGATTGAATGCAAGTACATCAACCAATCCTAACATCGGAGAAATCAGGGAATTACATCGAAGAAAGAGACGCAGATATATTTTCGATACGCTTTGTTGCGCTCGCTCACCGCACATTGAGTAGACAGGCAATGATTCATATAGTTAATTTAATAGATATATGATAAAAAGTATACATATGCGTTACGCGGTATGTCATCGCTTGTTCGTTTATTTTTGGCGCATGCCATCAGTCAGCTCAGAACGAAAATATTTCATGAATCTTATAAAATAGAAGTAATATCGATCATTCATGTGATAATCACTGCACTTGGTATGGGCTATGTGCACGGAGGCGGAGTTACAAAGTTTTCGATGCGAGCGTTTGTGGTGAGCACTAGGAGAAACTTCAAGCTCAAATTTTCCGTATGTCAGTGAGCAATGTTTATTAAAAGTGAAAATAGTTATAATTTTATGAAGTTTTTTAATTACAAAGAAAACATAGGAAAACTAAGCGATCATGGAAATGCTTGTTGTGTTTCGGGCTGTTGCGCTGATGGCGATTTAAGTAAAATAAAGACCATTGGCGCCCTAATTTGACGTTCCGCTGTCAGTGTAAACAAATTAACATCAGTTTTCCTTATTACATTTCTTTTTTAACACATCATGGCCAACTAAAGTTTTTGACTTATCACCTTAGAAACATGTCGCGATTTCCATAAAAAGTGAGTTCAATAATTCTCTATTAGCCACTAGCGGCGCTAATAGGCTTCGTGCACACAGCTTGGGGTCAAGCTTGTGACATTCAAAGAGTTTTTGTGATACAAAAAAGAATTATTAGAACAATATTTAAATTAAAATATAACGAGACATGCAGACCAATTTTCAAATCTAATCGTATATTAACTGTTACCTCCATTTATCTGTTTAAGATCTTGCTCTATGTTAAAAAAATATCTCTCATCTCGACTGTGTTTCTGAAGTGCATCATTATGAAACTAGGCAAAAAAATTTAATATATAATGACTTTTTTACAAATTCTTTTTTTACTAAATCTCCAAGATATGCTGGTGGTAAATTATATAATCATTTGCCAAAAGAAATTAGAGGTATACAGAATTACAAAAAATTTATGCACACTTTAAAATTTTATCTTACTGACAAATGTATATACAACATTCAAGAATTTATTGATATCTAACTATTTTTATGTTTGACGCTATTTATACTGTGTATACAGTCTTTAATAAAGTCTTATTATTATTATTATTATACGCACTATTTGAGTGCAAGTTAATTTAATCGTTAATTATTTCATTTTTTTATTTTTTAACGGAACAAATAACTGTCAGTCGTGTCGTAAATTATTTGCCCAAATTTTTTTTATTCGACTTCTGACTTCACACGACGTGTCAAGTGCTCCTAGTCGTAGACTTTTTTTCGATTTCCACGAATACCGAGATAAAATATTTGGGAAGGTCTTATTCTGCTACCTAGCAGGAGGCTGTTTTTCCTGGATAAATACGATTTAATTCCCACAAAAACATCGCGGCAGCACAATGCGGTCTATCTTTAATGTAGTAGTGTCCGACGGAAGTCTCGGTTTCGGATAAAATAGACCGAAGTTTTGGCCAAAGCCGAAGAATTCTAACAAGCGCCGAAATTGAACGAACTGTTCCGAATGAGCGAGAGCGCGGTGGACGTGGCGAATTCTAGAGATGATTAAAATTACCTTTTTATATTATACTAGCGGTCCCGCCAGGTTTCACCCTGGAGCAAAAAAACGAACGGGGGGGGAGGTACATTAGTACGCACGTTCATCTTAGTTTACCGAGATGAATGTTGTGTCCAAATTTCATGATGATCGGAGTTATCGTTCCAAAGTTTTTGTCGATAAAAAGCAGTATTTATACTTTTTTTAACTAATATTTTTTTATAATTAATTAAATAAAATTAAAATAAATTTAAATGTAAGCCTTAAAAGAAAGCAATGTAGAAAATAGAAATATATTCGCCCAACGTGGGGCTCGAACCCACGACCCTGATATTGACAGTCGCATGCTCTACCGATTGAGCCAGCCGGAGTCGTGTACTGACAACGCTAATATGAGTATATTTAGTTAGTGCTTTTCACCTGAATAGAAGCTTATTTTTGAGATACATTTTGCAACATTTTTCATTAATGCTCCGCTCCTGATAGTCGTAGCGTGACATTAAATAGCCTATAGCCTTCCTCGATAAATGGGCTATCCAACAAAAAAACATTTTTCAATTTGAACCAGTAGTTTCTGAGTTTAGCGCGTTCAACCGAACAAACAAACAAACTCTTCAGCTTTATATATTAGTATAGAATATAGATGAAGGAGACAAAATTATGTGCACTTGTTCAAATAGACACAATAAAATATATTGTGACTGAACGTGTTTTTTATAGGTATAAATTATTTGAAAGTAACTAACGTCTTGCTTCGTTACTCCGAAGCACTGCGGTAATAATTCTATGCTATATAGCGAAAACAACTTCTTTATTGACCGATTGTTTTACTCCTTCAACCAGTTTTATTGATGTCGTGTTTCTGTAGAAATGTTACCTGAATATCAGATTACAACTAAGGAATGTATTTGTTGTATCGGTCCCACTAATTTTTAAATTTCCAAAAGTTTGTATGTTTGGATCATTGGATGGATGTGTTATACTAAAGGTTTACGAGGCTAGAAACGTTGCTAGATTTGCCTACTAGTTTTTCTAGCGCTGATTTTCTTGATTGGCTGTTAGATGTGCTCGTTTCACACGAGACGTCTTTTCAAGCTTGTTTTGTGGATAGATTTCAAATTTAATAATTTACTATATGAATCATTGTCTATCTACTCAATGTGCGGCGAGCGAACGCAACAAAGCGTATCGAAAATATATTTGCGTCTCTTTCTTCAATGTAATTCCCCAATTTCTCCGATGATAGATTTGGTTGATGTTCTTGCATTCAATCTGAATAAAGTATCTCTGTTTCAAATACTTTGTCTTTTTCTATGACGTTAACATAGGCGGAACATCCATTATTAACAAATTATACAATTATTGTATAATTTGTTAATATATTGTCTGAAAAATTGGTCGATAATTTTATTTATTGAAGAGTAATCAGGTGCTAATCAAAGATTTGAAAGAAAGATCAAATAATCATTGGTAGCTATAATTTAAGCAATACTACATAGCATACGAGAATTTAGATAATATACAAAGCGCTGTAATTACTATTTACTTGATTACGAAAGATTAAAAAAAAAAAAAAAACATGTAATATTATTATAATGTGACGAACTAGCCGGTCTTGTTTTTATGATCAATAAATTATTATTAGCATTCTAAATGAAGACAAGTTATTTCGTAAATGTATCCGAAATACCACATTTATATTTTTGGCCGCGACTTTTTACCCGTTTTAGTTATGTGTTTTGTCTGCTGTTGACTTTATTGAGACATTATTGCTTTCAAGTTATTCAATTAATATTAATTTTATTTCGATTTTGCTAATTTAAATACGTTATTTTCATTTTAATAAAACACAAATCAAATATTATCTTCTAGATTTGACGCAGCGAGCGGTCAATGTTAAAATAACTTTAAAGATTCCAAATCTTTGATTAACGTCTGAATAGAACTCTTCAAATAAATAAAACTAGTGTGACCTGTGCGAATTATTCGCACTAAATAAGTATGTAATAATAATTATCACTTTACAAAATTATTTTTTAAATATGATTGCAGGTATTCAATTCGTTTCTAATTTTGCACACTGCTTATAGCGTTCTTCTTTTTGTTGTATTACAATATGAAGCTCAGATGACAGATCGAAGAAATATTTTACTAAAATTGTCATATAGAGGCGCAAGTAGCAAAAGCGTTGAGCTAATCCAGATGGCATCGTGCAGCATTGCTGTGACGTTGTTCAGCGTTGCTCGCTGTTTCAAAATTAAAGCCGTTAGATGGCAGACGTTGTTCAGCGTTGCTGTATTTTAATTATTTTACAAAAACAAAAGCAATAACAATTTTTTTAGTTGTCGATGTCAGTAGAGCAAGCAATTATCTGTAAAATGATATATAATTTATGTGGAGAAATTGTGAGGTTTTTTCTAAAAAGGGAGGCAAACATCTTTAACCTTAGCGTATTAATATATATGATGATATGATGGTTGTCGACCAATTTTTTTCAGACTATATATTGACAAAAATAATATAATAAAAAATATAAATCAATATAACAAAAGATGACGTTTCGATCCGGATTTGGATTTTCTTCAGAAATATCTAAAAAAAATAAAAAACTATCATTCAATCGTGCATTCTATTAGAAAATAAGTAGCTAATACTAATTAATTTTTATATTTTTTTAGATATTTCTGAAGAAGCTCCAAATCCGGGTCGAAACGTCATTTTTTGTTATATTGATTTATATTTTTATATTATTTTTTGTCAATATATAGTCTGAAAAAAATGGTCGACAATTTTATTTATTTAAAGATTCCAGCCAATTGGGCGACATGACCATTCCAACTCAAAAAATTTAGTATATTATAGAAAATAAAATTTCTGATATCGTGACGCGGGAAATGGTTAGTTTTAAATATGATATTTGCTATTCGTTGGCATGGTTACTTACATATTTATGTTTCATGTCGTGTAAAAATTAATCAAAGCAAGCTTATCTAATTTATTTCTGACAGATCTACAAAACAAGAGAAAAGCTGATTTTTTTTATTTTCAAAATATTTCCGAAACTGTTAAGGTTAGAAAAAAAAATCTTAACAAAACTTTTATGAAAAAATAAATAGAACAATTATATACCGTTATGAAAAACAACGTTATAGCATATATCTCTTTTGCGCATGCGCCGATATCCCCTAAAAATAATAGGGCTCTTCATATTTGCGTATCAAACATCCTCCCAAAATTTGGTTTCAATCCGTTCAACCGTTTGACCTGTATCGTGTTCACAGACAGATTTTTTCCAAAAATATGTTTATATGGTTCGAGAGACGTCAAAACGAAAAAATATTGTAAAATTTTGAAAGGTGAATTTTGACTTAAATTACTGCCATTTCCCCACTTGTGGTGTTGGAATGGTAAAATATTATTTTTATACATCGAAGCAAAGCATTCGATGTATATTTTTTGTCTGGTATCAATTACTGATATATTTAACATTTTCTTTTGTCTTGTTGCAGGAAATGGAAAATGGGCTGAATTACGTGAGTGGTTAAAGGAGGAAGTTTATTTCAAACTAGTCTCGTAATAAAGAAATGGATAAGGAAAATGGCGACGGTGGTAATGACGGAGGGTCATCCGGCAGTAAAATGCCAACGCCAGATCCAAGTGCACTTCTTGACGCAGCTAGCCTTTTCGGTAAGCGATTCTGTATTATTATAACATTTACTTATTTTAATAAGTTTCACCCTTGTGGAGGCCATGATTCTGATTTGATGGTGGAACGCCGTCAATCAATGACCCATTTTAACATTGGTACTTTATTGTCGGATTGCAGAAAGAATTGTCAAAAAATTTGATTTGACAATAAACTTAGATTGTGATCATATAATTACAGTTTCTATATGTCAGGAGCAGTCTAATTTCGTATTCAAACTCTCTGTCATCAAGAACATTAGATTGTTCAATAAATAAAATTATCGACCAATTTTTCAGACAATATATTAACAAAAAATATAATTAATACATTAACGTTTCGATCCGGATTTGGACCTTCTTCAGAACTGATCTAAAAAATAATTCATATTTAATTTCTAATTCGCTTTTTATAAAATTCTTTGAAAATTATTAATTAGTATCAAAATATTGTTATTATTTTTTCAATATTTAGATACTAATTAATAATTTTGAAAGAATTTTATAAAAAGCGAATTAGAAATTAAATATGAATTATTTTTTATATTTTTTAGATCAGTTCTGAAGAAGGTCCAAATCCGGATCGAAACGTTAATGTATTAATTATATTTTTTGTTAATATATTGTCTGAAAAATTGGTCGATAATTTTATTTATTGAAGAGTTCTAATCAGACGTTAATCAAAGATTTGAACATTAAGATTGTACTCACACAAAAAAAAAATTATTGTTCTACATTGGAAAAAACCACTTTTCAAGCTAAATTTTGATAAAAATGCGTAGAAAACGTTGTTCCGAAGTAGAAACTGTACAAAAAACGATGCTAAATACATGTAGTTTAAAAAAAATATCGTTTTGAATCGATAAATTATTTTTCGATCAGGATCGAGTTAAAATTCTACAATGCTTTTCTTACGAAGAAATGTGTGTGGTCACCATCTAAGATCAGATTTTTTGACAATCCTTTCTGCAACCCAGCACTAGTCTAACAGGCAGCACGTGTCTACGTAAAGAAAAATAATATTAAAAACCGGACAAGCCTCGGTTCCGTAGTGTTCGTATGACGTATTTATGAGCTATACATGGGTCGCAATCGTTGCTTGGCAAATATTATATCCTAACCTAGAAATGCGTCATTGTAATACGTTGATACTGTTAATTAAAAAGAAGTCGAGTGTACACGTACGTACATGAGTTATTATTTGCACTATTAAAATCACTTTGAGTCCTTCCAATATCCTAGTAGTTTCTACAAATATTGACACGTACACTAGTGACATCAAACTGTTTATTTTTGAACTTTGATGTAGCCGTGGTTCTTATCTCCGCTATATATAATAGAAATATGACAATCATATAAAAAATACTGTCAGAAAAGATCAGCTGAACACATAATATATCTTGTTCAAAATATTTATCGTTGTAATTATAAAGTTTCAGATTTTTTAATCACATCCTTGCAAAGCTAGAGGGGGCCACAGGGGATATATTGTTAACGACTCTAGGAGCTTATATCTCGAGAAGTTTTACGTAACAACTTTTGCATGGAAGTAGCTAGATGTGATTTTATCAATAGCGGTGACACCACCTCAACGTAAAAAGCGGGATCCATTTACGGTCTCTGTCCTAGGAAATCAGGGCTTCAGTTGCGCAGCATCTGATAATATTATATAGAGCCACATACAATCTTAATTTCTTTCGAGAATGATAATATTTTTTTTTTGTTTTTCAGCTTATTGGCCACGTGATGCAGCATCTTTATTCCCTTCACCATTTCCTCCCGCCCTAGTTCCCCCTGGTACGCCTTTTCCTCCTCCAGGCCTAATGGGAACGCCTCCTCATTCGTTGTCCACACCCATTTCGTCTTCATCGTCCATAACGTCGTCGAGCCAGTCGCGAGGAAGCGGCGGCTCGTCGGGTCTGACATCTTCGGCCGGTGGCAGGGGCAACTCGTCGTCGGGATCCGTTGCTTCGGCTTATCCGCATCACTCCAGCGTGGGGGCCGGAGCATACAGTACCACTTTAAGTGTTGCTGCTAGTCAGGCGGCGAGTTTAGGCCTTAATCCGGCTGCTAGTAAGTATTTTTTTAAGAACTGCAATAATATGCTTAAATCAGTATTGACACTAAGATCCTAGTGATCGGTGGTCAATCGGCCAATGAACACTCGAGTACTACCTATATAAATCTTTATATATATATTTCTTCTGTCCGTGTGTATGTAATTGAACTCTTCCTAAACGGCTGGATCGATTTTGATGAAATTTTTTGTGTGTGTTCAAGGGGATTCGAGAATGGTTTAGATTCACAATAACATGGTCCACTGGAAAATGTTTTTTTAATTAATTTTAGAAAATAAGCTTCTATTCAGGTAAAATGCACTAACTAAATATACTCATATTAGCGTTGACAGTAGACAACGTCGGATGGCTCAATCGGTAGAGCGTGCGACTGTCAATATCAGGG
Source organism: Xanthostigma xanthostigma (assembly GCA_963575645.1). Lineage (NCBI taxonomy): Eukaryota > Metazoa > Arthropoda > Insecta > Raphidioptera > Raphidiidae > Xanthostigma > Xanthostigma xanthostigma. The sequence continues at coordinate 6,496,250 of OY754472.1, read as the reverse complement.
TCGTGGGTTCGAGCCCCACGAAGGGCGAAAATATTTTTATTTTTTTTTTTATTTTCCACATTGATTTAAATTTATTTTAATTTTATTTAATTAATTAAAAAAAAAATTATTAGTTTAAAAAAGTATAAATACTGCTTTTTATCGACAAAAGCTTTTGAACGGTAACTCCGATCATCATGAAATTTGGACACAACATTCATCTCTGTAAACTAAGATGAATGTGTGTACTCATGTTCCTCCCTTCCCCATTCGTTCTTTTACACCCGGGTGAAACCGGACGGGACCGCTAGTATTAAATATTAAAAAATTCAATTATTTATATTATACGATAACGTATTTGAATAAGTAAAAATACTAACATGGCAGTAGGCTAATAACCGTGAAGCAAATGAATAACACTGATCTTTTTTCTTTCTTCTTCAGGCGCAGCATGGTGGTCTATGGCATCGCATTTGGCAGCACAGGACTATCTCGCTCGTCTTCAAGCGTCCGGATTAAATTTTCCGTCACTCTCCAATCCGGACTTGGCTTATCCGTCGCTCGGTCTCCCGTCGTTAGGACATCCGCATAAAAAATCGAGCTCCAAATCTCAAAACTCATCGAAAAATTCAAGTTCTAATTCTAGTAAATCTAAAAATTCATCGGCAACTAGTTTAAGTCTACAAGCGGGAACTAAACTCGATCCTAGTAATATGAGTTATAGTTCTAAAATCAGCGGTCAGAAATTGAATCCTAGTCTCACAATACAGCCTGCGAGCAAGTCGCAGTCGAAAAATATCGGAAAGACTTTGAACAAGAGCTCGTCGAACGATAAGAATTCTTCGTCGATGTTCGGCGGCGGCGACAAAAACAACAGCGGCTCGAGTTCGTTGAAAACGTCGAGCGGCAACAACGGTGGCAAATCGAACCAGTCTGCTACTTCGATTTTCACATCGCCATTAAGTCTTGCTAGTAGTACATCGAACAGTGATAAAATGAGCGGAAATACATTTACAACACAATCCTTAGTTAATAGTAGTATCGCAAGCGGATTACCTGCCAGTATATTAAGGTGAGACTTGTTTGCAATGGCCAGATTCAATGACAGAACAGCGCTAAGCCGTTTTGCACATACCGCTAAACTAGCGGTATGTGCTTTATTATCGCTTTGTGCGTCAGAGCTGACTTTCGTTCATATAAGAAGTTATATCTAAGTTAATTTCACACGAAATCCATTCAAATTGAAGCTTTTTGAAAAGAGGAGATTCTGAACTATAAAACAGAACCATTTTTAAATCAATTCGAGTTCATAAATACTATTGAAATTGTAATTGAAAATTTCAAACAGCAGTTGTCGGTTGGTCTGTACGTATGTACGTCACGACTCTACAGATCGCAATTTTGGTCGGATTGCCTTGGGTTATATTATATTCACTTTGTTTAGTATCAGACCAGAACCCTATTTAAATTCACATAAATGTGTTCAGTAGTTTAATTTTTATAAACAGTTTTATTTTATTATTTTTGACAGCTAATAGTTAAAATAAAAAAACAAAAAAATACCTATTACTGTTATTGTAAATGTAGTGTATTACGTAGAATAACTGCTACACTTCTATACCACAATAACAACGCAAGCTGCGATATCGGTATGGCCGAGCGGTTAAAGCGTTAGTCCAGTAATAGCAAGGTGCCGGGTTCGAATCCCGCTCACAGAAGTAATATTTTTTTTCTATTCCATTTTATTTTTAATTTTTTCTCTATTTTTTTAATTGTTTTTTTAAATCTATTTTCTCAATTTTTTGACGTGATAACGTCTTATAAATTGATGAAACACCGGCTGCACGCACGAAAAAGTGTCACGTTCCGCCTGAGCCTGAGCGTGCAAGCGAGAGCGCGGTATAAGCGATAGAGAGGCACGATCGGCCCAAGCGTCGGCTTGTACGCATTTCTCTCTCTTCTCGCGTGACGTCAGAGAGTTCATCAATGTTTCTTTATGACGTTATCGCGTAAAACTAACGTCCGTAAACCGACTTTACAGACAACCAATTTTTTTTTTCATTATAATATGTACAGTGGAAAACTTGCGGGATGTGCACTTTTGGTTTTGCCAACTATCGTTGAACTGCTGCTATTCGACACACAAGGAGATCAGAACTGGCATGTTTTTAGTATTGGCTGGCTGAGAGAAAATACGACGGTATACCAAGCGGCGCTGCGAGCGTCCTCGACCAGGCGCGCCGTACGAAAAGCGGCACTCTGCGCGGAAAGACGCTCGCGACGTGCGCAGATTACCTCGAACGGTCTTCCGGGCATGTTCACGAACGCCTCCTAGTACACCGCCGTATTTTATCTCAATTTAAAGTCTTCTCCTCTCTAATCTTCTTGTCGACAGCTGATAGAAAAAATATTTCGAGCAAAACGACGTCAGTATATTATTAGCGCTATGACGTCATGAAATCTACCTTTAATTTTTTTAATTTAATTTTAGCGACTTTTTGTAGTTAAAAATAACGCAGACAAATTTCATAAAATTTATTGTATTTATTTTTGATGTTAATGTTGTAAATATTTTTCTTTATGTTTAGTGCTGCTTTGGAGGGAAGGTAATAATTCATTGAGCTTTTTTATACTTACTAGTGTACCCGTGCAAAACCTTTTGCATGTATTTTCATATTGTTTTCAAAAATCGATATTTTGATACAGACCTATAGACAATAATTTTATTCCTCATTAGTTTCCATTTACAGTTATTTTTCTTTTCATTTAGCTTGACCTATCAAGTTGTCTCTATATTTAATTAATCGATTATAAATTCAAAGAAAATGTATGAGATCTGTTCATCGTTGTCATGGTTACCCCACAAGAGCTGTCACAGTTCATTTTTAGAAAATCTAACCTCATTTGATACATTTACGATTTTCACTATTTTTTTCTGATCTGAGACCAAATTTTAGACTTGGTACAGTCCATGTAATATTTAAAACTCCATTTTGGCATTAAATTAATATGAACTTACACGTTCTTAAATTGTTTGGAAAATAAAATAAAATTTATTTGTCTATTAATATTTAGAATATTTGCGCTAAAAAACTAACTAATTTAAATATACACTTCAATTGTCAAAGTCGACTTGTCAAACTGTTTGTAAAATCTCCGATATACGTACATATTTGCATTTCTCTCACACTCATGTCTCGTGAACATCGAAGGATTTTCTCTCTTTACGTTCCTCGTCACCCCGCTACCCCCTCGTCTTTTTTACTATTATCGGTTGAAAGAAGCCCTTTTAAAGAAATTTCACCAAAAAAAAATTAGTGATAACAGATCTGTGGACTAAAGGCTTTAGTTTAAAAAAAAATGTGTCAATCGGTTGAGTAGGGATTGCTGGCGGATTGGCTAGAGAAATAGGGCTTGTGTTTTAAATATATAGATGACGGTTCTGTTGCCGTTCTTTGAATGCTTGGAACAGTAATTGTAGATCTGTAGAACTGTTTTCCATTGATTTTTGTCTTATATTTCAGTGATCCGAGTTCAATATTGGGTGGAGTGCGGTTACCGCCCGATACTGAAATAATCAAGTATACGTCGTCTATTGTCGGACCAAAGATTCCAGGCACAACAAACCGCGGTAGAAAAAAAACGATTTCTCTCGATCCTCCGTCTGTATCGGTTGTTGCATCTCACTCTAGTACGGGCATGCTCATCGACAGGGGAGGAAAAAGGCCTAAATTACAGGTGAAAATCCTATAAATATGTAAAGTCTCGTTTACATGTTCTTTACTGTGTTTTCCTAATCTTATAACAGATGGAGCCACAAGACTTCTCAAATCCGACGCTCTCAAACGATCGTGTCGAAGTGATCAAGTTGCCGTCGACGACCAACGGCAGTCCGTCTGGCATTACGATTCCGTCGTACGGAGGCGGTGATAATGGCTGCGACGCTCCGCTCAATTTATCGTTAAAACCGTCAGCTGCGACTTCTTCAAACACACAAAGCTCTCTTAGTTCGCTGAGTAACATGTCGGCCAATCTTGTCACTCCACAAAATAACGACAGAATTTGTGAGTGATTTCCTGTTTTATTATTTATATTTCAGGGTGACCGCTTTCTGGGCAGCTTGAGGATGTCGGAGAATTTTACCGGTCGGGGGAATATCGGGAAATTTTCATTGAACGCATGCGCGTAGCGTCTAGTGATGTGCCGGATCGTTAAAAATGTATATCCGCGGATATGGATCTGAATACAGATTTTTGGTTTCAAGATCCGCGGATACGGATACGGATCTTTACTTTCTTAGAGTATGCGGTGGTAAATATTGCACATCGACCTTTGGAAAGAGACTATCTGTTATGGGAAAAAGTTATTGATCTCTTTAAGAGTCAACTCTCATAACAGATTGTCTCTTTCCAAAGATCGATGTGCAATATCTCATTATATAGATTTTTAGTACCTTTGATATAAAATATATATATAAAATTTCATCTATGAATTGAAAATTAATAAGGTAAAAGATCCGTAAAAGATCCGCACAAAAACTAACGTATACGGATACGGATCTTTCTTCTCCCTCAGACATCCGCGGATACACGGATATCCGGCACATCACTAGTAGTGTCTAATATGCTAATCCATCTTCCGTCCTTTTATTATTTTATTTCATTAAATTATTTACATGAAAAATTAGTTTTTAAGCTTGCCAAAAATGTATATCTTCTATTGCGCGTATATAAGGACCCACTTTTTTTTAAATAAAGCTACTTTTGGCACAGTATAGGGTAAAATTGTACGTCTACCATCGCATACTATAGAAAACGACAGTAGAACAGCGAGTTAAGGTGGCCGCGATGTAGAACACTTGCCTCATAACTTGATTTTTATTTTTTTTTTTACAATTATACCAGTTTTACTTCTGTAGTGTGTAGTGTAAAATCACAGTTTCCATTTTTTTAATAATGCTATTCAACTGTGTCGTTTTTCCGTAGCCCGCCGAAAACCGGGTCCGCGACCACGTCGAGTAATACCCTCTGGCTTATCTTCGACGCCCGTATCTACGCCACCGCAAAGCATTCCAGCAAGTCCGAGTCCCTCTTTGGCGCAGCTGTTTGCCGCGGCCGATTCTCCGAGGCCGTCGAGCGGCTCTGAGGAAAATGACAACGGTAGCTCTCATAAGGACGGACTAGGTACCGGCAGCAAAGACAGCAGGCCGAGAAATCTCGGTAGAGGCGTTTCAAAACCCAAAAAGAATACGGTGGCGTCGTTGTTAGCTCAGAGCAGAGCGTTGGGTATTAAGCCGATGCCTGTGCTCGATCCTAATGCTTCGATTAGCCAACAGATGTCATTGCTCAAATCAAATATATTAGCTGCACAGCAGTATATGGCTGAATCTGGGGATGAAAAACAATTGGTAAGCAAATATTTAGACCAAGTTTTCGAGCAAAATACGAGCGTGGAGAATTCTTTATTATTGCAAACAAGAACACGTGAATTTTTTATGTGAACGCTATGTTCAGGAACATTTCACGAACATCTGTTTTGATGTAAACGTGACTTAACATATGCTCCGTCTCAGTGTCAGTACTTGCTATTAGTTTCTATTTCGTCCACTAGATGTCTATGTTATGAATTTATTTATGTACTATACAGGGTGACATAGAACAAACTACATTGCATAGCACCACGCGATAGAGGACCAAAAAATAATTTAAAAAATTCCTATACACTAATGTCCGATGGCTTTTTGTTTTCAAGTTACAGGCTGTTAAGTTTTTTTTTTTTTTAATTAATTTTAATAAATTAAGAAGGCTTTTATTAAGGGGGTTGAGCCGTTTTACGAAGATAATGAAAAAAATCCGAAATAAAGTTTTTTAATAGATTTTTTTATGACAAAATTTTCTGTAAAAAATCCAAAATCATTAGGAGATTTATAAAGTTAAAAATTAAAAAAAAATGTTTACATGTAATCTTATGGAAAATATGTCAACCTAGCGTGCAAACGGTACATTTTATTTTTTTGCAAATAATTAACCAAATAATGTCAGCAGTTCCGAAAACCAACTATGTAAAGCATTGATGTCTTACGCATATTTTAATATTTTTTTCCAATTTAATTAGGAGACTTTTAATCAATAAAAAAAATTATTAAACCTTAGCACTTTTCGATTATGGACTTTTATTCTTGACAATTTTAACTGAATTTTCAACTTTTTAATTATTTAATTTTAATTTTTATTACTTCTAATTTCTTTTTTTAATTATTTACCGCAAAAAATATGTTAAATACAGATATTTACATAAATTTATTTTTTCTAACCTAACTTTGTACAAAAAATTCAAAAGTTAGTCCATTAAGTAAAATACTGACATAATTAATTAATATTAAAAAAAATTATTTATTTATTCCTTAATGACAATAATTTATTGGTATCATCGACTTATAACCTTTTGTAAAAATGTATTATGGAAAAGTTCCCATTTAGAATTCGACTTACTTTTGATTGGGACTGTAACGCATCAACCTCCTTAAATACAACATATCACATAAAACATTGTAATGCAAGCTACATCCCAATGTTACCCCTGGGGGAGCCTGCTTTCATGATTTATTAAAATTATTAAAAAAATAAAAAAAAACTTAACAGCCTGTAAATCGAAAATAATAAGCGATCGGACATTAGTGTATAGGAATTTTTTAAATTATTTTTTGGTCCTCTATCGCGTGATGCTATGCAATGCAGTTTCTTCTATGTTTTATTAAATTACAAATGAATATTTGTTTATAGGAAAAATTAAAAGGCGTTTTGAGTGACTCGAGTAATTTGGAATTGTCGACCGATTCCGAAAATTTATCCGATTCCAATCAGACTGACTCAGAGGGAGATTCCGATTTAAATGGACCGATAGCAAAAAAGCGAAAGCACTATGACGAAAATGAGCTTAGGGTTCCGTTGGATTTGGGCTGGAAACGAGAAACGATCATCAGAGGCCTAACTAAAAATAGTGGCATCAAAGGCGAAGTGTTTTATATACCGCCGGATTCCACAACAAAGCTGAAACACATTTCGGAAATTGTACAGTACTTAGAAACAAACACTGCGACTGACTTAAAACGGGATAATTTTACGTTTAATTCGAGGCATATTATCGGTGATTTTTTGCAACCGGCGCCGCCCGGTCTAGCCAATGACGGGGACTTCATAAGAATGTCCGAAGACGATGTTGCCAAAAGGTATGTCTGCGAATTATAATAAAGAAAATAAAATTTCTGATATCGCGTGAGGTGACACGGGTAATGGCTAGTATTCAATATGATATTAATATTAATACATTTTATTTATTGAAGAGTTCTAATCAGACGTTAATCAAAGATTTTAATTATTCATTGCCATGGTTACCTACATAGTATGTTCCACGTCATGTAAAAATTAATCAAAGCATGCCTAACTAGTTTATTTCTGACAGATCCATAAAACAAAAGAGCGGATGATTTTTTTTTTATTTTCAAAATATTTCCGAAACTAAAGTTTAGATTTTAGAAAAAAAAATTTTTAACAAAACTTTCGTGAAAAAATAAATAGAATAAAAGCCCGTTATGAAAAGTATACCAGTATTATATAAAAAACACCGTTAAAGCGTATATCTCTTCTGCGCATGCGCCGATTTTCCCCAAAAACAATAGGGCTCTTCATATTTACCTATCAAATATCTTCCCAAAATTTGGTTTCGATCCGCTCATCCGTTTGACCTGTATCGTGTTCACAGACTAACAGACGCATAGAGTGTTTCCAAAAATATGTTTTTTGGATTTGGGGGACCTCAAAACGGAAAGATATTGTAAAATTTTTGAAAAGTGATTTTTGACCTAAACTAGTACGCACCATTCCCCACTTGTGGGTTGGAATGGTAATACACCTCAGTAGTTTCCGATTGTAAATTTCGGGTTGAATAAAATACTATTCAAACTTTTTTTTGCGTCTGGTAGGATACTAACCTGAGTTTCCAGCTTATGGAGGTACAAGAGTGACCTTTCTCACTTACAGAGGTCTATAAAAATTATACAAAAACAATGTTAGTTAATTCAGCTATTTATGACTCATTCTTAAATTTCATAGAACTATTAATACGTCCGACTATCGTTTATAGAGGTACAGGCAAGTAGTAGTCTCAGTTATAGAGATCCATGTCTCTTATAGATGTTTCTGTTTCTCACTTATAGAGGTTTTAGAGAGTTACAAAAGGCGGCACCTGACAATTACTCTCACTTAGAGAGTTTTCTCGCTTACCCAGTTCTCACTCATTCATGTTTGACTGTTGAAACCGTATAATTAGTAGGTAATTACCGTATGATTGCAGGTTAGACGAACTGAAATCTCTTACGAGACAAACCATAACGGTCGACCAACGAATCCAGTTGGCCAAACAGCAGCAGGCAATACGCGACGCCAAAAAACAGGCACGCAGCGACAGTACATTGTCCGGCGGCAACGGCAGCGGCGAACTTTCCCCGGCCGGAGTCCAGCCAATCAGCACTACGTGGGACACTTCGGTCGGCGGGGTCAGCGTCACCGCAACGACGGTGTCCGTTCCCAAGATGTCGTCGGGCAACAAGAACAAGGCCACGCCGGCCGAGAGGGCCGAGAAACAGGAACAAGCGCGGCGGGATCGCGAAATCAGAAATCAACAAATGCTCGAGGTAAGTTGTCGGATGTTGTTAAGCTTGTTTACGTGAATTTGTGAAGAAATGTTTGAGCGTCTGTATGCGTGTTGTGTGTTTTTGTTGTTTGTTGTTTTTAATGATTTTTATGAGTGTCGCAGTTCGATACTTACTGTGCTAATTTGTACGTGTTTTTGTTACGTAATTCACTAAAATCGATGGAACATTTCTGCAACGTAACATTATGTTTCAAACACAATATTTGTAATTGAACGAATCCGAATCTAAACGAATTTGTTTTTTAATACTTCTTTTTTAAATTTGTACATAATAATGTTTATAGCATGTATTTTAACAAAATTTATTGTTATTTGAAATAATAATTTGTTGATTACTGTTTTACCACTTCGGCATGTGTTTATTATATTCTCTTTTTTATACTCTTTCTAAATTTTTTATAGAGGTATAGTGACTTGTTGTAGTCACTTTAAGTTTTTCAATGAACAGCATGTGTTTTAATGTTTATTTGCAGTTTTATCGGTGCAATTGTTTTTTTTGAAGTGAAAACTTCTTTAGCGGCGTTGTACACTTTTTTTGGTAATGGGTAAAAAATTTTAAACTCGCGTCAGGGTCACGTGTCCTGATCGAAAATGCGTAAGACGAAAACTTTTATTTATACAACGTTAGACATCTAGCGTTGAAATATCGTACATAAAAATGCAATCTATGATACAAACCATTTTGATCGAAAATTCGTAAGACGTTAATATTCAAGTTTTCACTTCTGCCGGCACTCCCGGAGTGCAACCCGTCTTTTTTTTTTCTGTAGGTAGTATCTTTCGGGACTACCGTAAATTCCTACAGACTGAGTGCCCGTAGACTAAAAAACAGATGCCAGAAAACAATTGCTCTGTCAATAATATTAGTTTGTCTCACGTTTCTCGTAGGGCCGTAAAAGGTTAGCGTTCACAATCGAACAAAAAATGCAAATAATTAATGAGATTGAGGGTGGCAAAAGCAAATCGGACGTGTCCCGTTCGCACGGTTTAGCCAGCTCCACCGTCGCGACCATATGGAAAAACCGCGAAAACATCTTAAACGCGTACGGTTGTAACGTGGCCGCTAGTAGCGACCAACAACCGTCGATGACTTCGGCCCCTGCCGACCCAGACCGTCACTGGGAGGGCGGCGGTAAGAATCGTCCGACTGTCATCATTGACATTCCTTCTTCTGCCTCTTCTTCGAACGCCCAACAACAGAAAAAAGTTGTTAATTCCCTAGCAGAAAGCTCTTTAACATGTTCCGATAGCATTATGGTACGTCACAGTCATTTGTTATTTATTATTGTTTAATTTTTTTTTTTCTTTATTTTGGCCGGTGACCGTCATAATACACATTTTGTTTATTAACATCGTTTTAGATCGACTAATAATATTACATTACAGATTAGTTTATGCTTTTTGCGCTGTTTTTTTAATTATTTTTGTGCGTGTAATTTATTTATTGTCATTTTCCTTACCATTTCGAATTGGGCGTACTAATTGCCATTTTATTTATTTCGATCAATCGATAGTCCCGTGCTCGATAGATTGACAGAAACGACAAATATGACGTCATAACTCCAGCATGTCCGATACATAATATTTTAATCAGCGCTCAACTAATTTTGGTATACTACTAACACATTTACATGCTGCCATGTTTCGAGAGAAGAACATATTTTTTGCATGTCATATTTTGTTTACATTATTTATTGGACTCGGTGAAAAAAGAAAAGAAAATAGGAAAATTTGTTCACTATACCTCATGCATGTATCATTTTAACTTTTCTTTTAAGCATGTCTAAACCACGGTACTTTCTTTCTCCGTTTTCATATTTCATCCGACAAAATAGGTTTAATGTTTCACTAAAAACGTTCAAACAACAGTAGCCATGACTTTTAAAAGTAGACGTATTAAGTATTACGGTTTGGAAAAAAATTCACTATTCAATTATATCGTTTAACTTCCAGCTAATATCAAACGATGTATTCTCTTAGTCTAAATTAAGCTAAAGTGCAGAGCTCTCTGATGTATAAATAATCAAGTTTAACAGTTTAGGTGTTCATTACTTTAAATCGCGTGTCTTTTATTTTTTGGAACGAAGTTCCTTATGGAACGTTATAGATATGAATGGAGAGGACTAGAAAAAAAAGCGTAAAGAAAAGGCGTAAAGAAAATCTAATCTAATTACCTATTGTATGTCTGTCCGTAGACAGAAAGTTGAAATTTGGCACACTTATAATATAGGGCAAGGAACAGGTCCTAACGGAGTCAGAATTTTGGTCCCAGAGGGGAGAAAATTAAAAACAAAAAAGTTTTTCGCTTATAATTCGTTCAATTTAAATCAGATCGGTTCGAAACCTATCTTTAACGAAAGAGGAGAACATTTTACATAGATTTCGTATAACAGAATTCGCGCAAATAGTTTTTTTATACATAAAAAAGCAGAAATAAACTCTGTATAAATTCGATTTTGCCTAATACATCGCGCACATGGATCTGTTATCCTTTTCTCTTACACAGTGTGTTATGGACATTTAAAGATTGCATTTGTTCAAAAACGGATGCCATTTCAAATATTAGTTAGTTTTTTGACATTAATATTTTGTCAAATACAACGCCTTCTAACTTCGCGATTTGTTATTAAACCTATACAGATTGTATCAAATCAAAACGGACCATAGGACATTCTGTGTGTAAGACAGAGACGATATATAAAGATCTAAAGCAGTAAGTAAGAATGAGATAAATGATCGCTAATATAGTTACTGTAGCTACGTAAATAAATAATTACGTACACTGTAAATCTTTTTACCAATTTATCAATAATTAAAACAACTACAAATAAAATTATGTTGGCGGTCGAATTACCACCATAAAACCATTTAATTATTTGGATTTTTTCCCGAACAGTATAAATAGCCTTTTTATCAATAATTTCACTAGTGAATACTGACATTTGATAAAATTGTGATTTTTACTGTAGAAACCAAAGACGATACTATCAGATTGTATAACCACAGTAACTAGCTATTAGCGATCATTTATCTCATTCTTACTTACTGCTTTAGTGCTTTATATAATATCGTCTTTGTCTTACACACAGAATGTTCTATGAACCGTTTTGATTTGATACAATCTGTATAAATAGCGATATCTAAACAATGTCAATGGTTCAGTGGTAGAATACTCATCTGCCATGCGGGTGTTCCGGGTTCGATTCCCAACAGATGCGCAACGAATGTTATTTTTATTTTTTTAGAGTTGCAAATCACACGATTAATTTTTGTTTAATAATCATATTATAGTATAAATAAAATTTTTGAACAATTTATAGACAAATTAGTAAAAAAATTATACGATACGCAATAAATGTTCCAACTGGGTTTTCCACGACACCTCTCGTCTTTTTTAATAGAGATGAATCAAAGAACTGAAACAAAAATTTTGCTAGAATAGTAAAGAGTGAAAAACAAAAAATACCTAAATAACAGAAATTCATCTAGAAAGTTATGGGTTTGTATTTATTGTCATATTTATTATTTAATTCATTGAGTGCATGCGTTGATGCGACATTGTATTGATTGCTTTCGAGGCGCATGTTGGTTTTATTTTGTTTTTATACTCGGCATATGAAATATTACGTTATTATTGTTGATAATTGTTGAATGCACCGTTAATAGCTGGCTATTGTTGTTGTTTGCATGTGTCGATCGTCAGGCCCGTCGCAAACGACAAGAAGAACTCGAGAAACAAAGGCACGAGGAACAGTTGCGCAAACAGCAGGTAAGGAATACAATAACTACCGTGCGGCTGTGCTGAAAATAATACTCGTAAAACATAGTCTCAGTTTTATGTCAAATGTGCTCAGAGTTTTTTCTTCATACCTCGATCGAAAGTGCGTATACTTTCGGCATTGATTGTAAGACAGAAAGTCTAACATTTACGCATTGGTGGGATTACACGCACTGATGCGGGAAGTACGTACGTTCGGGCGGCAGTAAAGAAAAAAATCACCTATCGACTGTTGTTTAGATGTCGTTTCCATAGCAACTCTATTACATTTTAGCTGATAGTCGCGATCAGCTGTCATTCGCGTGTTTTTACATATAACCTCAAAGCTGCTTGCTTGGAATTTATCTGTGTTTTTATGTAATTAATTAAATAATAGACAGTTTTGTATAACCGTCTGGCAGACATTTAGATCCAGCTAAATGATCTGGCTTATTTATATATTTTTTGACGTGATAACGTCTTATAAATTGATGAAACACCGGCTGCATGCACGAAAAAGTGTCACGTTCCGAAATGTGTCACGTTCCGCGCACGATCGGCCCAAGTTTGACAGCTAATAAAATTTAGATTATGTATTATTAAATATGATATTCGAGCGGAATACGTTATCACGTAAAACTATCGTCTGTAAACCGACTTTACAGACAACCATTTTTTTTTTATTATTAAATACTAAATTTGAAGGTATTAAAATTTAAAAATGCCTCAAGGACTTTTTCTGCAAATAAAATTTCGAAAAAATTAAAAATTCACAGTTTGGTTAGGCCCTATTACCGTTCAGACATTGCAAAAAAAGCGTTGCACAAATTTTCACGCTGCTTTAAATACCTACCCAAAAATTTTTGATAGCTCTCCTACTAATAGTAGAACAATTTACAACAGAAACAGTTGAAATGTACCCTCAGGCACGATTGCAATGTGAGTTTTTGGTAATTGATAAAATAATAAATCGTTCATTGAAGCGTTGCATTAAACAATACATTCGTATTCCTCTCTGCGTTGAGTACGTTAGGGTTTAATAAACATTAAATTTCAAAAACGAAAAACTGCAGGGAGATAACCCCTGATCATTTCAGCATCAATAAGGATTTGTAGGTTATGTTTTTGCAGTTTGCGTGACATTTAATTTTGAGCGCTTAAAAACATTTTATACACAAAGTTCGTTCCAAACAGCCAGCGAACGGTTTCGAAACCGTCACCCGCATGCGCAATAGGTAAAACGAAGCTGTTAGTGGCGATTTTAGAACACGTTTTACCTATTGCGCATGCGGGTGACGGTTTCAAAACCGTTTGCTGGCTGCTTGGAACGAACCTACAATTATTAAAGCCTGGCTGTGTTTTGTAGGAGCCTTATATGCTTTTAAGTATTTTCTTAAGTTTTTTATGGCAAACCGGGGGCACCCGCCCCGGGTGGCAGTTTCAAGGGGCGCCAAAATCATATAATATGGTTGAATTTGGACCTAGAGTCTGTTTGGCACCCATCTTTAAATAAATAAATAAAAATAAAAAAATAAAATAAATAAAAATACCATACCCAATCTGTCATTTTCCAATTTAGGCACTCACATTTATTAAATGGTTCTTATTGTCCCTTTTACGAAAAATGCCAACCATATTTGTGAGTTTTTTAAGTAATGTATCTCAAACGCTGGAAAGAGAAGGCGCCATTATCAAGTTTTTGCCCCGATTCGAAAAAATATCTTGTAAAACTGGAATGGAGTTTTAGTTTTGTGCCAGATAAAACATAGTACTATAATATTATTTCCGAAATTCCAGTTTTTTTTTGCCGTTTTGCCGCCCCTAAAAATTTGCCGCTATAGGCCCGAGCCCACATGGCCCCATGCAAAATCCGGCCCTGAGAGCAACTACTTAGAAGTCGCAGGATATTTCAATAGAAAATGTTTTTAAATTAAAGAAATAATAGCTCGAGAGCTACTGAACTTTTTACCCGACTACGGCGAAACCAAAAGGAAGGGTTATGAGTTTAGCAGTCTATGTATGCTTGTTTGTATTTACGGATGTTCCACTGTAGCGCCTAAACTATTCATCCGATTTTGATAAATAAGGCGTCAATCGATGGATTCGTTATTACAGCCCGGGTAACATAGGCTACATTTATTTTTGAATTTTGGTCCCAGATGGGAGCAAATTGAAAACAAATAAAAAATAAGTTCAAAAAAAATAATTTAAATAAAAAATGAGTTCAAAAACTAAAACTTGACTAGTGAAAAGTATAAAACAAGACAATATTCTCGTCTGAGGATAGCCGTGGTCGTATGACATCTCATATATATGAGGGCCCTCTAGATGTATAGCGTGATGCACTTTGCCCTAGAACTTATGATCGCTTACTACTGTATTTTTTTGTTTCATACTTTTCACTAGGTAGTCGGGTTTTAGTTTTTTAGAAGCTAATTTAAGCATGGAAGTGACATACTTTATAATGTAAGTTTAATCAGTGTGTGTTTGTGTGTAAAATAAAAGAAGCACTGCTTTGCTTGATTACTCACTAAATTCAGCTTCGACCTGATTCTGGCTAAAGCCGAATGTTTTGCGAAAGATTTTTTTGTCGAAGCTGATGTTTCAGTCGGACTCTATCAGCAAATTCCGGTAGAGTGTGCTGACAATATGAAAACCGCCACTCTATGGGCTATGTGCAAGGAGGCGGAGTTACAAATTTTTCGATGCGAGCGTTTGTGGTGAGCGCTAGGGGAAACTTTAAGTTCACATTTTCCATATGTCAGTAAGCAATGTTTATTAAAAGTGAAAATAGTTATAAATTCATGAAGTTTTTTTAAAAAAACTAAGCGATCTGGAAATGCTTGTTGTGTTCTGGGCTGTTGCGTTGATGGCGATTTAAGTAAAATAAAGACTCAAATCTTTGATTAACGTCTGATTAGAACTCTTCAATAAATAAAATTATCGACCAATTTTTCAGACAATATATTAACAAAAAATATAAAATTAATACATTAACGTTTCAATCTGAAGAAGGTCCAAATCCGGATTGAAACGTTAATGTATTAATTTTATATTTTTTGTTAATATATTGTCTGAAAAATTGGTCGATAATTTTATTTATTGTAAAATAAAGACTATTGGCGTCATAATTTGACGTTCCGCTGTCAGTGTAAACAAATTAATTATTTATATATTGTACGTCATAATTGATAAATAAATAATTCTCATGTACCTTTTATGTTATGCTATTTATATAATGGTCTTAAATCTGAATTTTATGGTATATAAAATTAACATCAGTTTTCTTTATTACATTTTTTTGACACATCGTGGCCAACTAAAGTTTTTAACTTATCACCATAGAAACATGTCGCGATTTCCATAAAAAGTGAGTTTAATAATTCTCTATTATCCACTAGCAGCGCTAGTAGGCTTCGAGCACACAGCCTATAGTCTGTCTGTTTATGTAATTCGGTTATTGTTTTGTTAACTGGTAATTTTGGTTTTTATTTTGATACGCTATTTCTTTTACAGGATCGTGAATTGAAACGTCAGCAAGCAGCTATGATCAAAGAGCAGGTATGTGTGTCAAAAAACGAAATATATTTTTTTTTTGTTAAGTTCTTAATTTTTATTGTCTTATTTTAAGGTACCTTTTAGTTTTCCAATTTATTAGTATCATTTTCATATCATGCATTTTTGTGTAAATCATTTTTTTTTTAATTTTTAAATGTGTTACTTTTATTAATTTCCACTTTAGTGTGAGTTACAAAGAGTTTTGTCTTGTTATTTCTTTGCAAAAAAATGGCGGAACAAAAACAGTGTTTTTTTGTTTGTTTCAATACTGCACATTTTTTGAGAATGTGGGCACTATTTGTTCGTCTGCACATCCTTGCTTAGATTTGAACTTTAACAGACCTTTTGTTATTAAATTTCAATTCGGTAGATGATTTAATATTACCGTTCGAAATAATCTGGCAAACTACATAGTACTAATAAAAAATAAAATTATTCGGGTTCGGAAAATTGCCGTCAGAGTACTTATTATTTGGTGATTGCACCGTTTTGTATAACAAGGCGAATGGTGGTCGATTCAGATTGTCATTTTTTTGGTTAAAGAACAAAACAACGTCGGCTAGTGCTCTACTATTTTGTTTTAAATTGTAAACCGATTTTAGTTTCCGTTAGTTTTGTTTTTTTTTAGTTTCTTCAAAGAACTATTATTTAACGTAGGAGTTTACCAGTGTAATTTATTAGAAAGAGTAATGTATTTGTATTTTTCTCTTCTCTCTTTCCTGTTTATAGATTTACATGCAGGAGCTAAATAAACAACGTGAAATGCTGTACACAGTTGAGCTGGTATGATATTTAGCTTGTAAATAAACAATTATCTTTCTTTTTTTTTCTTTTTTCTATCGAGTTTGGAATTTTTTACAATGATCCTGCCAGTTCCCTTTGAACAGTTCCGGTTGTCCTGATTTACTCCTGCTTGCTGTTTTTTTTCTTATTACTGCGGGTGCGTTCCACTGGGTGTCCGAAACGTTCACAACGATCGCCGTGTCGCTCCGCGTAACGATCGAATCACGATGCCAGAGAAAAGATACTGTATAGAAGTTTATTTCTAATGGAACAGCGTGGCCGGAAATTTTAGTTTGTCTTGTTTCTGTTAGATGACAGAACGATCGAGGTTTAGTGTCGGTGCACAGAGGTGGGGAATGTATATTTCCATCTCTCATCTTCAGAAGTAAATTTGAGCGATTATCTAAACGCCGTAAAAAATAAATATAAGAAATTCATCTATTTCTGTCGATTTTTTTTAATTAATGAAAAAATATGAAAATACAATGATTATGGTGTGAAGCTGAAACTATTAATTGTCGCCACCTGGCGTTGCGGTTCCGAAGCTTGAGTGCGCCGCATCGCCATCTGACAATTGGGGTGGGAATTACGCTTTGGGGTGATCGCCAAATATAACATAGGATTGAACTTCTATACAGTCTCTCTT
This sequence comes from Xanthostigma xanthostigma, assembly GCA_963575645.1. Lineage (NCBI taxonomy): Eukaryota > Metazoa > Arthropoda > Insecta > Raphidioptera > Raphidiidae > Xanthostigma > Xanthostigma xanthostigma. Next base: position 6,478,815 of record OY754472.1, on the reverse strand, counting down.
CTCTGACGATGCCCACTTTTGTCTGTAGGTCAGCAAATTTTACCGAAACGACAGCAGAATATGAGACATTGATATGGATGAATGCAGTGAATTTTCGTTCCACATAAAATGCAACGTAGACCGGTCTGTGTGGCATTTTATGTGTAACGATTTTCTGTAATCCATTAATGATTTCAACATATTATATCACTGTATATCAATCTTATAAAACCGTTTCACATAAAATGCAGCACAGACCGATCTATGTTGCATTTTATGTGGAACGATTTTCTGTAATGCATTGATGATTTCCCTAGCTACCGTAAAAATTATATATCACTGTATATCGAACTTATTCGAGTTCAACATAACATTTGATTGATTTAACTTTTCTTAGGAAAACATAACCTTGTTTTTTTGCAAAATATTCCGCTTTTTCATGCGAAAGAGTAGCTCGCAAGTCGTTCCGCTAAAGTTTTCGTTCGCAACGTTTGTGAGCTAGTGGAACGTACCCTTTATATTTTCTGTCATCGCAAAGTAACGAATATATCAGTTATTAAGTTCGATGGTTCATAATGTACCCCGATTATGTCTGTGTGTGTGTGGTGCGTGTACTTTATTTATGTCACTAAGTGTTTTTTTTTTCATTTTCATTCCATTAATAATAATCGTGTTCATGTCGTAAACACTGAATTAGCTTACCAAAACAAAAAGAATATCTGGGATGTGTATCGAATTATAAATTCGTTGCAAAAAGTTTGCCCTCGATGCCTTAGTGTCGTTGAGATTCAAAAGAATAATTATCAAAACTTAAGGCCGCTGCACACGAGGCTAGAGACGCTGCTAGATTCCTTGCTAGATTTGCCTACTAGTTTTCTAGCGCTGGTTTTCTTGATTGCTGTTAAGTGCTCGCTTCACACGAGACTATTTTTCAAGCTTGTTTTGTGGATAAATCTGGTGCGCGCGCAGTGACAGTTCAAATATAAACACAGAACAAAACGTGTCTGTTGTCTGACTCTGAGCAGAATAACGCCATGTTGGTTTGTGGGCGTTTGTTCAAGTGCACACGTGACAAGATACTGCTTCCTGATTGGTTCTTGCTCATACCTAACAGCAGATCTAGCAGGGAAAATAACCCCCGTTCTAATTTTTATACGGGTAATTGAGCTCCCATCAAGAAAATCGGTTTAAAATGAATTAGAGCTGGTTTTCAAGAAAGAAAACGATTTTGTCAGAGAATTCTGAGATTATTTTAAACCATTCTTAAATAATCTCGATTTTTTGGTTTCGATTTACATCCTAGATGGACATTATTGATTTTTTTTAATCAACTTTTAAATGCAGAATGAAAATTTTCTTTTTTGTGGTACTAAAGTACCAGTAGTGGCTCGTAATTATTTGAAAGCAGACAAACGTATGATAAAAAATAAATACCTAGTATTACATAGCTATTACAAAAAAAATGCTACTTATTAAATATTTGAAAATCCAAAGAAATCAATTTTTATTCGCTAACTTACTGCTACCGAATTTATACTTAGTAGGATACCTTATTTAATTCGAGCCGCTACTGGTTTGTACTAAAAATAGTTATAGAAAGTGCAATCCTGATTGTTTGTAGGACAGATGATTTTTTTTTTCAACGGAAATCCAAAATTACCAATTATTGTTGCATACTTTTATAACAACAGTATTCCCCTTTGTTAAAAAAATCGTTCTGAATAATACATTAAGGTTTGTCCCGAGCAGCCAGGGAACGGTAACAGAACCGTCACAGTCTTGCAACTGCGCAAGACTCGTGCGAAGATCGATATAAACAGTTTCGTTTTAGCTACTGCGCAAGACGGTGACGATTCTGTTACCTTTCTATGATTGCTTGGAACAGACCTATAGTGAAAAAATTTAAAATAGTGCCGGAACAGAAATGGTCTTACTTGGGTGGCGGTATTTTGTTTGTTTTTTTTTTTATGTAGGCATGATGTTTAACAAAACAATAGTAAATGAATAGATATTCATTTCTGTTTTGTAATTACATTTTGTAGTACGAACGGGGAAAAATATTGACTTTTTACTTAGTACTGGTGATTCCTTTTGTAAATTTTTTAAAAATATGAATCTTATCTTTGAGCCAATAGTTATTGGCGTAACTAGTAGCCTAAGTCATTCATGGCGTGTCAGCGCGATGTTTTCAGCACGAGTTGTAGGTGCGCAGGCACGAGCGAAGCGAGTGCATACTGCGCACCGGAGACGAGTGCTGATAACATCGCGCTGACAGGTCATGACTTAGCCTACAAGTTACGCCCATAATTTTATTCAACAATTGCGCGTTATTCATGTTTTATTTATTGTTATTAACGAGATGTTGTAAATATCTATTTATTTCTTTATAAAAAAAACCGTCAATACTAACAGCACCAAACAGCACGATTCAATGTTTTGGTTTGAGGTTAGCCGGTTATGAATAAACTCCATGTCGAAAACATTCGGCCTCTCAATTTTAGCCTCAATGGGTAACAACGGAGTTGTTGTTACCGACTATTTCGTTACGACTCAGAAAATAGTTACGTTTATTTTCATTACTCCACAATGGCCGAGCTAGTAGGAATCTTCATTGAGTTATGACAAGTAATTGTCACCAGTCGGTAAATGGCTATTTAGGGTTCGGTTTTTAGGCATGATAAAACATGAATAACGCGCATGAGTTGAATAAATATTTTTGTAAAATTCTTAATTGTAGGTATTTTAGAATTCTTCTTTGTTTGCAATACTTCTTTTTTTTAATCTTCACTCCTTTCTTCGCATATTAATGCCATATTATACAGATGTCCATTTCTTTATGTTACAATAAGAAAGACTATTTACTGGGAAATCGATATTATTATTAATAAATTATTATCATAGACATGTAGTCATGTTGCCCTTTATTTTTTTATGCACGTTTTTATTTAAAAATAACAGTAAACATACAAAAAGATTTACAGAGATACAGGCAAATGAACTTCGACATTTTATTAATACTCATTGAAGAGGAAGTAAATATTTTCAAACGTTTCATTAAATCTTTTTTTTTTTTTTGTTGAGACAAGTAATTTCAGACACAATTATTTTTATTAATTTAGTTTTTACAAAATTAAAGGATTGAATAATCATCAGTGTATTGATAATATTGACACGTCATAAGTAATGTCAAATGTAGTAGTCCTTATTTGTTTTTGATCCTATGCTACGAAGAAGTACTACATCCAAACATCATAATCTATCAAGGATCACGATCTCTTCCTTGAGATAAGCTTTCTTCTTGTATGTTCTGTCGTGATAAATTATGTAACATTTGTAAATGGACAAACTGTATAACTATTAGTCTAAGAGCCGAACCTAAATCGACTTTCACCGAGCTGATAACAGAATGAAACATATTTTATCATGAATTTAGTATATTAGAAAATATATTAAAAATGGGTTTGCAATAAAACAGCGCTTATGATGATATAAAATTTTTTCTATTATCCAATCAAGTGAAAGTAACTTGCATCGACATACCTGTTTATACCCAGTAGTTCGCCCAGGTAAACAATAGACAACCCAACGGCTGCACATTCTATACGTTTTATACTTCAAGTCAGGACAAAATTTTCTAATTATCTTGATGTTACTACATTTAATTAAAAAATCATTTTTTAAAAAACAATTAAAAATAGTCTGTCCAGGATTTTTTTAGCAAACCCATTTTTAATATATTTTCTAATATACTAAATTCATGTTAAAATATGTTTCATTCTATTATCAGCTCGGTGAAGGTCGATTTAGGTTTGGCTCTTCTACTATATGTACCTAACTGAAAATATTGTGAACAAAATGACTAACGGTTTGTTTGTACCGACTGGTCAGGAACGGGAGCGTCGTCGTCAGCATATGACGCTCGTGAAACAATTGGAAGCTCGCAAACGCTTAGAAGAGCGCGAACGTAAAAAGCAGCAAGCGCTTCTTGAGAAACAGGCGTCAAAAGAACGCAGAGCAGAACAGCGCCGGGTCGATATGGAAATTCTTGCCGAGCTTCGTAAGCCGTGCGACGACATGGAGCTTGTCGCCAGTGAAGCGAGAGATTTACCGCGCATTGAACGCATTCCTGGTCTCAAGTTGTCGGGTCAAGCGTTTTCCGATATACTGATGGTATTTGAGTTCTTGCACAACTTTGGAGAGACGCTCGGATTCGGTAAGTCTGTTTTTTTAAAATGGGAGTTGCTGATTGCGCTATTAGAAGATCGTTGACTCTCAACAGTCGGTCTTTTATAATAATCCATATATTTAATACCCTCTATATTGCTAGCAAAGATCGGGAGAAAGACTTAAACACTATGATGCAGAAATATATACGTCTGTCTCACTTATTATACTCCTAGTCTGATGCGCATGTCCGTGAATGGATGCGCGTCAGTTGAACTAAGCTGTGAAAGTGAGACAGGCGCGACACTTGCGCATAACAGGTCAAGTAAAAATAAAGAGATGAACAGTCATTTGCTGTCTCACTTCATGTGCCAAGCTTCCACTTACGGCCACTAGCAATATAGAAGTGGGTAATATAGTGTTTGTAAGAACTTTGTTTGGTAAATTTAGAGTTGTCTGTATAAAAATGAATCAATGAGAGTTTAAGGAGGTTGAGCCGTTTTACGAAAATAATGAAAAAAATCAAATAAAGTTTTTTTAATAGATTTTTTTTTGACAAAATTTTCTGTAAAAAATCCAAAATCATTATAAGATTTATAAAGTTAAAAATTAAAAAAAACTTTCACATGTAGTCTTATGGAAAATATCTCAACCTAGCATGCAAACGGTACATTTTAATTTTTTGCAAATAACCAAATAATGTCAGCAGTTCCGAAAACTAACTATGTAAAGCATCGATGTCTTACGCATATTTTAATATTTTTTCCAATTTAATTAGGAGACTTTTAAACATTAAAAAAAATTATTAAACCTTAGCACTTTTCGATTATGGACTTTTATTCTTGACTATTTTAACAATTTTAACTGAATTTTCAACTTTTTAATGATTTAATTTGAATTTTTATTACTTCTAATTTCCTTTTTGAATTATTTACTGCAAAAAATATGTAAAATACAGATATTTACATAAATTTATTTTTTTTAACCTAACTTTGTACAAAAAATTCAAAAGTTAGTTCATTAAATAAAATACTGAAATAATTAATAGATATTAAAAAAAAATATTTATTTATGCCTTTATGACAATAATTTATTAGTATCATCGACTTATAACCTTTTGTAAAAAATTATTCTGAAAAAGTTCCGATTTAGAATTCGACTTACTTTTGATTGGGACTGTAACGCATCAACCTCCTTAAATGACGTGATTTGTAAAATCATTGTATTTTATATAAACAATTTTGTTGTGATTTCTATTTCAGACATGGAATCGTTGCCGTCTCTAAACTCGTTACAATCGGCCTTGCTCAACGTCAGCATCGATGCCGAAGAGGAGCTTCTGTCTGTAATGACACACCTGCTGGTATGCGCAATCGAAGATCCGGGAATACCGAATCCGGCTAGACACACGACCGTGCTCGGCCAATCGTTGCGTCAGGCCGACATAACGCACGCCAATTTGAGCGAAGTGCTGCGCATTTACTTATATGCTAACGCCACGGGGGAAGTAAAAGCACTGACAGGTAAATTATTTAATTACAGTTGAACTTGTGTATTTTCAAATTTTTTCACCCTCACTTCATGGCAGTCATAGACCAATCGGAAAAACCTTTGTTAATTTGAGCTTAAACGTTGTCAAACGCATTTTGACGTGATAACGTCTTATAAATTGATGAATCACCAATCTTATAAATTGATAAAACACCGGCTGCATGCACGAAAAAGTGTAACGTTCCTAAATCCTAACGTTCGTAACGCGTAACGTTCCGCCTGACCCTGTGCGTGCTTTTTGCTAATTTCTCGCTCAATTTAAATCAGATCGGTTTGAAACCAGTCTTAAACGAAAGAGGAGAACATTTTACATAGATTTCGTATAACAGAATTTGCCTAAACAGTTTTTTTATACAAATTTATATAGAAAAATAGTTGTATAAATGCAATGTTGTCTAATGCATGGCGCGACGCGGTCGGTCGGTTTTGTTTGCCGTACATGGAAATTAGAAGATAACGTATGTCTTGTCTTAACATGAAAACGGCTGCATTTCTAATGTTTAATTCAATTTTTTGACATTAGTATTTTGTGAAATGCAACGCCTTCTAAGTTAAGTATTGGAATAACTAATTATTATTAGAACATAATACTTTGACAGTTGCAAACGTCACTTTTGACATTTCTTATCATTCCGACACCAAGGATAAGCGGATTGAAACCAAATTTTGGGAGGTTTAGGTTATGTATTACGGAATACGTTATCACGTAAAACTATCGTCCGTAAACTGACTTTACAGACAACCAATTTTTTTTTATTGGCTGAGCAGCATAGGAGACACTTTACGTGAGAAGTAGTTGAATATACATGAGCAAAATCAGTTGAGTCCGACTATAATATGGCGGCTAGTGAACAGCTGATTTTTAGGTTATGTGAACATAAAATCTATTTATATAATACGTGAGTAAAATCGGTTGAAAATACACGAGTCTGGCTGTACATTTAGTTCCGATGTTGGAACTGGAAATGAACAGATTTGGTCAGTTGAGATTTATTGGTCAACCTGATAAAAATTATAAGAAGTCGGACATGTTGAAATGCAGAATGATTTTTAAGTTGATTCTTTTTTTTTAACAGCGTGTAGAAATGAAATTTCAATTAGTAACTTTTTTATCAAAACTCTAAAATGAAAGAGAAACGGGCTTTCAAAGTACTTTTAAATTTTATCAAATTTTGAGGTCGGTCCTGGTGTTATGTTATGTCACTATGGAAATATATTATGTCATTATCAAGTTTTCACAGAAATTGTTCGAAGTTGTCCCCGTTTTGTTGGGCACAAAAATGTGTGCGTCGTAGCCATGCTTGCAGTAGCGATAAGGGCCTTCCGCGAATTATTCGGGATGCATTTTCGATTCGCGTGTGTTAACCGGGACTTTGAATTAATTAAATAAAATTTTGAAAATTTAATTAAACTTTGAACGGCTGTTTCTCTCTTATTTTTGTGATTTGATAAAAAAGTTACTGAAAACATTTGTTCGTCTATTTGATTTCTACACGCTGTTAAAAGAGAAGAAACAACTTTTAAAAATACGTGTGTTTACACCGTTTTTCATATCGGCGCAATAAGCATATAATTTCATTTTTTTTTTGACGTGATAATGTCTTATTAATTGATGAATCACCAATATTATAAATTGATAAAACACCGGCTGCATGTACGAAAAAGTGTAACGCGTAACGCATAACGCGTAACGTTCCGCCTGACCCTGTGCGTGCTTTTTGCTAATTTCTCGCTCAATTTAAATCAGATCGGTTTGAAACCAGTCTTAAACGAAAGAGGAGAACATTTTACATAGATTTCGTATAACAGAATTTGCCTAAACAGTTTTTTTATACAAATTTATATAGAAAAATATTTTATACAAATTTATATAGAAAAATAGCTGTATAAATGCAATGTTGTCTAATGCATGGCGCGACGCGGTCGGTTGTCTTTGTTTGCCGTACATGGAAATTAAAAGCAAACGTATGTCTTGTCTTAACATGAAAACGGCTGCATTTCTAATGTTTAATTCAATTTTTTGACATTAGTATATTGTGAAATGCAACGCCTTCTAAGTTAAGTATTGGAAGAACTAATTATTATTAGAACATAATACTTTGTAAGTTGCAAACGTCACTTTTGACATTTCTTATCATTCCGACACCAAGGATAAGCGGATTGAAACCAAATTTTGGGAGGTTTAGGTTATGTATTACGGAATACGTTATCACGTAAAACTATCGTCCGTAAACCGACTTTACAGACAACCAATTTTTTCAAAAAATGACAAATCTATAATCTTTCCAAACGACAGAAAATGAAGAAGTTTTGCGACTGCATAAATATATTGTTTTGAATTTTTTCGAACAATGTAACGCATATGCTTAGGTGGCACTTTAATATAGAAATAGTACGAAATCAAGATTTGTTCCAGGTGTTCACTTTGAGAGAGATCGGGAAAGACGCGTGGCCGATCATCACCAAAATGATTGTGAAATGCAGCAGACGTCTGTTGGAAAGAACGCAATCTTTTATGAACTATTACATGAAAACGACACATGGAAAATGTCAGACACTCTTAAGGTAAAGTGCCTTATATTATAAAATTTTTGCCCGCGGGAACGGATCACGGTTTTTCGGGGCCAGAACTATTGGAGTTCAACAGGGCCCGATTTTTTGTTAGAATAATGCCCATATTCACCGAACACTATTAAAGATAGAAGTTACTAATCTTGGAACATTCGTTAGAATAAAATTTACTTTCAATTCACCGAGCAAATTATCAGTTAGAAAAATTAGTTAAAGAATAAATATACACTGCACTATACTCCTTGCTCTTTTTGTTGAATATTTTGACGTTCATCCAAAAATCCCACGGATGGCGTTAGTGTAAACGTCAAGAAAAAAATTTCACAAAATAATATTTTATCCTAACCCAATTGCACACAAAACGTCCACTAACTTTAATGTTTTACAACTATACACTTCACAAAAGGTTTATAAACAGCACATAAATAAAGTCGCAAGAGCACTGTAGATGTAATACTCTACGTTTATTGGTTAGGTATTATAATCTATGTGGCGGCAATTATTATTTTATCAGGCGAATAAATATTTATACCCTGGAAGTAAGACAGAATAGATTTATACCTGCAGTAAGCATAATTATGTTTAGTGAATTGAATTATTGCTATTTATTCGGAGGAATAGCTACCTGAAGTACAAATGAACCGAATAAATAACTACTTACGTTCGTTAAAATATATGGCCATAAAAATCTTTAAATTGAAGTTTAAAAAACATTTTTAATTACATCAAAATCAGAGTTGAAACTTGGTTACCACCCGACCAAACAAACAATACTATAAATTCACGCAAAAAATTGCCTAAAATAACCCATGATAATAATTTATCATTGATATTAACTATTTTTTACTACTCATTGTTAATAAAAAAGTGTTAAAAACGTACGATAATAATTAAATTTCTATGGGCCCTTGACACTTGGGGGCCCAGGACTTGGGCCCTATTAGCCCGTATGTAGATCTGCCCCTGTTTGCCTGACGCTTAGTACATTTGATGTTGAAGAAGAATCCTTTAATTTATTAATACAATTGTGCTTTATTTTGCACTTCAATTTTTTCTAGGATAAACCATTCTTGTCGTTGAATCCGACTGAAAAAGCTTCAATGTTGGCGTTCCTGTGCAACGAGCTTCTTCAAAACAAGGCGGTAATTCGACAGATCGAAGGAAGTTTGGATAGTGTTGCTCAGTTGAAAAAAGAGCGTTGGCTTATTGATGCGAAAATCAGAAAGTAAGTTGTAATGAGATAATATTAGACAATAAATAAAATTATCGACCAATTTTTCAGACAATCTATTAACAAAAAATATAAAATTAATACATTAACGTTTCAATCCGGATTTGGACCTTCTTCAGAATTGATCTAAAAAATATAAGAATAATTAATATTTAAAATCTAATTCGCTTTTTATACAATCTTTCAAAATTATTTATGATTATCAAAATAATGAAAAAATGAAAGTTTTTTGTTAATTTATTTATTGAAGAGTTCTAATCAGACGTTAATCAAAGATTTGAGATAATATTAGGTTCGTTCCAAGCAGCCGCGAACGGTAATAGAACTGTACACAGTCTTGTCACTGCGCAAGACAGTCTTGCGCAGTAACAAGATTGCGTACGGTTTTATTACCGTTCGCGGCTGCTTGGAACGAACTTATTACCGTCAAGAAACAATATTGATGTCGTCCATGATAATGAATAAATTGTAGGATAATGAGAACTTAAACTGAAAAAGACGACGACAGGGAAACTCGATTGGAACAAAGTTCTTTTTTCATTTTTTTCTCTCACGATATGTTTTACATTTTTGCTCATTGGTTTTTACTGATTTAATAACGTGCTTTTAATATTAGATATCGTGTCCATCGTGTTATAAAAGTAAGAAAATTCGCAGGATCGTGGACAAAAACATTAGTTGTATTTAATGTACGACGTTTCGTCTATAGATTTAGACTTTTTCAAGTACATACATAAAATTAATTCATTGTTAATTTAATCTTCTGTATGCATTTGAAAAAGTCTAAATCTATAGACAATTTTGTGAATTTTATTATTGAAATAAAAGATTTATATAAATACTAGCGGTCCCGCCTGGTTTCACCCGAGTGCAAAAGAACGAATGGGAGGAGGGACATGAGTACGCACGTTCATCTTAGTTTACCGAGATGAATGTTGTGTCCAAATTTCATGATTATCAGAGTTACCGTTCAAAAGTTTTTGTCGGACGGACAAATTTTGAGTTATATTTTGCAACAAATTTCATTGATGCTCCGCTCCTATTGGTCGTAGCGTGATATTATATAGCCTATAGCCTTCCTCGATAAATGGACTATCCTACAAAACATTTTTTTTTTCAATTCGAACCAGTAGTTCCTGAGATTAGCGCGTTCAACCAAACAAACAAACAAACTCTTCAGCTTTATATATTAGTATAGACTATAGACTATAGATAATGCATACAAATATTATATTCCTGATTCTCCGCTCATTTTATGAACTGCTTTTAATGTTTAGTAACGGAATACTGATTGGAGTAAAATATTGCGTTTTTTATGCAAGTGTACGCTGTAGGAATAATATTTTAACATAATACTGAAACATTGTTGGTCCTTAAAAAAAATGTTATAAAATATTACTACATGAATACTTTGAACAATAAGTACTTATTAATTTTTCATGTACTAAAAAAGTAAAAAAAAAGGAAAAAAAACACTGGGCTCAACCGGGATTTGAACCCGGGACCTCTCGCACCCAAAGCGAGAATCATACCCCTAGACCATTGAGCCGCGCTTCTGTGCGCCAATAACTCAACATACATGCTTGTTACTACACATGTAACAAGAAAAGGTGTGATAGTCGAAAACTACTTTTTTTCGCCTAGCCTTCTCCATTTCTATATTTTATTATTAATTAATAATTTTGAAGAAATTTTATAAAAAGCAAATTAGAAATTAAATATTAATTATTTTTTTATATTGTCTGAAAAATTGGTCGATAATTTTATTTATGTAAACAAATTAACATCAGTTTTCTTTATTACATTTTTTTTTGACACATCATGGCCAACTAAAGATTTTGACTTATAGAAACATGTCGCGATTTCCACAAAAAGTGAGTTCAATAATTTTTTATTACCTACTAGCGGCGCTAGTAGGCTTCGTGCACACAGCCTATAGGGAACTTAGATCCAATAAAGTGAATGCTAAATTTTACATGTATAACGAAACGTTGCAAATTTTGCGTTTGATTTATTTAGTTCAAGTTTTCATTATCCTATTTATCGTCGCCAAATTTTCAATACAAGATGCCAATTATTGTGAAATTTCTTTGCAGGCTCCGTATGTTATATAACCGTAAAGTGAGATGTGAGGCTGCCGAGAAGCTTCAGGCTGCGCACGCTGTTTCGGCGCATCCGTCTCCAATTTCAGTCGGCACGAACACACCTCAGGACGGTTCGTGCACCGACGGAGCTATCAATTCTCCGCACCCAACACCCAAAGAGGAAGAGGACGATGAGTTAAGCGAGAGCGAAAGTGTTGCCACACAACCGGAAGAGGTCAGATGCGATTGCGTTTTGTATATTTTTTCGCAAATATGGCATGCATTTTTTTTTTTACCTTCGGCAGAGAAGAGAGATTGTATAGAAGTTCAATCCTGTGTTATATTTGGTGATCACCCCAAAGCGCAGTTTCCCAGCCCAATTTTCAAGTTGGCGATGCAGCGCACTCAAGCTTCGGAACCGCAACGCCAGATGGCGATAATTAATCATTTCAGCTTCACACCATAATCATTGCATTTTTCATATTTTTTTTATTAATTAAAAAGAATAAAAATCGACAGAAATTGATGAATTTCTTATATTTATTTTTTACGGTGTTGAGATAAATGCTCAAATTTTAGTTCTGAAGTGAGAGATGGAAATATGCGTCCCCCACCTCTGTACACCGACACTAAACCTCGATCGTTCTGTCATCTAACAGAAACAAGACAAACTAAAATTTCCGGCCACACTGTTCCATTAGAAATAAACTTCTATACAGTCTCTCTTCTCTGCCGTCGGACTATTGTATTTTCAACACCTTCGATTTTCAACTGATTTTACTTTTTTCAAGCTTTGTGTCCTTACTTTTCACGCAGTGTCTCCTTCTGCGCTGCTCATTCATTGTAAAAAACGTTTAACCCTAAATTAATGAAAGTTTTTTCTGATTTGTGTATGAGGAAAGAAGAAGATGTTGAAAATACACGAGTCGATTAGTCCCGACAAGTTGAAAGTACGCGAGTTGTACTGTATTTTATTAACCGCATTATTTATTTTACTTTAGGAGGAAGATAAGAAATTGCCGGCAGAAGAACTGTCAAAGAAACTCGATAAATTGATCAAGACGTCAGAATCACAATTGCAAGCTTTGAATTCGTCGTCCCACCAGCTCAGGGCAACTTGCTACGGCCAGGACCGTTACTGGAGAAGATATTGGCATTTGCCGACCGCCGGCGGCATTTTTGTCGAGGGTATGGAGTCGGCCCAGCCGGACGTCTACGAAAAACACAGGGAAACTTCGGAACTGCAAAAAAGTGATGAGACTGACCAAAATGTTAGTGCTAATATAAATAGTCAAATTAGTGTTAATACAGACAGTGCTAATATTCGGCTGAGTAGCGATGGAAATAGTGCAGCTAGTGCGGTGATAAATAACGAACAGATGAATAACGCTAGTGAAATAAAACAGAGTGAAAAGGAAAACTTAGTGAATAACAGCAAAAAGGAGAACGCAAGTGACAATAGTTCAACGATTATGTGGCCATCTAGTGATAAATTAAATAACAGTGAACTGAAGACTCTGAAAGCGGAAATAAAAAGCGAATTCATTGACAATAACGAAAATAAACATAAAATTGTTGAAGTGACTGTTACTGAACCGAATTTAATGAAACAAGAATTCAAACAAGAATTGAATTCGATTAAAACGGACGTTAAGTCTGAGAATATCGAGAGTTTAATAAAAAATCAATTAGACATAGAAGACCATTTACCGACATCGTTCTTAGTTCAAAAAACAACCATTAAAAATCTCTTCGAAAATTTAGGCGAATGTATGGAAAAACAAAGCAAATCGAGTGAGAAACTCGAAGACAAAATTACAATTAAGACTATACCAGGAAAACAAGTGACGGCTGAAACAGCCGAGCAGCTGGAAACAAAACAAAACAATTGTTCTGAAAACGATAACAAGTGGTTCAGTATATTGAACAAAGAGGGACAGACATGCGACGACGTTCATCTCACGTCGGGCAATCGGTGGGATATACCGGGATTGAGTATCCCGCCCGAAGTGAAGCCGGGAACGGAACTTAAAATACCGGTTTTCCCTCATCCGAACATGAACAATTACAACAGTCATTCTAACTGTGATAGTCCCGGTCCCCTGCAAATGACACAGGAGGAGAGCATTCAACTCGAGTACATCAAACAGAACGGCTTACCGAAAACGGTCGAATGCGTCAACGTGCCGGACGAATTCCAACACGGTTGGTGGAGGGTGAAAGATACGGAGTTACTACAGGCTATTTTGGATAAATTACACCCGCGGGGTATTAGGGAGAAGGAACTGAAACGTACAATACAATCCACAATGCAAATAATGTACGAGATGGCAGGAAAGGTATGTATTTTTATTATTAATAGTATATTGTGCGACTAGTGAGAGAAGGAGAAGATTCCATGAGCGTGAAATTTGCCGCACGAGCGTAGCGAGTGCGGTAATACGCGAGTGGAATATTCTCCTTCGATCAACGGTCGCACATAATATTTTATTCAACTAGCACGAGTAATATGTAATCGGGGCCCTGATAAAAGAGGGAAAAATAATAAATCACTTCATTGATTGACATACCCACCGCCCTCGATGCACACAAGATGGCCCTGACTTTCGCTGAGTGGCGATGCTGTTTTCATATATACAAATCGCTACCGCGTTCCTATTGGTCCAGAAACTATGCAGTTTTAATTCATTACTGTAGAGTTTCGGCTCGCTACCGCGTTCCTATTGGTCCAGAAACCATGCAGTAATTCATTATCGTACAGTTTTGGCTCATTATTAGCACTCTACGCGTCAACATGAAGTAATTATTTTATTATTTCTCCCGAATTTAGCAGGGCCCCGAAATTATATATTACTCACGCGTGTTGAATAAAAGCTTTTATTTAGCTTGACTCTGTATATTTCTTTATATCTTGTACCAAATCTTGGGACAGCTTTTTCAACTACTTACCATTATCCGATTGAGTTGAAATTTTGCATAGGTATGTAGTTCCGATAACAATACAATATTATATAACTAACTGACCGTTCCGGCTTTCGTCCGGTTGCAAATCGCACTTTTAATAAAGCACAATAAAAACTTAAAAATGAAATAGGTAAAAAAGCTCTTTTAAGTTAAACGATTTTTAGTTCTGACGACAATACAATATTATAATATCTAACTGATTGGTCCGACTTTCGTCCGGATACAAATCGCACTAAAGCATACTAAAAAACTTAAAAATAAAAAGCGGTAAAAAAACTTTTAACTTAAACGCTTTTATTGTACAATTGATAATGTACTAAAAATTAGAAAATAAATATGAGTCACCATTATTTAAACTAAAATAAAATCGTGGGGGGCATTTATAGTTAAATTATGGTCGAAGAAGACAGTCGAAAGCTAAATAATATGATTTCCAATCTCAAACAAATGAAAGTTTTCTATTAAATGCCCCCCACGATTTTATTTTAGTTTAATCAAAGCCCCCAATTATTTATTTTCTAGTTTTTGGTACATTATCGATTGTACAATAAAAGCGTTTAACTTTAAAGTTTTTTTACCTCTTACCTGTCAAAATATGAAGTGCCCGAAAAATATGGCGGAAGTTAAGACATGCGCACAAAAAGTTTTTAACTATCCAAAGATCTATAACCTCAAAATATGTAAAAGATGTTTTTGAACTTTTTGTTGCATGTTTAAATATTTAATTTCACCAACATTTGGAATGTTGTAAATAAACAAAAATAGGGGCTTTACGATGGTTAGCAAAGCGATATTTTTACACGCTTTTTATTTTTTATCAGTTACAAATTGAAATGGGAGATGAAGCTGCGACTTTGTTGAACGAAATGAAGTTGGAAATGGAGATACTGGAAACAATGGGTTATCCTATGCCGGATTCAAAGGACGATTGGAACAAGTCAGTGGCACAGCGTGTCGATGCTATGCTGCTGGAACAAGTCGAAGCCTTAGAAGACAAAGTGGCGAACGCTAGTATGCAAATTAAAGGCTGGAGGGTACCTTCGAGAGAAAACGAAGACTTAGCTACAGTATACGGCACCACAAATATTATAGACATTGCAAGACAAAGACTTATTTCTTTAGAGGCCGCTATAGAGAGAAGATATTTGAAGCCTCCGCTAGGTATTTGGTATGTATGATTGCAATATTATTGTAAAATTTATTCACGAGATCGAAACTTACCCAATCTCACGTGGCAAATATCACGTAATTTCATAAATACGCATTTTGAAAAATCTCACGTGAGTTTAGAGCAAAATCTCCCGGTATCTCACCGAGGGTTGAGGGGGGGTCGAAAAATCGCCAAATTTATCTCACGTAATTTATGAACGCCCTCAAAAATCGGCTGTGGAATAATAGCTAAGGTGGAGATGAGGTAGAACAGTTGCCTTGTAACTAGTGATGTGCCGGATCGTTAAAAATGTATATCCGCGGATACGGATCTGAATACAGATTTTTGGTTTCAAGATCCGCGGATACGGATACAGATCTTTACTTTCTTAGAGTACGCGGCGGTAAATATTGCACATCAACTTTTGGAAAGAGACTATCTGTTATGGGAAAAAGTTATTGACCTCTTTAAGAGTTAATCAAATCTTTGATTAACGTCTGATTAGAACTCTTCATAACTCTGTTATGAGAGTTAACTCTTAAATAAATAAAACTATCGACCAATTTTTCAGACAAGAAAAATTGTCTGAAAAATTGGTCGATAGTTTTATTTATTTAAGAGTTAACTCTCATAACAGAGTGTCTCTTTCCAAGGATCGATGTGCAATATCTCATTATAAAGATAGTTGATTTAGTACCTTTGAGTTATGTACTATTAGTATGGTACTCACTACGATAAATGTTTGCAATATAAAGGTGCCAAATACGATTTAAAAAAATAAAAAATAATCTGAATGGAATTTAACAGTTTTTCATTATTACCTAATTACCTATATATATAAAATTTCATCTATGAATTGAAAATAATAAGGTAAAAGATCCGCCAAAAACTAACAGATACGAATCTTTCTTCTCCCTCGGATACCCGCGGATACGGATAAGGATATCCGGCACATCACTACTTGTAGCCTAAATGTCATAGGCGATCGGCACCATTATTTTTTTGTTTTTTTTTTTATAATTACAGTTTTACTTCTGTAGTGTGTAGTGTAAAATATACAGTCTCTTTTCTTGAATCTGTTTCAGTACGGGTGATCCGAATTTGGCAGCGATAGCGAGCCAAGATGCAAATCAGTCGAGCAATCAGTCACAGTCGGCGACAAGCAACCTTCCAACAGCTCAAAGCCCGTCCAGTGCAACTCCTACCAGTTCAGCCAATGAATCCGCCCCCTCGAGCCAACAACCGTCTCCTGTCCAACAACCGTTACCCAACGATAGTGCGTCCGCTGAGGCGGAGGCCCAGGATAAAGCGTCAGACACGTCGTCGTCTGATCGACAAGACATGTTCAAAGACATACCGAAGGGGTTGACCACTTGGAGAGAAGCTGTCGGACGTTCGCAAACATCGTCGCAACTAGCGATGTGTCTTTACATGCTGGAATCTTCTATAGCGTGGGACAAGTCGATTATGAAAGCTGTGAGCATTAATAATTCGACAAAAAACCAAAATCACCCTACACAATCCCAGCATCTTTATGGTGGTGCTTCTTCTACTACTACTTCTAACAGTGCTAATAACAAAAAACAGTCTAAAAACAAAAAAGTGCAGCAACAAAACAAAATTTCAGCGGCGGCTTCCTCGTCAAAGAAAGCTGCCGTTGTTGCCGCAGTTAAAGAAATCAAAATTGGCAGTGTGGGTTTGCTTTACTTTTGTTATTTTTTTTTTTTTTAATTTTTTATAATTTGATAATTTTTATTTGTCATGTTCACAAGATTATCCTATGATTTTGTATTTATTGTACCGCTTTTTTAAATGATCTGTTTTTGTAATTATAAAATTGTTGTAATCATTTGTCTTTGTGAGCATGGCATTCATTTTTTTTTCTTTCATTAATCATTAATCATTTAATTTCTAATTTTAGCTGTATTTTTTATTAGTTTTATTATTATTTTTTATGATTATTTCTTTAGTTTGAATAGCATTTTCTGAACACATACTAACAATTAAAAAATTCGCTGCATTTTTTACTAACCGTTCCGTAAAATTAATACGAAAAATCACCAAATTTTTATAACGGTCTATTGAAATCTAAAACTTCCAAGACTCTGGCATCATCCTTCAGCCAGTACCTTGAATCTAATTAAAATAATATCATTTGCTTGTAATTATTGTAGCATTGAAGATGGTTGTTTGTTGTTACAGAATTGCCAGTTTTGCCACAGCGGAGATAACGAAGATAAATTGTTATTGTGCGATGGTTGTGACAAAGGATATCATACTTACTGTTTCAGACCAAAAATGGACACGATTCCGGACGGCGATTGGTACGTTCTCATCTCGCTTCATTTCAACTTTTTAAGTAACTCAGAGTTAGTCATATTGATCGGTATTCATTTTTGTTAATAAACGGAAACAATGCTCTAATTATAGACTTTTTCATAGTTAAAAATATTTTCTGCGCATGCCTCAACTTCCGCCATATTTTTCGGGCACTTTTCATTTTGAAAAGTGAAAAAAAAAAATAGTAATCAAATAAGAAATATTATTTAAAGAAGTGATACAACACCGTAGAAAAATAATTCATTACTTTTGAATATAAACT
Source organism: Xanthostigma xanthostigma (assembly GCA_963575645.1). NCBI lineage: Eukaryota > Metazoa > Arthropoda > Insecta > Raphidioptera > Raphidiidae > Xanthostigma > Xanthostigma xanthostigma. Next base: position 6,460,519 of record OY754472.1, on the reverse strand, counting down.
TTTTACAATCAAAAATTCATGATTGATAAGACACTGTAACCTTTCAAACAGTTTTCATTTACTGCCACCAGTTTTTCCGATTGTAGCACTTTAACCACCATCTCAATTGAGCACAAGTGTCTCCTACTGTTTTGTGCACTAATTTAACATTGTCAATAATATATTTATAAATCTATAAAACCTCAGTGTCTCGATGTTCTTCCACGCTAATCTTCGAAACTACTTCCATTGAAATTTTGTAAATGTGTCTTGTTGGGTCCAACTTACACTATAGAATAGATTTTGTTAAATATTTTGTACAAAATACGGTGTTTTGTAAAAAAAAAAACCGTTTTAGTTAAATGTAGCGACATCTGATAGAATTTGCTAAAAGTTATTAGTCCAGAAACAAACAAAAAAAAATTGGTTGTCTGTAAAGTCGGTTATCGGACGATAGTTTTACGTGATAACATATTCCGCTCGAATATCATATTTAATAATACATAACCTAAATTTTAGTAGCTGTCAAACTATATTTTTACCGACTAATAATTTGATCAACCAAAGCAAAATACATATTTTTAAGCAATTATAAAAGACATTTAAAAGAATGTATATATATTATATATTTGTTAACAAACCGTATAATTTATCTGGCCATCTGTCAGATGTAGCTTTCGCTGGAACAGCCGAAAAAAATGTTGAACGCACACTACTCTCTGACGTCACGCGAGAAGAGAGAGACTATCGCTTATATCGCGCTCTCGCTTGCGGAACGTTACTATTTTTCGTGCGTGCAGCCGGTGTTTCATCAATTTATAAGACGTCATCACGTCAAAAAAAACTGTTTTAGTACCATGTAGCGACATCTGATAGAATTTACTCGAAGCTATTATTTCAGAAGCAAACCTGGTAGAATTTGCTCAAAGCTATTAGTCGTTTTCATTCCGTTTTGGAGAATTTTCCGATAACACAAAATGTATCTATCTAACCGGGACGGACTATTGTATTCATCTAAATTAATAATGAAAAATGTTACCGTGTCAGCCATTGCGTCAAAAAGTGCCCGAAACTTTCGAATACCCTGATCGTAATCACGAAACTTTTTTTTAGGTATTGCTTCGAGTGTCGAAATAAGGCGACCGGTGAGAGAAATTGTATTGTTTGCGGAAAGAAAATGTCCGCGACCAAGCTGGTGTTGTGTGAAATGTGCCCGAGAGCTTATCATCAAGACTGCATTCAACCTCCTCTTACTAAGGTAGTGAATTTTGTTTTTGACCGAAAAGTGTCTGTTTTTGTTTTTTTTTGTGTTCTCGATAAAGTAATAACAAATGTGAACTGTGCGTAGGTACCGAGAGGTAAATGGTATTGTCCGACGTGTCATTCAAAACAACCGAAAAAACGAACTCAAGCGCGAAAATCTGGCGGTACGACAAAAAACGCCCGAGACAGTGAAAGTTCAGATCATCCACCAGCTAGGTAAAACAGATGAAACCGCACGTATTTTTCTTCAAATTTCATATAAAAAAAAACATAATAAAAGTGGCATTAATAGAGATTATTGTAATATACCTATTCATTTCTTTTTTATGCATGTGAAACTCAGGATAAATTAACTAAAAGTAATAAAATCTATATAATTTTTACTCCTTAAAGTGTTCGTTTGACAACGATATGATTTATGTAAAAATAACCAAAACCACTTGCAGCCCAGCGCTTTCACATAGCTCTGCAACGGACGATGTCGGTACACCGTCGTCACACCAACAGCAACCTCAGAGCGTTGTTACTCCGCCGACAATGCCATTATCGAACCCACAAATGACTACGTCTGCCCCTCAGATACCACCGGAAACCCAACAAAGTACAGCCGCGGGGCCTGTCCCCTCGGTCGGCGCTTTAACGCCGACCGCACATCAGAATGTTGTGCCGAACACTTCGCCTTTATCGGCGCAAAAAAAGGAAAGAATCTCAAAGAAAATACAAAAAGAACTCGCACCGTGCAAGACATTGCTTGAAGATTTAGAAAGTCACGACGACGCGTGGCCATTTCTTTTACCGGTGAACACTAAACAGTTTCCGACGTATAGAAAAATCATTAAAAGTCCAATGGATCTATCGACTATTAAAAAACGTTTACAAGATCAATAGTAAGTTCATGACATTATCGTAATTGTTTTTCTTACTAGTCAAGCAAACAGCTGAACGAATGAATTTTAAGGTAGTACTGTCGATACCACAAGTATCAAATGTGTGCTCGGACACATTTGACTTACATAATATTTAGATTTGACAACGCCACGCAAAAGTAAAGGAGATAGAGGTATACTGACAGCATATATTATTTTAATAACTTCTATATTGCTAGTGGCCCTAAGCGGAAGCATGGCCCATGAAGTGAGACAGCAAATTACTGTTTTCTATCTCTTTCTTTTTACTTGACCTGTTTCACCTTGACCTTTTCACAGCTTAGTTCCATGTGCAAATTGACGCTGCATCTGATGCGCATCTATTTACGGACATGCGCATGAGACTCAGAGTATAATAAGTGAGACAGACGTATAAATGTCTGGACTGTAGTGTTTAAGTCTTTCTCTCGATCTTTGCTAGCAATATAGAGAGAAGTTTTATACGTGTGTTTTTAAAATGTCAAAGTTGCCACATATAATAAATAACGAGATAAAAAGTAATTATTCTTATCACATGCTATGAACCTCAATTTTTAAAATATTAAAATGTTTGAAAAATGTTTTTCTTTCTGTTGATATAAAATTCATTGAAGTTTGAACGGTACTTTTTGTGCTATTTAATAAAAACTGTGATTTCTCATAAGGTTCAATGTTAAATGCCAAAAAAAACGTTTAATATTAATAACATTTTTTGGTTCTCTGTAGCTTTTTGAAATTTTAGGTGGATCATTATCTTATTAAAATGCCAAGTTTCATTTAATTCTGAACAGTAACTCTCTAACTGACAGTACTACCTTAAAGTAATTAAAGTTGTTATTATTATTTTCATTAACCGATTGTAACGGAAAGCTTAACGATCATAAAATGTTTTTACATTAGTGTAGAAATTAAGTTAATGATAATGCAGGTTGACATATTTTGTTTCGTTATCTATTTAAAGTTACAAATCCCGTGACGATTTCCGAGCCGATGTGAGACAAATGTTCAACAACTGCGAGACATTCAATGAAGATGACAGTCCAGTCGGTAAAGCAGGACACTGCATGCGACAATTTTTCGAAGCCAGGTGGGCAGAACTTTGAGAAAAGCACAAACTAGGGAGGAAAAGCACAGACAGTGACTAGAAGTGGCGCATTAAAGAGAGAAAAAAAAAACGTTGACCGGTTTGTAATATTCGTTAAGAAAAATTGGGCAGATGTATAGAGCATTTAAAATAATATGAAAAATTGTTATGTGTATATGTTAATTTGATAAAAACGCTATATAATAGCTTACTAAATTTTATAAATTCAGAAAAATTAGTGCTGGCATAATTCAGCTCTTTAAAATTTTGTTTATTTATCGTAAACAAAAAAGTATAATGAAAATTTAATCGATAGTGTGAGAACATACATGATATTTAACCGTTACGATGTAAATTACTTTTTTGGCAGTTTTATGAGTTGACGATGAAAGAAAAGAAATTCATTTCAGAAGGATTTAACGAAGAAATTAAATATTGTAAAACACGAAAATTTAGTTACAGGTGTAGTATGATTTCTAAATGTCGCCACTCGAAAATTTACCTATCAGTGTATGCAAAAACATATTGAATAATTTTTAAGATATTCAATATACATAATAAAAATTGATACAGGTATATATAAAGTGATATTAACAGACTATTTTTGCTTATTTTATAGGTACATTTGTGTATTGGCTAATCATCTTGTATCTTTTATCAAGGATACACGCATAATGCGAGTCATACTAGCATTTGTTTCACACCGGTTGATCTCTCAGTCGAAACAATAACCTAGGGATGGGCAAATGAAAAAAAATATATCGATATATATCGTATCGATATTTTTAGAGAATATTGATATATGTAGAGTAAAAAATATCGATATATCGATTTTTTACCCCAAAGATTGGTTACCTAAAACACACACCACGATTACCATCCATAGTCATTTTTTTTTGGGGTTGCGTTTAAGGGGAATCAGACTGAGTTCATTGGACCGTGCTCGAAATATAGAGGCAGAACTTACGCCCAAGCCCGTGCGCCCTGGTGTTAAATTTATGCATGAAACGGGCAAAAATGTGATGATCGGAGGGTGCGGAGCACTGAGCGCCCCGCGGTCAGATACATGCGATGTATGTACAGAGCTCTTAAAAAAATATTGAATTTGATACTCGGAAATAAATATCGAATATCGATATTAAAAATATTGACGATCTATATCGATTGTTTTCTGAAAAAATATCGATATTTTGATATATCGATATTTTTTACCCATGCCTACAATAACCGCGACCGATGCGGGTTTGAACAATCGTGACGTCATTGCCAGATTATCGTCTGCGGTTGAAATTGTTTTGAAACTGCACGTATGGCTCGATTTTGAAAACTCAGGGTATAACATAATTATGTGCATTGTCTAAATATCGACTGAAAATATATTTTTATTGCCGAATAGTTTTTTTTTGTACTAAATTAGTGTAACTATGTAGATCGTATATAAATTGAAAAAGTGAACGATTGGGAATTACTTTTCGTATTGCATTTGTACTCCTTGAGTTGATTATAATCGTATTTAATTTTTATTAAAATTCTATAGAAAGTGAACCGATACTCTACCGAACTATGTAAATATTGTGGGCTTTTTGAATACGTTTTTACTAAAGAATAAAAACCAAAGAGTGTTTGCTGTAGTTTTGAACTTTTGAGTTTTATGTATATATTTTTTTGGTATATGTAAGACGTATATATTTATGTAAATACAAAAGACTATAATATAGGTCGTCCATATTTGTGTATTTTTGTAACTTATAAATTCCAAAACGTCATGTTGGTATCTAATAAAAAAAAATATCTGTCTGCCTTGGTTCAGTTGGAAAAAGACGGATATATATTTTTTTATTTTTTAGTGTTTCGTGCAAAACGGAACACTCATTTTAAATCGGGAAACTACGTTGATTTTTTGGAACATTGTGTGCTACAGATAATACAAATCTCGAAGAGTTGCATTTTAGTGTGATGTGTTTCAGAATCTTTGTTGTATTAGAAAACGAAAAGCTGACACTGTTTTCGCGTAAATCTAAATTCGATTTGTATTTTATACATTTCCTAACGTTAGATAATTGACGGGTACTTTTTTTGTTCACGTCGTATGACCGTTTTCAAAATCTGTGAAATCGTAAATAGGCGTTAAGTTGAAAAGTTTAGACTTTGTTTCATAATTATGGTAAATACTGTATTTTAAACAAATAAACCTGGAAATGATATGCCATTATGTTTAAAAGTAGTCATATTAAAAATAAACAAATAATCAGTAAATAGGTAAATTGCCAACGATTTTTTTTGTTGTGACATTGTTTTTTTCTATTAGTTTGAAAGTATTTATAAACAGCAATTACTTAATTTAATTATTTAAATAATATTGAATCGTGTATTTTTTTTACTTTTTTATAGTTCATTAGCATGATAAAATATTACTAGTGAGACAATTATTTATGAACAAACTATAGTGATGCCCATTTATCTGTTCATAATAATAAATAAATTTATATATAAAAAAAAAATATAAAGTAATTTTTGTATTTTTCATTTTGAATGCATATTTCGCTTTTCTGTTGGTGAATTCATTCCATTTGTTTGTTTTTATTTTTGTATGATTCAGAAAACGTAATTTAATTGTTTGTATTTTATGACAACTAAATCGCTATTAAGTGACGATAAGAAAATTGGATGACAATTTTCTTTGTAATATAATGATTAAATATTTAATAATCTGTTTTATTATACAATGCTGCCAATAATTGAGAAAAATAAACAGAAACAATATAATACAACTGAAATAGCGCTGATTCAGAAAGTTTGTTAAAGATTAAAAAACAAAAACATAAAAAAAAAACAAAAAACAATACCCTTTCGATATCTATATTAATTAACTGTATTGTACTTTGATCAGTGGTTTCATTATTACTTGATAGGCTAGTATTATAATTATATTTTAAGAGCATTTTTTTTTCGAATTAGTTGTGTAAGTAATAGGTGACAACAAAAAAATTACAAAAATCATTGTATTAACGTGTAAGATATTTATAATATTATATTTAAATAATATTATTGTGAAAAATTTATACTTTCTTTTCATTTAATTGTAATATTTTTGAGGTGACTCTTCCCTTACAGTTATGCAGGGTCTAGATATGGAGTACTAATGTTCTAACTGTGCGACAGGAAAGAGAAGGAACACGATGCACCTATGGCTCTTTTTGACCCCTATTGTTGTATGTTGTCCAACAAATCGGAATGGCAACCGCAATTATTGCTTTCTCTTTCTGTCATTTTGCTCGCGCACGATTGATATTCCGCTGTGCCGTCACAAAACCCAAATTTTCGCTCGCTCAGATCGTATGGGCTATGTGCAGGGAGGCGGAGTTACAAATTTTTCGATGCGAGCGCTTGTGGTGAGCACTAGGGGAAACTTCAAACTCAAATTTTCCATATGTCAGTGAGCAATGTTTATTAAAAGTGAAATTAGTTATAGTTTTATAAAGTTTTTTAATTACAAAGAAAACAGGAAAACTAAGCGATCTGGAAATGCTTGTTGTGTTCCGGGCTGTTGTGCTAATGGCGATTTAAGTAAAATAAAGAACATTGGCGCCCTAATTTGACGTTCCGCTGTCAGTATAAACAAATTAACATCAGTTTTCCTTATTACATTTTTTTTTGGCACATCATGGCCAACTAATGTCTTTGACTTACCACCTTAGAAACATGTCGCGATTTCCATAAAAAGTGAGTTCAATAATTCTCTATTACCCGCTAGCGGCGCTAATAGGCTTCGTGCACACAGCCTATATATACTTAGCCATCTACAAAAATTATCACCAAGTATAGGTACCTTTGTTTACTAAAAACACGTGTATTTTGAAAATTGTTCTATATATTAAAAAAAACCGATTCTACGATTTTTAAGTTTCATAACTTTTATTTGAGCTTTTTGTAATTTTATTAACATATAATCAATTTTGCAATAATAATTTGAAAAAGTAATTAAATTACATTCGCAATATGACCTTTTTTCTTTTCTCAAGGATCTTTTTTGTTACTCTGGTAAAGTTTGGAGACTACTGAAATTAAGTTACGTTCTTATATTGCGTTGTTGTTCATAGGATTTATTCTTTACATTATCCTCCTTGGATTTGTAATGTCAAATCAAATGGACTCCGAAAGTGTGACGTCACACTCAAGGAGGATCAATATCCGCGTTCCAAACAAAAAATTTTTACATGTAATTTTAGGTAAGGCGATTTTTAAAGGCGATTGATTTATCAAAATTCGCGTTCATTTTTAATGTAAGTACATTTTATTTATTCCTTTAGTTATAAGGTATCAATTTCAATAATAATTTTTAATAGTTTGCCTACTTTTATGTGAAGAAAAAGAGTTTTAAATGAAGTGAGGTTATGTAACTATATTGTTTATGTGGAATGTTTTACTTATTTTTAGGTAAAAAAGAAATAACAACCCAAAATTATCATGGTTATGTGTTTTGCACACACCTGCAGACATTATAGTACAAGTCATGCTTGTACATTTTTTGTTTTTCCGAAGGAAAAAAGCGAATTGAAAAAGTGGACTAAATAATAAGGTAATTAGTAATAAGTAATAAGTGTCGATATTTTCCCATCAAATATTGTAGCGTATCAATACTTTGAATAAAAAGTATTGTGTCCAATATCGATACTATCTCAAAGCTGTGCATCCTTACACAGGAAGAAGACTACCAAAGCACCTGACAGCGATGCCGGACCTTCAGGTTTACAGAGACAATTAATACCAAGTGATGGAAGTAAGACTGCAATGGAACTGGATCCTGCGACACCACCTGCTGAACCAGAGGTCGAAATGAGAACTCCTGAGCCAGAAGTCGAAGTGGAAACACATGAACATTCTTAACAGTTCGTAGCTATGTCAGAGGCAGAAAACCATTTTTTAAAACAAGAAATAGAGCAGTTGAAAAATGAAACGAAGAACTTAACATTAAGAACTCATGTGAAACGTGCCATAAAACTAGTGCCCAATCGAACTTTCGGTTTCGGCTGCCATCCGGCCGAAACTCTATTCGGGAGGTGTTGCGCTGAAATCAGACATGTTCGGTGCAGCTGCGAGCGACGAAGTGTCTTTTATGCCTACGCGCTTTTAATTTTGTTGTAGTTCGTTAACAAGAGTACCATACAAAGTAACCAAAGCTTAGAAGAAATAATTTTGTTCTTAAAGGTGTTTTTTTTTTTTGTTTTGTCTTCCTAAACATATTTATTAGGTAAATACTTTTTACTAAAAAGTTATTCTGTTTTGTAATTTTTATTTTATTTCATAATATTAAAAAAATGTATTTTTATTTGTGATTTTTTAAATAAGGGGGGTAATAACATGATATGATAAGTTAAATATCAGAGGCTGAATGTTTAATATGATTGATGTAAAAATAAAAAAAAATAAAGACAGATTATGACAATATTTACTTTATTTTTCCCACGAAAACATACACTTCACCTTCAATAATAATATTTAAGGCATAAAATGGAAACTTTGCACGTTGGATTCCACTGCATTTTAACCTTGTGTAATCAACCTTCTCACATCCACTGCAGAGAAGAAATTTGCAATAGTACTTAATTTCAACACGTGCTTGTTCTGACTCATTGTCCCGAAGTCGAAAAACACAAAATTTTAATTCTAAGGGCAAAAATAAAATCTTATATGAATGACACATAACCTCACTATTTTACTATCCACATTTTACTATATAAAAATAAACAATTTGTTAGTAAATTGTATTTGTATACATACCTTATAGCTATATGAACGTATAACCGTGTTAAAAACCCAAATTCCAAAGAATATTTTAACAAAAATAACGATTTTAAAATCCGCTTATGGACATTTACATGTAGAACTGGATTTGTTTGGAACGCAGACCCTAACCTGCCTTAACCTGTGACGTCACGACTTTCGGAGTCCATTGTCAACTTGTCTTGTGATTTCAGATTTTGACAGCTAATATTCGCCGCTTAAATAAAATTACAAAATTTACATTTTAATCTAATAAGTATGAGAATTTACTATGGAGTCGAGTCCATCAAAAACTAATACTGATGAGTTAAAGTTAGTTAGATTTTCTTTTTTGTATACTTTGTTTTTTTATGTAATAAAATTTAAAATTGCAATGTTTTTAGACCTCGAGAGGAGATTTATACCGACGGCACCGTTCAGAAATTATCCAAAGGATTATTAGAATTTTTTCAACCAGACTTAGTTAAAGTCAATGATCAGTTCAAGGAATTAACGTAAGTCAACTTTTGCCAATTACACATTTTCCTTTTTTTGGGGACAAACCATCGGAGAGAGAAATATGCAGAATATTACGTAATTAATGAATGCCCCCCTATGATGTAACACTAGACGCGTCCAACGCTTAAAGCCTCCACTACACACGTGGCCAGCACCGCCACTCAAATAACATGGATGTCGAAGTGCACTCCAAATACATATTTCTTTTTGGTAAAGTTCTATAAATTTAAAAGTCTCTGTGTTGGTCCACGCATACATAAACATTGTCGTCGCGCTAAACACCACAAAAACAAGTAAATAAATAAACAATTTCACGCATTTTCTCCCTCAACCTCTGCCGTGCGACTGAATGTTAGCCGATTGTGTGTACGCGCGCACAATGCTGGCCACGCATTCCTTTGATGTACCGACAATCAACCGATTACAGGCGATGATGTCCACGCACCGACGAACATGCCCTCTACACATTCGTGAGTGCCTGTAAGTGGCGGTGCTGGCCACGCGTGTAGTGGAGGGTTGACAATAGTGAAACTGCGAATGGATGATTATTACTATAATATGAGGTACTGATTTTAGGGACAAGCAAAATTTATTGGTTGAACAATTAACTCATGAAAACAACAGATTAATTTTATTACAAAATAATTCCGAATTCAAAGATATGTTTTCAATAGTGAAAATGTACAGAGAAAAATTAGTAAACATCAAAAAAGATATGTTAGCATTACACGAAAGAGCATTAAAGTTAAAGGTAAGTAGCATTTGTTTTCATTATTTTCGTATTTCAGTTGTTTTGTTGATGTATATTTTATTATTTAAGAAACGAGCCGTAAAACTACAACAGTTGAAGGAAATGGAACTACAAAAACGACAGTTGCAACTGAAAAAGGAACAAGAATTAATCGGAAATAGTTCTTCACAGCCAGCTTCCTAATTTAAGTAAGTTAATATAAGAAATACATAACATAAAAATAATAAATAAGATAGGGTCACATTTTTGTAACTATTTTATTATACATAAAAAAATATATATAAAACTGTTATCGTTAATTAATAAATCATAGAAGTATATATATATTTTCTTTTTAGCCGATAACAAAATTCAGTTAAATTATAATTTTCAACTCACTAATTTGATTTACACTATTTGCGAGACTCACAAAAACAAGTTTAATTAAGGGCGACAGTTAACGCTATGGCACTAATGTAAAAAAAATCACATTTTATTTTTATCGCTATTTTTACTTGAACAACAGTCACTAAATAAAATAGAAACTATCAGACCTAGCTTGCTGTGATTCGAGACGGACCGTTTTCTGGCGTACGCGAGATGGCGCTGTTATCACTACCTGGGAAAACTTCGGTTCTTTCCACCTGTTTTTTCCATAGTTACCAAAGTTGTTTAACTTCACAGACACTACACACATGTAAGACATGAACGTGTGTACGTTACCCAGTAGGTGACGCCATATTGGTTCATGCGACAGATATCGGTCCACTGCTACACTCGAGCTGGGTCTCATGGTTACAGAGTTTGTGACGACAATAGTGTATGTGCCATATAGCAAATACACTAAAAATCAATCACTTTGTTCTAAAATATCAGTGGACGATTTTCCAAATAGATGGTTTGGAACATACATCATTTTTGGAACCACATAATCTATTAAACGTAGTGTCTGGTGGAAAACCAAGAATTTCCCTTTCTTCTTGAATGCGGAAAGAAAATGTACTCTCGTGTGTCCCTATGAAATATTTTGCTCGTGAACAAATTATTTGTTCTATAATAGCTATACCGCCGTCTTTATATTTTTGTTTTATGTCAGCTGTTGGCTCAAATTTCATTAGTTTTATTGTGGCCAGTTGTGCTTTTAATTCTTCATACTCTAAAAAACAAATCGTTGTTATCGGGGGCGTGTTCCGAAATATAAACCAGTATACGGGCCAGCCATAATTGTGCCGGTGTGCCACCATACTGTACTGGTGAGACAGGTGTGACGTAGAATAAACATTTAACTGGGCGTGTGTGCATCAGACTTTGTGGAATTTTTTATTTTATTATTTCGTCGTTGATTCTGTAATAGCTCTTATGTGCATAATTGGCAGATTTACGTTTTTTAAATGAAAAGATTCAGGAAACGGAGCTCTATACACTAGTAATACCTCCAAATTAATTTTACAGTAACCAACAAGGGGAAGTAACTCTTATGTGAAAAGTTGTATCAAATAATTCCTCCCATCTGCCAATAAATCCGAAATTAACGTTAAATATTTTTTAAGAAAATACTTCGTCTTAATTAAACACGTATAGTAAAGATAAGTATGAATTAGTAATATACCTCTGAAATTGCTAGTTCTTACCATCCATTGCTGAAATAACCACTTTTTGGCCTTTCCTGCAAATTTTACTTTTTGCACATAAGAGGTGTTACAGAACCAACCATGATTTGTTATTTGCAATAATGTCTTCTCAACAAAGTAAACGATTACTTTTGGTGGACGAAGGAAATAATAATACGTCAACGCGCTGGCCAGTATATTTTGGAATGAATCAACAGTATGGCGTCGATTCATGACGTCATTAGCACTGGCCAGTATATTGGGTTATATTTCGGAACAACTAGCAAAACAAAAAATTGTAAAAAAAAAATAAACTTACCATTCATAGGAGCATCGGTAGCAACAAATACAACGTTTATTTTTTGTTTATTTGCAATTATTTGAATTTGTTTGGCGGTGTTTTCAATATTAGGAACGTCATTTGGTCGACCCCAAACGAAATCTTTTCTTCGTAAATGCGCACAAATATATGGACCACCTTTTATTTTCCGATGTAACTAAAATTGTACGAGAATTTTTAATTCACTGTATTACCATTTCATAACCGAAAATTTTGAACTGTTTTTTTTTTAAGTGAAAACTTCTTTAGCGGCGTTGTACACTTTTTTTGTAATGGGTAAAAAATGTTAAACTCGCGTCAGGAAAAGTAAGAACTGGCTGAGACTCTCTAAGTGATAGTAATTGCCAGATACTTTTTATACAACGTTAGACATCTAGCGTTGAAATATCGTACATAAAAATGCAATCTATGATACAAACCATTTTGATCAAAAATTCGTAAGACGTTAATATTCAAGTTTTCACTTCTGCCGGCACTCCCGGAGTGCAAAGGGGTTTTTTTCTATTACTTTAAATATATTTTAACAAACACGTACAGTGTAAACTCTATATAGCGACACTCAAGGGACTGTGCACTTTGTGGCGTTATTAAGAGTTGTCGTTAAACGGAGGGAAAAATAATCCTTTAATATTTTTTTACATTAATTATGACGTATTGATGTCGTTATTTAGAGTGGATGTGTCGTTATTTAGTGTATCATTGTATGAGCAACAAGGTAAACCAACTAGAATTAAGTAATTTCGACGTTTTAAAGAGTTTGTTGTTATATCGAGTGACGTTAAATGGAGTTTACACTGTACAGTAGAGACGCGTTAATCCGAACCTTCATAATCCGGATTCTTTGGTAATTAGGACAATCGTTTGATAGTATTATGTACATTGTAGTCCGGATTTTTCCAGTTTCAGTAATCCGGATCATGATACTTAGTTATTGAGTAGCTGTACCGGCACTATTTGCGTCAACACTATTGGCCGGCGGTGTGTTACAAACAGTTGCATACATATTTGTTGCCGGAGAAGTGAGAGAAGTTAGGTTTTAGTATGTATGTAGTCGTTGTCAAACTCAGATAGAAATACATAGAGAACGCACTATGGCGCCGCGTAAACGATCACACGTTACTTTATCACTGCAAGTAAAAAACGAAATTCTTGACAAATTAAAAAAGGGAGCCTCAAATAAACAGTTAGCCGCAAAATTTGAGCATTTTAGTTTGTTTTCTCTACTGTATTTACAAACAGCAGTATTTTCAAAAATCTTAAAATTTAAATAAGAAAAACCCACTTTTTCATCTCGCCAGTCAATAGGAAGTACAGTATCGTCGTTTTCGTCTGATGAATTTAAAAATTTTAACCTATAATTATTTGCTAATTTGTAGAGTTTTTTGTTGAACCTCATACTTCTTCTTGCTTGCCAGTAAGTACGGTCTCCATAAAAATCATGCAACGCCACTTCTGCATGATCGAACATTACAATCCTGAATAACAAAAAAAAGCAATACTTCCATCTACTTATATAAATAAAAAATTAATAGTAAAAAACATTTTTAAAAACAAGCTTTTATTTAAATGCACTAAAAAGTAGAAAATAAACTTTAAATTAAATCAAACCCAACCATTTATTACATTATACAATTTATATGATACAAAAACTTGTCGCCAGATTTTCCTGTGTAAATTTATTTTTTTTTTTTTGACGTGATAACGTCTTATAAATTGATGAAACACCGGCTGTATGCACGAAAAAGTGTAACGTTCCGAAAAGTGTAACTCATAAAAGTATGCAATTTTTCATCAATGTTTCTTTATGGCGTTATCACGTAAAACTATCGTCCGTAAACCGACTTTACAGACAACCAATTTTTTTAGAATTATTTTTATCAAGATCAAGATACATATTGAATTCTTGTTTATTTACACAGAAAGATCTTTCGACAAGCTTTTATATCATATAAATTGTATAATATAATGAATGATTTGATTTAATTTAAATATATATTAGATATCGTGTCTATCGATAATAATTAATAAGAAAAAATTTGCAGGTTTGTGGACAATAGTTGTATTTATAAATGTACGACGTTTCGTCTATAAATTTAAACTTTTTCAAGTACAAATTGAAATTTATTTAAAACAATAATTATGGAAAAAAAAAATAAATACAACTACTGTCCACAAACCTGCGAATTTTTTTTTGTTAATTTAATTTAAAGATTATTTTCTTGTTTTAAAAAATGTTTTTACTATTAATTCTATTTTTAAGTTTTTAGTGTGCTTTATAAAAAGTGTGATTTGCACCCGGATGAAAGCTGGACTGGTCAGTTAGTTATTATAATATTGTATTGTCATCAGAACTACATACGTATGCAAAATTTCAACTCAATCAGATAACGGAAAGTAGTTGAAATGCGATTTGCATCCGGACGAAAGCCGGATCGGTCAGTTATTATAATGTATTGTCATCGGAACTACATACGTATGCAAAATTTCAGCTCAATCGGAAACCAGGAAGTTGGTCAAATTTAACTTGCAAGATTTGATTTCAAACAGACAGACAGATACCGGGACATCTGAAACTAAATAAAAGCTTGTAAAAATGAAATGCTGATCGTTGCTAAGCACATCCCTTGAGAACGGTTGGACTGATGTGCCGCATCTCTACCAAATTTCAATAAGAAAAGGAATATCAAAAAATCAGCCGATCTAATATTCTTGTCGCGATGTTGCTAGCTCTCATACTGGAACTGGTCTGTCCGATGATTTTTTGACGTTATAACGTCGTATAAATTGATGAAACACCGGCTGCACGCACGAAAAAGTGTCACGTTCCGCCTGAGCCTGAGCGTGCAAGCGAGAGCGCGGTATAAGCGATAGAGAGGCACGATCGGCCCAAGCGTCGGCTTGTACGCATTTCTCTCTCTTCTCGCGTGACGTCAGAGAGTTCATCAATGTTTCTTTATGACGTTATCACGTAAAACTATCGTCCGTAAACCGACTTCACAGACAACCAATTTTTTTTTCTCTCTGTATATAGGTAGCGAACGAATTAATATGGGTTGTACGTACTTTGACCTGGCTTTTTCTAGCATAGGTGTAAGCATCGACATGTGTCCTTGAAAATTAATGCATGCAATGTTTTTAGCGGTGATGTTTGCATAACCATAGTAGTTCGTAACGTATTCATTTTCACATTCTGCTTCTGATATTTTTTCTTCAAATATACCGTCTTCAAACATGTCTTTGAAATGTTGTAGTATGTATACTTCATCAATTTCCAATAAATTGTTTTTCAAATCTGAAATCGCGTATCCGATAATTATAAAAGTTGTACATAAGATTTTTGTTTTGTAAATATGAAAAGAGCTAGAAACACTGCTTGGAGTTCTGCAGGCCGGGTACGAATCTGGAAATGACGTCACTGCGTGCTCGCCTGCTAGCTCACAAAGGCTATGTTCCGATATGCACTGCGACCACTGTACAGTGTGACGTCAATTTAGTATACTGTGAACACGTTCCTTTATAGACAGTTATACTGGTTACTATTTAAAACGGAACGCAATCCCGTATACTGTCAGCCGCAATTTTTGAAATTTTGACGCAGCGTTCAAATGAGTGTAATACAGTTTTCTAGTTCATTAAAAAAAACTGTTGTTGGAGTACTGTCAAATTAAAAATAAGTAATATTAATTGAAAATTGAATTTATAATATAATAAAAGTAAATAGTTTTTCATTAAAAAGAATATGTTTTAATGTCTAATAAGGTTATTTTTTGCAATTCTTCCATTGTTTTAGTTATGAATTCAAACTAATTACAGAACTTTATAATTTTTGTGATTAAACTGTAGATTGTTTATAAGACGTTAGTCACTCGAGTGGTTTTGACAGATCACGTGATCAAAGTACTGCGAGTACCTTACCTCGAAAACGCCAGTGCTCACAGTAGAATATGCTGACGATTTATGACGTCATATATTTTCCTATGGTACTGCGGCAGTATACTGGCAGTCCATAACGGAACGAATTTTTCTACAGTGATAGCACTATGCACTATGCAGTGCTCGCAGTGCATATCGGAACATACCCATAGGTTTTAAAATTAGAAAAGGGGTTATTTTCCTTGCTAGGTATGAACAAGAACCAATCAGGAAGCAGTATCTTGTCACGTGTGCAGCGGCTTAAGTATTGAGCACAAACTTGTTTAGAAACTAGAAGACATTTATAAGGCTGAGAGGAGAGCTTCTTGGGGGCTGCGCAGCATGAACTAGATGGCACATAAAAATCGAATCGAATAAACTTTTTACCGCTAAATAAACTGTACAATTCAATAACAGGAGCGAACTTTTGCAAGCTCTCGATATCGAAAAAATGTCCCCAAGGTATTTGGTTCTGATTTAAAATTTCTTTTGATTGCCAATGGTATAAATGTGGCCATGGTGGCAATACTAATTTCCACTTGTTCGATCCAATAGTATTTGATTTCTGCAAATTATGAGCAAATATTGCAACTCTCATATAAACATCTCTTCGTAAGTTAAAACCTTCCGGAGGATTCACGTCGTAAAGTATATATCTGGAAAATATTAAGTTTTGTGACTGAAGAAGTTGCTACGCCGCAGTAACTATTTAATAAAATTATTTCTAAAATTTAACTAACCTTTGTGAAAAAACGCTGTCAGGTTCCGCTGAGCAATTTTCTATATCATTTTTGTCACAATAATCATTTGAAATTGAAATATCACATACACACAAAACGATTAAAAATAAAAATATTTTATCTATGCCTTTTTTCATTTTCAAATATTTACCATAAACAAATTAATTTGACAGCTGTCATTTTTTCAAAAACAGAGACTATAAAAATTTTGTTATTACAAAGTTACAAGCATGCTTTAGTTATGTTTCGCAATGTTAGTAATCAGTTATCAGCTGTTCTCTTTGTGTCAGTTTTATCTACTTATCAATAAATATATAAAACAAAATATAAGTATATGCTTGTGAAGGAATATAGTTTTTTTAACGTAAATATTAGATTAAAAAAAGCCACGATTACTCTAAGCGGTTTTATGTTACGCTTTTTTTAAATATGAATATGGAATTTAGCAAGTGTCGTAGTTTAATTTTGATAGGTTAGGTTTTACGTGTTTTATAAATATTTTATTTATAAATGTAAGTATATAAATAAAAAAAATAATTGTCATTGACGAATTTTCCATGAATACAATTTATTATGTTATTTTTCGTAGATATAAATAATTAAATTATTCAATAATTAAAATGTATTGTTATAAACACTTATGTCCCGCTAGCACTTTTTTACTAGGTATTTGTATTAAAATTGCAGCAACCTGCAACAATACATATTATTTGTTAAAAATATTTAGAAATTGAGGCTGTTTGATTCTATGAAAAGTCCGCGAGAATCGGGTATTTATTTATAGACGGCAAATTTAAAAAAAGTAACGTTTTTAAGGGAATTCCCTCCATATATCAAAATAGGGTTGGGTAACTCAGATCTGAACCGGTTCAAAGAGCCGGCTCCGAGCCTCCGACAGAAGATCCGTGAGAGCCGACTCACTTTTTTATGAGCCGACGGCTCAACGGATCCGCATAACTCAGTGAAACACTTAACACACAGAAGCACTGTCAGCTCAAATGACTCATGTATCATATGTCTGGCTATGGTACACACTACGCACAGGCGGTACAGCTTATTACAATGTTTTACAATTATTTAAGGTATTGTATTGCATATTGTAGTATGCTTTCTGTAACGTAGCAAGTAGCAACCTGTAAAACCCCGCCTTATAATATGTGAGTCAGTCACTGGCATAATACCTATTACGTGATATGATTGACTCAACTAACTCAGTAGCTCAGTTGACTCGAATAACATATTCAGAACGATCGGCTCTTTTTGAACCGGTTCAGGGAGCCGGCTCACATACGGGATCCAGATGCAAAGATGCAGATCACTAAAAAGACCCGTTTATCTCATCTCTATATCAAAATGATCAAATTACAGTGAATTTGACCAAAACACGCCATTAAAATATTATGAATATTCGGAGCTTTGTGTTGAGAAATTGGAATTTGTGTTTACATGGGCTCTTACGGGAAACGCCGAAATTAGTCTTTTTTTCTTATTGTTCCGTGGCTTGTATGAGTCGTATAGATTAGATTTCGGTAAAATTTGTAAATATTGAAAGCAGATATTTACGAAAGCTCATGTGAAATGCGAATAATGCAGAAGTGGCGAACCTTCCTATACCTACGTGGCAATTTTTTTCAAAAATGTTTAATCTAGCCATGACGTGCCGACAAGCAACTAAAAAGTTTAGAATAAGTATAGAAATTGCCAGAAGTGCACTGATTTTTCGCAACATTAGCGCCTTCTGGCGGCTCTTTATCTTCCGCCTAGCCTTCTGGCAATTTTTTCCCTACTTACTTGTACTATCTCCTATTATTCTGCAAATTTTCAGCTCTCCACCGAGTCACCCATTTTCTCCGTAGCCAGGTCCTAGTCCATAATATGTGGAAGTATACGAAAAGCATATTAATATATATATAAGTACTGTATTTAGATTATATTGATTTATTCCAAAAGAAAAAGTGCGCCTCAATTTCCATTTTATTAAATATTCGAAAAACAGCTGATAAACAGGATTGCACTGACACAGTAGTACCAACTGTATAGTCATACAATTTCAAGCTGAGACGTTGCCACTCGCCTTGCTCTGAAAACGACTGCATCATAGTGGTCTTTCTTAGCTCAAATTTTCGTTTTTAACATAAGCAATGACATGTTAGTTCTATGCTTTACTGTGGAAGTTTCCCCTTGCCCCGCTTCTTCCCGTTCTACCAGTGCGACTCCCTTAATTGAATTCATTTAACTGAGTTGTAATTCTTAGCAGCACCGAAAAGATCATAGCCTTGGTCCCAGCTAACACGAGGACCAATTTTGTGATTCTAAATATTTTATTTGTAGAGACAATGACTTCAAGGAACAATGAACCAAGAAATGTTGCGGAACAATTACTGGCATCAAGCAATTCACACTACACAAATCTAAGATCTCCACAGCAATATGGATATCCAGTATATCCAAATTTACCAGATTTGCGTATGTTATCTATACAGAAATTACAAAGAATATATTATTATTTGATAAATATAATATAAAAAATGCGACCTTGTCACTTCTGAGGAGTAAACTAAAAAGTCCTAGTGTCGAGCTAGAGCAGATACCATTTAGAATTAGTGCCGGAGACAAAAAATTTTTTTTTATTTTATTTCGATTAGAAATAAACCATTTTATACGCACTTATCACAGTCTCAAGTTTTCAAATAAAAGCGTGTTACATTTTAATAGCAAGAGAGAAAAAAAAGACTAGTTCCATCAGCCGCGAACAGTAATAAAACCGTACACAGTCTTGTCACTGCGCAAGACTAATTTGCGCACTAGCTCAAAAATCGATACTGCGCAAGACAGTCTTGCGCAGTAACAAGACTGTGTACGGTTTTGTTACCGTTCGCGGCTGCTTGGAGCGAACTTACTGTAACACGCTTCTATTTAAAAATTTGAGACTGTGATAATAACGTATAAATTGGCTTATTTTTAATTGAAATAAAATTATTTTTAACTTTTTTAGTTCTTTTTTATTAACGAATAAAAGCTTGTTGTATAAAAAAAGGTTTCGTTTATTTATTTTTATGTTTAAAAAGCTATGATTAAAAAAAATAATATTTTACTTTTAGCTCATTCACATAGTTTAAATACAATTTCATCATATGTATTAACTGAGGATTTAGTAGCTGGCCAAAGGTATAATGGAAGTATGTCAAATGTTCGTCGCTTCTTTTGTTTATTTGTTACATTTGACTTATTATTTACATGCCTTATGTGGCTTATTTGCATTACGGTAAGTTCAGATTGTTTAATGCGTGTTTTATCTTTTTAATACAATCAGATCTAACTTAATCCGAAACGTTTTGCATTACAGCTAGCTGGAGAAAACTTGATACCGGCTTTACAGAAACAAGTGCTACACTATAATGTGCATACTTCACTGTTTGACATAGTGATGGCAGCAGTATGCAGGTTTACTGTGTTACTTTTGTTTTATGCTCTTTTGTACATAAATCATTGGATTATTATCGCTGTAAGTTTTATGTTTCAATAATTTATACATACAAGGAGTACAGTTCTCGAATTTGTTGACAAAATTTCTGTTAGGTCTTCAGGAGGCACTGGAATCCAGTTATAGGAAGCTAGGTCTCCTGGTTACAGACTTCGTGTATTGGTTACAAATATGCATGTAGATAATGTTTTGGTCCATAAATTAAAAAAATATTTTTTTTTTTTGGTTTTAGCTATCTACGTCAGGAACATGTGCCTTCTTAATAGCTAAGGTGTTCGTCTATGATGTAAGTATTTTTTTATTTAATAAAAGTAACATCGCCACATAAAACATTATATAGTTTCCATTGCAACGTTTTTTTGAGAAATAGCGCTCCCAGGACCCCGAACTCGTAGTAGTCGGTTTGTGTATGCCGACTGGCAGATTCGCTATTGCACACGTAGTCACTAATAACCTCAGCTGTTGAGCGTCTATAATTTACAATCTGTCAATTTTATAAAATTTTATAATATAGCGGATTATTGCAAATTCGGTCTCCACAAAAAGCGCTTTTATTTTAACGCGATATTATATAGCCTACATCGATTCTGAAGGTCCATTCTAATGTGGAAAAAAAAATTGAAATCGGTTGAGTTGTTTTGGAGAAATAAAGAAGAAAAAATAAAAGAATTAAAGAAATTTTAATAAATACATATAATTCATTATTTACCGTTGTATGACGCCTTGCAATTATCAGTCGTAGCTCAGTTGGTTATTATTTTTATTTTTTTTTTACAATGTATTTTTGTTTTTACTACGGTTTTATTAACTAAAAAGAAGAAAATAATAAAATAAATTTAAAAAAATTGTAATATACAACGTTCGTAAACGAACTAAAAAGTATGAAATAATTTTTTTAACGTTTGTAGGATTAGAAGCGAAAAACGTGGGGCGCATGCGACAGTACTATAAGAAGAATGAAAAAATCTATTTATGAGATGAAACGAATAATGCGCCCTACGTTTATTGTTTCAGATCCTACAAGTTAAAAAAATTATTTTATACTTTTTAGTTCGTTTTAAAACGTGATATATTAAAAAAAAATCTTATATATTAATACGCTAAGGGTAAAGATGTTTGCCTCCCTTTTTAGAAAAAACCTCACAATTTCTCCACATAAATTATATATCATTTTACAGATAATTGCTTGCTCTACTGACATCGACAACTAAAAAATTTATTATTGCTTTTGTTTTTGTAAATTAATTAAAATACAGCAACGCTGAACAACGTCTGCCATCTAACGGCTTTAATTTTGAAACAACGTCAACGCTTCGATCTGTCATCTGACCTTCATATTGTAATACAACAGACACAATACTGTATACTGCCATCTGACGGTTTTAATTTTGAAACAGCGAGCAACGCTGAACAACGTCACAGCAATGCTGCATGATGCCATCTGGCTTAGCTCAACGCTTTTGCTACTTGCGCCTCTATATGACAATTTTAGTAAAATATTTCTTCGATCTGTCATCTGAGCTTCATATTGTAATACAACAAAAAGAAGAACGTTATAAGCAGTGTGCAAAATTAGAAAAGAATTGAATACCTGCAATCATATTTAAAAAATAATTTTGTAAAGTGATAATTATTATACTTATTTAGTGCGAATAATTCGCACAGGTCACACTAGTGCATTATATTGACATTATGCAAAATATTATTTCGAATGTAATCAAAAATTGCATTACATAATTTAGTAAGATAGCTTTGAAACCTTCCACTTGACCAATGTTCAGCTGATTTTCCGTTTTACATAATAAGCACATATTAATGCAATTATATTCTTTTCTGTGAAAGTACTTTTATGTATTTTTTAATTGTGGAGGCACAGAAAGCTTTATCAAAAAATTACGTTCAAGTAAAATATTTCTAAAAAGTGAAAAATGTGAATGTTCTAATAAAAACGCAAAAACGTACAAATAAATTGTTAGTAAAATCAGCACGTGTCAAAATTTAACGTTTTTATTCCTTAGTAATTTGTGTGAAGTGTTTATTTTTGAAATTTGAAAGTGTTTGAAATTTTATTACAATTGGTTTTAATTTCCGTTTATGAATTTGGTGCATTATGATTGAAAACGACTTAATTTTGTGAAATTTTAATCAAACATTTGATTTTATATTTTTTCTAACATGAAATGTTTCATTGATTTGCCAAGAATTTCATTTGTGTTCTCACCGTCCTTGTAAAATTTGTAGCACGATTTTTTTATGTTCTCAAGTCATAAATGTTAAGTATAGCAAAAAACGTTAGTTATTTGAATTATTCAAATTACTTATATAAGTTTAATTGACAGCTTAGACCCTTCCTGAAACGATTGTCATGGTAATAGTTATATTTTAAGGACAGCTTCAAGCGGTCAAAACTGACCGCTGCATGACGAACTACAAATATTCATAGAAAATATTCCGCCGACGCGCATCCATTCACGAAAATGAGCATGAGACTCAGAGTATAATAAGTGAGACAGACGTATAAATGTCTGCACCGTAGTGTTTAAGTCTTTCTCCCGATCTTTGCTAGCAATATAGAGGGTATTAAATATATATGCATGCTCCATTCTCAGACATGCGCATAACATTTGAGGTCTAAATGACGGAGATAGACGTATGTATGTCTGCACCTTTTCCAGATCCCTACTAGTAATTTAGGGGTATGATAACACCAGAGTTTCTAATAGTTGTTATTTTGATTTATTTTTCTAGTGGTCTACCTCACCGCAACCAGTTTTTCAAGTACTTCTGATTTTAACATCATTTGTGCTTTCTTGGAGTGAAGCGTGGTTCCTTGATTTCAAAGTCATACCACAGGAGTTACTAGCTAGAAATTTCTTTTTGAGTGAGTTTATGTTTTGACATTATTTAAAAAGAAAAAAATAATCACAATCAGCCGGCATGTTTGAACACCGTATTTTAATTATTTATTCAACACGCGTGAGTAATATATAATTTCGGGGCCTTGCTAAATTCGGGAGAAATAATAAATTCCTCCATGTTGACGTAATTAAATTGGAAAAAATATAAAAATATGCGTAAGACATCGATACTTTACATAGTTAGTTTTCGGAACTGCTGTAATTTTTTGGTTATTTGCAAAAAATTAAAATGTACCGTTTGCATGCTAGATTGACATATTTTCCATAAGACTACATGTAAAAGTTTTTTTTTAATTTTTAACTTTATAAATCTCCTAATGATTTTGGATTTTTTACAGAAAATTTTGTCATAAAAAAATCTATTAAAAAAACTTTATTTCAGATTTTTTTCATTATCTTACTTAAACCCTCATTATTTACCTATTCAATGAATATTGACTGTCATCAAATATTTAGACTTTTTTATATTTCAATAGTGATGTGTTGACAAGTAATTAATAGTAATTTATGTATCTAGATTGTAATGCATTATTTTATGTGACATCAGCTTAAAACGAGAGACCAGTGAGCTTTAACTATCACATGAATCGTAAAAGGAATGTAATCTATATACAATATTATACATACTACATTTTTTGCACGACCTCCTATAAAATAGCTGCTTTTCATGCCTGTATGGCGATAGTAAAATGAACCTTTTTCGCCCTTGTGCGTAAGGTAAAATAAAAGTAATGCGATTTTATCAATCCAATTATATCCTTGTCAGTTGCCGTTTAAGTCCATATGAGCGACAAAGAAACAAAGTAACCGCTTAAAGTTCGTTCCTAGCAGCCAGCAAACGGTAACGAAACCGTCAGCCGCATGCGCAGTAGGTAAAACGAAGCTGTTAGTGGCAATTGTAAAACACGTTTTAGCTACTACGCATGCGGGTGACGGTTTCGAAACCGTTTGCTGGGTGCTTGGAACGAACCAATAGGTACCGATATGGCTAAAAGTGCAGTGTCAAAAATATTACATATCGTCGGTCTAATTTTAAAACCCCGTAAGTCAATTTTGGTTATTTTTTACGAGGTTTTACAGAAGTGTAGGTACTAAAATCCTAAAGCACTATAGCCTAAAATCATAAATTTCATAAAATTTTGACTTACGAGGTTTTAAAATTAGACTGATGATATATACTTATTTTGGTGTGAAAATCAGCTATTTTATTGGAAGTACACCCATACCCCGATTTACACGGTACTTGTTTTACATGTTTTCGCTTTTACACGGTTTTCCAAATAAGTTTTTTTTTGTTTTTATCGCACTCTACTAAATGCTACTGTGATTGAACACGTGCGCTGTGTACACATCTCACGGGGAATCCCGAGCTTATGTGCTGACTTGCTGCACACGCACACTGTGTCTGTATTTCTTCGCATAAAATTGAAGTTTTATCTACGGAAAATTGTATTTGAGTGAAAGTTTCACAGTTTCAGAATCTGTCAATGCATTTTATTTTTATTTCTGTGTACACCTAAAAATATTGAAAAAAATCACAACTGTTAAATAGCAAAATTATGCATTGTCTGCAAGTTTTTCGATTTACACGGTTTTGACTTGAAAATTTTTAATTTTCGATTTACACGTTTTTCTCAGGAACGTATCTACCGTGTAAATCGGGAGATAGGTGTACGTGACTTAAAACTCGCTAATCGTTCATTATTAACACAATGTCACAACTCATAAAATAATGCATTTCAAAGTAGATAAACGAACTACTATTTTGGTGTTTTTGCGATTGCAGCATCACCTGAAAGTGATAGGGCGCCACTGGTTCGCTCTTTCCTCGATGGACTGCAATCCGGGGCCACAGAAAGTGTTGGTAATTTCTACAGTCCGATGTGTTCACCGACAGGATCTACGTGTGAAGATGAAGTGCCTGTGACTCATCCATTGGATAGAGAAGGACCTACTTTTATACCTCCTGCGAACTATTCTCTCGTAGAAGTATGTATTTTTTTTTTACAAACTTTTATATAACTTTCTATATTATGTTTGTCAGTCAGTTTGTCGGTTTGTGTCAAAACTTGCAATCAAAATTTAGACTAGATTTAATTAAGCTAGAGCTTTGAAATTTTGCATACGTGTATAAGTTTGGTGACAATGCATAAATCCAATATGGCAGACGCCCCAAGATTGCGGTTTTTTTTTTTCTTCACAACTCTATTGACATGGGTATCAAATGAGAGTCTGACGAGTGGAAAATGCATTAAAAACAAAATATTATTTCAAAATTTGGACCAAAACGGAAATCTATTGAATTATGTATTTTGGTCAATATAAAAATTTTATTTATTGAAGTCATGATATTGTTATGTAAATTTTTCTCACTTAATTGAGTCAAAATTAAAACCATTTATTCGTAAAATTATATTGCTTTCTTTTACTCTCCGTTCGAAAACTCTTTATAAGGCAATAAAATACCTGGTCCCTTTAATTTCTCTATATAGAGTTTACACTATATAAAAGAACAAGTTTGTATCAACGTTTTTAAAAATTCAAGAACCTCTGAACCGATTTGAACGAGTCATAAACAGTGAGCGAAAATAACGATTTGAACTTGAACAAAGCCGAACCGAGCAGCTAGTTAATGTGTTAGTCATTTCCCTCGGCTCGCTTGCACTCGTGTCGGGGTACGAAAGGATATTTTACCTGATCTTAGCGATATCTAGCAGATGCAAATGTTTGTAAATGCTAAATAAAATTCTATTTTGAAAAACGATTACGATTTGAAATAAACGGGAGATTTTAATGTAAAATTTAAAAGTACAACAATCGTGTCTGTGATGTAGTCACTTGTTGCTTTAATTGTATACTTCGAAATGTATTGTGACAGCTGATTGATTTGATCACAAAATCATCATAATAAATTTAATTTTATAATGTTGGTTTTGGTTATTTGAATTTTGAGTAGATGCTTTAAATAAAAATAAAATCTTACTGAATCTAATAAATAATTCAGTATTTTTGTTTTATGGAAATCTGATTTGTTACGTATGCATTTTAATTTCAAATTTGCATCAAACAGATGTGTTTGATAACACAGGCTAGTTTAGTTTAGAGCCTCGGGTCAGAATAATTCCGGTAGTTTTGAAAATTTCCGGAAATGTTTATTTAAGCGTCCTATTTGACAGGGTAAAAATATAATTTTCGGAGCCCCAAAGATAAAAGCACCATTTAAACTAGTTTACTCGGACACTGGAAATATAATTATTTTTACTTTATGGTGGCGCTTCCCATGGCTATTTGTGTTCGCTATTGGGTGTTTGTTGTATTTGGCAAAATATATGACGTTCAAGGCAAACATGCAAATAGAGGCAAATACGACCATCAAGACATGACAGTCAAATAACAAACACACAAACATTTGGCAGCAGAACACAAGGTTCAAAATTCCAGGAATTTTAGCACTGTTTCATTGCCCCAATTCATTTTCAATAGTAATTGTTCCAGTTCTCGCTCACAGCATAGACACAAAAATACTGCACGTCCGTACAGGTTCACGGCGCGTGCGCTTCTGAATATGGCCACTGTGTGGACGGTTTATTTTCCTATTTGACTCCTTTGATGTGCCTCGAAAAACCGACAAGCGCACGGTAACGCGTATTTGGTATTGGCCTTATTTGTCAAATAGGCAAATAAAGCCAACACTTTGTCAAATAAACTGTCCACACATGGTAATTGTTTGCCAAATATGCCAAATACAAATAGCCATGTGAAGTGCCGGCATTAAATGTTCATAATTTTAATTTTTTTAATATTCCCGTCGTATATTTAGTGTTATTTCGAATCTGTGTTTAGAAGACAAGTTATTGTATTAATGTTACAAACGAACTAAAATTGCTGCTCTAAATAAATATACAACGTAGAAATGTATATATGATATTTTTTATTTTGAAATTGATCACTCTGTACGTACAAAAAGTAGTTTTATCGATAAAAATGATTATCCAAAACAAAATTGAAAGCGTTTTCCGTGTGAATGTGTGTTAAAATTAAACTCAATACGCATCTGTACTGTGCCAGATGTCCCCACCCTATACCACACCCCTTCCCCTTTCTTTAATAGAGTTTTAAGTTAGGTTATAAATTTTCGTCAGATGAAACAATGCATTCATAAACATTTCTATTTTGTAACAGATTGTTATTTGTTTTTTAACATAGAAATGTTGTAAACATTAAACAGTTTTTCAAAATTAAAAAAAATATTAAGAAGGCGTGTCTCTGGCATTTAGAAATGTCTTCAAATTGTAAAAATACAGGTTTTTCTGAGTTTAAATTTTATAAATAACTGTAATTAATGAAATTTTAAATTAAAATTGTTTTCTGTATCAATTTGGGTCGGGATGCAGTTTGACTTTCAATTTTTTGTGCAGTATTTTTGCTTATTGAAAAAGTATTGATTTAATAGTAGGTCAATTCTGGTATATGAGCGTTGGTTTTAACAATGAAGTGTTGCCTGTGTGTTATGAATGAAAAATGATGTTAACAGCGAATAAAATATAGTAAAAACACTTGGTAAGCAATATTCCGATCACTTACAATGCATTGCTGACAGCAAAAAGGAAATTGTACAGCATTTTAATGTACGGTGACAAAAAATCAAGCAGACACTCTAAAATGAGATTTTTTCGTAATTTTTTGTCTAACAGCGAGAAAGATAAACGAAATGTCATTGGATACACTGTAAGTTATTTAGTTTTTTGAATTACTTTTATTTAAGTTACCTCATTCAAAATAATAATTTGCTGTGGTTATTAAACAATTCTATATTTATTTTTGCAGTAAAACATTTTTTTTTTATAAGTACCTATATTTGATAAATCGAATTTCCCCCCATTTTGAATAGTGTTTGATATTTTAATTTAAATAACAATTGACTAACTAAACTACCTTTTTGTTTTGTTTTGTGACTAAACGACTAAACAAAAAACAACAACGTTAAAAACGACAGTTTGTTCCTTTTTATTATTTTTTTCTGACATTATGCAGTAGGTACAAAATATGTACAAAACCCCGGGAAATGTAATACGAGATTTAGTAACAATTTAATTAGCTAAGCATGTAGAAAACTGAACTCTGTAGTGTTAGAATAAAACAAATACCGCAGACTAAGCACAAAGTTTGTGTGCCCGGAAATTATAATCGTTTTCCAGATAAGCTGGACGGTTAAAATTCGGCGTATTTAACTAAAACTGTTAATTTTTAACTAAAAAGTATATAATCTAAGAAATAAAAAACCTGTGGGAAGAACAGATGTTTTTGACAGTTAAGAACAAAAGACCATCGAAAAATTTGCATCATAATAAAAAAGTGGGTGCGTGTACTTATGTACGCGCGGTAGAAGTTATACTTTGGAGCGATTAAAACCTATATTTAATCTGCATATAAATAAATTATTGATATAAAATAATAAAAGAACTGGATCATCCGAGAAATCAAGGAATTACATCGAAGAAAGAGACGCAGATATATTTTCGATACGCTTTGTTGCTTGCACTCACCGCTCATTGAGTAGATAGACAATGATTCATATAGTAACTTATTAAATATATGTTTTATATGTGATTTCTGATTGGTTAGATTTAAAAAAATGATAGTGAAAGACGAAAAGTAGTTCCATTTTTTTTACGTACTTTTGAGAAAATTTGTGAATAATCCGTAAATGTTTTTTTGAAGTGAAAACTTCTTTAGCGGCGTTGTACACTTTTTTTGTAATGGGTAAAAAATGTTAAATTCGCGTCAGATCTGACGCGTCAGTTTTTTTGTAATGGATAAAAACTGTTAAACTCGCGTCAAATTTGACGCGTCAGGGTATAAATGTGTAGTTTTACGACATCTCTTAATGTCTTGTCAAAGCTTATAGCTTATAATTTTTTGCACTGCATGTAACTTATATTGCTACTAGCGAAATTTAGTTTAAGTACATCTAGGTTTTCATTTCCGCCGGCACTCCCGGAGTCCAACCCGTCTTTTTTTTTGCGGCACAATGAATATTTTACTTACCCTCTGAGTGCTTACCAAAATTTTATTTAACATGGGTCACTCATTGCAGCTCATATATTTAATCAGCTGTACAAATATTCTTATAGCTGTCCAGACTGGCATAAATTGCTGATTGATTTAGAAATGTTTGCTAACTATGAGTTGCTGACCAATTAGCTATTATGGCTGACCGATTACATTTTTCTGCTCACAAAAACACGAATACTTGGCTAACCCATTAAATAACACCCTAAAATGTTTTTTCGTATTGAAATTAAACATCACCTGACATCTGTCATATTAACTATTTTAGATTTTCGATCGCTGCGTCATCAGTCGAATTTCTGGTAAACATATTATATCCAAGTGCCATATACGCTAGGAAAGTATCTTTGACACGCGACTTTCGCACCATCTCGTGTTTGATTTTTTCCAAAAGTGGTTCACCCAAAACTTACAAACACATGGAAACCAGCGTTATTCTTAATAGGGTTATTGACAAAATTTCAAAAAGTATAAAAAATTAAAAAATAAAGGTATATGTATATGTTCTCATAAATATAACAGATTTGAACATACACTGAACAGAGATAACGAATACACATGGCAGTCAGTGGCACACAGCTACCGGCCATGTTGGCTGATTAATGACGTCACGCGCTGTGATTGGTGTTTGAAATCACGTGACACATAGGTTAAAAATCGTGATTTTATTTATTTATTTTAATATATTTAACGCACTTATTTAATAAAAATAATAATTCTAAACGATATTTTAGACCATAAACTTTCATTATAACACAGTTTTATATTTAATTTTAATAACTGTCAATAACCCTATTATAAAAAAATGTCAGTAAAAAAACTACATAAATGATATACATTTTTACTTTCTAAATTTTTTATTAAATCTTATTTTTGTTAACAAAATAACAATTATGATATTTTTCATGTATTTAATGATTTAATGATTACAGACGTAAAATAAAATTTAATTACCCTTGACGACGTACTGCTGCAGTCCATTTTTTTTTCTCTCTAATTCATAAGAAAATCCAGGAAACGGTGGAATTGTAATTCTGGATGTTTAGTTGGTGTATCTTTACAATCAACAACACATCACTTCCGATTTGATAGCTTTTTCCCCATTTTATTCGACAATTAATCCTTATTAAAATGCACGTATAACATATGACACTAAGGTTTTGACTGAAACAGATTAGAGAAAAAAACCACGAGAGGGCGCAAAAGTCTCCTGTCAAAAAATACTTTCCTAGCGTATACACTACTCGTAGACGTGTAGCGCGAGTAATGTAAACAATTGATGTTAACTCCTCGCCGACTTTGATTTTGAACAAGAATAGCGTGCCAAGTTGTACGCACATTTCGTACACGCTACTCAGTGGGTACTTGTCAAGTTCCGCTCACTTCATTTTTGCATTTCGTTGCAGGAAGAAGAGATAAAAAATCAAGGCAGGGAATGTTTAGAGACGGCGTGGAACCTTTTGAACAGCCCCAATTGGAAATTAGAAAGACAAAATATCGAAGGAGATATCGTCTACAGTATGTCGCCGCCAAGAGCACCCAAAATATTTAAAGTTACGGTATGTCAATATACTTACGATTTAATAAATTCTCTACAGAATCTCTCAACTAAAATATTCGAACTCCAAAAATCCTGGCATTTGATATAACAATTTCCTATTTGTTTTTAGTTTACATTGCTACTCAGTTTTTTACTTAACTTCTGAATAGAACTCTTTAAATAAATAAAATTGTCGACCAATTTTTCTCAGACTATATATTGACAAAAATAAAATTAAAAATCAATATTACAAAAAATGACCTTTCGATCCGGATTTGGATCTTCTTCAGAAATTTCTAAAAAATATAAAAATTAATTAGTATTAAGTTATTTATTATTTTGTGTCAAATTGATTTGTATTTTTATTATTTTTTGTCAATATAATATATGGTCTGAGAAAAATTGGTCGACAATTTTATTTATTTGAAAATCACTTTTCAAAATTTTAAATATTTTTTTCGTTTTGAGGTCCCCCGAAACCAAAAAACATATTTTTGGAAATACTCTGTGATACAGATCAAACGAACGAACGGATTGGAACCAAATTTTGTTACGATTTTATAATTTCAGGGTATTGTAAATTTTCCACCAAGATTTTTATTAGATGAATTATTTTATAACATAGAAGACGTTCCCAAATGGAATCCTTCAATGATAGAATCAGTGAAGGTTCAGGTATGTTTTATATAATTTTTTTTTTGTAATATTATCAGACACAAAGATGTAAGGGAGACAGTGACAGAAATGGTAAAGGAGCACTAGGTGGCAGAAACGCTCTCTTTTGTGTAGTCTGAGTCCCTCTCTACAAATCCGCTTAGTTGAGTAGGGGTCTTGCGCGTTGAGATACGACGCTGGGGCACTTAAAAAAAACGGCAAAATTTAAAATTCCTTTATTAAATGGCAGAAAATGACAAAGGCATTTGGGGGGACCTCCTAATTGCAGAAAAAATATTTTCTGTCAATTTACCCCCTGCAAAAACTGTCAGTATAA
Source organism: Xanthostigma xanthostigma (assembly GCA_963575645.1). Taxonomy (NCBI): domain Eukaryota; kingdom Metazoa; phylum Arthropoda; class Insecta; order Raphidioptera; family Raphidiidae; genus Xanthostigma; species Xanthostigma xanthostigma. The sequence continues at coordinate 6,428,669 of OY754472.1, read as the reverse complement.
TAAATAAATACAAAATAAATAAATTTTAAAAAAAGCAAGCTCGGTGAGTTTTTTTTTTAAGTGCCCCAGCGTCGTATTGCAACACGCTAGACCCCTACTCCATTAAGCTGATTTGTAGAGGGGGACTCAGACTAGAACGAAAGAGAGTGTTTCTGCCGTCAAGTGCTCCTTGACCATTTCTGTCACCGTCTAACTATTAGGGCAAAGACATTACAAATAAACGTAAAATCTCTTTTTAATACAGGTAATCGATGACCACACTGATATAAATTATGCGATATCGGCAGAAGGAGGTGGTGGCTTAGTATCGTCAAGAGATTTCGTAAATTTACGATATTGGGACATGAAAGGACCTTGCTATGTTTCAGCAGCTAGGGCTTTCAATCATCCATCCATACCGCCCCATAAAAAGTATATTCGGTAAGAACTTCTAAAGTTTCTTTTATAAATATCGATGATCATTCAATCCATTTGAAAAATTTTAAATGCAATCTATTTTTGAAACTCCTCTCAAAAAATTTAAAACAATGTTCATTTTTTAAGACCACTAAGCACGATATATTTCTGAGGTTCATCTGTGAAAACTTGAGGTAAAGCTGATTCAGAGGCAATATTCCCTCTAATTTTTTTCGCTGCCTGCGCGGTACAAAAGTGTATGGGAGCAAAAATGTTCAAAACGTCTGGAAAAGTGTGGGGGGGGGGTGGATGTATGCCTGTGTTTAAAGTCGACATTTTTTTTATTTTTAATAAATACCCTTGAAAATTACATTTTAAAGCATTTTAATAAAACTGAAACAAGAAAGTCAATGCTTTTGTTATCGTTATTATTATTTTATATTTCTATCAATTAAAGAGCGTAACACAGTTCGTTTTTTATTTTTACGTTTTGTGTAGTGTTTGTATAGGGAAGTCTTCTGACTAAAATTCACATAACTTTTTATTCCGCTTAAATGTAATCGTTTTATATAGGGTAAAATAGCACTCAAGATTTTAAATATATAACTTGACGCGAATGTACATTATACAGTATTTAAACACGTAAGGTGCACATAGGGAAATTAGCATTGGGAAAAAATACTTGGATCAGAGTTAGCCATGACTGCATTAATTGTTATTTCTATTGAATTAACGTGGTAATCTTGAGGATTTCTATTTTATTTTGATTTATTTTTATTTTACTTGGCTTTTTTAATAATAAAAAGCTCTTATAAATCATTATTTTAATTTTATTGTACAAAAATAAAACAAAAAAACAACTCCATCTGTTTGGAAACATTTCATTCAAAAATTGTCTGACCGGTATGACGTCTGCGCGTTGGTAAATCAGTGACCCAATGTCTTTAGGTTCAACACGAATTGGCGGAGATATTTGATCTCGCACCATATTTAAGTATTTTTGGGAATTTAATGTCCCATTAATAAAAAAAGTCCGATTATGTTGTAATCATTTGAATATTTTCTTCGGTAGTATACACATTTATTTTGCAAAAGAATATTATCTGTCAAATTGAAAAACAAGATTTCAAGGCTCAACTCTGATCCAGTCAGTTTTTCCCAATGTTAATTTCCCTATGTACACCTTACGTGTTTACATACTGTATGCGCCTGACGTCACACTTCAAACCATCATGGCGGGCAGCGTTTTAAATTTTAAATTGAAATAATAAATCAGCCTCGTGTTTTTGTGAATACAAATTGATCATTTCTGATTTATTATTTGATAAATTATCATATTCACATAATTTAATCATTTATTTTTTATAGTGTCAAGTACACTATTGAAAATTGTGATTAACATTGTTTAGGGGTGAAAATGGCGTCAGCTGTTGGGTAATGGAACCAATCGAAAATGAAACACAAAAGTGCAGGTTTCATTGGCTTCTCAACAGTGATTTGAAAGGCTGGATACCGCAGAAAATTTTAGATATGGCGTATATATCTGTTTTATTCGAATACATCCACTGTCTTCGGCAATATTCAATTTCTCTTCACGACTCGGGGAAATTGCCTCTAGAATTATAAAGTGAGTAAAACTTAGAAACTACTTGAAACTGACAAACATGTAAATTAACTCTACAGTATTCGTGAATATTTAGGAGTCATTGTTGTGATAGATATGTTTTCAACAAGAAGATTATAAATATGAAGAGGGAACTTGATCGTATTTGAGTGGTGGGAGATGAAACCAAATATAAATTTGTTCCAAGCAGCCGCGAACGGTAACAGAACCGTACACAGTTTGTCACTGCGCAAGACTGTCTTGCGCAGTATCGTTTTTTAAGCTAGTGCGCAAGACAGTCTTGCGCAGTGACAAGACTGTACGGTTCTGTTATCAATTTTTAAGCTAGTGCGCAAGACAGTCTTGCGCAGTGACAAGACTACGGTTCTGTTACCGTTCGCGGCTGCTTGGAACAAACCTAATGTTGACCTTGGATGTGTCAATGCGATGCTCATCTGTTTCTCTTGTTCGCTCACATTTCAGTGGCAGTGTTTTATTTATCGTTATTACGGAAATACTTTCTTTTCATGCGACGTTGTATTTCGTCCCATCCCGATTATTCAAGTTCATTCTGCTTATCTCTAGTCTTCTTGGTTTTCAGACATATACGATTAAAAGCAAGGTTAGTGATTACAGAGGTTGCCTCGTTGGATAGTGGTGGGGGGATGACGTCAATCGGCGGACCTGTCAATTGATTATGTTTGTAACGGCTGTTTATAAACTTTAATGGCAGTATTTAACAAATGTCAAAGAATTCAAAAGACAGAATATTGATATTTGCAATGAACTGAATTTTATGTAGTACCTATTTGTTAAATACAAATGACATTGTCATTATAAATTGATAATAAAAATACGGACAGTCCGCTAGGCGATGCCATTTCCGCGGTTACGCCGACTGGTCAGATAGAACGAGGCAGCCTCTGTAACCAACTAACCGTGGTTTAACAGTTGACTAAATGAGTCATGATAACAGCTGAAGTCACTCTAAAAAAAGAAGGTTTTTTCTTGAGTAAGTAAAAGTGTCCAAAATCGTAGGCAGAGTTAAATAGAAAGAATAGGGTATATGCACATTTTTTGAAAATATTTAAAATCAATTATTTCCATATTAAAAGTTATCAAACACATGAAATCATTCGTTATTAAAACATTCTTACTGAATTAAAAAATAAATATTTTTTTGGGCATGCTGTTTTGATGCCATTTTTTCGCGGGAGATATGCGACGTCATATAACATGTCGACACTTTTGTTTAAGGAAGTACCCTCGATAAATGAATTAACAAACAGAAAATTACGAAAATTTACAAATATGTCAAAACCTTTTCAAAAATGACTCAGTTAAATTTTTGTGATTTTTGGTTGACTTTGAAAAAAGATATTGATAATTTTATTTCGCTGCACTTAACATGGAGTCTTATGGAAATCTGTGTAATTGACGCACTCCATCATTTATTACGTTGGAATTGACAAACAGATTTTGATAAAATTTTCAGGAAATATAAACGAATATTCTATGAACATTTTTCTTTTTCCAAAACGTATAAAGCTTGCTTATGTTAATAGAAATAACTAAAACAAAGCCGAGCTTTTTAGCAATTCAAAAACATGGCTACACCGCAATATTATAGTTTGTGGCGCGTCATTCAAAGGTAAGTTACGAAACTGCAGCAGTTTTGATATCGTAAAAACATACGTAAATTGAGTAAATGCTAAAAGCATAGTATTCCAAAAAAATGATAGTAGGTATATTATTATATCCAAAATGACAGGAATAAAGAAAAGCATTTTCATAAATTAATGCGAATTTGACATCGCGTGCTGACTTATGCTGCGTACATAAGCACTTGTAACTATGGCAAGGCATGCGGTATTGCCAAATTATATACTACGTTACTCAAGTAGAAGACTGAAATTCTTTGACTTACTGCGTACCGAGGGTACTTCCTTAAATAAATTTGTATTGAAAAAAAGGCAATAATTCTATGGCAACCATATGTTTACGTGTTTTTTGACGTCACACTACGGTCGAATCAATAGCATCGCGTTTTGATATTTTATATTTCGCGCGTATTTATTGCATTTTTGTTTAACTAATATTTATTATTTAGCAAACATTTAAAAAGAAAAAACTATTTAGAGTTTAATCAATTGCATTAAAGATTACAAAAAACAACATTTAAACTAAATATAAGTTACATGCATAATATACCCTATTAAATCGCAGAGCAAATACAACATTCTTTTGACGTGATAACGTCTTATAAATTGATGAAACACCGGCTGCATGCACGAAAAAGTGTAACGTTCCGAAATGTGTCACGTTCCGCCTGACCTTCGAGCGGAATACGTTATCACGTAAAACTATCGTCCGTAAACCGACTTTACAGACAACCAATTTTTTAAAATCTTTTTGGTACGGACACTCCACTCTCCCATAAACGAATGTCTGAAAACGAGACATATTCTTTCATTTTAATTGAATGAAATAAATAATTCTAATATAGTATAATTTTATTATATTATTATTTTATTGCATAAACTAATCTAATTGCAACAGAATAATATATAAACGCCAAACGTTGTAAGTAACACACAGCTGCGTTTCAGCTCCACAACGGAGATTGTTATCGATCTCCGCTCGCTTGAACTCAGCGGCGTAGTGTGCCATATAAATACAGTGTAAACTCTTTATAACGTCCTTCGTTATAACGAAAAACTCCCTATAACGTCGAAATTTTTACGATTTGGTTGGTTTACCTTAAAACCTATACATTAATACCCTCTTTATAACGCAACAGCCATTCTCTATTACAAAGAAATATGTTCATATTTAGGCGTCAGCAAATGTTTACAGACATAAAGAGGACCATTCTGAACCATCACCATCTATTCAACAAGCACTTGATGACGCCAAACTTATCGAAAAATTCCTATTATTTAATGAAGATTATTCCAACACATCCCAAGGCATGCATAAGATACTTAAAATACAAAACAAATATTGGCATAGCGAAAAACGTCAGGCAAATTTAACAAACTATAGGTATATGTGTTTGGAATAAATTAATTTTGTGAAAATTGGTTATTTTTCTTTCTTCCCTCCATATAACGAAAATTCTTTATAACGAAAAAAATGTTCGGTCCCTTAAAATTCGTTATAAAGAGATTATACAGTACATTGAAGATTATTGTTAATTTGGTTGTTTTTCTTTCTTCACTCCATATAACGGTAACTCTCTATAACGATAAAAAATGCTCGGTCCCTTGAGTTTCGTTATAAAGAGTTTACACTGTATTATTAATTAGCGTTCAAGAAGATGCCGAGATGGTCCCACTGCCATTAGATTTTTATTTCAATCGATTCAGTGTTTTTTTTTTTTTTTTAATCGAATATGGCTTGGCTGCCATTCGGCTGATGGTGTTTAACTTAGCGTTTGGACTATGCTTGTTTAATTGGAATATTTGAAGTTTAAAATTTTTGAAAACACCTGCGTGTCTCTTTTATATTTGAATTTTTATAATTTTAGTATTTCAAACTTTTTAAAAATCGCTTGAGTATATATGTATTTCTACTAATAAAGACAAGTGCAAATTCCAGAATTTGTTTAAAGGGAATTTTCCAATTTTTCTGCTATCCAGTTTTTAGTTATAAATCACGACATTTTAATGATTCATTAAAAGAAGGCTCGCATAATTTCTTCTTTATTTCCATTGCGATTTTTAACAATTTTTTAATAACATTGTAAAAATATTGGTTTGTAATTTTCACATTTTTTTTGCTGACTGGTACGAGCACCAAGGCAACTATAAATAAAAAGCTTGTTTTATTTTTATTATTTCGGTAGATGGATGATATGTTTTCATTGATTTCTCCAAAACTAGTCTTTGGAAATTAAAAAAAAAAAACTATTTAAGGAGGTTGATCCGTTACAGTCCCAATCAAAAGTAAGACGAATTCTAAATGGGAACTTTTATAGTTTATAAGACGATGATACCAATAAATGATTGTCATAAAGGCATAAATAAATAATTTTTTTAATATTAATTAATTATTTCAGTACTTTATACTTAATGGACTAACTTTTGAATTTTTTGTACAAAGTTAGGTTAAAAAAAATAAATTTATGTAAATATCTGTATTTTACATATTTTTTGCAGTAAATAATTAAAAAAAGAAATTAGAAGTAATAAAAATTAAAATTAAATCATTAAAAAGTTGAAAATTCAGTTAAAATTATTGAATCTGTCAAGAATAAAAGTCCATAATCGAAAATTGCCAAGGTTTAATAATTTTTTTTATTGATTAAAAGTCTCCTAATTAAATTGGAAAAAATATTAAAATATGCGTAAGACATCGATGATTTACATAGGTAGTTTTCGGAACTGCTGACATTATTTGGTTATTTGCGAATAATTAAAATGAACAGTTTGCATGCTAGGTTGACATATTTTCCATAAGACTACATGTAAAAGTTTTTTTTAATTTTTAACTTTATAAATCTCCTAATGATTTTGGATTTTTTACAGAAAATTTTGTCATAAAAAAATCTATTAAAAAAACTTTATTTCAGATTTTTTTCATTATCTTCGTAAAACGGCTCAACCTCCTTAAATTAAAGTTAAAACCTTAATAAATTATTGAAAACAAAAAAAAAACCGTTGTGCCCGACTAATTAATGGTCTTTATTTTACTTAAATCACCATCAGCGCAACAGCCCGGAACACAACAAGCATTTCCAGATCGCTTAGTTTTCCTATGTTTTCTTTGTAATTAAAAAACTTTATAAAATTATAACTACTTTCACTTTTAATAAACATTGCTCACTGACATACGGAAAATTGGAGTTTGAAGTTTCCCCTAGTGCTCACCACAAACGCTCGCATCGAAAAATTTGTAACTCCGCCTCCGTGCACATAGCTATTGCATTTTAAGGAAGTACCCTCGATAAATGAATTAACAAACAGAAAATTACGAAAATTTGCAAATATGTCAAAACCTTTTCAAAAATGACTCAGTTAAATTTTTGTGATCTTTGGTTGACTTTGAAAAAAGATATTGATAATTTTATTTCGCTGCACTTCACATGGAGTCTTATAGAAATCTGTGATTTTGACGCACTCCATCATTTATTACGTTGGAATTGACAAACAGATTTTGATAAAATTTTCAGGAAATATAAACGAATATTCTCTGAACATTTTTCTTTTTCCAAAACGTATAAAGCTTGCTTATGTTAATAGAAATAACTAAAACAAAGCCGAGCTTTTTAGCAATTCAAAAACATGGCTACACCGCAATATTATAGTTTGTGGCGCGTCATTCAAAGGTAAGTTACGAAACTGCAGCAGTTTTGATATCGTAAAAACATACGTAAATTGAGTAAATGCTAAAAGCGTAGTATTCCAAAAAAAAAATGATAGTATATTATTATTTCCTAAGTGACAGGAATAAAGAAAAGCATTTTCATAAATTAATGCGAATTTGACACCGCGTGCTGACTTATGCTGCGTACATAAGCACTTGTAACTATGGCAAGGCATGCGGTGTTGTCAAATTATATACTACGTTACTCAAGTAGAAGACTGAAATTCTTTGACTTACTGCGTACCGAAGGTACTTCCTTAAATGAAATTCACTGAATTTCTCTTGAAAAGGCGTGTTCAAACACTGTATATTCCAGTATTTTGTTTCAGCGATATTAGTAAGTAAATACGGAAGATCCGGAATAACAAGTGCTAACGAGAAGTGGATCGCTGCCCTTCCCTATAGTCCTATGTATAAATGTTCAGCATGTTTTTGCAAAAAACGAAAATGTACTTAAAAAGGTGGCTGTTGCAACTGTTCTGTTATTTTGTACGTACAAAAATTTGTTACAAAAAATGGTATTTTTCACCTATATTGATTTTTGTTTGATAATCCCTAATGCAGTGTAAACTCCATTTAACATCACTCTTTATAACGACAAACTCCTTAAAACGTCGAAATTACTTAATTCTAGTTGGTTTACCTCGTTGCTCATACAATGATACACTCTAAATAACGACAACAATACGTCATCTTTAAGCAATAAACAGTACTTGTTTGTTGCTTTGTTGTCGGAGTCATGCGTACCGGAGATTAAAAAAAATCGTTCTTTTGTTTGTTGGGATTATCTTTCATATGTTTAGCTCAGCTGCTTATCGATAATAGTTGCCCACAAACTTGCAAACTGTGAACATGGCGAGTAAAAGAAAATATTTGTGTATTGACGAAAAAGTTTTATTAATACGCGCAATAGAGGCGGGAGAAAAGATGCTGGAAGACGCTTTGGAGTAAATACATATTATAGTAAAAAAAATAATTGATTATTTCTTCTCTCCGTTTAACGACAACTCTCAATAACGCCACAAAGTGCACAGTCCCTTGAGTGTCGCTATATAGAGTTTACACTGTAGGTATTTTGTGCCGGCGATTGTAAAATAAGTACAGACTCATTGTTGAATTCATGTATTCAGAAATCAAATTACAATAGTATAATTTAAAATAGATTTACATGTTAGAAATAAACATTTTGTTTATAATGAATAAAACAAATCTTGCATTTGCTTCGACAAATAATGATTGTTTGTTGTGTATTTTCAAATAAAACAGAGACAATTTTAACATGTACATTATTTATTTACACTTAAATGATAACAGTACGAAAAACAAACTACATAGCATATGGCTCGCCTTGTAGGCTGTGTGCACGAAGCCTATTAGCGCCGCTAGTGGGTAATAGAGAATTATTGAACTAACTTTTTATGGAAATCGCGACATGTTTCTATGGTGATAAGTCAAAAACTTTAGTTGGCCATGATGTGTCAAAAAAATGTAATAATGAAAACTGATGTTAATTTGTTTACACTGACAGCGGAACGTCAAATTAGGGCGACAATGGTCTTTATTTTACTGAAATCGCCATCAGTGCAACAGCCCGGAACACAACAAGCATTTCCAGATCGCTTAGTTGTCCTATGTTTTCTTTGTAATTAAAAAACTTCATAAAATTATAATTATTTTCACTTTTCATAAATATTGCTCACTGACATATGGAAAATTGGAGTTCGAAGTTTCCCCTAGTGCTCACTACAAACGCTCGCATCGAAAAATTTGTAACTCCGTCTCCGTGCACATAGCCCATACTTCACAATATATCTGTGTCCATAAGTCACACTCCGTCATCTTTCCATCGATTCTGACGAAATTTTACAAGCAGGTGTCGTAATGAAATTACAAAAAAATTTTTTTTTTTTTTGTAGCTTTCCATGCATAAAATTGAAAATTTAGTAAAACGAGCTTTTTTATTATGTTGTAAAAATATGACAGATTGAGACCGCCAAAAAAACAGTGTCATGTCAGGAAAAAACGTATTTTACACAAATATTCCATTTGAATAATATTCGCTTGAACATTATTTTTGAATAAAATAATTGACATAGGCAGAGGCGGATCTACATAGGGACTAATAGGACTTAAGTCCTGGGCTCCCAAATGTCAAAGGCCCACAAAGTTTGAATTATTAGCATACATTTTTAATTCTTGTCTATTAATAATGAGCACTTATCCTATAATAAAAATGGTTAATATGAAAATTAGTATAATGGGTGAATTTTGACAATTTTTTGGGTCAATTTATAATACAGTAGAACGCCAATTATCCGAATCGATCCTAAGCGTAATATAAAAAAAATTAAAACCAAGTAATGTTTCAATAAAACAAGCTTTGTGGGGACGCAAGAATACATCGAGATGTTCAAGTGAGCGTTATTGTAGAACTGTGTTTGTTAAACTTAATAAAGTTTATTTTATGTGTGACAGTTCGTTTTTCTTTATTACCAGTCTATGTCCGATTATCAGAATCGACCCCGGTCCCAATTAATTCGGATAATCGGCGTTCTACTGTATTATTTATTTGCTCAGGTCACCGAGTTTCTACTTTGATTTTGATGTTATAGAATTAAAGATTCTTAACCTAAAAAATGGGGCCCCATTGTACTTCAATAAGTCCTAGGTCCCGATCAGCCTAGATTCACTCCTGAACAAAAGCGACATTAATATTTATCAAATTAGTATTTCATTTAATATCTAACTTAATTTTTTTAAGCTTCCAATATTACAGGTACTCTCGATTTACGAACATCTTGTGTTCCCGGGACTTGTTCGTAAGTCGGATCATGTATAGAGACTAGCGGTCCCTCCCGGTTTCACCCGGGTGCAAGAAAACGAATGGGGGGGAGGACATGAGTACGCACATTCATCTTAGTTTACCGAGATGAATGTTATATCCAAATTTCATGATGGTCGGAGTTACCGTTCAAAAGGTTTTGTCGGACAGACACATTTTGAGTTACATTTTGCAACATTTTTCATTGATGCTCCGCTCCTATTGGTCATAGCGTGATATTATATAGCCTATAGCCTTCCTCGATAAATATACTATCTGGCAAATTTTTTTTTTTCAATTCGAACCAGTAGTTCCTGAGATTAGCGCGTTCAACCAAACAAACAAACAAACTCTTCAGCTTTATAAATTAGTATGGGTAATATATAATATATTATGGATATTTTTATTGTGTCGTTATAGATTTTTGTTGACCCTGAAAAGGGCTGATGTAGAACAGTTTTGTTGTTTTGTCGTATATTTTTGTTGGCCCTGAAAAGGACCATTTGTTTTGCCTTGGTCATTCCTCTAAGATCTTTTTTTGAAAATATTGAGTTATTGAGGGTTGAGTTGGGAGGGTTGTGGGTGAATTTCATTGGTCTGACTACCACTGATCCGACTGTTCGTAAGTCCGGAGCGTTCGTAAGTCAAGGAGTACCTGTGCTAGCCTTTGTTCAACTGTTCGACCGCAGTTATTTCAAATATATGAAATAAATAGTTATTTTTTAATTTATATTTATGTGCATAATATATGTAATATGTTTTATATTTTTAAGAATATATCAATTTAATTTAAATTAATCATTTTGTATAAAAAAATAGATTTTCGTGTTTTTAAAATTGAAAGTTTTTATTGCGCTTAATAAATAATTTTTGTATCCATTTTTTTTTTCACTTTTTAAAATATATTTTATTTAATGTTTATTTTAAATACTGACAAAATGAAAAAAATTGTTCTTACAATTTTAGACTATAATTATTTATATTTTATAATATAGGTACATCAGTTATATTTTTAGTTAATTATTTTGCTTAGAACTGAATCTTTATTTAAGCAACTTTTCAAGTACAGATTATCCGAAAGGTATTCTGCAAGGTAACTAGAATAGAGGTAGCCTCGTGCCATTGAAACCTAGTGGGGGGATGACGTCACCCAGTTGACCTGTCGAATGCAAGGCAACGGCTCTGTTTTTGTTTCACTCATTAATTTTCTATGTTCAGAATACCTTTCGGACAACTGAAACAAAATGAATCGCAAACATAGAGATATTAGACTAGAGTACGCGAGTGAGCCGTGAAAGTGTCTGCAATTCAGAGAGAGAAAAGTTCCTTATCTCTGTGGTAACTAATGATACAAAACAATGCTGATTTGAATAAACATATATCTGGTTTTCTGGACCCGCTACAGCGTTCTCTCTCTCAACTGAGGACACTTTCCAGCATACGAACTAGCGAACTCTAGTTACTTATATCTCAATGATCGCAAACGATAAATGAAACATATTGTTCGATATGAAAGAACCTGTTGTTTTCTACGTTTATCGAACTTGTGTTTCGAGTACACGACAGATTTTTTCAAGCGATTTGAATGTTCCCTATAAATAAATTCCATGTAATCTAAAGTTATTCTTTTTCATTAACGCTTCCAAAATTACTTTTCGCAGAAAGGCCTTCATTGAAAATAATATATTGTACTTTTTTATATGAAATATTTTTTTATTGAAATTTGAATTCTTTTTGGTGTCATCTAATCAATACTTTTTAAAATGTGTGTTAGGCTTAGTTAATTACTAAATTATATTGTCATTCATTAAAAAATTAATAAAAAGGTACAATTTTTTCATATTCTCGTAAGTATGTCACATGTTCGGTGCAGTAACGGCAAATAAAAAATAAAAACATTATGCCGGCACTTCACATGGCTATTTGCGTATTTGGCAAACAATTATCATGTGTGGACAAAGTGTTGGCCTTATTTGCCTATTTGACAAATAAGGCCAATACCAAATACGCGTTACCGTGCGCTTGTCGGTTTTTCGAGGCACATCAAAGGAGTCAAATAGGCAAATACGCAAATAAACCGTCCACACAATGGCCATATTCAGAAGCGCACGCGCCGTGAACCTGTACGGACGTGCAATATTTTTGTGTCTGTGCTGTGAGCGAGAACTGGAACAATTACTATCGAAAATGAATTGGGACAATGAAATAGTGCTAAAATTCCTGGAATTTTGAACCTTGCGTTCTGCTGCCAAATGTTTGTGTGTTTGTTATTTGACTGCCATGTGTGGATGGTCGTATTTGCCTCTATTTGCATGTTTGCCTTGAACGTCATATATTTTGCCAAATACACCCAATAACGAACACAAATAGCCATGTGAAGTGCCACCTTTATAATGAACTCAATAGATAGATTGTATATTATAGACGATCAACAGCTGAGCTCATCAGCGTCTATAATGAACTGGAATTACTTTAGATTTGTTTACAGTTTATATTTTGTATTTTCATTGCACTGTTTTTATTCGTACATTTTTTTTCCATAAAATAACATTTAAAAAAGACTAGGAATTTTAGGTATGCTACTATTTATATGCCGTTTCTGCACACACTTTCAGTTGTTAGATTCTCATCTAAGAACTGGTGCATGTATCAATTGAATATTTTCCAATGTTTAACGAGCTTTGTTCCAACCTCTCTGAAATCGTTAGTATTATCGTCACGCTCATGCGCAATACATAAAACGCGTTACAACCAATTTCGACGTTTATCAGTGCAAAGTCGACGCATGCGCACAAAACCAGTACAGTTTCGCTACCGTTTCAAAACTATATATTTATAGCAGGTTGGAACAGAGATTAAATAGCAATAAATAAAAAAAAATATTAATTAGTATTTAGCACAGATGATCAAAAATGAAATAAAAATATTTTACGCACTGAATGTGTGATAGTAAACACGTCTTTTATAAATAATTATTGGCATTTTTCTCATAGCCGGAGTACTTCAGCTCCTCACAATACCTGTTTTGTCAAAAATGACATTTTTTGACGTCAGAGGCGCTGGTAGCTGCACATTATTTAAAGCAGCACTGTAAAAGCCTTTTCCACTCATTTCTCTTTTATGCACTGAATGCATTTTTCTTTGTTCACTATCAGGTGTAATAATAAAGAATGTATAAAAGACCGCGCACACTAGACCAGCATGAACCTGCACAAATCAGCAAATTTTAATGCAGGTTCCATAATAGATAGACATTTTGCAGTTTTCAAGTAGTTTTATCAATGCAAATTAATTAATGAAAACGATACATCACTAGCTTTGCTCCGTGCTGTGCTGGTCGTGCAGGTTCATGCTTGACAAGTGTGCGCGATCTTTAAAAGTGCTGTGATAAGTTAACTGGGTGTTTAATACCAGAGAGGCACCTGGCTTGCATTAGAAATCGGCCATTGGTTCAGTTGTGTTTGTTGCTTTTGTTGGTAATACAGAATTCTTCTGACTGTCACAATTTCGTCTTTTTCGATCATATCCGCGGAGTTCTCGGACTGTTTGAAATCGGTTCTAGCAGTTCTATCAGAACTTCTAGAAGGCTAGAACTCACTGGCGTAACAATAGGGTGGCAGAATCGGCAAAATTCCACAGACCCCTGACTCGAGAGGCCATTAAGACAGGAGGAATCTGATATTTATTACAAAATTTGGTAAAAAATATTAATTTTGTATTTAATCAATTTAAGTTAGGTATTAACTTAATTCGGACTCATCGAACGCAGTTCTAGTAGAACTACGTTCGGTGAGTCTGAGAATTTGATCAACGCAACTGTTTCTGAAGAATTCTGTATTGCCAACGACGATTTGAAAGTTCAGAACTGCACCGACGAACACAATTAATATTTTCAAGTAAATAAAATTGTCGACCAATTTTTCTCGACCATATAATATTGACAAAAAATAATAAAAATACAAATCAATATAACACAAGATCAAACTTTCAATCTTGCGTGCAATCTATTAGATAATAAATAACTTAATACTAATTAATTTTTATATTTTTTAGATATTTCTGAAGAAGATCCAAATCCGGATCGAAACGTCATCTTGTGTTATATTGATTTGTATTTTTATTATTGACGTGATAACGTCTTATAAATTGATGAAACACCAGCTGCACGCACGAAAAAGTGTAACGCCGTAACGTTCCGCCTGACCCTGTGCGTGCAAGCGAGAGCGCAGTATAAACGATAGAGAAGCACGATCGGCCCAAGTTTGACAGCTACTAAAATTTAGGTTATGTATTATTAAATATGATATTCGAGCGGAATACGTTATCACGTAAAACTATCGTCCGTAAACCGTTTTACCGACAACCAATTTTTTTTTTGTCAATATTATATGGTCTGAGAAAAATTGGTCGACAATTTTATTTACTTGAAGAGTTCTATTCAGACGTTAATCAAAGATTTGGACAATTAATATTTATAAAAGATATATTTACATGGAATCGTGTAGGTTGGAACATGTATGGTATTGTAATAATAACAAAATATGTATTTAATATTTAAATAATAATTTATTACTGTGATGAAACTTTATAGAAACAATAATATATAATATATATTACATTTTTATTGTCAGTCAGCTACATTCATAAGGTCCAGTGTTCATATAATTTCATAAGAATAAAAATCAAAAGTTATACATTATTAAGTTTTACTTGTTTTCTTGAGACGGAAACCAAGATTGGCATGCTTCATTTGCTATTTCGCACATGGCTGAAAGAGCTTTACCAGTTGTGTCGTATTCTACAAAAAATTGTTTTAAAATGTTTGAGATTTCTAGAGAAAAAAAAAATCGAAATTATTTCCGGGAACCAATTGCAACGTACCTGCCGAATTGCCCCTTTTTCCGAAGATTGATCCATTGAAGGGTGGTTTTCTGTAAGTTGCTTCAGAAATGCTTGCAATGGCAAAGACGATGGCGACGACGAACAGGCAGACTGCGATTTTGACTTGCATTTTGAAGCTGAAAAATAGTTTGATTTTTTCAGACAAACTCTTTTTATTTTTATAATAACGTGTTTTTATATTAGCCGGGAAATGTTTTTACAAAAACTCACTTTGTGTTTGTTTTTCTTGACTTCACTGTGAACGCAAACAATGAACTGATACCTCGATAACGTTTGATCGTGTTTATATACAATTTTGAAACAAGTGAAAAACAATAGCGTAGTAACGAAAGACAACTGACAGTCAACCCTATTGGTGGACTTGAAATTCGTTTAGTGAAGCTGAAATGGCGAGAGCACGGTGAGTAAATTGAATTAGTATTCCATTTAGCAAACCACAAGTTGTGATTTTAACAGTCGGAGCTTTAACACCCACTTGAAATTGGATTATAAGTCCCATATTAGTTTGTTATAGGTTCGGGATATGTTTTCTCTAAATATATTGATATCGAAATGTAAATTGTGAATTCACAAAGTGTTGAAAATAATTATCGAGTACGTTAAAACAATTCGAAATTACTTTTCGCTATCGAGTACAATACAGAAATGTAAATAAGTATTTCTTTTGTTTAGAGTGTTGGTCAATTAGGCTTTTGAAAAAAAAAATAATTATCGATTTTTTTATTGTATTTTTAAACTTTATTATAAATAATATTGACAATCGATGCGAAAAACTTTCAAAAAACTTTTTTTAAATTAATTATAAGCAATTTAAAATTGATAAAATATTTTTAAAAAATCACGTGACTGCAAACGTACTAAAATTGTTTTTGACAGTTGTGACGTCATAATGGTAAAATGTATATACGCAGTATACTATCAATGGCTTCTACATGTGTATTGACTAAAACATTATGACGTCACATTATGTTCGGGAAATGTCGGCGCGTTCTCGGAACTGGGTACAAAAATTTATTTTTAATTTGATATAACTTTTGAATTATAACGAAAATAAAAAAAAGAAAAATAGTTTTGTTATAAAACTTATATACGATCTTTCCATTTATGACAAAAAAAAATTTCATTCAAAAGCCCAATTATAATCCTTCAAGAGACATATATATTAGATACCGTGTCCATCGAGATACTTATTAATAAAAATCGCAGGATTGTGGACAAAAAGTTATTTATTTAGTGTACGACGTTTCGTCTATAAATTTAGACTTTTTCAAGTACAATTAATGTGAAAATTTAAAACAATTTTTTTTTTACGTGTTGGCCTGGCATGTCAATGGCCAGTAGCCATATCGAAGACAGCTAACGGAGTAAGTTCTAATAAGATTATTCATTTTTTAGAACGAAATCAGCCCTAGTTTGGTAACTTTTATCTGCTTTTTATAAGTAAATATATTATTTCATTTTGAAGCAGTACAGCTATAAAGTATAGACCATTAGTTTTTAAAATTATACCCACAATTGACTCGCTGCTGCCTGTGGCGGGAAACGAAATGCCATTTGAGGACTGTTAATTATTTGAAACACCTGAAAATATAGATCTCGCAACTTTATATTATTGCTTTTTTAGGAATAAAGTACAGTACCGCTGTTTCATCTATGTACGTACTGTAACAAAAAAATGTGTCAGTATAATGTAATTCTGTGAAATTGCTTTGAGAATTACTGAGTCCCAAAGCTTATTGAAAATAATAATTATGTTAAAAAGCTACAAATTGGACTGGGAATTACTATGGGGGTTTCTTTTGTGTATATGTTTTTGTTTTTCATTTTTTTCATTGTTGCAGTCGTACTGCAAAATTAAAATTTCAAGAATTTAAATTTTCGTGGTAACAATAATTAAACAATAACCAGTAAAATAATCATCAAATTATTTCAATGCAAGAAGAAGGCAGAAACCAATAACAAAATATATAAATATTTTCGACTGCCAGCGTTTTTCTTTTTAACGAACTGAACTGTTAAATCTAATTTTAGAAGAATCATAAAAACAAACATTATGACCGTGTAAAATAATTGACGCAAAGAAATAAAGATGTCATTAATTATTACATAACATATTAGTTTTCATTATGCAACATGATAAAAACAACAGTTTGAGTGTCACTGTTATGTACACCCTTCCCTCAGACAGAAAAAAACTCCCACAATTCCTAGCTTAAACAAAACTTTAAAATGGCGATTGCTTGTGGCACGGAAGTGAGATGAAACATGTTCGATGTACATAAAACAAATAAATTTTTAACGCGAAAATGGACGTATTAAAGTAAATTAGCTTATTTAAGTGTGTTTTATTTGATCAGTGAAAATGCTACGAACTAATAATTGTTTTATGTGTGTAAAATGGGTGTTTTTATACTGTGCTGCGTCTATTCTACTGTTTACATTAGTACAAGGTAAATTCGATCTTATAATCAAAACCGAATGTTTTTTCTTTAACATTTTTCTGTTTATTTACATTTTTTTATGCCTGTTAAACGGTACTCAAATTTTCTACAGAAGACAAATTTTCATTTGAACAGAACAGTATAGTGTTTATTTTTGTGTTTTTATTTATTTTTTTAGAAATGATTTTTTGAAATCAAAGTTTTTGTATTCTAAAGTAGACCATATAAATAATACAGATCATTTTGTTGATCTTTAAACAAAGATCTTACAGTCTTATTATTATGCAAATGCCAGATCTGGCTTCTGAGAAAATTGTACCTTTATCTTTTGATACCAATTTTTTTGTAAACTTGAAAGCTTTTCATTGATTATCTTTCTAAATTTAATTTAATAAACTTTTTTCTTAGAGTTCCTCATAAGCAGATATAATCTCTTTTCAAATAAATAATTTAATATTTTGCTTTCAAACTTTTATTTAAAATACTTATGTTGTCAAATTTACGATTTTAAATTTAATGTGAAAAATAATTTTATTTTTTTGGTACATAAAAACAGTTCAAAAATGACTCGAAATATCGTTGAAACTTGAAATAAAATTCCGATGCCGCAGTAGTTAACAATCTTTATATTTTGCCGCTTTCGTCTCTTGCAGTATATTCGCATACGCAAGTTACCACAATTATTAATTATTATTAATGAACAAAATCTTGATTAAAAAAATAATTGAATGGAATAGTACTCTGACGCCGTAGCATGTATATTTTCCGGTGATGGTGATACAAAAAAAAATATATCTTTATCTCATCTGTGATAACGCAGGTGCGGTTTCCATTTTTGCAATAACGGAAGAACAGGTTGTTCGGGGTTTAAAAAAAGTTATTAATTTTTTACGTTCTTTTAACTTTGTTTTATTTTTAAGTACCTTTAACTCTTGGATTAAGTAGTCGACAGTAGTTGATAGTTAGGAAAGTTTCGTCAAAATTGGACCGACCATACCCCAGTGATGCTGGAAATAGTGGATTGTATATGTATAGTGTCGTTCGTAATGGATTATATTACGGCGAGATGTAATACGTTTAAAACGAGCTGTAATATCAAATACGCGCGAGATATGATATACAAGGTGTTTTTTTTTGAAAACTGGACGTTTTTCTTTAAAAAAAAAACAACGGGTTGAATTCAAATATTCTAGCCAATTGGGTGACGGGACCATTCCAACTTCAAATATATTGACATTTGATATAATATAATAAAGAGAATAAAATTTCTGATGTCGCCTGAGGTGACGCGGGTTATGGCTAGTATTCAATATGATATTTGCTATTCGTTGCCATGCTACATAATAATATGTTCCACGTCATGTAAAAATTAAACAAAACATGCTTAACTATTTTATTTCTGACAGATCTACAAAACAAAAGAACAGTTGATTTTTTTTATTTTCAAAATATTTCCGAAACTATAAAGTTTAGGAAAAACATTTTTGACAAAACTTTTTTGAAAAAATAAATAACAATAAACCGTTATGAAAAATATACCATTATTATATAAAAAACAACGTTATAGCATATATCTCTTTTGCGCATATATTTTACGTCTTTGGTGTTACCGTGTTAAATATGTAAGAAATCACGAAATAATTAACCCAACATGTTCACCGGTACGTAAATATGACATTTTACCGGTGTAGAATATGTTTTTGAGAAAGTTTTACTCAGTTAAATTTGATTAAACAAATCTAAAATGTATTTTTATCAACAATATAAGATTTATAAACTTCGTTAAGTAATTGTCGTTTTTATATCCTTGAAAACTGCACATTGCAGCTATATTATGTTATCAGTATTTAGAAAAAGATGATCGCTTCTCGCTCATATTGAATGTTGTCATCACTACATTGTATTAATAGGCTAGACGGCGAGGTGGTAAAAACATTAAAAAGTGCATTATTCGGGCACAGGCGAGATTATTGTTGGAATCGCTTCGTTTTAGGGTGTAGTTCAACCCCCTAAGTTTGCTTACAAATTGTTGGTGTGCTTGATTTTATAATTGACAATTAGTGACGAAAATAGTGCTTTTTTCTCTATTTCCTTTAATATCTCCGTTCCTCTTGACTTAGTATAGCATATGCATTGAGAAAGTTGTTCCTTATAAAATTTCCTAAAAAATGAGCACTGACAGAGGTCGCTAAGTGCAATTGTCAACTGGCAAATAGCCCCGAAAGTTTAAAGAACACGTTTTTTTCACTATTTTTTTACTAAAAAATGACCGCACATAGATGGCTGAAAATTCTCAAAAATGATGTCTATTTTGACCCAAACATGCATGAATAATTTTAGCGTCATCGGTCAATTACTTCTCGAGTAATTAACGATCACTTTTGACGTGATAACGTCTTATAAATTGATGAAACACCGGCTGCATGCACGATAAAGTGTCACGTTCCGAAATGTGTCACGTTCCGCCTGACCTTCGAGCGGAATACGTTATCACGTAAAACTATCGTCCGTAAACCGACTTTACAGACAACCATATTTTTTTGTTTGCTTAATTGCAAATTGCGCCATTTTTTTCACAAACGGGTGTCGCTGGTTGGACCAAGCCAGAAAAATCACAAATTCATTCAACTTTAGTATCCTGTTGGAATTTTTGGAAAAAATTAATTCTGGCTCATATTGAATGTTGTCATCACTACATTCTATTAACTAATATAGGGAATGTTCATGTATTTTACGTCTTTGATGTTACCGTGTTTTGTTAACAATGGTGCAAACATAAAATCGAGCACCGATAAGCAATTGATTGTTGAAAGAATAAATTTGTAGCGATTGCAGAGATAATTTCAAAAAAAATATAATTTATTGTTTCATCGTTTCTTTATATAGTAGATACATATAAAGAATAAATGATAAATGTATATTAATAATGTGGTAGGGAAGCAAACAAATATTTTGAGTTGTTTTGTATGGCATTATAATAAATCATATTTTGACGTCTACATCAGAAACAAATGAAATGTGTATAATGTTGCTGGGAAATCATTAATATTGGAAAACAGTTTTCATGCTTTATTTTTACTTTTCCGTGCGTATATTTTATAGGTTCATTGTACATCTAATATTTGAATGCGGAAAACAAAATTAAGGGGGATGTCTAGCGTGGAAGCTTATTTTTGATACTTAATTTTTTTCTGAGAAAAGTAAGGCAAATACAATTATGAGAGTTTTGGGGTTTTTTTTTATTGAAGACTAGCGGTCTTGCCCGGTTTCACCCGGGTGCAAAAAACGAATGGGGGACATGAGTACGTACATTCATCATAGTTTACCGAGATGAATGGTGTGTCCAAATTTCATGATGATCGGAGTTACCGTTCAAAAGTTTTTGTCGGACGAACAAATTTTGAGTTATGCAACATTTTTCATTGATGCTCCGCTCCTATTGGTCGTAGCGTGATATTGTATAAACCTTCCTCAACAAAAAAAAATGGTTGTCTGTAAAGTCGGTTTACGGACGATAGTTTTACGTGATAACGTATTCCGTAATACATAACCTAAACCTCCCAAAATTTGGTTTCAATCCGCTTATCCTTGGTGTCGGAATGATAAGAAATGTCAAAAGTGACGTTTGCAACTTACAAAGTATTATGTTCTAATAATAATTAGTTATTCCAATACTTAACTTAGCAGGCTTTGCATTTCACAATATACTAATGTCAAAAAATTGAATTAAACATTAGAAATGCAGCTGTTTTCATGTTAAGACAAGACATACGTTTGCTTCTAATTTCCATGTACGGCAAACAAAGACAACCGACCGCGTCGCGCCATGCATTACACAACATTGCATTTATACAGCTATTTTTCTATATAAATTTGTATAAAATATTTTTCTATATAAATTTGTATAAAAAAACTGTTTAGGCAAATTCTGTTATACGAAATCTATGTAAAATGTTCTCCTCTTTCGTTTAAGACTGGTTTCAAACCGATCTGATTTAAATTGAGCGAGAAATTAGCAAAAAGCACGCACAGGGTCAGGCGGAACGTTAGGAACGTTACGTTACACTTTTTCGAACATGCAGCCGGTGTTTTATCAATTTATAATATTGGTGATTCATCAATTTATAAGACGTTATCACGTCAAAAAATCAATTCGAACCAGTAGTTCCTGAGATTAGCGCGTTCAACCAACCAAACACACAAACTTTTCAGCTTTATATATTAGTATAGATCAGCGTTGCCAACGTTCCGATTTTGGCGGGACGTCCCGATTTTTAAATCAAAATTAAATGTCCCGCGCGGGACAGGCTCAGTCCCGCTTTTCGGAGAACTCGGGGATAACTTTAAAATACGTTAAATCTTCACAGAAATATCATGAATAAGTAATTCTTATAAATAATTATTCTCTTATTGTAAGTTGCAATTTGTAACACTCACTCCACAGACTACTTATTGTTTGAAACGCCATATTTTTCTAATGAATAAAACTTTTTTGATTTTGATTTCTGTTTTTTTTTTCTGAAGACGAATAAGACTCAACTATTTAACGATAGGGTAAATCTGATTTAAAATATTATATTTTTATTAAAATACATTTTCTATGGCTATTTTTGATATCTATTGTCACGTAAACGTAATTTTAATTCAAATAAAAAGATAAATAGGTATTTGAAAACTTCTGATTATATATACGTTTTTTTACTATGTCCCGCTTTCGACGAAAGAATCCCGCTGTTTTCACTCAAAGAGTTCCAAAGTCCCGACTTGGCAAAAAAAAAAACTGGCAACGCTGGTATAGATATATAAGGTTAAAAAAATCTGGCCAAAAGTGTGATACCTTGCCCTTCGCGCCCATAGATGCCCTCGGCTTCGCCTCAGGTATCATCGCGCTCAGAGCAAGAATATCAAACTTTCGGTTTTGAAAAGTTTTTTCGTTTGATTTGTTATACACCTAAACCTTCCTCAGGAAATAAGCCAAATATAAAGAATCGGAAAAAAAACATTCAAATCGGTTTAGTAGTTCTCGATATTAGCCGGTATTGACAGACATATATCCAAACACCTACCGAGGCTTCTCTTACTTCAATTAGGAGCTCCCAGTTTCCGCGTTTTAATTGAGAACTGGTGAAAGTGTCATTTTAAAATTATTAATGAAAAACATTAAATTAGACAGTCGTGGTGTTTTAAGGATAAATTATTATACATTTTTCCGTAAAATTTGTAGATGAAAGGATTGTAGATTACAGAGACGCTGGACAAGGAAAAAATACGCTTGTTTATCCATTATTTTATCAAAGTTATTTTATATCACGATATTCGGAACACAGCGCAGTTGGCTTAAAATATTTTTACATACGTATTTTCTTTGTACAGATTTTAACAATAAAACGTAAATCTTTCTCCGAAAGCACATTTGGTTACATTTATGAATCTGATAATGGAGAAATAAAATACTGGTGGGTTCATATTTCAAATATTTTCAACACAATCTTGTTTACCCATTGCAATATTATCTTCACAAATATCGAAATATTTTGTATTGTTATACTGTAGCTATGTTCCCGGAGTTTACAAATGGAAAAAAATGAGTGCTTGTAAGTTGTCTAACCTTTACGCGTGGTTGGAGTAAAACTTTTTTTAAATTTGTTTTACCACTATCTCACTTTTTTGATATATTTCTCTCACAAATTAACTATCCTTGTTTGTTTGCGTCCGTAGCGCAATGAAATAATTGTAACATTTAATATCAAGTACCTACCTCACGTTTTTTTACTATAATTGAATTATTTTGTTATTAACTTAATTTTTATTTTAATCTTATTCCAAATTAATTAGTCATAATTGATTGTTATGGACTTTCGATTGCTGTAATACAAACTCTTCATACTTAATAATTTATTTTCTACTTTTTAGTTCGGTTTGCTATTAAAGCGTGTTTTTTACTTTTTTTAAACTATAATTTATTTTCTTAATTCTTAGTCTCAAAACGACATCAAAAGTTTTTTTTACCAAAATATTCAAAATTTTTTAAAGTTCAAATTTATTTTTATGAAATAATTGTATTGTCATCGGCCCTTGACACGTGTGCAAATTTTCAAGTAAATCAGACTTCTTGAAATTGGTGAAAATTGCGATGAAAGATTTCTTTACATACATGCAGGTCAAGCTTATATAGGCGTGTTAAAAATAGTAGCCAGAGTGCCCGTCGGCAAAAATTTTATTGACACATACTCTCCGCAAACTTTGTATATGGCTTCATTAGGCCTAGTCTGACACCTATTTCCTCTATGACTTTTCTTGATTTTGGGGCGTTTTCCCTCTAAACTTTCCGAAAGATGTCGTTTTGACGACATGTAAAAATTTATAGATATTGTTTGTTTTTTTAATTGGATAGCTTAAAAACTTCAACCAAAACGCTAAAATAATGTTCTCTGACAAATAACATGACCCATTTAAAATGTCTGACACCTCGAATATGTTGACCATATTCGAGGTGTCAGACATTTTAATAATGGTTCATGTTATTTGTCAGAGAACATTATTTTAGCGTTTTGGTTGAAGTTTGGGGAGAGTATGTATCAATAAATTTTTTTCCGACGGGCACTCTGATAGTAGTTTATGTATCGTGTTCACTGTGGATTATACAGGTTGTATCAAATCAAAACGGTTCATAGAACATTCTGTGTGTAAAACAGAGACGATATTATATAAAGCACTAAAGCAGTAAGTAAGAATGAGATAAATGATCGCTAATAGTTACTGTGGTTATACAATCTGATAGTATCATCTTTGTTTTCTACAGTAAAAATCACAATTTTATCAAATGTCAGTATTCACTAGTGAAATGTGAGGGAAAATATTTATAATCGATTAGGATATTGTTTGGCAGAACGTGAAGGTCTTTTTGAACATTTAATAAATTAATATTAGTATTGTTAAAACTTTTGTACCAGATATAAATCTAATACGAATTAATATTACAGTTTAGTTGTTTTAATTGATAAATTGGTAAAAAGATTTACAGTGTACGTAATTATTTATTTACGTAACCACAGCAACTATTAGCGATCATTTATCTCATTCTTACTTATACTGCTTTATATATCGTGTCTGTCTTACACACAGAATGTTCTATGGACCGTTTTGATCTGATACAATCTGTATACAAATTTTGACATGAACTGTTTGTCTCTTCGCCACAGATATTTTCAAACACTTCTCAAGTTCTGATTTCCACTGTCGTAATATTGAATATCGTTTTCGTCTGACATTATTTATTTTCCTTCTAAAGAGTACTAATGAACGCGCGCATAGGCGGCGAACTCTCCGGTTATTTAAAACTTTTTACTATAAAGCTTTATGTGAACTTAATTAATTATTGTGTCTTGTGTCAAACTGTCAGTGATTCTCAACCGAAGTTGAACAGACTCGAAAACTTTATTACGCAGCCTGTCGAGACGTGTTTCGAACGTCCCACATGTCAAAATTTGATAATTTCAAAAGTCCACATTATTCTTACGAGTAACCCTATGCGAGGCGTTTGCATTGCCAGCATACGAGGTTTCGATGTTTTTTTTTTATATGTTGGTATATTTCCGAGAAAAAAACTTGTCAGGGTTCAAAACGTAATTATGTATATTGAAGGGGAAAAAATCGCGAGTACCGGTCCCATCGTAAAATGTGACAGAATCATCGATACAAGCTGTATAAGTGATAAGGTTAACTTTGTTGCGTTCTGCACACAAACGTCAAATTTAAAAGAGAAACCGTAAGGAATAAATGATGTCCAGCTGTCACTTTTCAATTTAATAAATTTAATATCAACATTTGAACTTGATCATCTAACACAGTGATATCAAAGATACGGCCCGCCACCAGAATCTATTCTGAAAATAACTACCTCAAATATGACACCTGACATCAATGAGCTTATCAAAAACAAAAGACCTCAGGTAATTGGATCTTCAAGCTCAAGATAATTTACCTTTTTTATTACCTTTATGTGAAAATTGATTTAAACTAAATAAATAAAGATTTTAATTTACACCCTAAATCTTATAAATTGCTCTTTATAAAAATTAGTCTGACACCTCCGATCTAACGCAGTAAGGTACTTCAAAACACATATCGTGCTTCTTCTTCGATTTTTCAACGACGTGTGTAACTTCCATAATTGTAAACATTAAACATGCAATGCTTTACTATATGAAACGATTCGCGCAGGATAGTTCACTGAAATGCTGAGTAGATGTCTCATTGTCAAAGTAATATAACCAAAATGGGTACAAAATTGTACAATACGTAAAGTTGGGCGTAGAATATGCCGACTCAGCAGTTTGTGTTAAGCTTCCTTAATCAATGGAACATTGTTTCCATCGCCGGAGCCCCGCGGCATGAATGCTAGTCATAATCATCGATGACTGTGTGTCTGTCTTCGACGTACGCCCTTGGTGACCTGCAGATGGGTCGCCACCCTCATGCGTTTTGTATTAAATTTCAAACGGCGCAGAACCAACGCATGTCCGCTTCTTTCTATTTATATAATAGATCACATTAGAGGTGATGCATGATGGCTGATGGGTCCCGACATTCGTCTGTTTTCAACACACAACAAACAACACCCAACCAACAACAAAGCACTGAGATCTAGAGATTGTTCAAAAGTCCGCAAATATTTTTCGTATTTAACGCGTTTATAGAAGAATATGGTCAGTCGGATTTGAAATATTTTATGCGATTAAGAAAACCCGTTTTTGCCCCATAACTCGGCCATTATTATCGGGGGAAAAATTCCAATGAAAGTTGTAGAAAAAAAAGAATTCGCATACGCTCGTTCCGACCGGATCGAATCAGACAACCCGTTCGCGAGATATCGCCATTTTAGAGCGCGAAATTTTTAAAAATTAAATGCCATTTTTTAAAAAAACAGTACTGCTATAGGACCTTAATTTTAATGCAAAGGTACTAAAGACTCCGTCTTCACACCGGAGGCTGGACGCAGTGGGTCAATTAGAACCGGGGAAGGACAGGAGGAAAAATAATTCTTTTAAATCTCCCATAACTTTGGTTCTAATTGACATATCCCGACATAACCCGACGCCATTTTTTTCGTTTTTTTAGCTACTTTTACTTATGTGACAAACTCTGTGAAAATTTCAACTCTCTACCTATTATGACAGACAAACGGATGGACGGACAGCGGAGGCATATTAATAGGGTCCCGTTGGGAATCCTTCGGGTATACGGAACCCTAAGTACGATTTGATTGAAGCTTTGAAATTAATTTATGAAGATAGTCGAGGTTGTCGGGATACGGCTGTTTTGATGAATAAAGATTGTTATCATATTATGTATGGGCATTGAAGATATACCTATACAAATATAAATTCCGCTTATTATAAGCGTTCGTTTATGTGTTAAAAATGATTATTAGTTAAAAGTGAGCTCGTTCCCACAGCGTCTCTTTTTATAGAGAGCTGATTGTATTCCATTTAGCATAATATTTTGAGTACTGCATTGTAGTGATGTGTCGCTCCTGAGTGAGTCGTTCATAATGAACGACTCCTTACTCGGAGCGGAGCGAGACGCTCTTTTTTTGTGAATGACTTACTCCGAGCGCCATTGCGCTGTGCTGAGTTGTTCTGTACTGTTGCATTCGCACATTTGCAGAGCGCACACAGTACAGGGCACAGAGACACTAGTGAACTTTGCACGTACGCAGTTATCTTTGCTGAGTCGTTTAATGTTGAATGTCACACTGTTTACAATGACTTAAATCACTCACATTCACGTCGTTGACAAAGATATAATATTGTAACAATAAACATTAT
The DNA here is from genome assembly GCA_963575645.1 of Xanthostigma xanthostigma. Taxonomy (NCBI): domain Eukaryota; kingdom Metazoa; phylum Arthropoda; class Insecta; order Raphidioptera; family Raphidiidae; genus Xanthostigma; species Xanthostigma xanthostigma. The sequence continues at coordinate 6,401,309 of OY754472.1, read as the reverse complement.
TATTGTTAAGCTTTTATTATACTTTATAGTTTATCCGAAATGCGAATAATATAAGATCAGAATCATATTAAAACGAGCTCAGAGCTGAGTGTGTGTATTGTGCTGTGCAATGCTACGTAACTCCTGAGCATGTATGATGACAGTTCACACCTCTGCAGTCTGCACTCTTGTGTAGTGCGCACTGTCTGGTGTCGCTCCTTTGAAAGACTCGCTCTGAGCGACTCTTTTTAGTGAGCGGAGCGCACGGAGACAGCTCCCAAATAAAGAGTCATGTGGACACATCACTACTGCATTGTATTATTATTTTTCCCTCAAGACAGCATAATATAATATATTTAGTACATTAAGATAAAAAATCTCTCGTGATTCAAGACTTTTTTCTTTTCAAATGCTGCGGAAAAAATAAATTACAGAATTAATTTAATGCATTCGTCGTCTTTTGTAAGTCATTTCCTTACAGTTTTACTCACTTGGCGCTACTCGTTATTTTTTACAGTGGTTTCTGGTAACGACCGTTTCACCTTCAGTATTTTTTTCTTTTTACAAGCATTTTTCTAATCCAACTTTGATCTACATTCACATATCCGAGTCTTATAACCTCAATTGTCGATTGTCAATCTGCTAGATTTGGAGCTGCTCCGGTTTGAAATATTAATTCATGTCTCCGATCTGACAATAGGCATGCTGACAGCATAAAAGAATCAAAGAATAATTGGTTTTAGAGAAAAAAATATGTTGAAAAATGACCCAGTGTTAATTATCTAAACATTGAGTTTAATAAGATTTTTAATAAAATTAAAGTGTAAAATACTGCGATCGGCCATGTTGATTGAAACACTGAATGACGTCACGCCTTCTAAAATCAAAGAGAATATATAAACACTTGAAGTAAATAATGACCGTGTCGCTTAAATTTTTATTGCGATCATTCACTTCTGCGTCATTTAATTAGTTGATTTGTTGTTTATTCGTTTTTTTTGTGATATTTTATAACACTTATATATTAGATTATTTTTGAGGTTAGTTAACTTGCAACTAAAGAAAGTAATACTATTTTTACTACTAAGTACCTGCTTTTAAGAAAACACTTAATATAAGTCATATTATTATGTAAGTTTACATACATTTCTAAGAAATACCTCTGAACCACAGCTCTACACCCATAAATACATCTTATGTCAGCTGTCACTGAGGTGTGACGTCACGAACGTTTTCACGATTACTTCAAAATAGAATAGAGAGAGAGGAGAATAATAATGGGAAAGCATCCGCGTGTTTCGTCTCAACCGCTGCGAAGCCGCGGGTAACGGCTAGTACCTAATAACATTGACGGTAACATGATAGTTTATTGAGCATTAACATCATCACATAGGGATTATTTTGCTTATATTGATGAGGAGTTTCAGTTTGAATTTTCCCCCCTTTTTCGATTTTATTAAAAGCGTGTTTTTTTTTTATTTGGAAAGTTTTATTAAAATGCCAACGCGACAACACATCGCAATTATAAATTCCTAAAGATTGTAACAGTAGCTACTAGTTATTGCGAATTTACGAATGCGGGTCTTTTGTTTAGTTTTGAAGCGACTTTGAAAGCCCTTTTGGCAGCTGCTAGTTGCTACAGTCAGAATAATGTGTCCTATAGACATATTGATATTTAACTTGATCATAATTTTGTTAACCGGCGCGGTTATATCGATAATAACTGTAGAGTACAACCGAGTGGCAGATGGTGCAATCGCAGAGAGATATTCTGTTCTGCGTCGGGGGTAGTACTTAACATGAACCACCACCCCAAATTGGTTTTTACCCTCTGAACTAAATTAATATCGACTGGAGGGTGTAATTGTATACAGTACGATTTTTGAATGCCTTATACATAATCGTATAAGTTTATATGGAATTTATCATATCTCAGGATGCTCAGTGTTGAAAATTAGAGCTGGGCAATTAGTCTGGTTCGCAAGTTCAAAAACGTATTAATGTTGAAGTAGCTCGTACAAAAAAGACCGTTGGCTCATTGGATTGGATAAAATATTTTATTAGCACATAAATTGCAAAAGTTAAGTTAAGAGTATTCGTCCCTACAAACTCCCCCTGCACCCTTTATTTCAAATCTTTTCCCCTCGCCTAAAAACGGTTCGCGCTCTCCCGACGCTATTTTTAAAGCTAGAGGGTTCTGGTAAACGCCAAATGAAAGACAAAGAATCAGACTACAGATCCTTCAGTCGAATTTTTTGAAAAAAATTCCTGAAAAAACTTATAACCTTTTGAAAAAAATAATAAGTTACGTAATATTTCACACGTAGGCGAAACTGTTTTTCAAAAAAATCGTCTGAAGGATCTGTAGTCTGATTCTTTGTCTTTCATTTGGCGTTTACCAGAACCGTCTAGCTTTAAAAATAGCGTCAGGAGAGCGCGAACCGTTTTTAGGCGAGGGGAAAAGATTTGAGATGAAGGGTGCAGGGGGTGTTTGCAGGGACGAATACTCTTAAAACGAATTAAGATGAAATAAAAAAGGCATTTAGTTTTTCGCTGATATCTCTAAAACTATAAGCGATAGCCAAATCGGAAAAAAGATTCTTAAAGAGGAGGAAATTTCCAATAAAAAAGTCCCATCTCCCGTAACTCTATCTCTATTATTTATAGTTTTAATTTAACGTTGAAAATAGGGTTTCGCACGGTCATTACAGCCCTGTCGAGAGAGTACAACACATAAAATAATTTTTTTATAGTATAAAAAGAGGTAAAAAAACTTTTAAGTTAAACGCTTTTATTGTACAATCGATAATGTACTAAAAACTAGAAAATAAATCAGTCATCATTGGGGGCTTTGATTAAACTAAAATAAAATCGTGGGGGGCATTTATAGTTACATATTATGGTGGAAGAAGAAAGTCGCAAGCTAAATATGATTTCCAATCTCAAATAAATCAGTTTTCTGTTATTTTGGTTTAATTAAAGCCCCTATTGGTGACATATTTATTTTCTACTTTTTAGTGCATTATCGATTGTACAATAAAAGCGTTTAACTTAAAAGTTTTTTTACCTGTTTTTATTAAAGAATAATATAGTCTGTAGTCTACAATCAGATTCTAGGAAAACATAAAGTAATTAATTAATTGATGACATTTTTTTTTATTTGCTTGCAATTTTTGAGCGGGTGTTTTAAATTTTAGATAATCAAGGAAGCACCGTTTTTAATACAATGAAAGCTAAAAATATATGGCAACTATTTTCTTGGTTACTGAACCATATTAAAGGGATCACTGATCTGTAGTGTATTCGGTTTACAGTGTTGCTTTTGTACGGGAAGATGATCCGGCGTTGACAAATTGTGCGGAACGAAAAGTTTTTAATTCATCGCCCGTCAGCAACTGCTGTTAAAAATGACAACTTGAATTTGATTAAAAACAGAAATAGCATTTTAATATCTAGAGCGTTGGATTGTGTATATTATAGAGTGATTTTTAACGAGTACAAAAAATTCTACATTATTGGGGAAGTTATTTAGAATTTGTCTATACTAACATAAGTAATATTCATATATTTAATAATTTACTATAATTATGAATCATTGTCTATCTACTCAATGTGCAGTGAGTGAAGGCAACAAAGCTTATCGAAAATATATCTGCGTCTCTTTCTTCGATGTAATTCCCTGATTTCTCAGATGATGTGATTGGTTGATGTACTTGCATTCAATCTGAATAAAGTATCTCTGTTTTTATGACGTTAACATGGGCGTACCCAGCTTTTGGTCCAGAAGGGAGCAAATTAGAATTTTTTTAAGCCGGTTCCCCGTGCTTGTTTTGCCCTCCTGGATACGCCAGTGCATACGGCTTAAAGAAAGACAGAAGTATGTTTGCAAATCTTTGGATGTACATAGTTCCAAATACCGGTAATCTTCGATCGGGATGAAACTCTGGGCATTTGTTGACCTTGGTGGGACATAAAAAAACCCCAAGGGATTTTTGGCGCAAGTGTCTCATAACATTTTTATAGGAGGTTAAAGGTTTTACTGTTTCGAGTCATTTATTCATACGAATTTTGCTTTAGTGGTGTGTGGGGAGGGGATCCAGGGGCTGACTTGAAATAGTAAAAACGTTAAACTCATGTAAAAATGTTATGAGGAACTTGCACCAAAAATCAACAAATGCCCAAAGTTTCATTCCGATCGAAAATGAGCGGTATTCGGAACTATATCCAAATCTTTATATTTAAAATTTTTTTTTTCTTAGTCCACATTGTTATTAAGCGTGTTTCTTTAATTTTTAATTATATATGACTAAAAAAACACGCCTACGGAGTAAATAACGAACGTACGTAGGTGTACGGCTTGTTAGCCTGCTGACAGAACATTTTCAAGTTAAGTAATTAATTTATGTAAATTATGCATATACCGTGGAATCTCAAAAACTCGAATTTCAAGGAAAAAGTTAAAATCGAGTTTATGAGTTTCTGACTCAAAAATTTCGAGAACGAAAGTACCAAACATTCCGTTTTGATTTTAGTACTGAGTTCGGGTAATTCCGAGTAAGGTACGTGATTATATTTTAATATAACTTCGACTTGCGGAGTCTGCTTTTTGAAATTCGAGTTGTAGAGTATCATGTACTATCAATACCTCGCAGGGAAATAACATTTTGTTCGAGTTACAGGTAATGCCGGATTAACCTATACGCTAACTACGCTGAAGCGTAGGGCGGCACTCGTCGGAGGGGCGGCAGGGACGGTCGCTAAAAAAATAAAATAAAATGATTTCTATAACTAACGAAATGACGATCTGTCTTGAACCTCCAATCGGAACCAGATATTACATAGATAATATAGGTACACATTTGTACAATTGTACAATGCAATAATAAAAAAATCTTACTTACGCTCTTCAATGGGAAAGCACTGTTTTCTCCTTCCTCAAATTATCCAATTCGGAAGTCATCACTTCAAGTTCGACTCTTCGAACAGAAATACTCATATGCGATGCAAGGCCTTAGTAACTTCAATGAAAGAAAAGATAACCTACAGAAACTCGGGAAAACGCTAGCCTTAAGTGGGCGGCAAGCCTGTTTTAGCATATAGGCGGCACTTGGTATAATCCGGCACTGGTTACAGTCTAAATAATTCGAGATATCGCGTATTTACAGGTTCAGCTGAAGGGAATGACAATTTTTTTCGACTTACTGCGGATTACGATTTAACGAGGTTCGAGTTATTGAGAGTCTACTGTAGTTATAAATATTTATATAAACTGTTGTGTTGTCATGGGTTCTTGATGTACTTATGCTAAATTTCAAATTATTCAAACGTCTCCAAGAGGAGGCAAAACAATTTGAATGATTCCATAACATAGATACACACGTACATACAGGTGAAGCAAAGATAAGCGCACTGACAATTCACCGAATACATAGAAGCATTTGCAGATCGCCTGTATATTTTGCGACCGATCCGTGTAATCTAGCTGCAGTACAGGAATCCCCGACTTAACAAAAAAACAAGCATGCATTTTACCCAATGGTGCGGCTGCGTTGATCCCCGTGTTATACATTCGTACTTTCGGACATCGTTTGTTTTATGTATATTGCGTACAGCAAATTAACAGCGGCTACATATATTGCGTTAAACATCCGGGTTGGGGTTGTTTATCGATTAAATGTTCGCAGTTATAAGCTTTCACCGTTTTTTTTTTATTAGATTCACATCCTGCAGAGGAGTTGAGTAGTAGCATGCGAGCTAGTGACGATTTTACTTATAATATCTCCTCAGACCTGAGTTTTTGTACATTCATTAAGGGCACTATCCTGAACGTAAAACCCGCAGTCTGGCAGCTGAGACCGGGGACAATGTGTGGGCAATACCGGATTAAGACTCATTGATGCCTTAAGCAGTTCTTGCTTATGGACCCCATCTCTAATATGTTCAGTTTATAAAAAAAAATCAAATTGATGGAAAAAAGTTAAAAAGCATAGATTTTTAAGAATAAAATTAAATTTTACAATCAATGCTCCCATTGAAAATTTGGCTGATTATAAAATCGGACCTTAGGCATTTTTATACAATTAATAGAAAAAAGTTTCAAAACTTTAAAACTAGAAAAATTGAACTAATTGAAAAAATGTTTTTTTAGTTTTCATTTTAAAAAATAAATTATTATTTATTTTTAACTTTTATACTTCTAAAGACAGTTTTATATCATATCAGTAAATAAAAAAAAATGTTAACACGGTTTAGTGAGGTACTTTTCATTTCTGAGTAGTGCTTCTTGGTGCCCCTTGAGACGTGATGCCCTAAGCAATTGCTTAATTTGCTTTTAGGTTAATCCGGAACTGTGTGTGGGTGGACCCGGTCAAAGTTGTCAAGTCACTTAATAAATTTTTTCATGTTCGAAATTTTCTGAGCGATAAGTTCAGGTGCCCTTGAGTACAAAAACTCAAGTCTGGCATTCCGTACCCGGGACAACCTCCGTCTGGCAAAGGGTTGAACATGTCGAAGTTCGTAGTTTCCTCAAAATATTTCATCAAGGATGATTTTTTTCAAATTTGACAGTAGCAACAATTCGGTGTTTTTGTACTAGAATTGAAAAAAATCAGCCTTGATGAAATATTTTGAAGGAAATACGAATTTTGATATGTTAAACCCTTTACCAGACGGAGGTTGTCCCGGGTACGAAATGCCAGACTTTTTGTGCTCAAGGGCACCTGAACTTATCGCTTTGGAAATTTTAAACATGATAAAATGTATTAACACCTTCAGTTTGACATCTTTGACTGTGTCCATCCTCGCATTGTCCACGGTCTCAGCTGCCAGACTGCGGTTTTTACGTTCGGGGCAGGGTTGCCAGATGACGGATTTTTTTTCTCGTACCAGTGTTGCTATAAATATCTCGTACTTTCAAAGGGTTAATCTCGTACAAGTATAAATTTAAAGTAGGTATATCGAAAAAAAATTTATAATTTATGCTATTTACTGTACTATTTAACTTTGAGTAGTCATATTCTTTGCGTTTTTAGCTGTCAATTCAAATGAAACAATTAGAATTGATAGTGATTAACATTTGTGGAATAAGGACAACAACAAATAAATACATTAAACGGGGATTCCCCATTCAAGTTGTCTAGTTTCATATAGTGACTAGCAGTCCCGTCCGGTTTCACCCGGGTGTAAAAGAACGAATGGGGAAGGGAGGAACATGAGTACACACATTCATATTAGTTTACCGAGATGAATGTTGTGTCCAAATTTCATGATAATCGGAGTTACCGTTCAAAATTTTTTGTCAAAAAAAAGCATTTAAAGTATTTATACTTTTTTTAACTAATAATTTTTTCTTTAATTAATTAAATAAAATTAAAATACATTTTAATGTAAACCTTAGAAGAAAGCAATGTAGAAAATAAAAAAAAATAAAAATGCATTCGCCCAACGTAGGGCTCGAACCCACGACCCTGGTATTGACAGTCTTGTACTCTACCGATTGCGCTAGCCGGCGTCGTATTCTTTCATCGCTAATATGAGTATACTTAGTTAGTGCATTTCACCTGAATAGAAGCTTATTTTTTAGATACATTTGAAACATTTTTCATTAATGCTCCGCTCTTAATGGTCGTAGCCTGATTTTATATAGCCTATAGCCTTCCTCGATAAATGAGCTATCCAACAAAAAATTTTTTTTCAATTTGAACCAGTAGTTCCTGAGATTAGCGCGTTCAAACAAACAAACAAGCAAACTCTTCAGCTTTATATATTAGTATAGATGAGGCAGTGCATTTAGTGATGCGCCCAGTCGATCGTTTTGTGGTGTGTGAAGTAGGTAAATATGCAAATTCTTACACTTTTTGGCTGATACCTAGCGAAGGCAGTCATCATTGTTGAAATCTCGTACAAAATTGTACGAGAATTTTGTTATTCTTGTATCTCGTACAAAAACCGTAAATCTCGTAATGGTACGAGATTTCTCGTACGTCTCGTATGAGGAAATACTACAAGTAAAAACGTCACTAGCTCGCTTACTATAGCCACTTCAGGCTATGTAATATAATGCTGTTTTTTGTTGTAATGAACATCCAACCAATGGGTCAATAATATTCGGTGAGAATAATATTCGGTGAGTAGGTGTCGAATATTGTTACAGCTACGTAGTTAATACAAGAAACTTCCATTAAGACTACGCCACAACCCAAATTCTCTTTTTAGTGATTTTCGATGATAAACACTACATCCGTAGCCAAAAAGCAAAATCTGATATGTTAAAAAGCGCTTCTATTTTAATGATGATATAATATACTATGTAGCCTATGTCCATCCTGAAGGTCCATTTTAAATATTGGCGAAAATTTTGTTGAAATCGGATGAGTTGTTTCGAAGATTACCTCATACATCCAAACTTACAAACTTTGCCTTTTTATAACATTAGTATACTTAGATGGAGAAATGGGAGATTCTGTTCAATAAAATGGAACTATTTTTAGATTGATTCGAGTTCATAATAGCTCCTAAAATTGGAATTGAAAATCGCAAACAGCAATTGGCTAGTACACCGTTTTTTGAAACGTGTTTTAAATGAATCCTAATGTGATAAAGAATGGTTGTTTTGAGAAATAAAAATGTTTAAAGTTCAATTTTTTAAATGGCAAGCTTTATTCTGGTTGCAATATTTGTATACTTCGCCGCCGGTCGCATTTGCTTTCCAAACACTCGTCTCGTAATGCTCCGCCTAACTCCGGAGTAGGCATTTAAGTTCAACCGAATTAGAATTTATACAATGACGTAAGTGCAAAGGAATGCAATATTGAGTTGAGTATGACAAACTATCGAAAGCAACATTGACTCTCATGATAATAACAGCTAATGTTACTAGATGTGAAATTGAGCAGGTTTTGACAACAAAGCCTGATTAGCCAGTTGCTCGCGGGGAGTGGGACGAGTTAGTTGCTCCACAGTACTACAACGACGCAACGGTAATTATGCCAATTTTTTTAATTAAATTTAGAAAGAACATCGACTTAATTGTTAGTTGTGTCAATGTTTTTCTAAAATTTAGAAATAACATTGACTTGGGTAATATATATTCCAAGTTTACTTCAAACATTTGTAGAAACATTGACGTTTATTACACTTACAATAGAACATTGACATAACTGTAGGCACCCTGAATTTTGAAAATTTATAACAATGAAATAACGAAATATTAAATTAATATTGGAAGATTAAAAAGGAAGAATCCTGGTGGCATAGGATCGATGAAACAAAGCAAATACTGAAGGTTTTTATTGCATTTTATTGTCTGACGTTTCGGCAATCTTTATGCCATCTTCGGAGAATCGTCAGACAATAAAATGCAATAAAAACCTTCAGTATTTGCTTTGTTTCATCGATCCTATGCCACCAGGATTCTTCCTTTTTAATCTTCCAACATTGAAGCAGGATCATCATCACTCTAAATTATTAGAGTTATTTTTTCACAATTAAATTAATATATTTAATCTGCATAAAAGTAAATAAATAAATAAAATCAAACATTAAATAATTGTCTTCATGAAAAAAGTTATGGAGAAAACAGTAAAACAAAAACTTTTTAAGTGCGTTTTTCGCGAATTGATGGTATTTGCACTTACGTCATTGCAGTTCTAAAGGTGCGACATGGAGGCGCATTTTATTCTGCAGTATATTTTATTATTTTTTCGTATTGGCAAACATGAGAAAAATGACACGTCTGTCTACAGGACCTATATGTGTATTATAGTACACATAAATAAATTGCAGTCAAGTCTGGCGAATGTACTATATATACGGTTTTTATTGAATCAGCAGACATACTATATTATAAGGAAAGTGCTATTTGAATAATACATCTTAATAGCGGCGGCGACTTCCGAAGGATGCCTTTTGTATGCACTACTACATTATATTGCCGCGCCGCACAACGCCGGTGAGGTACAGAATATTGTTGTAAGTCCTAAATTCATCGAACGAAAAAAAAAACATAGAGCGCTATAACCTATAGACCATTGATTTCAATTATATAAAATCTGGTTTAACATAAATAATCTCTTTTATATAGTTAATAGATAAGTGTGCTAAATAAACTTTGGTGTGTTTATGTGTTGTAAATATTTTGTGTACATAGACTTTCTATTCTTCAATACTATGTAGGATTTTTAAAAGAAGACCGGTCTATGGAATGTAGCCCTATGACCTTATTGCAGAAAAGCGCACATGTATTTTATATTAATAAAATGGTCCTGGAACCGCTTCTATGCAATAAGGGAGTCCGGTCGACCAATCGTATCACAATTGTGGTATCGCGATAATTGTACTCTTGCCATAGCCGTACGACTATACAGCGACACTTGCTAACAGTACAAAAAAATCATACACCAGACAGTACATATGCGTGCGTCCACGGACTAAGTTGAGGGGTGTCGTCTGAATATAATAAAAATGGAAAGTAAAAAGGGAAAAAACAGTTAGAAGTGGCGCTAGGGAGGTCATAGCGAATGTAATTAAAATGTGCGAGCTAGAGGCTCAAAATAATGCCTTGCTATGCGCCGCCTATGAATTCCGATAATTTGGAAACACATCAGCGACTTCTTGCCCTTTCCCCATCGGTCTTCTTTCGCTGATCGCACAGTACTTATTCTTTTATTTTATTAGTCAGAATTTGTTGTTTCGTTTCTGTTACGTTAGAGAAGTACTTTTAGTTTGTGTGTTTAACTGTTTTGTTAAACGTTTGTTATTGTAAATAAATAGTTTCCACCACGAACAGTTTTGTTACAGAAAGAACTGACCATACTGCAATTTGGACAAACAGTGTTCTAAATATACACCGTCAAAATATAACAGCATACAATGATTTTATTTGCCATTTCCATACTTTTCATTGAATGGAGCTCGTTTGTATGTACAAAATATCCATTGAAATGGCGGATTTAAAGACGCTTTCATTAGAAATCATGACAGACATAAAGCGGGGGTTTCAAATAATGATTGTATATGCACCGCAGGGTGACTTTTATATAATGCCAATTTAAGATTCGTATCAAGAACTAACCAAAATCTTCTTTGAATTCCTACACGGGGAGAGAAAATTTTATAAGATAAGATATTTATTTATTTCATATATGTAGCTAAAAAGCTGTGAAATATGTTCATTAATACAATTAAATTTATAAATCATGTATAGAGTACAAACATTTGTCAATAAGATATTTTTTTGTCTTTTGAACCGAGGCAAAGGAAGCTGTTTAATATCATGTGGTAATTTATTGAAGATGTCCACTAAATTGAAATTCACATTTTTTTTATATACAGATGATTTAGTATAGATATATTAGTATAGATAATTTGAAATAATGAATTGGTGCTAGGGCTAGGCCCTGCAAATAATCCCAGTTGTTGGTGGCTTTTAACAAAAAAAAAACAATAGATAGCTTAAGAATCGCGAGCGTAATTTTCAGAAGCCCGTCTTTTTTTAGAACTTAAAAAGTATAAATTTGCTCTTCGGTTATTGAAACACCCTGTATAGATCCTCAAGAGTACTAGATTGTGAATAAAAAATAATTTGAAACGTGGATATTAAATTAAAAAACATCAAATGAATGCTTCTTTTGTCTTAATTTCTTGCTTTTTATATATTCATAAAGGATTTTTACAAGCTAAATTATAAAAATCTTAACGAATCATATTCCTCCCCTTTTTAATGTATCCTGCTGTGTTTTGTCGAATTCTGACGCGTAAAAAGAACATATTTTATACTTACGATAAAACGTTAAAAATAGTACATATAGCTCTCTGCCTATTAATTCCACAATACAGTGAAAAAACTGTAAACTCTATATAGCGACACTCAAGGGACTGTGCACTTTGTGACGTTATTGAGAGTTTCAGTTAAACGGAGAGAAGAAATAATCCATTAATATTATTTTACTATTCAAATCTTTGATTAACGTCTGAATAAAATTTTTCAGATTTATTTATTTGAAGAATTTTTTACTATAATATGTATTTACTCATAATATATAAAATTTACAACATTCATACTACATAAATTATAACTGAGCTAAACATATAGATAATCCCAACAAACAAAAGAACAAATTTATTAGAATCTTCGGTACGCATGATGCCGACAACAAAGCAACAGCATAACAAACAAGTACTGTTTATTGCTTAATGATGACGTATTGTTGTCGTTATTTAGAGTGGGTGTGTTGTTATTTTGAGTGTATCATTGTATAAGCAACAAGGTAAACCAACTAGAGTCACGTGATTTGGACGTTTTAAGGAGTTCGTCGTTATATCGAGTGACGTTAAATGGAGTTTAGACTGTATCTTCTTGCAGATAAAACATTCTTTAATGTCAATTTTAAATGCAATGAAGCCATTTAAAAGTCAATTTAATCACAATTTTGTTGAACCGAAGATGGCCAACGCATGCACAGGTTTTTCACTGTGATTTCCGAGAAGTGTGAGAGTTAAGTTACTAGATGGCATTTCCATGTTTTCTGCTAAGTCTAATGGGTCGTATATTGAAAACGTATTTGTTATGCGGTTTCGTTGGCGTATTATCTATATTCTATACTAATATATAAACCTGAAGAGTTTGTTTGTTTGTTTGAACGCGCTAATCTCAGAAACTACTGGTTCGAATTGAAAAAAATTTTGTTGTTGGATAGCCCATTTATCGAGGAAGACTATACGCTATATAATATCACGCTACGACCATTAGGAGCGGAGCATTAATGAAAAATGTTGCAAAATGTATCTCAGAAATAAGCTTCTATTCAGTTGAAATGCACTAACTAAATATACTCATATTAGCGTTGTGAGTAAACAACCCCGGCTGGCTCAATCGGTAGAGCATGCGACTGTCAATATCAGGGTCGTGGGTTTGAGCCCCACGTTGGGCGAATATATTTTTATTTTCTTAGGCTTACATTTAAATTTATTTTAATTTTATTTAAATTATTTAAAAAAAAATTATTAGTTAAAAAAAGTAGATATAAATACTGCTTTTTATCGACAAAAACTTTTGAACGGTAACTCCGATCATCATGAAATTTGGACACAACATTCATCTCGGTAAACTAAGATGAATGTGTGTACTCATGTTCCTCCCTTCACCATTCGTTCTTTTGCACCCGGGTGAAACCGGGCGGGACCGCTAGTGTACTAATAAAATTGTTAGGGTTTCTCGATCTTTAATTTGGTAGATAGATAGATTGATTATAGATTATAAACGCTCAACAACTAAGGTCATCGGCGTCTGAATTTGAGTAGTTGTGTAACTTTTCACCTTTTACATTGCGTGCAATTTAAAACATTTCCTACGTTAATATTATTGTGTGGAAAATTTACCTTTTTAGTGGTACAAAACGCACTCAGCTGCTGTCAACATGCTTTCCTTCAAAATGATTTAGTCCGTATCCACACGAAACAAAATAATTCGAAACAACGGACATAAATCAATTATGACCAAACAAAATCTTATGGTTGGCAAAAATTTTACTGATACATACTCTCCCCAAACTTTGTATATGGCTTCATTAGGCCTAGTCTGACACCTATTTCCTCTATGATTTTTCTTGATTTTGGGGCCTTTTCCCTCTAAATTTTCCGAAAGATGTCGTTTTGACGACATGTAAAAAATTGATAGATACTGTTTGCTTTTTAATTGGATAGCTTAAAAACTTCAACCAAAACGCTAAAATAATGTTCTCTGACAAATAACATGAACCATTTAAAATGTCTGACACCTCGAATATGTCGAACATATTCGAGGTGTTAGACATTTTAACCACGCCATAATATGTCCTCTTCCAATTGTGGGTGTGTTCTAAAGACAAAAACGTTTAAAAATATCTCCTAAAGTAAACATTTCCGGAAGAAGTTAACTAGCGCATTCCGCGGTCACGCACAGTGCACACTATATAGCTATTTTCTATTTTATCAATAGTATTATCATAACAGCTAAATTGCTATTTCATATAGCACGGACTTTATGTAAACGGTGGAAATTATAGGTTTGTGTGTTATAAACATCAGCTATCTAATATATTGGGTATTACATGATTTTAGTGTATATAACATCACTATAGCGCATGTCACTTTTTTTTACGTAAAAAAATATTGGATTATATTATTTCAGAAACAAACATTTAAGAATCAGAAAATAAAAAAAAAATACGACTTGATATCTATATACTAATATATAAAGCTGAAGAGTTTGTTTGGTTGAATGCGCTAATCTCAGAAACTACCGGTTCGATTTGAAAAAAAAATTCTTTGTTGGATAGCCCATTTATCAAGGAAGGCTATAGGCTATATAATATCACGCTACGACCAATTGGAGCGGAGCATCAATGAATAATGTTGCAAGATGTATTTCAAAATTAGTCCGTGCGACAAATATTATCAGGTGAAATGTCTTAACAAAATATTGCAATATTAGCGCGTCACGTTTGCAAGCCCGGATAGCTCAGTCGGTAGAGCGTAAGACTCTTATTGCCAGGGTCTTGGGTTCAAGCCCCAGGTCAACGAATATATTTTTATTTTTTTTTATTTTCTTCATTTCTAAGACACATTTCAATTTTTTAAAATTTTATTACGACTTATTAAAATTAAATAAATCTAATTAATAGCTCATTTGAAAACTGTTACAACTATGTACCCATATAAAAATAATTTTCCTACAGTGTTTTCAATTATATATTTTCGTTCTTTTGCACCCGGGTGAAACCGGGCGGGACCGCTTATGACATAAAAGTCCGTCCCACAAAACTTTTGACCGGTAACTCTGATCATCATGAAATTTGGACACAACATTCATCTCGGTAAACGAAGATGAACGTGCGTACTTATGTCTTCCCCCCATTCGTTCTTTTGCACCCGGGTGAAACCGGACGGGAACGCTAGTATAGAATAAAAAATACCAGCCAATTGGGCGACAAACTTCAAAAATGACATTTGATATAATATATTCATCCAAACAATTAAAGGAACAGATTTTTTTTAATTTTTTGGTCGTATCGAGATGAACAAAAAACCATGTATTAACTTAGGCACTTTGTTCCAATTGAAATTGTCATACTGAGATTTATTGATGTGACATGTTTTTGAAACATGCAATATGTTGTCTTCCTATATATAAAAATAAATTGTTTCGCGTGTCTAAAAGACTCACATTAAATATTAAATATATATTATATATATAAGTAGAACTTTACATTGATATGTGAATAAATTAACTTTATTTGGTTCGTGTTTATAGTAACTGGTCTTACTTACGCAGTGTGGCCTTGCTATTTTAAAGGGCAAATCATATTTATATGGTTATTTATTTGGAAACCAACCTGCTAATCACAGATTCCTGTTTTGAAACGTTTTTAGAAATATTTGAAAATGTTTAAAAAGTCACAAAGTAGGGGATGAATTTACAAACTTTTTGTTTATAATACGATCGCTTCAGAATATTTATTCCATCATCAATGAGCACTACGTAACTTATAATAAATTCTAAAAATACATGAATTATAATATTTAGAAACGATCGTAGAGTGAATAAGAATTAGGAGACGTCGGGGCGTCTGACAACTATGTGAAACATAGTTTCGTTTAGTTTAGTTTATTAATTCTCCAGAGACAATACAAACATTGTATGGATTTGTATAATAATAATAATAATAATAATAAAACTCTTTATTTGGTTTACCACACGGTATAAATAGCGTCATAAAATTAATTTACAGTATTCCTTTTAAAGAATAACTACTAAGTCCCAGCAGGTATATTTTTAATTCCCTTTTAAATTTATTTTTATTTGGTTCATCTTTTAGATGATTTGGCATTTTATTATCTATATATTCTAATCATGGCATTTCTGACACCCCTATAATATGTGACTGTCAGCGCCGAGAAATCGGTTTTCAAATTATTTTTGTCACGAGTGATATTATGATTTCTATGGTTCCTATTGAATAAATATGGATGATCTTTCATAAATTTGCTGCATTCATAGATGTATAGATCATAGACAGTAAGAATAGACAGTTTAGTAAATAATTCACGACAGCTAGCGCGAGGTGTAAATTGAAGCTTGCCAAACGCAACTAAGTTACAAAGCCTTTAGACCGGGGGCGGGCAAATCTTTCGATCGCCGGGCCACATAGCTGATGAAAATTTGACCGCGGGCCAAAAATTTGCAGAGCAAAAAAAAGGTCCTCACATACTATTTCCGCATTTGGAGAGCAAAAAAAAAGGTCCTCACATTCTATTTCCGCATTTGGAGAGAAAAAAAATGATGTCCTCACATTCTATTTCCGCATTTGGAGAGCAAAAAAAAAGCTCCTTTCCTTAGGTCCTTTTTACGTCTGTTGCCCTTGCTATTTCTTTACTATGTTTTCCCAAAATACACGATCACTTTCCATCATGGAATTTACATACACAAACAACAAAGTAACCTCTAAAATGGCGCGGGAAAATAAAATAATATCGTCTTGGCATCGACGCAATTCTATACACGCTGAAACTTGCATCAGCATCGCCGACTCGGCGTTGTGGCTGGCCGACCAAAATGGGATTCCAGACTCTGCATCGCTGCAAGCCGCAACTGATGCCAAATCATAGATATATATATTAATAGATAGCGGATGCCTATCCTTGAGCATTGTGCGAAATGGTTCCAATTAGAAGCCATTTTGTATGTGGAAAACGCCGTAAAAAGCGCGCGAGATTCAAAAGGATTAAATATTCTATAATATGATTTTAATGGGAAAAACAATAAAACTCGCAGTAAACAGTTTAATTTCGCTCCAAAATCTATTTTTATATTGAAACGTTTCAAAATAAAAATAGGTTTTGGAGCGAAATTAAACTGTTTACTGCGAGTTTTATTGTTTTTCCCATTAAAATCATATTATAGAATATTTAATCCTTTTGAATCTCGCGCGCTTTTTACGGCGTTTTCCACATACAAAATGGCTTCTAAAAGAGACAGGAGGCGCTAGTGTATCCACAATCTATTAAATATATATATATCTATGTGCCAAATACGTGATTCACTACTACACACAGTGCAACTTGCATCATGAAATATAAGAGTCGATGCCTGCATCGCAGCTAGCATCAAGGTGTGTAGGCCGCTTTACGTTAAGTTCTCCTTTGTTCATTATTATTTGTGAACAGGGAATAGACACATTTGTCCGATAATTGTATCCGCAATCTAATGGCTGTATTATTCACGTTCGATTCGATCCTTTTATCGTGTTGGCTAAATACACGATATTTGTTTCCTGAAAATATCCAACAGAACGTTCGAATTTAATAAGATTAATCGTTATACAGCCATAAAACAGTTGAATTGTATACAATAAAATGGCTCGTGTACACGGAATGCATATTATTATTATGATCGTTTGTCATTTGTTAAACAACCTGTTTTCCTTATTAGTACTGTCCGCGAATTAATGTTAAAAAACTAGATTGTCATTATTTTCAACAGAAAATTTATTGATCTGCTGCTAGTAGGCTATAGGAGCCAGCGACAGATTTTTCTTACCAATTTCCTTATGGCTCAATGACTCGTAAAATGCTCTAGAGTCTAGACTAGACAGTTGTACTACCTATATAATACCTATGTAAAAAAAAAAAACATAAAAATGTTACGCCGAAATAGGAAGACGTGTTAATTCAAATCCACGGATAGAAACCCGCTGTTGAAAAGGGATTACTATAGATACAGTTTTTTTCTTTTTTTACGTCTTATACAAATTCAACTGGGAAAGTGGAGAGCGGATTGGGCATTCCTTTCAGAACGTGAGGTCAGCAGAGATGTACACTGTATATGTTGTGGATTTATTAAATAATTTTTTTTACGTTTTTTGAATTTCTTTTAAATTTTATTGGAAGCGTGGTTTGAACTTCAATTATTGCAAAATAATTTTATTTTACTAAATGAAAATAATTTATTTCTTTACTAAAACATTTGTAAGATATTGATTCAATGCCAGTTTTGATCCTAATTAGTTTTGATTTTATGGGCTATGTGCAAGGAGGCGGAGTTACAAATTTCTCGATGCGAGCGTTTGTGGTGAGCACTAGAGGAAACTTCAAACTCAAATTTTCCGTATGTCAGTGAACAATGTTTATTGAAAGTGAAAATAGTTATACTTAATTTTGTGAAGTTTTTTAATTACAAAAAAAAAACATAGAAAAAATTCTGTTATTAAAGATGACGCGGGTAATGGCTAGTATTCAAATTTCTGTTCTAGAACCAAAAATTTCAACCATGTATCATGTTTTCTCCTCGATATTGATTCGAAATTCTATAAACTTGTTTTTTTTTTTCTGCGCGGAAAAAATTGACGCTCAAAATTGACGCTCAAAATTGACGCTCAAAAAAATTTAGTACCCCAGGGCTAAAACATGATACATGTTAAAACTAAGCGATCTGTAAATGCTTGTTGTTTTCCGGCCTGTTGCGCTGATGGCGAATTAAGTAAAATAAAGACCATTGGCGCCCTAATTTGACGTTCCGCTGTCAGTGTAAACAAATTAGCATCAGTTTTTCTTATTAGGTACATTTTTTTTTTGACACACCGTGGCCAACTAAAGTTTTTGACTTATCACCATAGAAACATGTTGCGATTTCCATAAAAAGTGAGTTCAATAATTCTCTATTACCCATTAGCGGCGCTAGTAGGCTTCGTGCACACAGCCTATACGATTCTTATTTTTGCTTTAGTTTATTTAAAACGATTTCAATATAAATAATCAATAATATGAATTATCGTTTATTAAAATAATTTTAATTTATATAATATAATACTGTTAAGTCGTATTTAGTGATGTGTCCACATGACTCTTTATTGGGAGCTGGCTCCGTGCGCTCCGCTCACTAAAAAGAGTCGCTCAGAGCGAGGCGTTCAAAGTTGCGACACTAGACAGTACGCCCTACACAAGAGTGCAGAAGCTATCGATGAAAAAATCTATTTATGAGATAAAACGAATCATGCAATCCGAGTTTTTCGTTTCAAATCCTATACAAGACAATAATCTGTCTGTAAAGAAATTATTTTATACTTTTTAGTTCGTTAAAACGTGGTAGATTTAAAAAAAAAAACTTTTATTTGTTTATTTTCGATCATACCGTATAAAAAAACAAACAATGACAATTCTAGATTGTAGGCCGAGGAAATTGAATTTGCTTCCTTGCTGACTGCTGTGATTGTAATGGGAATCTATATAATATAAAAACAAAAGAAAAGCGTGTTCGCCAGTTCGTTTTGTCGGAAAGCATTTTTGCGAAAAGGAAAAGACGGAAACTATTTTAAATTTTTCCGTATGAATGAATTTTTATGTTATTACGTTCTAACCGTCTATTTGTCTTCGCAGTATCAGAAATACGCTTCAAGTTCGCTGGCCTCACGCACTAGCGCCTTGCGCGAAATATTCAGAGATGCTTTATAATATTATTATAGACTTTCGTATATACAGCGTGAGCATAAATGACGACTATTACTGCGTCACACGGTGGCCACTAGGGTTTTGCAGTACCGATACTGAAATCGAATTTGTATTTCCCGATACTGGAGGAGATCCAGTACCGAGAAATTCGATACTTTCGGTACTAGAGAAAAAATGTGTTAAATGCTTGTTGTATGTAAAATAAAATGTTGGAAAAATAGTCTTGAAAAAGTTTAATCACAATACAAATCACTGATTATTAGGTACTCTACGTAATTCAATAAACTTTAAATATTAATCAGTCTCAATAATAATCTTTGATAATTACAAATTAAGTATTATCTTAACTCAACTTTAACAAAAAATAATCATTCTTGTCATGAAAAAGGAACCTTAAATAAATTGTACCTACCTATTCAGATTGGTTTTGAAAAATTCATCGGAGACGATTACGGCATTTACAGCTTGAAAAAATAGCTAAAACATT
Organism: Xanthostigma xanthostigma; assembly: GCA_963575645.1. Classification (NCBI taxonomy): domain Eukaryota; kingdom Metazoa; phylum Arthropoda; class Insecta; order Raphidioptera; family Raphidiidae; genus Xanthostigma; species Xanthostigma xanthostigma. The sequence goes on along the minus strand of OY754472.1, from coordinate 6,381,361 downwards.
TAAATTAGAATAATTTTTTGTAATACCGGAATTTCCGAGAAATGGGTTTCATTTCCCGGTACTGAAGGTGATGAAATTTTTCGCGAATTCCCGGGAGCAATCCCTAGTGGCCACAGATCTGGGAAACCTGGAATTATCAGAGAATTCAATGCAACCTGGAAATATCAGGTAATTTTACGAAGTATCAGGAAAAATAGAATTTTTTTTTTCAATGTCTAGTTGTGAAAAAATTTTATTATTTTAAAACTGCATTCAGGCTCGAAATAAAGTTTTTCTAAGCTTAGGATAGTTTTTATTAAATATTTTGTACAAAATTACGGTGTTTTGTGAAAAAAAAATGTTTTAGTAACATCCAACGACATCTGATAGAATTTACTTGAAGCTATTACCTAGTTCAGAAGCAAACAAAAAAAACTGTTTTAGTACCAAGTAGCGACATCTGTTATAATTCGCTCAAAAAAATTAGTTCAAAAGCAATTCTGGTAGAATTTGTTCAAAGCTATTAGTTCAGACGCCGGGCCGCAAACGAAATATTTTTGCAGAATTATATCTATCGCACCCGGGAGAACCAGGACGGACTGCTAGTCCAAATATATAAAAAGAATTTCGTGACTGACTGACTGACTGACCTCGGGTTGGAATATAATAAAATATGTCTTGAGAAGTCACAAACGGAGTAATTGCACGCACGTGCGTGCGTTTTGCACTCGCCTTTAAATGCGTGTAAAGAATCGCATCGTTCACTTATATTCACGATGTATTTTACGGCGATGTTTATTTAACACGTATAGGTAACACACTAGTGATGTGTCCACATGACTCTTTATTGGGAGCGGGCTCCGTGCGCTCCGCTCACTAAAAAGAGTCGCTCAGAGCGAGTCGTTCAAAGTTGCGACACTAGACAGTACGCACTACACAAGAGTGCAGACTGCAGATGTGTGAACTGTCATCATGCATGCTCAGGAGTCACGTAGCATTGCACAGCACAATACACACTCAGCTCTGAGCTCATTTTAATATGATTCTGATCTTATATTATTCGCTTTTCGGATAAACTATAAAGTATAATAAAAGCTTAAGAGTATTCGTCCCTGCAAATACCCCCTGCGCCCTTCATCTCAAATCTTTTCTCCTCGCCTAAAAACGGTTCGCGCTCTCCCGACTATTTTTAAAGCTAAAGGGTTCTTGTAAACGCCAAATGAAAGACAAAGAATCAGACTACAGATCCTTCAGGCGAATTTTTTGAAAAACAGTTTCGCCTACGTGTGAAATATTACGTAACTTATTATTTTTTTCAAAAGGTTGTAAGTTTTTTCAGGAGTTTTTTTTTTTTCAAAAAATTCGTCTGAAGGATCTGTAGTCTAATTCTTTGTCATTCATTTGGCGGTTACCAGAACCCTCTAGCTTTAAAAATAGCGTCGGGAGAGCGCGAACCGTTTTTAGGCGAGGGGAAAAGATTTGAGATGAAGGGTGCAGGGGGTATTTGCAGGGACGAATACTTTTAACAATAATAATGTTTATTGTTACAATATTATATCTTTGTCAACGACGTCAATGTGAATGGTTTAAGTCACTGTAAACAGTGTATCATTTAACATTATAAACGACTCAGCGTACATGCAAAGTTCACTAGTGTCTCTGTGACCTGTGCTGTGTGCGCTCTGCAAATGTGCGAATGTAACAGTACAGAATATCTCAGCACAGAGCAATGGCGCACGGCGTGAGTCATTCACAAAAAGAGAGCGACTCGCTCCGCTTCGAGAAAGGAGTCGCTCAGGAGCGACACATCACTAATACACACGGAGCGGGCTTGTATAATGGTCGAGTTATTTATACGAAATGTGTAAAATATACATGTATATATTTACAACTTGCGGTAAACATTAAGACATCGTCTCAAATCTAAAATAAGCACATTTACTTACACGCGCTCTATTTTTGAATTAAAAAAAGCCACATAAACTTAAGTGTACTTAAATGTCTGTTTTTATTGTCAGTGAATGCGGCGGCTGCGTTTGCATCGACGCTTTCTTCTTCTTTTTAAACGCTTTATATTAGTTTGGGTTGTTTTATTACAAATTGAAGTGTGCCTTTTGAGAGAAATAATTGTCTCTTTCTTTCTTCGCCAGCATTAATTAATTTAAAGAACATCATGCAACTGTTATTTCGTCGGTTCTTGGATACTTTTTTCCAATTAAAATTAAATTGCGAGGAAATGATATTTGATTTATCTTTGCATTCCGTTCGATGACTATGAATTCTTTGCGTTATGAGCTCTTTAAGTTCAGTTTCAACTCAATCAAGTACAGGTATTCGCTGGGTGCGTGACGGCTACTGTCCGTATTTTTCAAATTAACTGTAATAATCTATATACTAATATATAAAACGGAAGAGTTTGTTTGTTTGTTTGTTTGGTTGAACGCGCTAATCTCAGGAACTACTGGTTCGAATTGATTTTTAACTTCCCGCTTTAAAAAAAAAAATGTCCGACTGAAACACGGTTTGCGGCTTCTGACGTGATCTTGGTGAACTTAGACTTCCTGAAAATTTGAAACGATTCGGCCCAAAAAAATTTGAGAAATCTTAAAAAAACAAGTTTCAAAAATTTTTAAAAATTTGTTTTTGTAAAATATTTTCTAAACTACTAAACCGATTAATTCCAAAATCTAATCAGCTCTTCTCCTTAACAAACTGCGTCGATTTCCGCAGACCGCATCAAAATCGGTTCATTTGTTCACGAGATAACGTGAACGAAAAAATCGTAAAAAAGTGTTTTTAAAATGACTCGTAAAATTCTTATCAAATCGATTTTTTTGTAATAATTTACTTTCTTAGGTTAAAAAATTTGCGTCGATCGCCGCAAACCGCATCAAAATCGGCTCATTTGTTTACGAGATATCGTGAACGAAAATTTTTTAAAAAAGTGTTTTTTTTAAATTGCTCGTAAAATTCCTATGAGATCGATTTTTCTGTAATAAATTACTTTTTTAGGTTAAAAAATTGCGTCGACTGCCGCAAATCGCATCAAAATCGGTTTATTTGTTCATGAGATATCGTGAACGAAAATTTCGTAACAGAGTGTTTCTTTTTTTTTTCGAAGAGCTAAAAAATAAACTTCTTGCTATATTTTATATATTTGTGAGCGTTTTGAACTCGAAAATAGCGGGAAGTTACAAGGATGGCCGGCAGGGTCAAACTTCTTTTCAAATTTTTTATTTGTTGGATCCTCGAAAACGGGGGGGGAGGAGATAGTTTCATTCCGGCTCAAAATATTTACCAGTCCTCCGACTCACACATACGCCACTAATTGGTATTTGATAACCTTGCTTTCGAACAGTGTCGTATTTGAAACGAGTAACGTATACGCAAGAGCTACATCGGCAATTAAAACGGATTATTTGTCGACATTTTCACTATACTAGACACATCGGGAACAAAGCCCCTTTATGTGTCCAATGACAATAAGTCTCCATTCCACCCTCAGACATTGAATACGGATTCACAGTGGCATTTATCCGAGTTGACATTTTCTCTCCAACGCACACACACGCTCTCTTAGTGCCTTCTTCGGTCGGGTCTTGAACACGCTACTTCTCTTCTTAATCCCGAAGTTCGAACTTACAGCGCAGCGTCTTCTCTATTATTCTATTGCTGTCCTGAAATTCCTTTCATTAATTGCAGAATCAATAGAAGTCACTCTAAGTACCTAGTTTTAAGAAAATACGTAGATAATATAAATTATATCATTAAGTAAATTTACGTACCTTTCTAAGAAATACCTCTGAACCACATTTCTACACCCATAAATACAACATTTAATGTCAGCTGTTACTGAGACGTGACGTCACAAGCGTTTTAAAATAGAAAGATAAAAATGCAATCAATAGAAGTCACAATTTTTCGCCGGAATTCTTTGAAAAAAAAAAATTGGTTGTCTGTAAAGTCGGTTTACGGACGATAGTTTTACGTGATAACGTATTCCGTAATACATAACCTAAATTTATATAATAATTATAATAATTCGAATCTATGATATTGCATCTTTCGTTTCAAATTTAGGTTAATTTTATTTATTATAATAATTGTTTTTTTTAACTTTCTTTCTTTCGTGTTTATTTTAAGTCTCAAAGATTAACTGTCATAATATTTTGAAAACAATTGTTTCATTGTTTATATAAAATTCCAAAACCTACTTACAATATTTAAGTATTTTCATACGTCAAAAAATTGATTTTTATAATGATAAAATTTGTATGAAAACGATTTTTTCGAGAGATGAAACCTAGCTAAAACGATTTTTTGCCCCCCAAAATCCCTTTTCAGTAAATTTCATCCAAATCGTTAGGGCCGTTTTCGAGAAAAGCACGCACAGGGTCAGGCGGAACGTTAGGAACGTTATTACGTTACACTTTTTCGTGCATGCAGCCGGTGTTTCATCAATTTATAAGATTGGTGATTCATCAATTTATAAGACGTTATCACGTCAAAAATATTTTGGCCTCAAAATGAGCACATCATTGCGAATCCGTGTGCAATTCGAGGACGAGTGACGTTAATTCATCATGCCTTTGTATAAGTTAAGGGCTTATTATTTTCCAGGCGACTAATAACTTAAAGGGCGACTTTTACTATTTGCATCTAAAAATTCTCTCACTAAAAAGGGCTACATTATACCTGAGATAGGTTATATTTTATTTTTGATAAAAAATGAAAATCCTAAATAAACCGACTAAAGAATCCCGTACAAACCTTACGGGATTTGGTTCTCGGTTTAATTGAACGAAAATTATTTTATTTTATAGTTTAAAGGTCACTAAGAAAAAGTGTCCATGGGCGCATGGCCTAAAAATCAATAGATTTTTAGCTACAGATATGTTTAGCGAGCTTATAGATATAGGGATATTCAACATGTTCCATGTTCAACATTTGTGCTTTTTTTTAGAAATAGAAAGATGGTCGAAAACTAGGTGTCACCCTGTATAAAATAATAATGTTATATTCGGATTCAGCGCACTCGAAAACATTTCTAGAGCTTACGATGTTTTAAGATTGTGAATTCAATGGATATCCCTAAATCATGCTAAACAGATCTGTAGCTAAAAATCGATTTTTTTTAGGTTTTTCTTAGCGAAACTATAAAATAAAACCATTTTGATCAATTTAACCGCAAACCAAATCCCATGAGGTTTGTGCGGGGTCCTTTGACTACATGGTGGAAGTACAGAAATTTCATGGTGGAAGTACGGGTATATAAAAAACATATTTATTCAAAACTGACTATTGTTGTCGTTGCCGAAGTAAAACTTGATAAAAAATAAATAAAACTTATTTAGCTTTCCATGCCTTTGACAAAACTTTGTTTCGATACACCTGTACATGATATAATAAACTTTCAAACTTTTGTCGAAGTAGTATATTGTAAACAGCTAAGTGGAATTAAAACAGCTTTGAACAGAAAGTGCATTAATGCTTCGTGGGGTACCGTTAACGTGGTACAGATGGCACTGATAAAAATTCATTTTAAATAAACATCCACCCATATTACATTACCTTGAAGCTCTCCAGTTACCGACAAATTAATGGCGGGATTTCTATACTATGAACTTTTGACAATCTGCAAATTAATCTGTAGGTACTGATATTCTAATGGTGGCACTTCACATGGCTATTTGTGTTCGCTACTGGGTGTTTGTAGTATTTGGCAAAATATATGACGTTCAAGGCAAACATGCAAATAGAGGCAAATACGACCATCCACACATGGCAGTCAAATAACAAACACACAAACATTTGGCAGCTGAACGCAAGATTCAAATTTCCAGGAATTTTAGCACTGTTTCATTGTCCCAATTCATTTTCAATAGTAATTGTTCCAGTTCTCGCTCACAGCACAGACACAAAAATACTGCACGTTCGTACAGGTTCACTACGCGTGCGCTTCTGAATAAGGCCATTGTGTGGACGGTTTATTTGCGTATTTGCCTATTTGATTCCTTTGATGTGCCTCGAAAAATCGACAAGCGCACGGTAACGCGTATTTGGTATTGGCCTTATTTGTGAAATAGGCAAATAAGGCCAACACTTTGTCAAATAGACTGTCCACACATGGTAATTGTTTGCAAAATATGCCAAATACACAGATACAAATTGCCATGTGAAGTGCCGGCATAAAATACAAACCAAGGCGATACGACCGAAATTGCGATCTGTATAGCTCGGACGTACATTACTGCTGTTCGGGATTTTCAATTACAATTTTAGTAGTTAATTATGAACTTGAATCGATCTAAATATGGTTCTGACGCTTGGGCCGATCGTGCCTCTCTATCGCTTATACCGCGCTCTCGCTTGCACGCTCAGGCTCAGGCGGAACGTGACACTTTTTCGTGCGTGAAGCCGGTGTTTCATCAATTTATAAGACGTTATCACGTCAAAAAACGCAACAATGTTTAAGATTTGTGTTCTAACTAGGGCTGCCACCATTTTTTTGGAAAAACGTAAATATATGGCGGGAGCAGGAACCCAGGTAATCGTATATATACCTACGTCTGGAGCAGTCAAAGGGTTAAAGAAGTCTGTTAAACTTTTCGTTCAATTGGGTGTGGAATTGTTCCGGACCGAACGTGAAACGCAGATATACGCATAGTACGGTGATTCTAATACCGCATTTGAAATTCAATGACATTTCCGAATTTTCCAGTCGAATGGCGTCATGGGTTTGACTTGGCGACCCTTCAGACCTTCAGGGCGACGATTATACTCGATGCTCTTTTAGCTGACTGCTGGTTTCTTGTATAAGCAATTCAACCGCTTCAACGTGACACGAAATAACGGTCTCACGTTTTGTAAATTTGATCAGTTAACCTTCTCGGCACAAATATGTCATCGGTAAGCGCGTAGCTTAGTAGTGCGGAAAAGATGAAAGGATAATTTCGTTTATTTACATTTATGCTGGGTTGCAGAAACGGCTGACAAAGAAACTCATTTTTTATATTTTTTACTTTTATTTATTTATTTTTTTTTTTATTTTTCTACACACGTCCTAAACCCATACTCCTGCCCTAGCACTGGCTTCAGCCAAGTTGGGCAGGATTATTCCAACTTCAAAATTTGTAAAATAAATGTATCACAACTATTTTGGAATTAAGTAAATAAATGACCTTAGAATGTGATTATACTGTAGAACCTCGATAAGTTAAAGTTCAAGGGAAACGTTGAAAAATTTAAGTTATCGAGTTTTTTTGAAGTAAAACTTCTTTAGGCACGCTTGACTTGGGAGTAAGCTGGTGAATGCGTGACGAGAGCGTTTACGAAAAGTGTGATCGGGCGAGGCGGACGAAAGTTGAAGCGAACGGTGATTTAGATGACAAATACTTCACTGACTAGTGACGCCATCAGGTGTCCGAAAATATAAGCAGTACTAACAATAGAATGACACATACTTTACTTGCCAATGGCGCTATCGGGTGACAGAAAAAAGTTTTGTAAAGCTACTTAACTTGCAGAGCTAAATAATATTTCATAAATATTTACGCTTAAAATCCAACGAGAGCTAAGTAATTGCAATGTATTACTTTTGTTTTCATTATCTTTATGTTTATATTTCTTTCTTCTTACATTAGACTGTTCATTTCGTTCTTGAACAATTTTATAATTTAATATTTTGTTCTTAAATATTCTACGTTTAAAGTGAATAAAATTGTAAATTCATTTTAAAGTTCATATTTTGTGAATTTTCGGGTGAATAAAAACAAATTATGGCTGGAAGAAGTTTAACTTCAGTCGTGTGGTCTATAGCACACTCGTCTTTTTTTTACTTATCGAGAGTTGAAGTTAGAGAGGTTTTGGAAGTTCATTTTTAACTTAACGGGGTTCAACTGTTCTAATAAATTGCTAATACATTTTGTATATTTTTATTTATTAAATTACCCGAAAGTAGATACCGGGTAATATTATAAACAAAATACTCAAGTTGATTTTTTTTTAAATGAAACGCAATCTGATGAACTTTGTAAAAAGTTGATTTAAAAAAAATGTACATAAAACAAGTGATGGTGTTAATGGTCTTGATTTGGTTTAATAAACGAGATAATAAATACAACGATGTTATTTTATGTGAGGGGCATTATTCTGGAGCAAATAAATCCATTTATTAATACAATTAGTTCTATTAATACAATTACGGTGGTCATAAACTTAGTAATAACCGCTGAGAGAATGAGTGAAAGCGTGTTTACGTTGTACATTTTAATATTTACTCTTTATGACATTTTGCGTTGATTTGAAGAGTACTTATTATTAGTTTTAATTACAACAATAAACTGTTATTTTAGTATCTGTATCGCGTCACTGTACAGTGGTAACAGTGAATATTTCTTGTATCCTATGTAAGCAAATATGTTTAGACGAATATTAATAATAATGTCTTTATTGATGAAAAAAACAGAGTTTTATCAAAAGGCGTGAATTCAGCTTAAGAGTATTCGTCCCTGCAAACACCCCTTGCACCCTTCATCTCAAATCTTTTCCCCTCGCCTAAAAACGGTTCGCGCTCTCCCGACGCTATTTTTAAAGCTAGAGGGTTCTGGTAAACGCCAAATTAAAGACAAAGAATCAGACTACAGATCCTTCAGGCGAATTTTTTGGAAAACAGTTTCGCCTACGTGTGAAATATTACGTAACTTATTATTTTATTCAAAAGGTTGTAAGTTTTTTCAGGAATTTTTTTTCAAAAAATTCGCCTGAAGGATCTGTAGTCTATTATTATTGTTTTATGAATTGTTTAATGTTTATGAATTATGATTTATCTATATATATAAAAATCTCGTGTCACAATGTTTGTTATCGAACTTCTCCGAAACGGCTTGGCCGATTTTTATGAAATTTTTTGTGAACTTGCTCAAAGCTATTAGTTCACACGCCGGGACGCAATCTAAATACATTTTGCAAAATTATATCTATCGCACCCAGGGGAAACCGGGACGGACCGCTATAATATTATAAAGAGGTAAAGTTTGTAAGTTTGGATTAGTGATGTGCCGGATATCCGTATCCGTGGATATCCGAGGGAGAAGAAAGATCCGTATCCGTTAGTTTTTGGCGGATCTTTTACCTTATTAATTTTTAATTCATAGATGAAATTTTATATATATAGGTGATAAGGTAATAATGAAAAACTGTTAAATTCCATTCAGATTATTTTTTATTTTTTAAAATCGTATTTGGCACCTTTATATTGCAAACATTTATCATAGTGAGTACCATACCAATAGTACATAACTCAAAGGTACTAAAAAACTATCTTTATAATGAGATATTGCACATCGATCTTGGGAAAGAGACAATCTGTTATGAGAGTTAACTCTTAAAGAGTTCAATAACTTTTTCCCATAACAGATAGTCTCTTTTCAAAGGTCGATGTGCAATATTTACCGCATCGTACTCTAAGAAAGTTTAAGATCCGTATCCGTATCCGCGGAGCTTGAAACCAAATATCCGTATTCAGATTCGTATCCGCGAATATACATTTTTAACGATCCGGCACATCACTAGTTTGGATATAGGAGGCAATCTCCAAAACTACTCATCCGATTTCAAAATTGTTTTCACCAATATTTAGAATGGACCTTCAGGATGAACATAGGCTATATAGTATAGCGTTAAAATAAAAGCGCTTTTCGTAGAGACCAATTTTGCAACGTAAGTCGACTAAAAAACGGTGGCAATCTACAAATTTGGGCAAAGCCGGACCGGACCACTATAATAAATAAAGCAGTGTTTGAAATTAATTGTCTATAAATTGGTTTAGTTTCTAGTTTAATTTTAGAACATCTGTTGGCTGTATTTCTTTTTATTTTTGTTAAGAACTTTTAATGCGTTATCAAACTTATCGCACTGCAATTTATATTGCATAAAATTATAATAATTGTGGACTGTGGTGTGTGTTTCAACTTTCAGCAAACATAATTAATAATAATGTAATAACGTTTTATGGCCTGAATTATGACAAGATAATTTGTTGTAATGTTATGTGTTTATTAATGATAAAATAGAATGCAATTTATTATTTTTATATTATAAAGTTTACGTGTCGTGTTTATTAGCTGAGGATACAGATCCGTGTATTATTAAAGCCAAGGGCTTCGTTGGTCTGTAAGGTGACTTTTCAAACGTGCCCTTATTCACCCGCATGGCTCTATTTCACGAACATTTGAATGTGTGTGTGTACTAGTGATGTGCCGGATCGTTAAAAATGTATATCCGCGGATACGGATCTGAAAACGGATATTTGGTTCCAAGTTCCGCGGATACGGATACGGATCTTAACTTCCTTAGAGTACGCGGCGGTAAATATCGCACATCGACCTTTGGAAAGAGACTATCTGTTATGTGAAAAAGTTATTGACCTCTTTAAGAGTTAACTCTCATAACAGATTGTCTCTTTCCAAAGATCGATGTGCAATATCTCATTATAAAGATAGTTGATTTAGTACCTTTGAGTTATGTACTATTGGTATGGTACTCACTACGATAAATGTTTGCAATATAAAGGTGCCAAATACGATTTTAAAAAATAAAAAAATAATCTGAATGGAATTTAACAGTTTTTCATTATTACCTAATAATATTATATAAAATTTCATCTATGAATTGAAAATTTATACGGTAAAAGATCCGCCAAAAACTAACGGATACGGATCTTTCTTCTCCCTCGGATATCCGCGGATACGGATATCCGGCACATCACTAGTGTGTACATGCAAAATACGCCAACTCACGTTTCGAAAATCTGTAGTATCTATTAAAAAAACGGGTGTACGACTGAAGTAAAACTTCTTCCTGCCATAATTTGTTATTATTCACCAGAAAAATCACAAAATATGAACGTTAATATGAATTTACAATTTTATTCACCTCCTTGGTTTTTTTTTTAAATAAAGTTTAAGATCTCTTCTATCTAATACAACTTGTCTGGCTTAATAAATTTGTTAGACTTCATTTTGAATGCACAGCATCAAGATCAATCACTGGGATTTAAGAACACCTCGTAAAAAAAGAAAACAACTGAAGTTTAAGATGTCCTCTATGCATAAAAATATGCCTCTCATAAAAAAATGTTTTTTACCATGTCAGATTCAATTTTTAAGCGCCATGACAGCGTTTTTTCATAAACAAATCAGCTTTTACAAGGGCCGTGTCAAAACACCGCCTTAATTTTTTTCTGAAAGTGAAAGCAGGTTTGACATTTATTTTCTGCATAAAAATTGGTCTGTCAGCGAAAAAATGTTTTTTACTATGACAGACTTCATAAAAAAAAAATTTATAACAAATGAAGTCTGACAAATTTATTAACAAAAATTTTCAGCCAGACAAATTTTTTCAAAAATGGTACAAATTGTATAAATTTCAAGCAGGTGTTTTGGAAAAAAAATCATGTTTTTTTTAAATTCAAAAATTCATAAAAAATAACAATTAACAAATTTTTACTAGTCTGGCGGGCGTAACATGTTTCTTACATGTTTTTCAGCCATTTTCACTTTATAATTTTGAGGTGTTCGATGGGGTAACTTTTTCTGTCACGGGAGCTTGGACTGCTATTGCTTATCATTTTTAGCATCAATAAGTGTGTCAATTACGGATAACATTGATAATAGCAACTGATCGTCTCGGGGATACTTTAGGATTTCAATTATGACAAATCCACCCCTGTTTTGAAGAGGGTGACACATTGTCTGAAGCCCTATCTCGCGACACAATGATGTTAGCTGTTAGCGAATACCCATTATTACTACCACAAGGCTGCATTGTTATATTATAACTTAGTTATTACTTTATTAAATAATAACTAGCTATCTTCATTCGTCTTAATACTGTTTGTGTCTGTTCTATCAGTCACACGGTAAAGTGGCTTATAGCGAATTTTTTAAACGGTTTTATTTAGCTTGACCCAGAGCCGGGGATTAACCTATTAGCAAATTAAGCAATCACGTTTCAGAGGGCACCAAGAAGCACCAACCGTGTCAACATTTTTTTTCTTTTTGTCATATTCTCAAAAATTTGATCTATACTGGTATGTCTTTAGAGGTATAAAAGTTAAAAATAAATAATATTTTATTTTTGAAAATGAAAACGAAAAAAATATTATTCCTTAAGGGTTCAATTTTTCTAATTTTAAAATTTTGAAACTTTTTTCTATTAATTGCATAAAAATGCCTAAGGTCCGATTTTATAGACAGCCAAATTTTCAATGAGAGCATTGATTGTTAAAATTCATTTTTTTTTTCTAAAAATCTATCCTTTTTAACTTTTTTCTATCAATATATGAATTTTTTTTTATAAACTGAACATATTTAGAGATGGGGCCCATAAGCAAGAAATGCTTAGGGCATCAAGGAGTCTTGACTTGACCCCGTATATTTGTTTATTACTAACTTTTTGTGGTTCCGATTACAATACAATATTTTTATAATAACTAACTGACCGGCCCGGCTTTCGTCTGAATGCAAATCACACTTTTAATAAAGCAGACTAAAAACATGAAAGTCAAACGGTTTTATTGTACAATTGTTGATGTACTAAAAATTAGAAAATAATGATGGTTCATCATAGAGGTTTTTGATTATACTAAAATAAAAACGTGGGGCGCATTTAGTAGAAAACTTTTATTTGTTTGAGATTGGAAATCATATTTAGCTTTCGACTGTCTTCTTCGACCATAATCTATAGTCTATACTAATATAAAGCTGAAGATTTGGTTTGTTTGTTTGAACGCGCTAATCTCAGGAACTACTGGTTCGAATTGAAAAAAAAATTGTTGTCCATTTATCGAGGAAGGCTACAGGCTACATATATAATATCACGCTACGGCCAATAGAGGAGGGGAGCATCAATGAAAAATATAACTCTTAATTTGCCCGTCCGACAAAAACTTTTGAACGGTAACTCCGATCATAATGAAATTTGGACAAAACATTCATCTCGGTAAACTAAGATGAACGTGCGTATTCATGTCCCTCCTCCCCCATTCGTTATTTTGCACCCGGGTGGAACCGCTAGTAAAGTATGCACTTTCGATCGAGGTATGAAGAAAACATTTTATCGACATAATTAAAAATCCGGAAAGGACCGCAATTATACACTACTTTTTTTTCATTGTTTGAATTTTTATTTGTTGGCACATTGTTATTTTTTTGACGTGATAACGTCTTATAAATTTGAAACACCAGCTGCACGCACGAAAAAGTGTAACGTTCCGCCTGACCCTGTGCGTGCAAGCGAGAGCGCAGTATAAAAATATAGTTTGACAGCTACTAAAATTTAGGTTATGTATTATTAAAATTGATATTCGAGCGGAATACGTTATCACGTAAAACTATCGTCCGTAAAGTGTAAACTGACTTTACAGACAACCAATTTTTTTTTTATTACATTCTGCAACAACGGGACTAGACGATGCGTGTGTTTGTTTTTGTTTAAGGCGGGAAAAACCGGAAATTTTTTCTGATTTAGCGCTAAACACCCCGTAATTGACATCTGATATAGGTAGCTTAGGACACATTAACAAAAATGTCGGCTTAGAACCTATGTAAAATGGAGACAAAATTTAATCTCCGCAAACGTGACATAACCACTTTGATTTATGACCTCGAATATACCTACTTTATTGTGTAGTTTAATTCAGTTTATAAATTGTGTTGTTACTGTAATCATAGATGTCCCTTTAATTCTGTAATTATTTAATTTAACAAATAAAAATTACACTTTTTACAGTTGCGCTAGGGTCTCTTTGTCGAAACATTTCTTAGACATCTGATTATGATGTAGAATTACTAGTGTATTTTGCCTATATATTGCGTATATGGGTTGATACCTATTACAATTTTTATTTTGAGACTTGGAATATTAAAAACATTTCAGCCAATTGGGCGACGGGACCATTCCAACTTCAAAAATGTTAGGTCTATAAAGTTAGCATATCCACATCAAAAGCCCACGAAGTTAATAGTACCATAATTTGTTGCTAATTTGTTACCCCAAAACTGATTTTGTTGCTCTGACCGTTTTCGAGAAACAATGGATACGGTAGCGTTATATAAAGATGGCATAGCCAGTGGTTGTATCTCTATAAGTAGCTTAGATATACTCATTATGAAAGTACCATAATTTGTTGCTAATTTGTTGCTTTTGAATGGTGTAATCACTTTCAGGCTAAATGATAAGAGATCGGTAGGATATAAACCGATCGAAAAAAATGTTAAAAACAAGAAAATTCATAAGGTTAAAGAAAAGCTTATGACACGAAACAAACACTTTATTGCTACGTTCCGAGATTAAAAATAAAGAAATATAAATTAAAAAAACAAATAACTATATATACTTGTATTAGCCAGTACGGCTCGAAGCGACAAATCAACAGCAACAAATTCAGTCTTTGCGCATGATTTTGTTGCTAATTTGTTGCTCTGAGATTATATAAAAATTTATTTTGTTGCTGTGCACAGGAAACAAATTAACGATGTGTTAGGATTGATAGCGTGCTTACATTAGCCAGTACGGCTCAAAGCGACAAATCAACAGCAACAAATTCATTCTTTGTCCATGATTTTGTTGCTAATTTGTTGCTCTGAGATTATATAAAAATTTATTTTGTTGCTGTGCACAGGAAACAAATTAACGATGTGTTAGGATTGATAGCGTGCTTACATTAGCCAGTACGGCTCAAAGCGACAAAACAACAGCGACAAAATTCTTTGCATATGATTTTGTTGCTAATTTGTTGCTCTGAGATTATATAAAAATTTATTTTGTTGCTGTGCATAGAAAAAAAATTAACGATGTGTTAGGATTGATAACGTGCTTACATGCCAGTACGGCTCAAAGCGGCAAAACAACAGCGACAAATTTATTCTTTGCGTATGATTTTGTTGCTAATTTGTTGCTCTGAGATTATATAAAAATTTATTTTGTTGCTGTGCATAGGAAAAAAATTAACGACTTGTTACGATTGGCAACTAACTTACATCAGCCATTACGGCTCAAAGCGGCGGAACAACAGCAACAAATTTATTCTTTGCGCATGATTTTGTTGCTAATTTGTTGCTCTGAGATTATATAAAAATTTATTTTGTTGCTGTGCAAAGGAAAAAAGTTAACGATGTGTTAGGATTGATAACGTGCTTACATTAGCCAGTACGGCTCAAAGCGGCAAAACAACAGCAACAAATTTATTCTTTGCAAATCGTAAAAATTTCGACGTTAAAGGGAATTTTTCGTTATAACGAAGGACGTTATAAAGAGTTTACACTGTATTGATGTAGAAAAATTATCCAGCACAGTATTTGAATTTTGTATTGTTTTGTTCCAGGTCGACATTTGGAATTTCTGGTGGAACCGGAGAACATCGTGGTGTTTCCGGAGAGTCCGGCCGTACTGAATTGTGTTGCGCAACTGGTAGACGGTGACACAGTCCAACCCGTCGACACGAGTAACATTCAGTGGCGAACTGCTTACGACGGTCAACCAATCCTGTATCCGGGAGAAACGTACCGGAGTCAGCTCAGGAACGGTTCGCTGTATTTTAGTTCCGTGCTGGACACCGAAACGCATTCTCTGACGGGGACTTACCGATGCGTTGCCACCGTTGACGATATCGGTTCGATCGTCAGCCGAGTGGCAACTGTTAAATTGGCTAGTAAGTAAATGCCGAAAATTCAGAAATACATTTTATTCAACTCATGCGCGTTATTCATGTTTTATCATGCCTAAAAACCGAACCCTAAATAGCCGTCAACATGAAGTAATTTATTATTTCTCCCGAATTTAGCAGGGCCCCGAAATTTCATATTACTCACGCGTGTTGAATAAAAATCTTTATTCAACACGCGTGAGTAATATATAATTTTGGGGCCCTGCTAAATTCGGGAGAAATAATAAATTACTTCTTGTTGACGCGCAGAGTGCTAATATATAATTAATGAGCCGAAACTGTACGACAATGTATTACTGCCTAGTTTCTGAACCAATAGGAACGCGGTAGCGAGCCGAAACTGTACGGTAATGAATTATTACTGCATAGTTTCTGGACCAATAGGAACGCGGTAGCGATTTGTATATATGAAAACAGCATCGCAATTCAGCGAAAGTCAGGGCCATCTTGTGTGCATCGAGGGCGGTGGGTACGCCAATCAATGAAGTGATTTATTATTTTTCCCTTTTTTATCAGGGCCCCGATTACATATTACTCGTGCTAGTTGAATAAAGTATTATGTGCGACCATTGATCGAAGGAGAATGCGAGTGCGGTAACACGCGAGTGGAATATTCTCCTTCTCTCACTAGTCGCACAATATACTATTTTTGCGTGATTTACCATTTATCTGTTGTCAAAATTGATACAATGAACTAATTTCGATGTCGTTTGTCTAGGTCTGTCTGGTTTCGAGCAGGAACCGCGAGATAACGAATTATTTCCAGGCCAGACTGCGTACTTTACGTGCATCGTACATGCAGATCCTCCGGCCACAGTTCGATGGCTGAAAGACGAACGACCGTTTGTGATCGACGAGAGCAGAATGCTTGTCTTACCGAGCGGAGCGCTCGAAATTGACGATGTGCAGAGTTCGGACCAAGGAACGTATAGGTAACTATTTATTAATATAATTTATCATCGATTTACATATACCGTATGCCATAAAAAACCGGCTGTAAAAAGATATACGCTATAACGTTGTTTTTTTTATATAATAATGGTATACTTTTCATAAAGCTTTATTATTCTATTTATTTTTTCGAGAAAGTTTCGTTAATACATTTTTTCCCTAAACTTTACAGTTTCGGAAATGTTTTGAAAATAAAAAAAAATCAGCTGTTCTTTTGTTTTGTAGATCTGTATGTAGGTAACCATGGCAACGAATAGCAAATATCATATTATTCAATAAATAAAATTATCGACCAATTTTTCAGACAAAATATTAACAAAAAATATAATTAATACATTAACGTTTCGATCCGGATTTGGATCTTCTTCAGAACGGATCTAAAAATATAAAAAAATAACTAATATTTAGTTTCTATTTATTTTTAATGAAATTCGTGAAAGATTTTTTTAATATTGAAATTCGTGAAAGATTTTTTTTAATATTTCAATATTAAAAAAATCTTTCACGAATTTCATTAAAAATAAATAGAAACTAAATATTAATTGTTTTTTTATATTTTTAGATCCGTTCTGAAGAAGATCCAAATCCGGATCGAAACGTTAATGTATTAATTATATTTTTTGTTAATATATTGTCTGAAAAATTGGTCGATAATTTTATTTATTGAAGAGTTCTAATCAGACGTTAATCAAAGACTTTAAACATCATATTGAATACTAGCCATTACCCACGTCACTTCACGCGATACCAGAAATTTTATTTTCTTTATTATACTATATCAAATGTCAATATTTTTGAAGTTGAAATAGTCCCGTCGCCCAATTGGCTGGATAATTCATTATAAGGTATAATTCTTAAATTTCGTTTTTCTTGCAGATGTAATGCCTCAGGTTTAAATGAGTATCGTTTAAGTAATAAAGCAGTTTTATCGTTAAATGAAGATCTCGAAAAAAGTGCCAGCATCGCTGCGCCCGAATTTATAGCGAAGCCAAGATCGATTATTGCAACCGAAGGTGAAACCGTAACGCTCGATTGTGCTGCCAACGGCAATCCGAGACCGTGGATCAATTGGCTTAAAAATGGAGTCTCAATTGATTTATCGTAAGTGTTTTCTAATATCGATAACTTTTCAATAAATAAAATTATCGACCAATTTTTCAGACAATATATTAACAAAAAATATAATTAATACATTAACGTTTCGATCCGGATTTGGATCTTCTTCAGAATTGATCTAAAAAATATAAAAAATAATTAATATTATTATTAAATTATTAATTAGCATCAAATTTTTTTTTCAATATTTTGATACTAATTAATAATTTTGAAATAATTTTATAAAAAGCGAATTAGAAATTAAACATTAATTATTTTTTATATTTTTTAGATCAGTTCTGAAGAAGATCCAAATCCGGATCGAAACGTTAATGTATTAATTATATTTTTTGTTAATATATTGTTTGAAAAATTGGTCGATAATTTTATTTATTGAAGAGTTCTAATCAGACGTTAATCAAAGATTTGAATCGATAACTTTTTCTGTAGGAAATGAAGAAAACGAATTCTTAGACATAACGTTTAAATAAAATTATTTAGAACTTATCCTGTAGTGGAGAAATCGGAATGCTATCGCATATACTAATCCTTTCATTTGTTTTTGTTGTAGATATTTAGATAGTCGATACAAGAAAATTGGGACAGGTTCATTGCAAATAACAAATGTAGAAGAGTCTGATGCTGGAACATATCAATGCAGAGCTGACAATCGAGAAGATAATTTAGATGCCACAGCAACACTCGAAGTTCAGGTGAGTGGTTTTACTCTCTGCCAGTCAAGTCCGACCGAAGGTGGTTTTTTCATTTTTTTTTTGACGTGACAACGTCTTATAAATTGATGAAACACTGGCTGCCTGCACGAAAAAGTGTAACGTTCCGAAATGTGTCACGTTCCGCCTGACTCTGTGCGTGCAAGCGGGAGCGCAGTATAAGCGATAGAGAAGCAAGATCGGCCCAAGTTTGACAGCTACTAAAATTTAGGTTATGTATTATTAAATATGATATTCGAGCGGACTACGTTATCACGTAAAACTATCGTCCGTAAACCGACTTTACAGACAACCAATTTTTTTTACCTTCAAACCTGCATCCAAACAAAGTAGCAGTTGAAATGTCGATGCATTGCATAAGTACATTGTGCAACTAGGTTCAAAATTGTCGATTCCCAAGTCATTCCGAGTTATAAACTGTAAAAGAACATCCTGAATGAATATTGTAGGTTGGGTAGCTTATAGTTATCATGTAGGATGGCGTCACTTTCGCTTATTTTTGGCCCAAGGGAACGAAAACAACTTTGATCTGCGCATGCGCGACTCATTTGTCACTGGCAATCAAAAGCCAACTTTCGTCCCCGAAAACAAGTGCAATGGTGCACTTTCGATGCACGTATTACAAAAAAAAATGTTTTTTCAGGTACCTCCGAGATTTATAATTAAACCTCAAGATCAAAAAGAAGTGGCCAACAAGGATATCGAGTTTGAATGTGAAGTATACGGCAAACCCGAACCGAAAATCCAATGGTTAAAAAATGGCGAAATTATTACTCCCAATGAATATTGGCAAATAGTAAACAGGTAATTGATTTTTTCATACTGGTGAATCTTCCCATACAAGATTGATCTTAAAATAACGAACAAAGTAAATATTTACTTTTCTCATGTGTTTTCAACCTGTTAGGAACTAATCAACTCATGTATTTTCAACTTTTCCTTCATCCTCACTTCACAGTAGTCTTAGACCAATCAGATAGAACCTTTATTAATTTGAGGTTAAACATTGTCAAATGTATTTTTCCATTGGCTAAGCGGCATTGGAGAAGATACTTTGCGTGAGAAGTATAAGGAACTGAAAACTTGAAAATGCTTTAATAAAATCAGTTGAAAATACATGCTGAAAATGTATGAGTTCGACTATATGTTAACAAAGCAAACGCCTAATTGATATGACGTTCTAACCGATTTTTTATCGTTAAAAAAAAAGACTGAAGAAAAGGTAAAAATGTGTGTTTTGAATTTTCTCTGTGTGATATTATTAATGTGTTAAAATATGAGTTTTTTTGACGTGATAACGTCTTATAAATTGATGAAACACCGGCTGCACGCACGAAAAAGTGTCACGTTCCGCCTGAGCGTGCAAGCGAGAGCGCGGTATAAGCGATAGAGAGGCACGATCGGCCCTAGCGTCGGCTTGTACGCATTTCTCTCTCTTCTCGCGTGACGTCAGAGAGTTCATCAATGTTTCTTTTTTTTTTTTGTTTCAGGACTAACTTGAAAATATTAGGCTTAATGCTTGATGATGCAGGCATTTTTCAGTGCACGGGTTCAAATCCAGCGGGTAATATTCAAGCCTCGGCGTTACTGTCCATTATAGGTATGTACCTAAAATATGTCGTACCTTAATAAAAATTGTAATTTCGAAATTTTTTTTAAAATCATTCCATAATTTTATTTATTTTTTTTTTTTGTAAGAACAATTATTGTTTTTATTAATTTGGTTTAATTTTTTTAAGTAAAATAGATATTCGTATTATTTATATACAGTGGAACTTCATTAATTTAAGTTGAAGGAATCGCTCCAAAGCTTGTTATCGCCTATCGTTAATATTATATAATAGTCAGAGTGCCCGTCGGCAAAAATTTTATTGATACATACCATAGATTACATAGTTTTATAGATAGTTCACTTGACGTTCAAGGTCAAATTTAGTTTTTAGTTCTTCCTTAGGTCACTGATGCTACTAGCGTTTCCATGGCTCCTCTATTAGACTATTACAAGCCCCCTATTCCCAGGTACTAAACTGATAATTATTAAAATTATCAATTGGATTTTCAATTCATTATAAAAAAATAAATTGAATAGACACCTGAAAGGATAATATTTGTAGGTTTAGAATAATATAAATTCTTACTTCTCTTCCAAATGATGATTTATTTAGACTAATTTCTTATTTACAGTTTCATTATCAATTGAATATTAAATTACAAATTGTTAACTTTATTTATGGTAAATATTTCATCTTTTTTAAAATATTAGCTATGGAAGTCCATTTATAAAAAAGAAATATTTGATCTCAAACACGAAAAAAATTATTATCCAGTGATTTAAATTTCGCAGACATATAAATTCGAACCGGGGCCTGTGAATTAGTTCCATCTACAGCTGCTGCATATTCTATAATATTCATAACGTGAACCTGCAACAAAATCAGAAGATTAAAGCGAATACTGAGAAAAACTTGTATTAAAATGGGTTGCATATTGGACAAAATTATAATAATTTGGTTTCAAGTCAACAAGAATTTTTTTGGATATTATATTTATATAAAATACTCGGAATATTACATGAGAATATTGTTGTTTGGATATTTATTGAAGGGGATATTAAATTAATAAAAACAGATTTCTTACCTTGTGATTACCAGAAAAAAAGTGTAGAATCTCACTTTAGGTTTTTCCACAGACAATCCAAAACACTTTTCAGTAGTAAATATTATTATTAACTATAAAAATTACTATAAAAATAATAAATTTTGTTAACATTGATCGCTTGAACACAAAATCGTTATCTATGGATGAAAAAATGACAGGAAAACAAAAATGAATTTTTGAAATGACAGGAAAACAAAAATGAATTTTTGAAATGACAGTCAGTGAACTCTGGATCATTTACCTATAATTAAAATTAAAATAAAAAATCGATCGACGCGCCTTGCCGTGTCCTAAGGAAGAGTTAAATTAGAAATTCTAATGGAAGGTATACAAAGTGAGCATTGCCTGATACATACTCTCCCCAAACTTCGTATATGGCTTCATTAGACCTAGTCTGACACCTATTTCCTCTATGACTTTTCTTGATTTTGGGGCGTTTTCCCTCTAAATTTTCCGAAAGATGTCGTTTCGACGACATGTAAAAATTTATAGATACTGTTTGTTTTTTTAATTGGATAGCTTAAAAACTTCAACCAAAACGCTAAAATAATGTTCTCTGGCAAATAACATGAACCATTTAAAATGTCTGACACCTCGAATATGTTTGACATATTCGAGGTGTTATATATTTTTTCGTTTTCAATATGAAAAATAAATATAGATGTTTCACATTGGCCAGGCGCTTCACGACGGCTCACGTTTTTTTTTTTTTTAATTAGTGAATGACGATTTCGCCTATATTTTTTTTTATTAATTCTTGTTATTTTTGTTTTAATTTCCATTTTTCCTTTGTTCAACTAACTGTCTTATAATTTTATACTTTTAACATTTCCTTTTTGCATGTTACTATTTTGTTCCTGCATTTTTGATTGCTCGAAAAAAAAAATGACACTGTCGAAATGTAATCTCATTTTTGCATTTAAAAACGATTTGCGTCTTATTAATCGATACAAAGCAGCCAAACCGACTACTACTTTATCACCGAAACCAAAAAGCACAACGCGTTTCACGCGCAACAAATCGATCAGTAACGACTTTGCACACAAACTTTTAACGTCGCTTAAATCGACCGACGAAATAATGAAACCCCGGAAATACGACTCCCATTCGCTATTATCGTCTTTACGACCCGACACGTCACGACTGTTAAATACCGACGAATCGGACGACGACGACGATGACGATTTTTTAGGCGAAGCCGAATTCGGACATTCGAATAATCGCGAATACGAATTGTCGCGTCATAAACCGAATCTTAAATACGATCCGGCGTTTAGTTTTACAATGTTGAAAGGCGAGAATACAGATGGCAGTAGTTTAGGTGAAACCTTATCGGCTTATACTGAAAATCCATCGCCTTCTTTTCCGTCCATTTTATCCGGAACTATAGGTCAGTCGAGTGTTGTCACCGATGAAGAAAGAGAAGTGGGTTTTCCGAGTGAACCGACGGATGTCAGAGCTCTCATAGTCCGTGCTAGATTTGTTACCTTGTCGTGGAGACCGCCTGAAAAAACAAACGGAGATATTATTTCATATTCTGTTGGATATCGACAAGAAGACAGTAAAAGGTGAGATTTTTTAACACGCTTGTATTATAGCTTGACTTGTATGTATGTAAAGAAATCTTTCAGCGTCATTTTCAACAATTTCAAGAAGTCTGATTGACTTGAAAATTTGCACAGGTGTCAAAGGCCGATGACAATACGATTCTTTCATAAAAATAAATTTGCGTTTGATATTTAAAAAAAAAATTGAATTTGAAAATTTTGAGAAAAATTACATTTGATGTTTTGAATCTAAAAATTAAGAATATAAATTGTAGTTTAAAAAAACTAAAAAATCACGCTTTATTAGCAAACCGAATTAAAAAGTCAAAAATAATTCTTAACAAAATAATTCAATTATAGTAAAAAAGCGTGGGGTGCCAATTACTATATTTTCATTATAACTCTAACACAGGGGCGGGCAAAACTTTTGATCGTGGGGCCACATTGCTGATGAAAATTTGACCGTGGCCCGTGGGCCAAAAATTTGGAGAGCAAAAAAAAAAGGTCCTTTCATTTCCTCAACAAAAAGGTCTATTTTCGTCTGTTGTGGCCCTTGCTATTTACTATTTTTCTAAATTTTTTTTTATGCGCCAAATTATATTTTAATAATCATATTTTATAAAATGCTTTGCGGGCCGGACAAAAATCTACTGCGGGCCGCCATTGCTCAGGCCTGCTCTAACACGATCGGAAAAACTGGTGAAAGTAAAGGAAAACTGGTTGAAAATGTCACTCCTACCTGTCATAAATCGGTGATTGTAAAAAAAATAATCTTCAGAAGTAGTGAAATATTATTCTGCAGCGTTGTATCGCTTCCGTAAAGAATATTTCTTATTTAATTACTATTTACTTTTAACAAAATCGATCAATTTTTACCTGTCAGAACGAAAAGTGCCCGAAAAATATGGCGGAAGTTGAGGCATGCGCACAAAAAATTTTCAACTATGAAAAGGTTTATTGATATATTTTTATTGTTTTTGTAGAGAACGAACTCAGTACACCAAGGGCTCTCGATTAGAGGAAATAAATATAGGAGGATTGAATCCCGATCGTAAATATTTCTTCCGCGTAACCGCTTATAACAACCGGGGCGCAGGCAAACCTTCACAGCCTATCGAAGTAACGACACAGAGTGAGGAGCACGTACCGGCTGCGCCCCTTGACCTGAACGCGTACGCTACCAGTGCCACTTCGATAAATGTTAGTTGGAAGGAGCCTCCGGTTACAAACGGCATCATTCAAGGATATAAGCTGTTTTATATGACTGTAAGTATTTTTATATCGTTATAACAAGCTCAGTAAATTATATATTTAAAAGATATAGAATTGGAAGGAGAATAAAAAAATATTTAAAGCCTTTACTGAATATAAATAGCTAAAAAATAAATTGTTGATTTTTTTCACGAAATGGCGTATCTCAGTTTTCGTTCAGATAATCCAAGCTGTCTGAGAACAGTAATAGAACCGTCACAGTCTTGCGCAGTAGCTCAAAAACCGATACAAACAGTTTCGTTTTAGCTACTGCGCAAGACGGTGAGAGTTCTGTCACCGTTATCTTTTTAAAGATTTCCGTCAAAATGATGGTAGGCGCACGCGATCAGTTCCATGTGCAGTCTATAGACTGTACGCATGCGCCCCTCATCATTTTGATTGAAATCTACAACAAAAAAGAGACCAACGAACACACCTATTAAGTACTGATTTGGATTCAAAAATAAAAATCTATCTATCTATTATACAGGGTGAGTCAGACCACCCGTATGGGTCGTTTTTTTCGAAAACGGTTAGTCGTAGAGAGTTGTGTCAAAAATCTGTATTATAAAAGCCCTAATGAAGAATCGAATGGTGATATTTTTTCCCCCCGGAAAGGCCGGCTTCCCTGTTAGTTTGCTCCGGAATGTTCAGAACTTCAGAATGTTAAATGGCAGGATAGGTCGAAAATGATATTGTTGAAAAGATCTTTAAAAAATAAGCAAGTTTTGTAGGACATTTTTTTTGTTACTGCCACTCCTGTTAAGTAATATTCGTTTGAAATTATTAAATTAACATGTCAGAATAACAAAAAAGTCGGCATTTAAAATCTAGTTACCTAATTTTTTTTGTTTAAGTACAAACAAAGGAAAACGAACAATTATGCATGTATTAAATTTTAGGGGTCAACCGAATATAACAAAGTTACATCAGAGTTGGGATATGAATTGACAGATTTATCGATGTACACTGAGTATAATATTTGGGTCGTTGCCATCAATCAGAACGGTCCTGGTGCCTCAACTAATGAAATCGTAGTTAGAACACTGAGTTCAGCGCCGACGGCTGCACCTGAAAATGTTAGAATCGATGTCAGCAGTAGCTCGGTAAGTATCGATAACAAAATACAGTGTAAACTCTATATAGCGAACTTCTGATTAAGGAAAAACTCCTGTAAACGTAGAAACTTCTAAGGTTTGTTTGGTTTGCATTGTTACCCATATATTGAAACACTCTATCTAGCCTAATAGACGGAGAGCTGGCTATGGAGAAAATGGCTGACTCGGTGCAGAGCTGAAAATTTGCAGAATAATAGGAGATAGCACAAGTAAGTAGGGAAAAAATTGCCAGAAGGCTAGGCGGAAGATAAAGAGCCGCCAGAAGGCGCTAATGTTGCGAAAAATCAGTGCACTTCTGGCAATTTCTATACTTATTCTGTAATTCAAAACTAGATTATATATTATATATATTATACATCATATAGTTATAAGGGCATACTGAAAATTCAAACATGATATAATAATTACATTCGACAAATATTCAAAATTATTAATGACATTTTGATAGAAATAAAATTAAATAAATTACGTTGTTATAACAGCGTAATTTTATTAATAAAATATATGACGATTAATTTTATTTCTATCAAAATGACATTAATAATTTTGAATATTTGTCGAATGTAATTGTTATATCATGTTTGAATTTTCAGTATGCCCTTATAACTATATAATGGATAATATATAATCTAGTTTTGAATTACAGAATAAGTATAGAAATTGCCAGAAGTGCACTGATTTTTCGCAACCTTAGCGCCTTCTGGCGGCTCTTTATCTTCCGCCTAGCCTTCTGGCAATTTTTTCCCTACTTACTTGTACTATCTCCTATTATTCTGCAAATTTTCAACTCTGCACCGAGTCACCCATTTTCTCCATAGCCAGCTCTTAACCCATAAGGACCGCTCTCAATAGGGAAACAATACGTCATTATTTAGACCCCAACAATGGGATTCATAGAAATGTGTTCATTTGTTTGTTGTAATTAAAATACTGGCATAGTAAAAAACGACAAAGAAAGTTAACAGATAATAATTTGTTTTATCTAAATTTTTTCACTCAGTTTAGTCAAAATTAAAACCACTTGTTCATAAAATTATATTGTTTTCTTTTACTCTCCGCGTAACGAAAACTTTTTATAACGCAATAAAATACCCGGTCCCTTCAATTTCGCTATATAGATTTAATCTGTTTGTTTTTTTATTCACAAAAAGAATAAATAGCGCCTGAAAACTAACATCTCGCCGATTATTTGTAGAGTTTGTTGGTGCAATGGGAACCGCCGCCGATTCAGCATCAAAACGGAAACATAACTGGATACAAAATCCGTTACCGTAAAATGAATCGGATGGGCGGAATCGGTAGCGGCAAAACTTTCCCTACTGACGCGACTATGCGTCAGTTCATGTTGAGTAACTTAGATCGCGCTGCTACGTACCAGATCAGAGTGCAGGCAGTGAACGTCAATGGGACAGGACCGTGGAGCGATTGGATCACGACTAAAACTTATGAAAACGACTTGGATGAAACAAAAGTACCAGATGAACCCAGTCCGTTAAACAGTAAGTTGTAATTAGGCTTTTGAAAGAAAAATAATTATCGATTTTTTTATTGTATTTTAAAACTTTATTATAAATAATATTGATAATCGATGCGAAAAACTTTCAAAAAACTTTTTTTAAATTAATTATAGGCTGGTGCTAGTCGTCCGGTAACCGGACGAATAATTTTTTTTTATTCGTCCGGTAATCGACTTATTTATTTTATCAACTATTTTTACGACGTTTGATTTAAGTTTTTATTTTTTTTTTTTCACTTTGAGACTGATTTTCTAAAAAATATATATTTCAAACAATTAACTATCTAATTCGCATACCCCGTTATCGTTCACCCCGGAATTGTTTTTTTTTTAACTCAACATTAGCCCCTTCCCGTTTCACTGCGAGACAATTCGCATACCCGTTTATCGTTCACCCCGGAATTACAATTCGCATACCTACCCGTTTATTGTTCACCCCGGAATTGTTTTTTTTAAAAACTCCACATTTGCCCCTTCCCGTTTCACTGCGAGACAATTCGCATACCCCTTTATCAAAAAAAGCGGTGGTTTTCAATCTTCATGAAAATGTGACTTTTAAGTTGTAGTCTTAAAGTGAAAAAAAAATAAAAAGTGAAAACAAAACTCATTCCGGTATCGGGAATCGAACCCGGGCCTCGTGGGTGAGAGCCAGGCACGCTATTTACTACACCGTAATTGAGTAATTGAATATGTCAAGATAGCTTTGTAATCATATATTATTCATACAGTAGTCATCCGGTTGCTGGACGAATAAAATAAATAAGTCGTCCGATTACCGGACGAATAAAAAAAAATTATTCGTCCGATTGCCGGACGACTAGACACTTCCTTGATTATAAGCAATTTAAAATTGATAAAATATTAAAAAAAATCACGTGACTGCAAACTCACTAAAATTGTTTTTGACAGTTGTGACGTCATAATGGTAAAATGTATATACGCAGTATACTATCAATGGCTTCTACATGTGTATTGACTAAAACATTATGACGTCACATTATGTTCGGGAAATGTCGGCGCGTTCTCGGAACTGGGTACAAAAATTTATTTTTATTTGATATAACTTTTGAATTATAACGAAAATAAAAAAAAGAAAAATAGTTTTATTATAAAACTTATATACGATCTTTCCATTTATGACAAAAAAAAATTCATTCAAAAGCCCAATTGTTAGCAGAAGTTTTGTTCCAAAAATACGTATTGAAGGAAATTTGTTTGCTTGAGGAACAAGTTTGAAATAAGCTTTACCAGAGTATCGCTTACGGCCAACCGTTCGAAAACTATATTTTCATCATCAGGGCCTATGAACATGTATAATAATCGTTACATTAAATATTGTATTGATTTCTAAATTATAGTAAATACATTTTAAATCAGATTAAACTATAGTTAGTTGAAGGGTACACGGGGAGAAGGCGATTTGTCAGTAAAAATTCGAAATTAATTTTTTTATGCCATCTTGTAGCCAAAAGTCGTACCTTTCTGTTGGTGTATTCATTTTAGACAAGAATACGCTAGGTCAGAAGTTATAAGCGCTGAAAGAAATGCATCAGCAAGTAAATGGCACGATCTTAAACACTTCAAAATGCTCTCCTGCACAATTTACATTTTTTGACAAACTGCCTTCTTCCCTTGTACTTTAATTTTTAGTGTTCCGGGCAAAACGGAACACTTTTCCACGGTGTCTGTCCGTCTGTCGCAAACGATTTTCTTTGAAACTGTTTGACGTAAAAATCTATCATTTTCCACAGTGATAGAGTGTAATGGTCCAAATACGGACCTGAAATATAAAAAGTTAAATTTTAATTTTGGGAGTTATTTTCAACGGGTAAATTAAAAAATGAAAAAAAAAGATTTTTACAAGGACATCGTGTAGTGTCAAATGAAAACTTACTGAAACACTTATTTTGTATTCCTAATCAAATCAAGAACATATAAATCAGCTCCGAACAAACAATGTGTGACAAATGAAATCGCGGTATAATTATAATACGCGCCACGGATCTAAAAGGTTCGGAAGTTAGTCACAAACAGCGTCGCAAAGGCACATTTTAGAGCCCATAAGACTCCCACCACCTCCCAGCTACCTGCACGGAACGTGCGCTCGTCGGTGAGTGGCCGTGATCGCTCGTTGCCTTTGTCACTTGTCGCTTTCCTGCTTTAAAGTACAGTCGAGTACGCTATTGTCAAGTTGTTATTGTTATTTTAGTTTTGTTGAGTTGCGAGTTTGTAGTTTTTCAACAGAATGTACAAGCGCAAGCCCGCATTCGTATCTAACTTCCGAGCCTTTTAGATTCGTGGCGCGTATTATAACTCAAATGAAAATGGTTATAATGGTAAACTATTACATTTAGTACTATACTACGTTGTGTTACAAGGGCGGAAAGTTGGCGTTTACGGTGAGTGTGAAGTTTGCTCTTCATGCTATCGAGGGAGTCGATCATTTAAAGCGCACTCGCCTGTTTCACCCGAATGAAACCCGACATTTTCTAAAAAGGGCATTGAAAAGAGTTGAACAGGCATTTTACTGTCTCGATGAATTCTTTGGAAATCCCACTTAATTATATTTGACTTTGACACTATTTGTTATCTCTAGGTGTAACAAATAAAGAGAAATATTATTATTATTACATTACAGAGTAGCTACTGTTTGCTACAATTGTTAAGAACACCCATTGTTACAAACGCTATCAACATTAGAAAAATTTTAATTTTTCAAACAATGTCAAATGCTATAAATATTAGAATGATTGTCTGTTAGTTGTGTCACTGTGGTGTAATGTAACTCAGTCCGCCGCGAGAGTGGAAAGATCGGGGTTCGTATCCCGACGGTGACATTGTTTAGAAATTAAAATTTTTCTAATGTTGATAGCGTTTATAACAATGGGTGTTCTTAACAATTGTAGCAAACAGTAGCTACTCTGTAATGTATTATAGTAATTACGAACTATACTGTAAAAGAACTCATCATCATTATTATTATTATCATCCATAATTAAAGATATTGTAAATTAAATGAAACTGTCAGATATACTTTACAATCATATTTTAGAACATAAATTTTTGTTTCAGCCCGCCAAACCGCGCACACTATCATGGTAATGTGGGACCCCCCACCAAATTCAAACATAAAAGTGCGAGGGTATACCTTGGGCTGGGGAAAAGGCATACCGGACACCTATACGGAAACATTGGATGGAAAACAGAGATATTACGAAATAAAAAATCTAGGTGAGTCTTTAATTCATATTTAAAAATTCTTGTTAAACGTAGGTATTTTGATCCCCAACGAATTTCTGAAAGGTTTTTAAACGGTTTTATTTAACTTGACCCCGTATATTAAATTGTTTGTTACTATCTTACAACAACTTCCCGTTATCCGATTGAGTTGAAATTTTGCATATGTATGCAGTTCTGATGACAATGCAATATTATAATAACTAACTGACCGGTCCGGCTTTCGTTCGGATGCAAATCTCAGTTTTAATAAAGGACACTATAAACTTTGAAATAGGTAAAAAAGCTTTTTAAGTTAAACTTTTTTATTTTACATCGATGATGTACTAAAATCTAGAAAATAATTATGAGTCACCATAGGGGGCTTTGATTAAACTAAAATAATATCGTGGGACGCATAGTTACATTATAGTCGAAGAAGACAGTTGAAAGCTACATATACCCAATTGCAATCAAATGAAAGTTTTCTACTAAATACGCTCCACGATTATGTTTTAGTTTAATTAAAGCCCCCTGTCAATTATTTTCTAGTTTTTAGTATATCATCGATTGTATGATAAAACCGTTTAACTTAAAAAGCTTTTTTATCTGTTTTATTAAATTTTGTAGTTGGGAGTAGGTTGAGTATGATCTTAAACTATAAAGTGCTTTTAGACCAGTGATTCTCAACCTTTTTTGTCGCAGCACACTTAACGATTTCAAAATTTGGCGGCACACAAAGAAAAATATAAGTTTAAAAGTTGTTTACTTACCTATAATACACTGTAAAATAGTTTATGATATTAATTTTAAATGTAAAATAAAATAAGAGATACTAGAAAAACAACAGTAAGTTTATTAAGGGATTAATTACAAGTTAATAATAAGAATACTTTTATTGAGGAGCTTGATTTTGACTATATATCTACGTTTATAAAATTTGGCGGCACACAAAAGTGCCGCGGCACAGTGGTTGAGAATCACTGTTTTAGACACTCCCAGGGCAGGTTCTCGGCCGATTATAGAGTTGTACCTTTCCTCGCCAAATTTCGAGCTTTATTTAATGCATTGTTTTTATTGCAGAACCCGATTCAGAGTACGTAATAAGTTTGCTAGCTAAAAATGAAATAGGCAATGGCCGTCCGGTATACGCTAACGTAAGAACGAAAAGTGAAAAGGACGAAGCATACATAGACACTCCGATACACCAAACACCGAAACTAATCCCGCCCGTCGGACTTAAAGCAATTACTTTGAGCGCCACGACGGCTGTTTTGTATTGGACAGACACGTCGCTCAGCAAGAGCCAGGTAAATAATTGTCGTTTATTTACTACTGAATTTTATTTAAAAAATAAAATTATCGACCAATTTTTCAGACAAGTATATTAACAAAAAATATAAAATATATACATTGACGTTTCGGTCCGGATTTAGATCTTCTTCAGAAATATGTAATCTAAAAAATATAAAAAAGAATTAGTATCAACTTATTTTACAATAGAATTAAGTCTCAATTTTTTTAATAATTTTCGAAAATTAATGAAAAATTAATAACAAACAATTTTTAATAAGTAGAAGAAAGTCCAAATCCGGACCGAAACGTCAATGTATTAATTTTTATATTTTTTGTTAATACAGTAGAGCCTCGATAATCCGTACTCAGGCTAATCCGAACGCCGCTGTAATCCGAACTGTCGACTGCCCCCCTCTCTGTCTTATCGTGGCCGCTGATCTTATGGCTCCTACACTGAAACGCAAACATAAAACTTTAACTATAGCTGAAAAGTGTGCCATAACATACTAACATACTATAATCCGAACGCCCCGCCAGTCCGAACAGGGGTTGTTTTTTGGTAGTTCGGATTATCGAGGCTCTACTGTATATTTGTCTGAAAAATTGGTCGATAATTTTATTTATTGAAGAGTTCTAATCAGACGTTAATCAAAGATTTGAATTGTATTTAGTTTGTGCAAATATTTTTAAACATGAATGTTTTGTTTTTCAGTATGTTACAGATGGTCGTTTCTATATTGTTAAATATACAGCTGTTAGCAGTCTAAAAGATCGATATTTTAATGCCACGGACTTGAATTGTATGATCAGGGATTTGAAGCCTTTCACGCAATACGAGTTTGCTGTTAAGGTATAGAAAAACTTCAAATTGTTTATTTTCTATGTGTAATCATCTTTACTAGCCCCCTCGGAACCATAGAGATATAAGTAGCTAGAGTGCGCTAGTGCGTATGCAGGTCGGAAAGCAATTTCAGTTGCATATTGTGAAATTTTTCTACTGTAAGGTAGAAGCAACCGTCTACCAATTCAGATTCAATTGCGCTCGTGAACCTCAATCGATTGCAAACCAATCGCATAATAGTCGCATCTTGAACTGGTTTGAAACTCCGGTTGCGAAACAGTCGACCTTTGCGCGGAGGACCTTATTTTAGTGTAGTGTTAGCTTGAACTGGCGGGGTCGCCATGTAGTGTTGGCGGTTGATCAGGTTCTTTTAAATTAGTAATACTCTTGAATTTGATTTAATAATGATTTATTTACAACACCATCTTGTCCACTACCAGACTTTTCTTCCTTCCAAATATACATATATTTACATCAATTTGAAATGCAAACCCATGCGCATTTAACTAGACCACCTAAGTAAGTGTTATAGTGAAATACTACGTTCGCAGTCTACATTGCAACTGATATACGTAACTTAACCTACATACTGTATATACAGTACATTAGTTTAAAATTTGTTTGTTAGCATTTGTTTTGTTTTTAAGGTTGTGAAAGGTAGACGCGAAAGTGATTGGAGTATGGTGGCTTATAATACAACAAGTGAAGCGGAACCATCGTCTTATCCGCGTGACTTGCAAGTATTGCCTTTTGAAGACAATCCGCATATGGTTACTTTAAAATGGCTGCCGCCAAAGCAGAGCAATGGCATTATTACAGGTATGATAAAATTTGACATTCTCAAAAAATTCTAGCCAATTGGGCGACGAGACCATTCCAACTTCAAAAATGTTGACGTTTGATTATAATAAAGAAAATAGTATTTCTGATATCGCGTGAGGTGACGCGGGTAATGGCTAGCATTCAATAGGATATTTGCTATTCGTCGCCTTGGTCACCTACATAATATGTTCCACGTCATGTAAAAATTAATCAAATCATGCTTAACTATTTCATTTCTGACAATTCTACAAAACAGAAGAATAGCTGATTTTTTTAAATTTTCAAAATATTTCCGAAACTATAAAGTTTAGAAAAAATTGTTTTTAACAAAACTTACTTGAAAAAATAAATACAATAATAAGCCGTTATGAAAAGTATACCATTATTATATAAAAAACACCGTTATAGCACATGTTTTTTCTGCGCATGCGCCGATTTTCCCCAACAACAACAATGCTCTACATATTTGCATGGCAAACATCCAACCAAAATTTGGTTTTAATCCGCTCATCCATTTGACCTGTATCGTGCTCACAGACTAACAGACGCACAGAGTTTTTCCAAAAATATGTTTTTTTGGATTCGGGGGACCTAACAACAAAAAGATATTATAAAATTTTGAAAAGTTATTTTTGACCTAAACTAATACCATTCCCCAGTTGAGAGTTGGAATGGTAAAAATAGTATGCATGAAAACACTGTAGATTTCGTTATTGTACACCAAATTTAACATTTAAAATATGAAAACATTTTTAGGTTATTTAATTCAATATACAACCGACAATACCAACAAGGTTCATGATTGGATAGTTGAAGGAGTTGTTGGAGACAAACATACGACTGTCATTCGTAAATTGCGACCGTCCACGACGTATTATTTTAAGATTTTGGCACGCAACGTCAAAGGATACGGACCCTACTCGCCTGTGGTTTCGTTTACGTCAGGACAAAGTAAAATATTTTATTTTTCACACTTTTATTATGTTTGATTTGCATTAACTATGAAAAGTTCTTTGAAAATGCGTGACTTTATCGTATAATGTTATGCGAATGTATACTAAAAAATTTTTGTACCTTCTTCTTTGTTATTAATTTGTGTGTTTTAATTTTAAATTAATTTGAAATAATAATCAAAAATACCATTTCTGCAATCGCCACATTTACAGATTTGTACCATTTGTGTTTTTTAGTTGTTTCGTGCAAAACGGAACACTTTCTGAATCATTTCGTAGTTCGTTCGTCTGTCACAAACAATTTTTTTAAAATATTTATGATGTATTCTAATAGATAAATTATCTATAAACGGTAAACTAATTCCAAAAATATGTTGGAGAATATCTTTCGAATAAGTCATTTACTTTCGTGTTCTGGAATTGGTACTTTTAATGTGTTAACATAATTTGTTTCATTTAAAAAAAATTGGTTGTCTGTAAAGTCGGTTTACGGACGATAGTTTTACGTGATAACGTATTCCGTAATACATAACCTAAACCTCCCAAAATTTGGTTTCAATCCGCTTATCCTTGGTGTCGGAATGATAAGAAATGTCAAAAGTGACGTTTGCAACTGTCAAAGTATTATGTTCTAATAATAATTAGTTACTCCAATACTTAACTTAGAAGGCGCTGCATTTCACAAAATACTAATGTCAAAAAATTGAATTAAACATTAGAAATGCAGCCGTTTTCATGTTAAGACAAGACATACGTTATTTTCTAATTTCCATGTACGGCAAACAAAGACGACCGACCGCGTCGCGCCATGCATTAGACAACATTGCATTTATACAGCTATTTTTCTATATAAATTTGTATAAAAAAACTGTTTAGGCAAATTCTGTTATACGAAATCTATGTAAAATGTTCTCCTCTTTCGTTTAAGACTGGTTTCAAACCGATCTGATTTAAATTGAGCGAGAAATTAGCAAAAAGCACGCACAGGGTCAGGCGGAACGTTACGCGTTACGAACGTTAGGAACGTTACACTTTTTCGTGCATGCAGCCGGTGTTTTATCAATTTATAAGATTGGTGATTCATCAATTTATAACACGTTATCACGTCAATAATATTAGCTACGTTCCAACCTCTCTACGAACAGTAATATTAACGTCACAGTCATGCGCAATAGCTAAAACGAGACCATCTGTATCGGTTTTGTGCTCATGCATCGATTGCACAGTTTTGTGACCCAAAGGACGATTTTAGAACCATTCATATCTCGGTTGGAACACGTTTTAGCTACTGCGCATGACTGACGATAATATTGCCGTTCGCAGAGAGTTTGGAACATTATAAACTTTTGAATAAAGAAATAATATTAAAAACACTTCCACAGTTTTACTTATTTAATCGATTTTTATAATTGAATGTAAAATCAACGCAACTTAGTATATTGAAAACTAGTTTTTAAGATTATTGCTTCACTTTTTTCACCTCAATTGTTTTATTAATTTCAATCTTGATGTTCGTTTATTTAAATATGGACCTAAATAAGTTTGAAATACGGTTAGGTTAATTAATAATAATTTTTGAAGATGGTCGCAAAGAAATGGTATTTTTGTTTCAATTCTATTTTGTTTTTTTTTGTTTATTAACCCTTTCAGTACACGGAGGGCATATATTTATTCCCCGAAAAAAATTTGAAAAATTCTGATATTAACTAACTTGAATTGATACGAAGTTTTAGACATTTCAAAACGTATTTCGTAAATATTTTTAACTCTGTATTTGTTACAACTGCGTTTTTTTCAAAGTTTTTTTTTAACTAAAGGGTTAAACTGTCTTGATGTTTGTTAATTTACTTTTATTTTTTTTATTTTTTGTAAAAAGGTAACGGCATGACTTCATTTGATGATGGATATTTTACAAAAGGTAAATTATTACTTTTACTTGTTTTTATTTTTTTGCACGTTTTCTCATTCTTCTAAATAATGATTGTGCGTTCATAAAAATGTTCTCCGAATCACTTCCGTGCACTTGAATGAACCTTTTACGATAAATTGTTGTTTTAGATATTTGCTAAATTTTATGTTAACCCTTTGACGGATACACCAGCTCAAGCCGTCGTAACAAAATTTTTTACACGATGACAAAAGCCATCGTATATTACGGATAGTGATTGGAATAATCGAGATATTTCGAGAATCGAGACATTAGTACAGTAGAACGCCGATTATCCGAATTAATTGGGACTTGTGTCGATTCGGATAATCGGACATGTAGTGTCTTGCCTCTAGCGTTCAACCATAACAGTTGAAATATATCTGGACTCCAGCGAGTTCCAACTTCGACGTGTGCTGATACCATTGTAGCGTCTACACGACAATTGTCACTCGCATTTTTGTATTTTTGCGTCCCCACAAAACTAGTTTTTATTGAAAAATTACTTGGTTTTAATTTTTTATATTACGCTTAGGACCGATTCGGATAATTGGCGATTCGGTTAATCGGCGTTCGGATAATCGGCGTTCTACTGTAATCGAATGATTTCCATAATCGAATCATAGTATCTATCTCGCTCGATTCCCTGCAGCACAATTTATGTGTAGTGTAGTTGCTAGCTGTTGATCGGCTACTCCGTTCTCTCTCGAATCTCGTTTATGACAGTAGTACTTATTAGTAGTGTTCCGTTCCGATACATGCATTCATTCGATTAATTTCAGTAGTAATTCGATTCGGTAGTTAAATTTTTAGTAAAATGATCCATAATCGAATGAATTAATAATTGTATATTATAATCGAGATATGTTAGTAATCGAATGAATCGATTATCATATCTCGATTTATTCCCATCACTAATTAGGAAGGTGTTATAGTCAAATGTTTCTCTTTCCATGCTTTGTGTTACTATACAAATCACTACAGAGCCAATATTATCACAACAATTGTTTTCAGGCAATTGTTATATAAATGTTTTTTTTAAAAGTGTAAAAATTTTATCTTTACTCAATTTTAAGTGTCCGTCATAGGATTAATTTGTTTTCTTTCTCAATGTCCTCCGATTTCAAGGACCAATAAATAAATCAATTTGCAATTTTTTTCTTTTTTTTGATAAACGCTTTTGTCGTGTGTTTACTGTTTGTTTGCATTTTAATCCGAGCTAAATAAGAAATGCTCGTTTGGTGTTTTTTTTCTATTTATACTATTGCATATTTTGAATTTTTAAGTGTGGAATAATACTCGATATATCTTATTATTTGAAAAACAATTCGTTTGTTTTTTTGCAGTTCCTATTCAACCAATTAAAAAATCTTTTTTTAACAGAAGTTTTTTAACATACTCGTGCTTGAATTGGGTTCCATTAGAACTGTTCGGAGAATGGATAATTCCAATGAAATCCGATTCAAGTGAGCTATTAAATGATTTAAGCATATTAAAGAAGTACATTTAGAATCGTTTCTTTATAATAATATAAAAAATATATTTATTCAACACGCGTGAGTAATATGTAATTTCGGGGCCCTGCTAAACTCGGGAGAAATAATAAATTACTTCATGTTGACGCGTAGAGTGCTAATAATAAGCCGTACAGTGTGATAATGAATTTTCTGGACCAATAGAAACTCAGTAGCAAGCCCAAGCGTGAAATAATGAAAAAAAACTGCACGCAGCTTCTGGACCAATAGGAACGTGGTAGGCGGTATTGTATATATGAAAACAGCATCGCAATTCAGTGAAAGTCATGGCAATCTTGTGTGCATACACTGACGGTGGGTACGTCAATCAATGAAGTGATTTATTATTTTTCCCTCTTTTATCAGGGCCCCGATTACATATTACTCCTGCTAGTTGAATAAAGTATTATGTGCGACCATTGATCGAAGGAGAATATTCCACTCGCGTGCGTTTTACCGCACTCGCTACGCTCGTGCGGAAAATTTCACGCTCATGGAATCTTGTCCTTTTCTCACTAGTCGCACAATATACTATTATTTTTAAAATATATTTCCGTATATTCTCTTACACTTTATGGAATACTAGCGGCCCAATCCGGCTTCGCCCGAATTTGTAGATTGCCAATGCTCTTTCGTTGTCTTTTCAAAAGGTCTTCACGAAAAACGCTTTTATTTTAACGCGATAATATATAGTCTATGTCCATCATGAAGGTCTATTCTAAATATTGGTGAAAAAAATTTGAAATCAGAGGAGTACTTTCGGAGATTACCTCCTACATCCGCACTTACAAACTTTACCTCTTTATAATATTAGTATAGATATTGAATTATTATTGGACTATTCGTGTTTGTCATTATAGTTTATGCTGCGTTTTTGGTAAAAACTTTGAGCTTTCAATCTAGATTTACGTCTAAAAGTCCAGCATTGAGTTCAAAACATAACCACTTTTTGTATTCAATAACTTTAAAAGTTACCCTACGCATGGAACAATTGACAATCTAAGAATAAATTTTGAATCGCAGTAACTATGTTCAAATATCAATCTGACTACTGCACATGCGCATAATTTTAAAGAAACCTACTGCGCATGAGCCGTACAATGTATGACTTACTTGATGCTTAAACAAAAGTTTTTTATTACTGTGTTGTTTTCAAATTTCAAGCATGTGGTTACTAATTTTTATAACTAACGCTTGCTTATTTTCAGATGGTAAAGCTGTTTGGTTATTTGGAACTATATGGTTGTATGTAATCATTGGAGGATCTATATTTCTTGTTACGATCCTCATAATAATTGTTATTGTTTGTTGTCGAAGAAGTAGCGATCTGAACGCCACTCCAGATAGAACTAAGAAGTGAGTATCATTTAAAATTTTATTTACGTCGTCATAATTTTTGAGGTTAACCATAACCCAAAATTTAGATAAACGCATTCAGACTGCGAAAATTTTCTGTGCGTCAGCTAAAATTTTTTGATGTGATACTTTTTGTGATCTATTTGCACATAGGCCTTCCAAATCCGAAATTTCGGAATCCTGATTAATTTTGAGCGTGCTTTCGGATCGGAATGGCATTTGTGTAATACCAAGATTCACATCGGGACCATTATTCGATCAAGAGTATTTGAATATTTTCGCGTCATGTTAAACTTGGATATTATTTCAAAAATAGATATCCCATACAATCAGTAATTTTTTTTTAATATTTGAATGCCATGTTGGAACTATATCTGTCTCTGTCAAATTATATGCAATGTAGTCAAATTATGTCTAATGTTATTATTTTCTTAAGGAGGTTGATGCGTTACAGAATCAAAAGTAAGTCGAATTCTAAATGGGAATTTTCCATAATAAATTTTTACAAAAGGTTATAAGTCGATGATACCAATAAATTATTGTCATAAAGGCATAAATAAATAAGTTTTTTTAATATTTATTAATTATTTCAGTATTTTACTTAATGGACCAACTTTTGAATTTTTTGTACAAAGTTAGGTTCGAAAAAATAAATTTATGTAAATATCTGTATTTTACATATTTTTTGCAGTAAATAATTATAAAAGAAATTAGAACTAATAAAAATTAAAATTAAATCATTAAAAAGTTGAAAATTCAGTTAAAATTGTTAAAATTGTCAAGAATAAAAGTCCACAATCGAAAAGTTCCAAGGTTTAATCATTTTTTTTATTGATTAAAAGTTTCCTAATTAAATTGGAAAAAATATTAAAATATGCGTAAGACATTGATGCTTTACATAGTTAGTTTTCGGAACTGCTGACATTATTTGGTTATTTGCAAAAAATTAAAATGTACCGTTTGCATGCTAGGTTGACATATTTTCCATAAGACTATATGTAAAAGTTTTTTTTTAATTTTTAACTTTATAAATCTCCTAATGATTTTGGATATTTTACAGAAAATTTTGTCATAAAAAAATCTATTAAAAAACTTTATTTCAGATTTTTTTTCATTATCTTCGTAAAACGGCTCAACCTTCTTTAAATATTAAAAAACTTAATTTTGTTTTTTAGTATATAATTATTCAGTAACATATAACAATTTATAACGTTTTATTTATTAAAACAAAATATGAACGTAATTACTACTAGTTCGATGCCATTTGTTTTCAGTTAAATGGTGTTATTCATTTTGTTGAAAACAAATGACAAATGTCAGAAACCTAGCATTATTAGTTTTTTATAATCTGAAAAAATCGTTTTGTGACTTACAGATACCAAAAAGCTCTAAAAAATCAGAATATCAAACCACCGGACTTATGGATCCATCACGATCAGATGGAACTGAAAGCGATGGAAAAGAGCGGCTCTCATGGTGGTGCAGGAAGTTCGGCAAACGACGGAGCATCGAGCAGCGGCGCAACTACGTTGCCCCGTTCAGTCGGTCATGATTACGATGCCCACGATTGTCATGCGCACGCCTCGAATTCATTAGATAAACGAACTTACGTTCCTAGCTATATGGGTAAGTTGTTTCCATGTCGTTTGTTCTTTTGTTTTAAGTATTACGCACACCGCTATTTTTTTTTTAAGTGCACACAGTTGACATCTATATGACCAATAAGAGATGTTCGTTTGTTTTTGTTTTATTTATGAATCAAATCCTGTATCATTTTGTTTTAATAGCATTATTTTGAATGTTCGGCATAAAGAAATCATCATTGTATTATATCTGTGATCAAAACAGTGTTTGAATCCTAAAAAAATCTCTCGCGACGTTTGATCAGCAATGCTGTCTCTTTTTATTGAAATGAAAAATGAAAAGCTGGATCACTAAAAAGCTAAATGTTTCAATTACCTGTGATCTCATTTAAGCGCAGTTTGTACATAAACCGTTTTACCTTTTGACCACAGATATTTTGTCTGCTTAATTATTTTAACTGTGATTTTTTTCGTGTTAATTTTGTTTCTCATTGCACTTTTTTGTTTGTTTTTGTTTTATTGCACCTTTGCTTTGTTTTTGTTTTGGATTAAATGTAGGTAACAAGCAAGAGGAAGTTACGAACAATCGCAAAGTGGTTAAGCCAAAACCGATAACGTTGCCTGTCGATTCTAAGCCGCCCAAGGAACGTAAGTACATACGCACATCCAAACTGCATCCACTTCATTTGTTTTTTTTCCTTACTGATCTTAATAATCGTGTGCATTAATAAAATATTTGTTGGTTTAAACAGAGTGGTATTTCGTAAATGATCGAAATAGGGTATTTGACACCATAATAAAGAAAATCATTAAATTATGTGAATACAATAATTTATCGAGTAAATCAGAAATTATCAGTTTACATTCAACAAAGCACGAGATTGATTTGTTATTTCAATTTTGAAATTGCAGTTTTTTGGACATATAACAAGTATATCACGAAAATAACTCAGTAATTTAAAATTTTTAAATACGTGTGTTTTTTGTTTAGCAATAGCAACCGCAACTCCGATAAACAATCCGCCAGCAGGACTCCATCATACTCCGTTAACAGGTATGCCATCGAGCTTGTCGGATAGCCCGTCCGTATCGATCGGTCCTAGCGGGGGCTTAATATCGCGGCCGGCTTATCCGCGCACACAGTATACTATATCTAGGGCGCATGTTACGATCGATCAGAACGCGTTGGCCGCTGCCGCCGCAGCCGTGGCAAACAGTCCCGGTGGACCTGCTTCGCACGAAAATCCGTACGCTGTACAACAGGCCGCTGGCAGTGGATACGATACGGGGATGGGACTCTCCTCAGGGAATTATGCCAGGTAATTTTTGCTGACTTTTTTAAAAAAAATCCAGCCAATCGGGCTACGGGACCATTCCAACTTAAAAAATATTGACATTTGATATAGGTATAGTAGAAGAGCCGAACCTAAATCGACCTTCACCGAGCTGATAATGGAATGAAACATATTTTATCATGAATTTAGTATATTAGAATAATATATTAAAAATGGGTTTGCTAAAAAAATCCTGGACAGATTATATGTACAGTAGAGACGCGTTAATCCGAACCTTCATAATCCGGATTCTTTGGTAATTCGGACAGTCGTTTGATAGTATTATGTACATTGTAGTCCGGATTTTTCCAGTTTCAGTAATCCGGATTTTGATACTTAGTTATTGAGTAGCTGTACCGGCACTATTTGCGTCAACACTATTGGCCGGCGGAGTGTTACAAACAGTTACATACATATTTGTTGTCAGAGAAGTGAAAGAAGTTAGGTGGTTTTAGTATGTATGTAGTCGTTGTCAAACTCAGATAGAATTACATAGAGAACGCACTATGGCGCCGCGTAAACGATCACACGTTACTTTATCACTGCAAGTAAAAAACGAAATTCTTGACAAATTAAAAGTTTTATTTTTTACGTATGAATAAATCCTTTGAGCACGCATTTTAGTTTGTTTTCTTGATAATTAAAATTACATCCAGTAATCCGGACATTTTGATAATCCGGATCAGCTGTGTTTTAATTAATTAATATTAATTAATAATTTTTTTATTAAATGCTGCAACATCAAGATAATAAGAATATTAGAAAGTTTACATACCGAGCACTTTCTAATATTCAGGGTGCCATCACAAGCGACTGCGATGTTGTGTCCTTTATTATTACACAGTTACTTATCTCGGATCTCTGTCACACACTTCCACGCGCGTCAAAATTAAAATCTTTAAAATTCGCAAACCCCTAATATGACCGAATTTTTCGCAGACAACCCTATATCAACGTGTTCGCAATAAAACAGCTCTTATGATGATATAAATTTTTTTCTATTATCCAATCAAGTGAAAGTAACTTGCATCGGCATACCTGTTTATACTCGACAACCCAGAGTTCGCCCAGGTAAATAATAGACAACCCAACGGCTGCACATTCTATACGTTTTAAACTTCAAGTCAGAACAAAATTATCTTATTATCTTGATGTTGCAACATTTAATAAAAAATCATTTTTTTAAAAATAATTAAAAATAGGCTGTCCAGGATTTTTTTAGCAAACCCATTTTAATATATTTTCTAATAAACTAAATTCATGATAAAATATGTTTCATTCTGTTATCAGCTCGGTGAAGGTCGATTTAGGATCGGCTCTTAGACTAATAGTATTATAATAATAATAATATAATAATAATCTAATACACGAATTGTTCACTGTTACCACTTTCGATGAACATACTGTATTGTAACAGAGCTTGCTAGAGACAAAAAATACTGTGCGTATCGAGAACGACTTGTGGTTTTGACGGGTGTGACTGTTACACTCGTCTAAAATTATCTTCATTACGCCCTTGATACACAATCTATTTTGGAAGAGCAGCTTAGCTGAACTCTGTCTCTAATAAAGGCTATTATTATTATTATTATGATTCTTTATTGTTTTTACAGTTTGCCTCAGTCTCAAGTCAATGTAAACGTCAATAAGCCCATTGCACCGTCGGGTGCGGCAATTGGTGCACAACAGCATCCGTTGAAGAGCTTCAGTGTTCCAGCCCCTCCTCCCACGTCCGCCCCAGGAACGCCGGCACATGCCGCGCGCCAACATAACGGTAAGAATTGTCATACGATATCAAAACGACCAATATAATTATTTTTTTAATATACGGATTGTTGGCTTCTCCACCAATTAATATAATTAGTAACGTCACTTAAAGTATAAAAAACAATAGGCATGATGACAGATTTTGAAATCCCGTTGTATAATGTTTACTATTTCCGACAAAAAAAAAACATTATTTCAGCAATAAATTAAATTTTAATGCAAATTATTGCATTTTTGTCTTTCTATTTTGAATTAAGCGCAAAAACGCTCATAGGTGTCATGGCGTCCGCTTGTGACGTCACGCCTAAGTGACAACTGACATTAGGTTTCGTATTTATGGGTATAGAGCTGTGGTGCAGAGCTCTTTCGTAGATAGGAATGTAAAACTTAATTATTTGATTTGTATTAAATATTTTCTTAAAAGTAGGTACCTATTAGTAAAAATAGTACGGCTTTCTTTAGCTGCGAGTTAACTAACCTCAAAAATAACCTATGACATAAGTGGTTAAAATATCACGAATGAACGACAAATCAAAACATGATGCAGAAGTGAATGATCTCAACAAAAATGCGAGCGACACAGTGATTATTTACTTCCGGTGTTTATATTCTTTTTGATTTACTTAAGCGTGACGTCATTCGGTGTTTCAGTCAACATGGCCGTTTGTAATATTTTATATTTTATTAAAAATCTTATTAATCTCAATATTTATATTAACACTGGGCCGTTTTTTAGAATGCTTTCAACATATATTTTTCTCCAAAACTATTTATTCTTTGATTCTTTTATACTGTCATCATGCCTATTCTTGTGTTGATAGACATTTTAAATGTCAGTACATGAAACGATAAAATTTTTGATTGAATGATCATAACAAAATGAGCGATTTGAGAGGAAAATACACGCAAAATACGAAAAAAAAAACATTTAACTTGATTTTACTGAATTCGCTGTGTGCATGACTTTGAATAATTGTAGAAATAAATCAACATTGGAGTAAAATTTTGTGTCCGTGTTAATTTAGTCACTCAAGTAAATGTGAGACCGATAACATCGTCGCCGTATAAAAAGCAACCGATAATAAGTGGCGGCGGTTCTTTGTCACATTTACGTGCCAATCCGCTTTCGACAATCGGTGCAGGCACAAGCGAAGAAACCAGGCCTTTGTATCCGTCACACCAGTCGGACAGTCTGACGAGATCGTCGACCGGGGCCTGCATACCAGAAGAGGGCACCAGACTGTTGGCCAGCAGCAATTCAACCGAAGAACTCAACCAAGAGATGGCTAACTTAGAGGGTCTTATGAAGGATCTTAATGCAATTACTGCTTCGGAATTTGAATGTTGAAAGAAATAATCTGTTTTTTTTAAATAAGAAATTATTGTTTTTCAAACATGTTATCGGCAGGTATTGATTAGAATGTCATTTCTTTTATAGGAATCGATCAAATGCTGTCTTATCGAGTGAACTAAGACTACACT
Organism: Xanthostigma xanthostigma; assembly: GCA_963575645.1. Classification (NCBI taxonomy): domain Eukaryota; kingdom Metazoa; phylum Arthropoda; class Insecta; order Raphidioptera; family Raphidiidae; genus Xanthostigma; species Xanthostigma xanthostigma. The sequence goes on along the minus strand of OY754472.1, from coordinate 6,336,697 downwards.
TGAATATATTTTAACAAGGTTATGTTATGACATAACCTTGTTAAATGGCAAATTTCGTATTTATCTTGATAATTCATTAAGATAATATATAAATAAAAATTCCAGCGATGGGAATTGTGACATGTGGCGCCATCATTAGTGTGTCAAGAAAACTAAACGTAGTTAATAGTGGCGCCGCGCCACGGTAAACCTGCTAAACGAATGGTATTTTTAATTTCTTGAATTAAAATAATACAGACGTCAAATTAAGTACTAATCGGCTACTGGCCAAAGACAAGAGTCAGGCCAACACAAAATAAAAAAAAAATTAAAAAAAAAAAAAAAAAAAAAAAAAAAAAAAATTAAGTACTAAAAATGTATTTAAAAAAATTAGAATGGATGTATTATTTTGATTCAAGAAATTAATCATTAGTTTAATGTGTTAACTAAAGTGGCGCGTCACTATTGACTATGCTCGGATTTTTTGACACATTTCTCGTGAATTCATAGCTGAAAACAGACTTGAGATAAAAGTGAGGTTATAACAACTTTGAAAAAGTTTAGGTTTGGTTTTGATGTACCTACCGTCGAAAATTATAGGGTTTTTATAAAAAACTTCTCGAATCTGGATATCAAATATCAAACAAGGTGATTAAATTTTAATTTATTATAATAATTTTATAAACACGCTTTTCTATTCAAGTATTGACATTCTGATCTTCAGTTATTTTTTAACAAATCGAGACAGAGTCTATTTTGAAAAGAATTGTAACACTGAAACCCAGTTTAATAATTAGTATTGTACGAAATGTTGATAATAATTTCGTACTTTCAACCCGGTAATACAAGATGCAAGTCTGTTTGTTTTTTTGGCGTTGTTCTAAAGAATATTATTTACAGAAAAGTTTGTTGACACGGTTAGGCAAAAGCGATATTTTTTGATGTGCCATATTATGTTCGTTATAATTAAGGTTATTAATTATTGCCAGACGTGTAATCAATGAAATGTGTGGAACGGCAGTTCAGTAGATGAAAATCATGAAAAATATTTTCAGAAGATAAAAATAAATATATTTGACGAAGAGAGATAACTTTGTTTGTGAACAAAAGAAGTTACGATATCCGTAAAACTTGATAATAATGTAATGTATGGTATTCGGAACCCAAAGGAATGGTGAGACCTCTGGTGAGAAATGCGCTGAACTGTCCTAAGGGGGGTTTTTGACAGGTAAACTATGAAGGCATAAGGTAAACATTTATTTAGAAAATCATGATGGAGGCTAGGTTAGCTTCCATCATGCTTTTCTAAATCAATGTTTATCTGTCAAAAAATCCCTTAGGACAGTTTGGCGCATTTCTCACCAGAGGTCTCACCATTCCTTTGGGTTCTGAATAGTTTAATGGTAAAAAGGTTTCAATAATATAATAAGCTCTTGAAGTTTGATTCTGTCTGGAACTGTTAAAGCTTAACGATAAATAACCCGAAAACTTTCAGTTTTTAAAAATTAAATTTTTTAAGCTGGAAGCAGATTGTAAAATTGCACTGCAAAAAAATTAATTGTCAAAAGCTGCTTTTTGTTAGTATAAAACGTAGAAAGAAGTGATAGGAATAAAGCTATAATAATTGAAGGGCGACTGTTCAGTAAAATATTTACGTAATTATAAGAAATTGAGCAAGTTTAGATTTTCGAATATTTTTTGCTTACAATTAATTATAGTGTTTAACAATTGTTTTCAATCAACTCTATAAATCATTTGTTTTTTTCTTTTATTCCAACATTACCAATAATTTATGTACTAACAATAATTTGTTCTAGTTTGATTTATTCTGTCTACTGCGCATGTCCATTCACTTGATTGTATGTGCGCATGCTCGGTACAATTTACGATATTCAACTGTCGACACTACATTGTATTTTGTTTGTTCCTTCTATGGGGGTTCCTAACAAAAAGCAATTTGAAACAAAATACGTATCAGAGGCGATCGCAGCGCACCACGGCGATATAACATACTACAGTAGAACCTCGATAACTTAAAAACCTCTATAACTTAAACATGTTTTTAATTCCCTTCCTCTCACAGCCTAAAACCTCCATTACTTAAAGTACAAAACCTCGGTAACTTAAATAAACAAATATTTTGAGCGTTGGCCCTTGATAACTAAAAATAATATTTTGGTGACCTCCATAACTTACTTTATCAGTGAGTCATATAAGTATACAAACGAAAGGTTTTACCAAGATTTTTATTAATGTTCACTGTTAAAACAGTTGAACCTTGTTAAGTTAAAAATTGAACTTCCAAAACCTTGGTAACTTCAACTATCTATAAGTAAAAAACTCGTTATCTTAAATTTTTCAACGTTTCCCTTGAACTTTAGCTTATCGAGGTTCTACTGTATTAGCATATAGTTGATTGTCACGAAACTTGTACCCACTTAACTGACCTGAGTTAATATTTTCGTCTATATAAATTTGAAAATCTAAACAAGCTTTATTAATATGTTTGCATTGTTTGTATGCAGAATTTAGGCCTAAAAATGTGCTTGAAATGTACAGATAGCTTATTTTTTATTAGAGGCTGGCAGCTACTATTCGCCATGGGAACTGATTCCAGTGCTCTCTGGTGGCAAAAAATAAAAGCTGTACCTATATGCTTTAACCCATTGTGTGCTGGCGGTACCTACAAGTACCACATATTTTTACCTTTTGTTCCCAGCCTTGAAATGTATAGTTGTGTGCTGACGGTACTCTTAAGTACCACAAATTTGAACCTCTGTATTCCCGGCTTTGATTTTTTTAAAGATTGTGTAATATTTTTCATAATTTTATGTTTATTTGCTACAAAAAGGAATAATGGATTGATTTTGTCATCAAAATTATTTTTAATCATCAGACCGTTTTATGTAAAATAACTTCAACTGTAAATGCTGCCAACACAAAAATGATTTCTAAAACGTTATAAACATAGTGACCGAAAAGTACCAACAGTTATGCAGTCAAAAAACTATTCAATTTTATATTTATCAAACGTTGAAACGTTCGGTACTTTGAAGTACCGTGAGCACACAACTACGTATTTTAAGGTTGGGAACAAGAGGTAAAAATATGCGGTACTTGTATGTACCGTCAGCACATAACTATACGTTTACAAGCTGGACACAATGGGTTAACCACATTTATATATTTCATCTGACAGTTTATTATAATGAGTGAACTAAAGAAAATGAATTTATTCTTTTCTGAGATCTGTGCATGTTATTGTTTCTAAAGCATTTATATCATTGCTACAAATAAATTTAAAAAAAGGATAGAAATTTAGGATTTTAGTAAAAAGGATTTCATAATGACAGTTAACAATATGCATCATTATGGGGAATATGGAAAAAAAAAATTTATTCATCTAATGGAAAAAATAAACAAAAAATAAAAAATAAATTGATGTAGGTATATAAACAGAAAAGAAAAGAACTAAGGGATGAAGAAAAATCAAAGTTCCAAAAATCTACTTGCTTCTGACTATAATGTGATTCGCTTTAAACAACTTTTCTACTTCTGCTAGATGTCTTTTAGAATTACCCAAATACTTAATAACATCAGTAATATTTATTTCGAATTTATTATCCATTATAAATAAATTATGTGACGTTTACTTTAAAATTGATTAAAGCATATACAGCTTTTATTTTGTGCCACCAGGGCGGATTAAATATTAATATAGCCGAAACTATAAAAACGTACAAATAAGTACTTTTGTAAAAATGGCTCTATTTATTCACGTGTTAATCTTCAAATTCAGTGATAAACAAAACGAATTATTAAATTTTATCAGACATTTTTGGTCATGAATCCGCCAAAAAAAAAATCAAATCGTTATATCAAATGCGAGAATAATATTTTATTTCTCAGTAAACCTTTAAACACCAAATTTCGAATATTAAAAAATAAAGACATCATATCTTTAAATGTTATTTAAGAAAAGATATAATTAATCATAAATTGTAAAATGAATTTTTTTTTACATGATATTTTTAATAGCCTGGCCTAATCGCAAAATGCAGTGTCCCTGAAATGCGGGGCTAAATTTTTACAGCAAATTTATGTTAAAATAAGTAATTCTAAGATGTTTTACTCTTCTTTGAACACGGTCCGACCGAATAATCGGTTCCGGTTACTTTCATCAAAATAATTACGTTCGGCGAAATAAAAACCGACGTTAGACATCACTACATATTAATTTGAATACTCCTAAAGAAACTTTTCAAAAAAAATATTAATAGTTTTGTTACGGAACAAAAATGTAAAGTTATAAATATGCACGTAAATAGTTATAGCACAAGAGTAGAAGAATAAAACCAGAAGCATAACCCAGAGGTGTGGTGCCTATATGTGTCTACCGACGGATTCGTGACCTTGGTTCCAAGTAAAAGATGATATTTTATTGCTTTTTCGCAGACATAGGTACCTAATTATTTATATATTTACGGTTTTGTTTAAAAAAAACTGTTTTACTATCATGCAAGCACAATTTTAAAATAGAGTAATTAAATGAAATGTCATATTGAACCCGATGCGTAAGAAAGAATTCGCTGTAAATCTTCCAACACTCGAGACTGTACAGCACTGACCGTTTCAGGATAGAATCCCAGGTTAACCGAGAACCGAGCTCACAAGAATGAGTAAAGTTTATAATGGAGAGTTATATTTCTGGTTATTTATTTATTCTTGGTTTTATTTATTATGGTTTTATATTATAATAGCGACTTGTATGCGCGTCAAGTTGCATGGACCAACTTACATTTTTGTAACTTTTTCAACGCCAATCGTTTGTTCTACGTTTGTACCTGACGCCTGCAAAATTTCAGCGTTTGTACCGAAAAAATAAAAAAGTTATTAGCAAAAGTCACTAATAAATGTACACTACTGACCAAAAGTAAAGCAAATAAGTAATTTTAATATTAAACTTAGTCGCTTTACTTTTTGGCCAGTAGTGTACATTTATTAGCGACTTTTGCTAATAACTTTTTTATTTTTTCAGTACAAACGCTGAAATTTTGCAGGCGTCAGGTACAAACGTAGAACAAACGATTGGCATTAAAAAAGTTAAAAAAAATGTAAGTTGGTCCATGCAACTTGACGCGCATGCGGACTTTGGCTATTTATTTGTATGTGTTAAAATATGTTTTTGTGAATTTAACATAAAATTTGCTGTATGAATTTTACAGCGTATTTCAAGAACACGCCGTAAATGTGTATGTTTTTTAAACAATAGCAGAATATTGGCAATTAGTATTTGAAAACAAAAATAAGGAAGTTGTATGAACATAGAGGAAAAAAAGGCATTTTTATTTATAATTCTTATTTATAATTTATGTAATTATTTGTGTTGAGAGGCAAAAATAAAAAGTACAGTGAAACCTGGCCAATTTAGACTGGTTGCCGGCGTCACGAAGACAAGCGCGTTTCGTAATGCTTCCGTGCAAAAGTAGACAATTGGGCTTTTGAATGAAATTTTTTTTGTCATAAATGGAAAGATCGTATATAAGTTTTATAACAAAACTATTTTTCTTTTTTTTATTTTCGTTATAATTCAAAAGTTATATCAAATTAAAAATAAATTTTTGTACCCAGTTCCGAGAACGCGCCGACATTTCCCGAACATAATGTGACGTCATAATGTTTTAGTCAATACATATGTAGAAGCCATTGATAGTATACTGCGTATATACATTTTACCATTATGACGTCACAACTGTCAAAAACAATTTTAGTGCGTTTGCAGTCACGTGATTTTTTTTAATATTTTATCAATTTTAAATTGCTTATAATTAATTTAAAAAAAGTTTTTTGAAAGTTTTTCGCATCGATTATCAATATTATTTATAATAAAGTTTTAAAATACAATAAAAAAATCGATAATTATATTTTTTTCAAAAGCCTAATTGAAGATGGGTTTTGCTGTAATAATTGATTTTATATCCAGCCTTCTCGTACTATCGTGTGTTCACTTGTTTTTAATTTTTCGTTATAAAAACGACTACAACAGTATTCTTGCCAATGGTAGTGTTTCTAAAATAAAACTGACCTCTTGTTAAGAGTTGCCTGTGGGGCTGTAAGTGTATTATAATAATGAATAAACTATTAACAAAGTCAACTTTTAACGAGAGCTCTTCACTATTAATTTATTAACACAACAAAGTAATATGCCATATTTGTATAAATGCGTCGAAATAGAATATTAATATAAGTGTATAAATATTGTATGAATAATGATGAGCGAATGTTTTTTTTTTTTGTCAAACAAAACACTGTTTGAAACAAATGAATGTGTTTTTAATTTTAGTTCGAAATAAGACATCTGAAATAAATAATTCGGTAAATTGTGAATTATTACTAAGGTGTAATGAAATATTTTTTCGACGAGCTGTGGTATTACGTTAAAACGAGGGGTAGCGAGTTTTAAGTCACACAAGTCGATATATCATTGCGCCTGAGATATATACTAAATTTTTTGCAGTACTGCCTATAAAATAGCTGTTTTTCACGTCATTTTTAGGATATTTTTTAAAAAATTGACATTTCACTTGTACAGAAAACTTCACTTTTAATAGCAGTACTAATGATTGATGTAGCGCGACTACTTTTATTTTATTTTACAGTACTAGTGTTAAATGGGGTCATTTTTCAACCGCTATATATACATAAAGAGTACCTAGCTATTTTACAGGGATGTGTGCAAAAAATTATTTATAAACCTGAAACAAAATTAGGCATGAGAGCCATCGATGAGAACGGCTGAACTCGTAGTATCCTAATGTGAGAACTGGTGAAGATATCAACTGGATGATCAATTTATTAAAAATAGCAGTTGATAGTCTTAACTGAAAAAAAAAATTGGTTGTCTGTAAAGTCGGTTTACGGACGATAGTTTTACATGATAACGTATTCCGTAATACATAACCTAAATTTTAGTAGCTGTCAAACTTGGGCCGAAGCCTACTGCGCTCTCGCTTGCACGCACAGGGCTGGTTTATAAGACGTTATCACATCAAAAAATGAGTTGTATTATTTTGAACTAAAAATATAAAAACTAAGTAATAAAAATTAAGGTAGCTAAACAAATTAATTTTAAAATTAATCACTGCTGTTTACCACTTTTAATTAACATTTTATAATTTTAATAATGCAATACTCCAAGAATGCTTTAATTATTTTATAAAGAAAATAATATTTTCCAGTATTTTTCAGACAAATGACTGAATAAAGTAAAAAGTGCAAATTTTAATATTTTTTTTCTTTCTCAAAAAGAGACAATCTTTTTATCTAAATAATATTATTGTATTTTTTATATTCAGTGGTGTAGTTTATAAACAATTCAAAATATTTATACAAGACTTGCCTTTTTAGCATTATAGTGCCATTTATTATACCTTTTTTATAAGAAAGCCAAATTTATTTTACCTACCAATAGTGTTTCATTGTTCGCTACAACGGAAAGAGATGTATCTTTTCACTACACGAGTATTGTAGATACATAGGTTTGCCGCCCTCCCTACTCCCTGCAAATGACCTTTTTTTTAACAGTCTAGCTTAAAAAAATTTGTCGTGTGCGCAATTGAAGAGCAAAAAAAAAATTGGTTGTCTGTAAAGTCGGCTTACGGACGATAGTTTTACGTGATAACGTATTCCGTAATACATAACCTAAATTTTAGTAGCTGTCAAACTTGGGCCGAAGCATACTGCGCTCTCGCTTGCACGCACAGGGTCAGGCGGAAAGTTTGGAACGTTACACTTTTTCGTGCGTGCAGCTGGTGTTTCATCAATTTATAAGACGTTATCACGTCAAAAAAAAAAACGAATGACCTTTTTTTTAATAACCTAACTTCTTGACAAATTTTATCGTGTGTCGGCACAAAATAGAAGAGCAAAAAAAAGATCCTTTCATTTCCACAACAAAGTCTTTTTTCGTTCGTTGTAGCTGGGTGTCATTGGATATTAAAAAGTACTAGGGAAAAAAAAATCTTACTAAGTTTTGCCGCCCTAGGCCCGGGCCTACTTGGCCTATAGGGAAATCCGCCCCTGATTACATCCTGTTGGTTCATTAGCACCATCACTATTTAATGCTTTTAGGAGGCCACTTTTTCACTTCAGAACCGAGAAGAGATGCCCTCGTTACGAACAGCCAGTGAGAATAAACCATAAAATCCTTAATTTTGATTTTCAAACACGTCGGTGAGTAAACTAAGTTCGTTGCGTCGCGCACGATATTTAAGCAGTGCTTTCTCTTTCCGTTGTAGCGAAAAATAGACCGCTTGGTGATACACGCGCCTATTTAAAAAATAAATAATGTTAAGTATAATTTCTGAAATGGAGAAATATTTGAGTCTAGAATGTCCGGTATCGCGTTTCTTTACAGAGTTTCGTGTAAAATTTACGTCACGATAAAAAGAATAGTGGCACAGTAGTGTAGTGAAAAAATTAATCGTGTAATTTACACTATACACTGCAGAAGTTAAAATTTGACGATAATAGGTTTGTTCCAAGCAACCGCGAACTGTAACAGAACCGTACAGTCTTGTTACTGAGCAAGACTGTCTTGCGCAGTATCGATTTTTGAGCTAGTGCGCAAGACAGTCTTGCGCAGTATTGATTTTTGAACTAGTGCGCAAGACAGTCTTGCGCAGTATCGATTTTTGAACTAGTGCGCAAGACAGTCTTGCGCAGTGACAAGACTGTGTATGGTTCTGTCACCGTTCGCAGAGAGGTTGGAACAGAGCTAATGTAAATCCGGCACTGCTGATCATTCATGTTTTAATTCAAAATTGTTTTGTTAGGTTAGTTTCAAGCAGCCAGAGAATGGGTAACAAAACCGTCACCGTATTGTGCCGTAGCTAAAAAGAAGCTGTTTATATCGATTTTTGAGCTGCTGCGCATGACAGTCTTACGCAGTAGTGACGGTTCTGTTACCGTTCTCTGGCTTGGCTTTTACAAAATTGAAATGACTACCCGTTTCAGCGATACCGGTCAATAATAATAATAATTGATATGGCTTTTACTGTGTTCTTTTTTAATGACAGTAAAGTTACAACACCCAGTGGCGTAACAATAAGGTTGCAGAACGGACAAAATGCAACGGGCCTCCGGCTCGAATAATCCGTAAGCACAGGAGAATCCTAATATTTAGTAAAATTTATTAGTTTTGTATTCAATTAATTTAAATTAACTGCTAAAATATATACACAAATTAAACAAAAAAAATGTATAACGTTGGTTGAGGTTATTTACATTGAAGGAATGCCCCATCCAATGAATTTGCCACGGGCTTCAAACGGTATAGTTACGCCACTGACAACACTAGTGTTCAAAAGTAGTGCACTTGATTTTGAGACTACGGTAGGAGACTATATTATGTAATAATATAAGAATGATTTACAATGCAAAATTTGAAACTCAAGGTTTATTTTTGTTTACCACAAGAACTGTTCTGAACTACAATATTAAACGATTTAAAATTAGACTTAAATTGTTTAGAAATTCCAAATGATAATATACCAGAATAGATATACATTATATTTTTTTGCACACCTATGTAGAATAGCTGCCTGTATTATCGATAGTAAAAATACTAAAATGCGTGAGGCAAAACCATGTACTTTTATTCTCTAGTGAGCATAGGAATAAAATCGCAATCGAACCATTAGAGTGCAAAGATATATTTCTGTCTTTTTTTCATTGGCGTAAACAAGCACGGGGGACCCGGCTTAAGAAATTTTTAATTTGCCCCTTCCTGGGCGAAAATCTGGGTACGCCCATGTTAACGTCATAGAAAAAGACAAATTATGCAAGTACATCGACCAATCGTATCATCGTCATAATCAATAACCCCCCTCAATTGTACATTGCATTCTCTCTTAACTTCTGCTTTAAGTGCCATTCATTTATTTACGTCATGTTGAAAGACCCCCCCCCCCCTACTGCATATCACACTTCGTCGTAATCAATATCCCCCTGAATTGTACATCACATTCTCTCTAACTTCTGCTTTAAGTGCCATTCACTTATTACGTCACGTTGAAAGATAACTGTTTGCTGTGTTTTGTTAGTGTTTTTTTTTCAAAAGATTCAAAACAAAAGACTCAACAATTGTTAACAAATGCTTGTTACCAGTAATTAGTAAGTTGTGATCTGGAACTGGTGACATCTCGTGTGTTTTTTCAGTACCTGTTCAAACCATTGTTTTAAATGTTGTACAGTTCAGAACGGTTAAATTTAGGTGTAGCAAAACTTTTATGGAGATTTTTTTTTAATTCACGTATCGACATCTGATTACTGTGTAAATATTTTTCGTAGATTTTCATTTAGTTTACAGAATTACAGATTTTTTATTTTTTTAGGTGTAAAGATACTAATGTTGCATAATATGTTAATTATTTTATAATTGTTTAATTGTGATAAAAACAAGTCCTCAGAAACAATACAATTTTCGTCATATACATGAGAAAACAATTGAACTGATTTTTGAATTTTATTATTTCGAAATATAGTAACAACAGAAAACATGCTACAGCAATAATAATACGCTGCAATGTAAAATAATAGTATATTAGTACACCACAAGAGTCGAAAGTGTGATATTCTTGCCCTGCACGCCATGATGGCACAAAGGGCAACATATTACACTTTCGGCCAGTATGGTGTATACTGTTTTTCTTCATACCTCGGTCGTAAGCACGCTTATTAAATACATTAATTAATTAAATACATAAAAACACAGATAAATTCCAAGCAAGAAGCTTTGAGGTTATACATGAATGACAGCTGTTCGCGACTATTATCTAAAATGTAATAGGGTTGCTATGGAAACGACATCTAAACAACATTTGCTTGGTTGTTTTTACTTTACTACTGCCCGAACGTACGAACTTCCCGTATTGGTGCGTGTAATCCCACCAAGGAGTAAATGTTGGACTTTCTGTCTTACAATTGATGCCGAAAGTATGCACTTTCGATCGAAGTATGAAGAGAATGCATTTAAATTTAAAAATTGCATACTTAATTTGGGAATCATAGCGAGATTGATAATCAACAATAATGATTTCATAAAAGTTTTTACGGCCATACTAACCGATATAATATGGTCTAACTTCTTTATTTAATTACTGTGAAATAATGTATACCGGTTAAATTATTCGTTTTAGAATTAAATTTATGTATGTAACAACTCTTTAATAACCTAACCTTAAAGTGTATAGCTACTGTTTATTGCTACATTGTTGTTACGTCGCTATAAATCCCTAGGGTAACATTGTTTCAGAAATAAATTTTTCTGATATTGCGATGTAACAATGGGTATTTCTTAACAATGTAGCAATAAACAGTAGAGCTACACTTTAAAATTATTAAATTTATGTTTAGAATTTATCAATAATCAAGACACTGTATATGACTGAAATTTAAATGTTATAGAATATTTTAATTTTTTATATATATAAAATTGTATAAACGCTACAAACGTGCAGATTGTAAATGCATAAATAAGGTTAAAATTATTTTGTATGTATGTTTGAATATTTATTCGTTTTTTAGTTAACTTAAATATGGTCAATCCTAAAACAAAACACTGTTTTGATTTTAACGAAAAAGGTGAATGAAAGCAGACAATTCGAATGCCGATTTTAATTGACCCACCGCTTCCAGCTTCCGGTGCAAAGAAGGATCTTTAGTACCTTTGCAAGAAAAAGAAAATTAAGTAAAATGTGCTCCAAAATTATCAGTGACAAGATGTTATGCCGATGGCAAACATAGAACACAACATTGACTGAATGTTTTGTGAATTATAAACGCTCGACAAGGCAATTAGTAGGTACACTTGTTATTTTAATTTTGTCAGTGTTTTTTCTTTCCGAATCAATATTTAAATGTTTGATAAATATATTTTATTTAATAAGAAAAATCGCAGGTTTGTGAACAAAAGTTATATTTATAAATGTACGACGTTTCGTCTATAAATTTAGACTTTATCAAGTACAATATGAAAATTATTAATTTATAGACGAAACGTCGTACATTTATAAATATAACTTTTGTCCACAAACCTGCGATTTTTCTTATTAATTATTATCGATGGACACGATATCTAATAGATACTTTATTGAAGTGAAAACTTCTTTAGCGGCGTTGTACACTTTTTTTGTAATGGGTAAAAAATGTTAAACTCGCGTCAGGACACGTGACCTGATCGAAAATTCGTAAGACAAAATTCGTAAGACGAAAACTTTTGTACACTTTTTTTTGTAATGGGTAAAAAATGTTAAACTCGCGTCAGGACCAGGGCTGCCAGATTTCTCTCCTCAGAAATCCGTCGGTAAGGCGAAAAGTGGTGGGGGAAGTGGTCTGAAAAATCCGTTTCCATCCGTTCGCCCGGTTCACCCATTAATGCAATGAGTGTGAGAGAGATAGAGAGTAAAGTGAAGTATGCGGTACCATAAACGACACATCGACGTGTTTCCACCTTCATTATGGCTTTATTATTAACATTATTAAATTAATTTCGTATAAGACGTTGAATTTACTTTTACTTACAAACAGACTTTAAATTGAATAGAAATGATTCATTTTTTCACATCCAATGAATCGATTATTTCGTAGATTTTTCACATTTTTATGAAATAAAAATATTATATTGACTGTTAGAATGTTGCGATAGTAACAAACGCGGCAGTACAATCAGTTAAATCCTCAATGTGTTCCGTAAATCCGTGTAACTCGAAACACTTGACTCCAGTTGTGTGAAAAAAACGCATCAGACAAAGATAGCGAGTCGATATTCATCGATGTAGGTGTGTGTTTCGCGAACACATTGTTTCATACACTCTCTTATCTTTTTCTACCCAAATAGAGAGAGGAGTAGGACAGAGGTAGTGAAAGAAACGTGCTCAGATATGCTCGAATGTGCTAAAAATACCCGAATGTCCCCAAATTATCGATTATCCAGTGAAGTTTGAATTTATATGTAGTAAAAAAGGTAAAAAATTCGGAAAAGTCAAAAAATCCGTTAAATCCGTTCAGATCATGAAATCCGTTCCATTATCCGTTCAAATTTATTTCTACTCGAAAAATCCGTTTGAAACGGAAAAATCCGTTCATCTGGCAGCCCTGGTCAGGACACGTGACCTGATCGAAATTTCGTAAGACGTTAATATTCAAGTTTTCACTTCTGCCGGCACTCCCAGAGTGCAATTTTTTTATTTTACCAAAGCGTTCTAAGCGCAATTATTATACTCACTATGCTTTGTCTATAATAATAAGTGAATAATACACTGTTAAAGATTGATATGAAAATAATATGAACTCTGTTCCGACCTCCCTGTCAGTCTTGCGCTAAAGCAAGACTGTTTAGTATCAGCTTTGTGCGCATGCGTCAACTTTGCACTGTTTTGTGGCTTAAAGAACGGTTCGAGAACTGTTCAAATCTCGGTTGGAACACGTTTTAACTACTGCGCATGACTGTCGCGATAATATTACCGTTTGCAGAGAGGTTAGAATATAGATATAAAAACTAATGTGCAATCTGCCTCACAGCTGGACTGTATCGAATAGACCTTAGAAATTAAAACAAAAAAGTGTAGGTATCTGTTCTTACCATAGAGATATTAGACTAGAGTACGCGAGTGAGCCGTGAAAGTGTCTGCCATTCAGAGAGAGAAAAGTTCCTATCTCTATGGTAACTAAACAATGCTGATTTGAGTAAACAAATATCTGGTTTTCTGCAGCGTTCTCTCTCTTAACTGAGGACACTTTCACTTATGGCAAGCATACGAACTGTAATTACTCTATGGTTTAATTATCTCTATAGTTCTTACGATTCACCATATTTGAGTAAATTTTATCTGTATGTTCATTAATATCTACCAATTAATTTATTGTAAGTAAAAAAGGCATAATATTAGTTAGATTTTGTATGACAATGAAAAACAATTATAAATATACCTTATCTACCTATATTCATGTTGTATAAAAATATTTGATGAAAAAACTTTTTTATAATTGTGACTGAAATAAACTAATATAAAAAAAATGAAATATTTAAATCCATTTGAAAATTATCCTATTTCACAAAATAGCCGAAATCTGGGAGAAGGGATGAGGGTATGGTTTACAACAAAGTCTGTAAGCGCTGCATCACTTACTGTTACAAAGATAGACCCGTTCGAAGTGGTTTTCTGGAAAGTCTGGAATACGCATCGGATGCATTCAAAATTCGGTGTACAGATGGAAAATGACACGCTGAATTCAATGAGCGCACCCGGAGGTCTGTATCTATAACCGTTTCGGAGATAGAGGCGTTTGAACGTCGTTTCTGTGTTTAGAATTACTTCAAATGCCCACCGAACCAAATGTTGAGCTTATTTTTTGATTCGGAGTGTCATTTCGTGTTAGTATGAGCCGTCTGGACCTGAAAAGCGAGTTATTAGAAAATCTTGAAAATCGACTAAAAACGCGATTTTTCCCATAGTATAGCCTTAGTTTTTTTTGATTTTTTTAAGACAATTTTGGACAATGTCTCCGATCCGATTCAAATTCGGCAGGCTTATGTAAAATGACACGCTGAAGTCACCGAGCCCCTCCGTTGCTTCGTATCACTTACCGTTTCGAAGATAGACCCGTTCGAAGTGGTTTTCTGGAAAGTCTGGATTACGCATCGGATGCATTTAAAATTCGGTGTACAGATAGAAAATGACACGCTGAATTCAATGAGCGCACCCGGAGGTTTGTATCTATAACCGTTTCGGAGATAGAGGCGTTTGAACGTCGCTTCGGTGTTTAAAAACACTTTAAATGCCCACCGAACCAAATGTTGAGCTTATTTTTTGATTCGGTGTGTCATTTCCTGTTAGTATGAGCCGTCTGGACCTGAAAAGCGAGTTATTGGAAAATCTTGAAAATCGACTAAAAACGCGATTTTTCCCATAGTATAGCCTTAGTTTTTTTGTGATTTTTTTAAGACAATTTTGGACAATGTCTCCGATCCGATTCAAATTCGGCAGGCTTATGTAAAATGACACGCTGAAGTCACCGAGCCCCTCCGTTGCTTCGTATCACTTACCGATTCGAAGATAGACCCGTTCGAAGTGGTTTTCTGGAAAGTCTGGATTACGCATCGGATGCATTTAAAATTCGGTGTACAGATAGAAAATGACACGCTGAATTCAATGAGCGCACCCGGAGGTCTGTATCTATAACCGTTTCGGAGATAGAGGCGTTTGAACGTCGCTTCGGTGTTTAAAATCACTTCAAAAGTCCACCAAACCAAAAGTTGAGCTTATTTTTTGATTCGGAGTGTCATTCCGTGTTAGTATGAGCCGTCTGGACCAGAAAAGCGAGTTATTAGAAAATCTTGAAAATCGACTAAAAACGCGTTTTTTCCCATAGTATAGCCTTAGTTTTTTTGTGATTTTTTTAAGACAATTTTGGACAATGTCTCCGATCCGATTCAAATTCGGTAGGCTTATGTAAAATGACACGCTGAAGTCAGCGAGTCCCTCCGTTGCTTTGTATCACTTACCGTTTCGAAGATAGACCCGTTCGATGTGGTTTTCTGGAAAGTCTGGAATACGCATCGGATGCATTCAAAATTCGGTGTACAGATGGAAAATGATACGCTGAATTCAATGAGCGCACCCGGGGGTCTCTATCTATAACCGTTTCGGAGATAGAGGCGTTTGAACGTCGCTTTAGTGTTTAAACACACTTCAAATGGCCACTGAACAAAAAATTGGGCATATAAAAAAATATAAATCGCGTCAATAAATGTTTCACATCAAAAGCGGATATAAGGAATCGGGTTATTAATACCATTGAAAGTGAAACCAGTCTATGAAAAAATGGCACATATATTTATGTACTTACTGTATTTTACATTTTTATTTATAATGTTTTGCATACTGTTTTTTGAAATGTTGTTACTAAACTTAATGCTAACTTAACCTTATAAGTTCATATCGCAGAATTTTTTACTTGTATTTTTGAATTTTTTAAATTTATTTTATATATATTTTCATTATATATAATATTATTTCTGTAAAAACGTATGTTACTTTTATTATTTTACATTTTTTTTTTACTTTATTCAAAATATTGAGGCAATCTTTTTCTTTAATACATTTTTCAGACATGCCTAGTTGAATTATATTTGAAACTTTATACAGCTTCCTCTTTGAAGAGAGCATAAAAACGTCAGATTAGGATCAAAGCTCCACGATCATGAAAAAATATTTCAAACGGGAAGGAAAAAACCGAACAGTTCCAAATATAGTCCAAGCAAGCATGTTCCAAGTTAGTGATTTACAAATTTTACAATCATCTATCAGTGTCTTCATTAAACCAAAAAGATACACAATTTATTTTCTCATAAATGTATATAAAAAAATCACTTTGATGACATTCTCAATTGTTCTCGGACCGTTCTCTCGATTAACCAGAATAGGCTATTTGGCTCTTATTTTTAAATACATCGTAGTATTCAGTTCACAGGAATTTTATTTCGTTTAATAGCACTCTTTAAATATGTAAGTTGGCGCGAAAATACGAGCCGCCATTTTATCTACTATCACGTCCGGTGACGTCATTCTTGTAGTACACAAACAAATGCAAGTAAGTTGGTACCATTTACACGAAGTTTGTTTCGTGTTTACTCACGTGTTCTTATAGGTGTATGTGTTTACTACAAAACTGATGTCATAAAGCGACAGCGTTTTTTGACAGGCCAAAAAATTGCAATTTTAAAGAAATAATACATCAACCTCGTGTTTTTGTGAATACAAACAGATAGTTTCCGATTTTTTATTCGACAAATTATTGAATTCACATAATTTAATCATTTATTTCTTATAGCGTCAAATACCCTATTTTGATGTCTAGCGTGTCAAACAGTGAAATGATATATCATTTTGACACAATATAATGCGCCAGCGCCATCTGTTGTTGGCAGATGAAGTCTGCCTGGAAACAGTCTTTGAACATTCGCTGATACTAGAAAAGCATTAAAGCTTGAGTTTACAGTGTGCTTATTTTGTTATCAATGCCGCAACTCCTAAAAAAGACACTTTGCCCACGCTTTTCTTTTTAAATTAAATAAGTATTTCATTTGTCGCAGTAGTAGACTAGCATTCCATATCTAGACTTCGTTGGTAAGAAATCGTCAATCAGCGTAATTTTTTTATATTTCCCGTTTTTTAACGATAAAACAGGAAGAAAATCCTCAATGTCAGACGTGGAAATGAAACCAATTAGTTTTTATAGAAACAAAAATATAGAATTTGGCTGCCATATGTCCCGGATATCGTCAAGGAAACAACATAACCTCATTTATGATGAAATTATTGCATCAAGAATTAGCCTTTAAAATTGTGCGCGCTATTGAAATTACATCATTCACAAGGTGATGCGATTTTGTTGACGATGACAAACAATCGAATGCATGTGCTGCCAATGTGTAAAAAATACAGATCGCTGCCTGCTACTTAAAAGAAAGAAAAAAAAAACAAAACTGGAATGAATGAAATAATATCAATAATAAGTTATAGAATTTATAAGATAACGGTTAGTAATTTACAAATTTTTCGACCACACGGCATGGTCGCATAAAAACAAATGAAAAACAACTTCCATTTTTTTTAAAAACTTCAATAGATTACGCCGGTTTAAAAAAAATTCTAAACCGATGTAAAATCAAATTGTGTATGCCTTATAAAATAACAAAAGCAAAAAAAATCTTTTGTAACATATAAAGGGTAAATGGGTAAAAATTAAAATTTAAGTGTAAAACATCAGCTCAGGCTGCAATTTTTGCAATTACTACTGTCTCTAAAAAAAATTTTCACTAAATTTTCAAAATGTCTAAAAGTGAAAAAAAAAGAAAGTTTTTTTAACTTATAGACAGTTATATAAAAAGTAGTGAAATTTGTTCACATGTAAAATAGAAAGTGTAGCAGACTCCCAATTATCCAGTTTGCGGATAACCGTGCCCGCATTCACAGTAGCACTCATGTATTTTCAGCTTCCCCTTCATCAACATTTTGTGGCGCTCATAGACCAATCAGAAAAAAACTTTATTTGAGGTTAAACGTTCGTATTTTTTTATTGGCTGAGCAGCGTAAAAGACACTTTGCATGAGAAGTAGGGACTAAAAACTTGAAAATGCGTGAGTAAAATCAATTGAAAATAGGTGTTGAAAACATAAGCCCGACTGTAACTGGTTCAATTGGCTTTTAATTAAGCGTGACGTCAGCGTTCAGTTTTTATCGAATTTGATTTAGCGTTATTCATCATCCAGTTGACGATCTACTGCATGTTTGATCCGAAAGTTGTTAATTTCGAAGAATTCGACAGACCCAGTTGATCCGAATCTTCTTGGTTTCCGGGCTTGTATGCCGCGGTCCATTGGTATTACTACCTGACGTTTCGTCTACAACTGCGGTAGACATTCGTCAGGTAGTAATACCAATGGACCACGGCATACAAGCCCGGAAACCAAGAAGATTCGCATCAACACCGGCCATGAAAGCCTACACACTTAGACCCAGTTTAATTTCGTGGTTCAAGTGGTTAACGTTCTATCTTACCGATTTGTTTGGAAATAGACATAATATTCTGCCACAATTCAAGTAATGATAGATCTTTTAGGTCGCAGTGTCTTCGTTCGGACTCTTTCCACTTAACTCGATAATCTTACAATTTAAGTGGGTCTGGCAAATACTAAGAAATTGAGATAAAAAGGAGCGGTATTCCTAAAACGGGAGCTGAATTTGCCTAGCGATTTTATTGCTTCGATTAGAATTTCTGAAGATTTTTTCAGCCGAAATTTAAGTACAGTAGAACCCCGATTATCCGAGGTAACATGGGGAACACCCTACTTGGATAACTGAAAACTCGGAAAATCCGGATTTATTTTTTATTCATTAAAAAAATAAACACAAATGTACTTTAAACGGTTTAGAAACGTTTTTACCATGTAAATATTTTTATTAATAAATTATTTTATCGCCCCGACGATTTTAAATGGAAATATGTACATTACATACTACATTTTAGAAGCTCGGTTAATACGGATATTGGGCCTTTAGTAGCTCGATTAATCCGGATCATAGACGCGCGTATCTTCATTAGATATTGGCTCGGTTAATCCAGAGCTCGGATAATCGAGGTTCTACTGTATTTAAATTATGGCATCACGTTCTGAGTTCTCAAAACCTGATAAAAATGCTGCAGGTAATGATTTTCGGTTGATTTTAGAGACAGTAAGAATAACCTGCAGGGCCAACAGTTCAAGACAATAACTTTTTAATAATAAAAAATATAATCAAAAAGTTAAATATTTAGAAAATAAATAAATAAATAAACATAATAACACAAGTATTAGTAACATTGCACGCAAAACATAAATTGTCATGGCTCACAAAAACGAAAAAAAAAAAACATTTTATGTATATTACTCACAAAATCATTTGTCATGTCCGAAACAGCCCGCCTAATGTAGTCCAGATTAATATTAAAAATTTCATCATGTCATGTTTTCGATACTGTACTGCATAAAACAAAAGACAAATATACAGAAGTCGTCACATAGCCTTCGATTGTTTTGTGAAAATTTGAAACAAATTAATGACGATGAATCATTTTTGTAAACTGATAACTGGCAATTAATGGAATCATTAGATCGAGACAGGTCGAGACAGACAAAATGTCTGTAGAATTATTCGGAATGCTAAAAACAATTCACACTCGAAACTTTACAAATCAACTTTCCAATTTTTTATGTATCTTAGGTGCAGTGGTGAGTGAATATACATAAAATTTCGAGAACAGTCAAAATTATCAATTTTTACACATTACCAGCATGAAACAAAATAAAAGATGAAATAGTATTTATATAACTATACGATCGTGTATATTGTCAATAATTAATAATAATACCATCTAATAATAATAAAAAAATAATATAACCTAAATAAAAACAAAGGGCAAAATAATTACAAACTATTTTCATAATGAATGATTTCACTTAATACGTAATTCATTATAATAATAATTACTTAAAATTATAAATATTTTGTCAAAATAATTAAAATAAGTTTGTGTATAAACGCAATAATGTATACAATCTTATATAAAGAGATGAGCTTGATTTATCAGCTTGTGAAATTTTTTTAAATGAAAAATGGCAATGGCACCAAAAGTTTTCGTTTTTGAATGATCAATTTTACTGGCCAAACACTCAAAAAGTTTCATTTTTACCGATAATTCATTTGTTTAGCCATACAAGGCGAGTGCGCATGATTCGATTACCAGCACACTCTAGCGGATGTTTTCAATAACAAATTAACATCTAATTGGCATACACAAAGGTGTATAGAAAAATATATTAACAAAAAAAACAGCGGTAAACAATGTATAAACTTTAAACATAAAAAGTTGTTTTTATTATTTAACATGATTATCACTTAACCATTAACGGAATCATGCAGTTGCTATCAAAAAATTCCGCTAGAGTGCTCATATATGAGTTCTACTAGAGTGAAGCTAATTAACAGGAAGCCGCCATTTTAAATGGAAAATACAAAATGGTAATTTTGATCACAAAAGTATAAAATTACCAAAATTTACTTGCTAACCATGCCGACGAATACAAATTTTAGGTAGGTACAGGAAGTCATTCAAAATGGCGGCAACCAATCAGCGATCGACAGTGCGGTATGCATTTTAAGTTCTAGTCTTCCCACGTCAAATATCTTTGACTATAAAAAAATATCATGCACACCGTTTGTAGATGTGTTTCTAATATGAGACAAGGTAGACTCGTATGTTTTTTTTTAAGATTGTTATGACACCTGCCACTAGATGTGCTCGTGCTGCCACACAATATATTGATATATTGAACGCTTCACACAATCTGTATAATATTTTTTTATAGTCGAAGACATTGCGTTGTTTTTTTCCTAAAGCCTGTTCGAAACTCACAAGAGCTGTTGACATTAATTTGTGCAGATATTTTTACAGGTCTTCATCTGGAACAGACAGTAGTTAAAAAACAAAATGCTGAGGACATCCTACAACTTCCCGAAAACTCGATAAAATTTCCAAGATGTAATTTTAGATTAAATATCAAACGTAACTAATATATATCTACCGTTAAAAATAAACTTTCATCGTGTTCAAAAAACATAACCTATGTAGCCACTTTAGAATCGATAAAATAGAAAAAAAAAAAATTATGTAACAAATAAATAACTGAATAGTTCAGTGTTGCATTTCATTTCATTTAAAAGATAAAATTAATCATTTTTAATTGGTTAAAAACATTCAACTAGATTTTGATTTGAAATACAATTGGCATTTTACATTTATTTTATGAAAATATCCAAAACAGTTTTAAAATTTATCTTAAAAATATATAAATATAAATAACACTGGTACAGTTCAGACACGGAGATGTGTTCTGTAGTCACTTTTTACGTAGAATATTGTAAATTAGCCGTTTCTTCGGACACGGTTCGTCTTGATTTGCGGGAAATGATCTTCGTTCGGCTTGCCTCAGTATATCTTTTGAAATATAATGTATTTGTACATAAAATGTAAAATATTTATTATTAAAAATTATATTTTCATCATTTCTTTTTTAATTTGCACACAATGTCTCTTGTTAAAAATAATTATTATCAATTGTCTTGAAATTACGGAGAACATTCCACTAGAGAGTCACGTGTCCTCTTTTGTTTTTATCCGTCAGGTGTTTTGTTCTCAATTCATTTTTAACAATGAAAAACAGTAGAACTAACTAAAAACAGTTTTTCATTCAACAAATGAAAAACTACAAATATTACAGCATAATATAACTAGCACTTGTTTTTCATTAAAAATAAAATAATAATAAATGGCGCGAAAATGTTTCATCATAATAACTATAATACAAGAATAAGTAATAAAAATTTAAAACTTTTTTGTCATAAGTGTGAAAGTTTAACTTGTGTGTGTTTTTATTTTTTTTTTATTAATATAAAATATTTAGTTTTTACTATCACTGCTATTGGGGTTGGGGATTATGTGGTAAATTTGGCGGTGGTCCCTGCAACAGAAAAAAAAAATAATAATAAAATAAATGAATAACACAAACCGAGAAATTTGTTAGTTTGTTTTTTTCTTAAATTAAGGTAGATACAGATTTGCAACAGAATACAGTAGAACTGATGTATTTTCAATCTGTCGACAGCAAATATTATCAAGTACTGTTTTTTTTTCTCCGTTTTTTTTACAGCATTATAATTAAAATCAAAATAATCATTTTGTAATTAATAATTAAACACAACACAAAATCAGTTGGAAAATTTTGTAAATATACACTGAGCAAATGTAAATACTTGTAAATATAAAATTGTAAATAAAAATTTCTACTTCTACTTCAATCTGTCGTGGCTAATCGATTAATATATTTTCAACTTCTCCTTCATCCTCACTTCGTAACAACCATCGAACAATCAGAAAAAACCTTTATAAATTTAAGATTAAACGCAATCAAACGTATTTTTACATTCAAGGAGACACTTCGCGAAAAGAAGTAGGAAGTAAAAACATAAAAATATACGAATAAAATCAGTTGAAAATACACGAGTGCCAATGGCCAATAGCGAACACAAATAGCCATGTGAAGTGCCACCATTATATTGTAAATCTGCACAATTAGTTAATAAACTGAAAATAGACAGAGACTTACGGGTATGGCTGGATAATGCGTAGAGGGTAGCATATGATGCTGAGCTGCTGTGGCAAGTTTGGGCCCATCTTCCGCTTTTTCTTCCTCCCTTCGTTTTAAACAAGCGGCTTTTGGATTTAAGTTCCGCTCTGCAAGATAACATGAGGTATTAAGTGTCAGTTAAACGTAGAAAATTTTTAAAAGAGAACATTTTATACTATTCGATATCAAAACATTACAAACGGATAGGTTACGATAAAGCCGGTCATTTCAATTAGAGATGCACGAAAATTCGGTTCACAGTAGGTAACACCGAATATCAGAAAGTTTTACCGAACTTTAGATTCGACCGAATGTATGAATACTGGTTACCGTAATTATTAATATTGTACTGATGTAAAAGTTAGTAGTACTAGTAGTCGCCAAGTGGTCGAAATTCGACCGTAATTCATTAAATTTTAAAGTTAGAACGTTATTGAGGTTCTAATATGGATTTCTCCCGAATCGATTTTACCTTTGTTAATTCGTACACATCGTGACGATAGATATATTGTGCACTTCCCCTCATTAAAACGAAGAGAACTGTGTATGTTTTATCACAATGTGTGCGAGTTAACATACTCAAATCGGTACCACACTCTTTTTCCTTCCCGTATTCATACATGATTTATTTTTGTTTAGTGAAAAGATGATGGCAAAATCCACATTTGGTGCATCGCTAATTTCAACGCTATTCTACCAACTAGAGCTGTAAAAGTAACGAGAAATTGTGTACCCGTATGTATTCGTTACTTAAAGAACCAGTACCCGTTACTTTCGTATCGTTACCTTACTCGTTACTTTTCATACGACATACAATCAGTGGTGTTGTCGAGCTGGAACGCTCCGGAACGTCGTTCCGGTACTTCCTTTTTGGACAGGAACGCGTTCCGGAACTAAAGATGATTTCTGATAACGAGAATTCAAAACAATGAAAAAAATAATGTAAATCTTACTTTAGGATTTTATTAACGTAATTTGTTTTTTTTTTTTTCAAATCGACATAACAATTGAAAAAATTTGTAACAATGTGCCAACAAATAGAAAAATTCCAAACAATGAAAAAAATAATGTAAATCTTACTTTAGGATGTTATTAACGTAATTTGTTTTTTTTTTTTTTCAAATCGACATAACAATTGAAAAAATTTGTAACAATGTGTCAACAAATAGAAAAATTCCAAACAATGAAAAAAATAATGATAATCAAATTTGGGAGCGTTCCGGTAAAAAAAAAATTAGCACAACACCACTGCATACAATCATGTATAACAGCATCAAGAAGTGTATGTTCTCTGGCATCAAGCATGTACCATCGCATCGAGGCGCGTCGCATACGTGATACGGTATGACTTCGTTCGTATAACGTATAACCGCATCAAACGAGTCGAACTGACATGGATACGACAAACGCGAGTAACGAAATGAATTTCTAAGTAACGATTCGTTACTTCGAGGCAGACGATGTACCCGTTACTCAGTAACGACTACATACGGTTTGTTACAGCTCTACTACCAACCTCTGACTTGCTGTTCGAGTGTCATAATAACTTCCACAGCCATGTTAAGTATCCCGAGCTTTGTTTGTGGCTTGTCCGTTTTCAGATGAGCCATGCACATTCTTCCCAGTTCTTTCAACGCTTCGTTTATGTCTCGGATACGTATCCTGCTCAAAAAAGAAACAAATGAACATAAACTGGTGTACGGTTTACGGCTTGTGATATTACAGTGATGAATATGGACCGGTATTACAATGTGACGTTCGCATGCGATACTTTACCTCTCCCTGGCATTGTTTGCCTGCCTTCGTTCTTTTTCTCGCTGCGCTTTAACGTCCGGATCCAAATCTGCATCTTCGGTTTCGTCCGCGCTTGAACAACTAAATACATCACAATCGCTCTGATCAGTAAAGACTGTACAGTCAATGAAAGTGTCTTTTTCTACTTGTCGCGTTACCCATCGATCATTAAATTTTAAAATCGGAACGGAAAAAAATATACACGAATCGAAAAATAAAAACAGAAATAGTATATTGTGCGACTAGTGAGAGGAGAAGATTCCATGAGCGTGAAATTTGCCGCACGAGCGTGGCGAGTGCGGTAACACGTGAGTGGAATATTTTCCTTCGATCAATAGTCGCACATAATACTTTATTCAACTAGAACGTGTAATAATATGTAATTGGGGCCTTGATAAAAGAGGGAGAAACAATAAATCACTTCGTTGATTGACGTATCCACCACCCTCGATGCACACAAGATGGCCCTGACTTTTGCTGAATTGCGATGCTGTTTTCATATATACAAATCGCTACCGCGTTCCTATTGGTCCAGAAACTGTGCAGTAATATATTACCGTACAGTTTCGGCTTATTATTCGCACTCTACGCGTCAACATGAAGTAGTTTATTATTTTTCCCGAATTTAGCAGGGCCCCGAAATTATGTATTACTCACGCGTGTCGAATAAAAGAATTTACCGGAACGACAAAGCCGGAAAAGTAGAAAAAGAAATCGATAATTATGTAACGCAACCGTTGTTTATACGAAAATGCAGCCAGATTTTGAACTGGATCGCTCAAAGTGTCAGTACCTAAAAATTCTCTGTGAAGTAGCAGCAGCACACAAAAATTAAATATTATAAAAAGGCCCATATTCATCAAAAAATATCAACATTTTCTACACTTGTTTTTACTTAAAATTGTTTATTAATATTTCCTAGTGCTTACTTAAAAAATAACAATATACAATAAAAAAAAAAAAGAAAAACGAAAACAAAACACTACTGCATGCCAACGGCCAGCCAATTCGCAAAAACGAATGTCGCAAGTTAAATAAATAATATTTGTTTTAATTGTAAATTTAACTTTCGCATTCCCGTTTATGAATGTAGGCCTTTTACTGTGTTATTAAAATTTACTTGTAGCAATGGTCATGAAAATATTATTGCCTACAATTTCAGAAAAACGAGTCTGAGAAAAATGTAACATGTTCTTTTTTTTATTAAAAAAGAACGAGGTTAAAAAAAGATAAATCAAAAACATATATTTAATACCCTCTATATTGCTAGCAATATACTCGTTTCATGCGCATGTCCGTGAATGGATGCGCGTGAGTTGCAGCGTCAGTTTGCGCATGGAACTAAGCTGTGAAAGGGAGGTGGCTTGCTCTGTTCCACTTACTAATTGCCCCACTACAGACGCGACACTTGCGCACAACGGGCCAAGTAAAAAGAAGTGAGAGAAACAGTCATTTGCTGTCTCACTTCATGGGCCACGCTTCCATTTACGGCCACTAGTAATATAGAAGTTATTAAATATATGATCAAAAATTATAAAAAAAATCCAAGGTCAAAAAATTTACTGATCTTGGATTTATTTATAATTTTTTATTCACTTTTTTTAAACCTAACGCAATAAAACTTGAGTTGCAACAAGGTCAATAGATTACAGATGTTGCCTCGTTCCGTTGGCTAGTAGTGGGGATGATGACGTCATCCGACGGACCAGTCAATTGATATTACGTGGTTGATAAAAGTAAGTTTATTTCAAGCTGTCTGAGAACAGTAACAGAACCGTCACAGTCTTGATACTGCGCAAGATTGTCCATGCGCAGTAGCTCAAAAATCGATATAAACAGTTTGGTTTCAGCTACTGCGCAAGAAGGTGATGGTTCGGCTACCGTTCTCTGACTGCTTGGAACAGACCTAATATGATCAGTCCGCCAGTTGACGTCATTCGTGGAACGAAGTAACCTCCGTGATCTACTAACCTTGAAAGAAATCAAATTATAAAAAAAAAATGCCCAAGACTTGTTACACAACAAACAGACCCAAGAAAGAATAGGCCACTGTGAAATATATAGTATGTATAGAAGAAAAAAAAAATACTGTTATTAAAATATATTTTTGGAATAAGGCATGTTCCGAAATATAACCCAGTATGCTGGCCAGTGCTAATGACGTCATGAATCCGACGCCATAATTGTACTGGTGAGACAGATGTGACATAGCATAAATATTTAACCGGACGTGTATGCATTAGACTTTGTGGAATTTTTGAAGTGAAAACTTCTTTAGCGGCGTTGTACACTTTTTTTGTAATGGGTAAAAAATGTTAAACTCGCGTCAGGGCATATATTTGCGTCAGGGACGCGTGACCTGATCGAAAATTCGTAAGACGAAAACTTTTGTGACATGCCCTAAATGAAATCCATTGTATTAATGTGCAAGGTATATATTTTTTTTGGGACTTGTCTATGCAATCGAATGGTTTTTAACTACACTATAAGTTGTGTTTTGGCGACATCAGACGGAATTTCTTGGAAGTTATTAGTTCAAACTTTTCTGCGCTTTGGTCGTTTAACATAGACATGCCCTAAATGAGTCAAGTTTTCACTTCTGCCGGCACTCCCGGAGTGCAACCCGTCTTTTTTTATTTTATTATTTGTTATTTGCAATAATGTCTGATCAACAATTACTTATGGTGGACGAGGGAAGTAATAATCAACGCGCTGGCCAGTATATTTCAGAACGAATCAACAGTATGGCGTCGATTCGTGACGTCATTAGCACTGGCGAGTAAACTGGGTTATATTTCGGAACACACCTCATATAAATGAAAAAATATTATGATCAAAGCATTTTCAAATTTATTATGTTGGTGTTTCGGGGAACTTCTCCGAATAGTATTGATACCGATGTGTGGACATACAAAATACAGTAGTCATGCATTTTTCAACCTGTCGGGATTTAATCGACTCCCGTATTTTCAACTTCTCCTTCATCCCCACTTCATGGCAGTCATAAACCAATAAGAAAAGACTTTTATTAATTTGAGGTTAAACGCATTTTTCTATTGGTTAGAGACACTTTACATGAGAGTAGGTACTAAAAACTTGAAAATCCGTAAGTAAAACCAGTTGAAAATACGAGTTCGCCTGTATTTATAACGATTTGAGATATTATTTTGGGGGTTTTTGTGACCCCGTGAAGCCCGATATCAAGATCGATACAATTCTCATATCAAAATCAAATGCGAGATCATAATGGATGTAGGAAGACAAAAAAAAAAATTAGGTTAAACAAATGATAGTGCAGTGTTAGTGGTGTAGTGCTTTTGTTTTGTGTGCCGCTACCTACCGTTCTCGCACATTATTGGCTTGTCGACGCTCTTTTTCTCTCACCGCTTTTGTGCCCGGATCGTCAATTTCTTCCTCGGCACCGCTTGAACAACTAACACTTTTGGTTAAAAATCCAATCAGATTTAATTTCGAAAAAAACATTTAGGTTATACTGACAATTCACAGAACTAAATTCTCATAACAGAACTTCGTGTAATCGAAAAAAAAAATGACTTTTTTTATGAGTAAGCGCTCTGGTAAAATCAGACTGCATTGATCAACTTACAATGATAATAATATTCATAAATACATCTGATATAAAGATAACTTGATATTCACCGTGTCCCGACAAAGAAAAACAAATGATGACAACATCCGGTAAAGATGCAAATCGATATTATTAATTTCGTCGAGGGGTGTACGGTGGGCTTGATTGAAATCTATCAAAAATTATTAATCATAAAAAAGTATTTATTTAGAATCGACAATATATATACAGTAGAACGCCGATTATCCGAATTAATTGGGACCGGGGTCGATTCGGATAATCAGACATCGACTGGTAATAAAGAAAAACGAACTGTCACACATAGAATAAACTTTATTAAGTTTAACAAACACTAGCTTTCAACCATAACAGTTGAAATATATCTGGACTCCAGCGAGTTCCAACTTCGACGTGTGCTGATACCATTGTAGCGTCTACATGGCATTTGTCACTCGCATTTTTGTATTCTTGCGTCCCCACAAAACTTGTTTTTATTGAAAAATTACTTGGTTTTATTTTTTTATATTACGCTTAGGATCGATTCGGTTAATCAGCGTTCTACTGTATACAGGGTGTCCCATTAAGAATGGGACATAGAACAACCGCAGATTCTCCAATTCAAAATAAAACGATTAAGCGAAATATGCTTAGATAAAATGTTACTCGTTTCCGAAATACGGGGTGTTGAAGTTGAAAACTGAAAAATTATTAATGTCCATAATTTTTTTAATACACAGTATAATTTTACTCAAATCGGCACACTTGTTAAATATCATAAAATGCACCTAACAATAAAAAAATTAGTTCAGTACGCTCTACCAGTGGCGTACGGCAGGAGTAAGTAATGCTTGTACCCCTTCTAAATGTTACGCCGCTGTCTAAATTTTAATTTTGACTATAATTTTATTTTTTTTGATATTTTCTAAGTCAATAATGTACACTTGTTAGTTTCTTGTAAAGTCATTGATTTTCGAGATATTCGCAGTTTTTTTAAGACAAAATTGTAAAAATGAATATTATTAATAATAATACAAATAAAAAGTACATGTCTATCTATCTTTAACTGCGAATATCTCGAAAACCAATGACTTTACAACAAACTAACAAGTGTACATTATTGACTTAGAAAATATCAAAAAAATTAAAATTATAGTCAAAATTAAAATTTAGACAGCGGCGTAACATTTAGAAGGGGTACAAGCAGTACTTACTCCTGCCGTACGCCACTGGTAGAGCGAGTAACATTTTATCTAAGCATATTTCGCTTAATCGTTTTATTTTGAATTGGAGAATCTGCGGTTGTTCTTTGTCCCATTCTTAATGGGACACCCTGTATATAAATCAGAATTATAAGCCTATGGAGGGTAGAGGTAAGGAAAACTATCTTATATATGGGAGATAAGTTGAAAAAGTGTGCATCTAAATGCTGTAAATAACAGTTCAAAAATCGTCCGGAATGGCGCTAGCGCTGCATCCGAGTATAAAATGAATTTAGCAGTTGTTTACCCTCCATAGCAGTTATAAACGAATTGAAGTGCGCTGAGTTGGAAAATTTAGCATTTTTAATGATTAAAGTCGTTAATAACACTGCAGTATATAAAATCTAAGCTGCTTACTCTTCATAATTATACCTTACAATTATATATCAAAACTCAATACGTCTTCTTTTGTTTATCTTTATTCAGGACCGGTGAACATAAATTATAATGAACCTTCCGAACTTTTTTAATCGTAAAAATGTTACTTTTCTTTTACTTGAAAGTTCGAGAAATAAGTTAGTCTGATTTAAAAACATTAATACTCACTATCTTCGTGCACGTTTGCTGCCCTTCGCATGTGTCGTTGTGCCGCCGGGTGCTCCGCCCACTACACTATCTACTGAACTTGATGGCTTTGTATCTACATTGTCGGGCGGTTCTTTGCGTTTTTCTGTACGAAAGAAACAAAATACAAAATCACACATTCATCTTAGTTTACCGAAATGAATGTTGTGTCCAAATTTCATGATGATGGGAGTTACCGTTCAAAATTTTTTGTCGATTAAAAGCAGTATTTATACTTTTTTTAACTAATATTTTTTTTTAATTATTTAAATAAAATTAAAATAAATTTTAATGTAAGCCTTAGAAGAAAGCAATGTAGAAAATAAAAAAAAAAAAATAAAAAGGCATTCGCCCAACGTAGGGCTCGAACCCACGACCCTGGTATTGACAGTCTTGTGCTCTACCGATTGCGCTAGCCGGCGTTGTATTCTTACATCGCTAATATGAGTATACTTAGTTAGTGCATTTCACCTGAATAGAAGCTTATTTTTTAGATACATTTGGAACATTTTTCATTAATGCTCCGCTCCTAATGGTCGTAGCCTGATTTTATATAGCCTATAGCCTTCCTCGATAAATGAGCTATCCAACAAAAAAATGTTTTTTCAATTTGAACCAGTAGTTCCTGAGATTAGCGCGTTCAAACAAACAAACAAACAAACTCTTCAGCTTTATATATTAGTATAGATAAATGAAAAGATCAAAAGTTTTATACCAAAAGAAAAAAAATTCAACGTTATGACGTCACAAACATTTCTAGCGCGTTTTGTAATCACCTGATATTTTATAAAGCTTTATAGATTTTTGATGGAAATTATTTATGGCTTTAAACATTTTTTCTTTTCGTATTTTAATATTTCTTACAATTTATTAAAAAATTCAAACACCCAATTTTATTTTTAAAATTGTGAGAGCCGCGTTAAGGTAGAACTGTCGGTTAGAGAGTTACTGTTAGAATTAAATGAAACTTGGCATAACTTCAAAGGAGCGACACTAGATAGTACGCACTACACAAGAGTGCAGAGTACAGAGGTGTGAACTGTCATCATAATTTTATTCAACAATTGCGCGTTATTCATGTTTTAATTATGAGATGTTGTAAATATCTATTTATTTCTTTATAAAAAAAAACAGTCAATACTAACAGCACCAAACAGCACGATTCAATGTTTTGGTTTGAGGTTAGCCGGTTATGAATAAACTCCATGTCGAAAACATTCGGCCTCTCAATTTTAGCCTCAATGGGTAACAACGGAGTTGTTGTTACCTACTATTTCGTTACGACTCAGAAAATAGTTACGTTTGTTTTCATTACTCCACAATGGCCGAGCTAGTAGGAATCTTCATTGAGTTATGACAAGTAATTGTCACCAGTCGGTAAATGGCTATTTAGGGTTCGGTTTTTAGGCATGACAAAACATGAATAACGCGCATGAGTTGAATAAATAAAATTTCAATACATTATCGACAGAACCTACTTGTATTATGTGTAAGTCTACTGTGTCCATCGACTTTTGCATTGGGTATTACGGGTGGCGGAACGGCTACGACCGTTGCGGGAGGTTCGTAGTCTGTCTGTACTGTGGGCGGTCCCGGAGGTCCGGACACCGAGCCGCCAGGAGTCTGATATGCGGCCGTCGGAACTCCCAGGCCCAAGTGTGCTGCCGCGGCGCCCAACAACTGTGGCTCGGCATGGTTGCGAAGTACGTTTATCGCGTCGTCGAGTCTCTCTTCCATCCGTGTGCCCTGCAATCGGAACGAAACCGTTTTAACAAAAGAACGCCCGTGTGACTATCGTGACCCAAAACAGTAGTAGCTTCAATGCAAAGTAAACCATGTTAAAATTTCAATAGGTCATATGCATGATTTTTTTTTTAGATTTTTAATAGATTATTTAGTCAACCATAATACGGAAAAAAATTGATAATCATTTAAAAATGTAATATTATCATAAGAAAAAAAATATTAAATTCCACATTCAAAAATAGACAGTTTAAACAATCGGCCATGTTCGCGGGCTTATGTGACGTCATAATATACGATGCATGTCAACCTTGATGTCAAATTGTCAATGTTCTAAATGAAGTTTATTTGTTGTTTTCTCTAAATACTGACATAATCTTACTGTGAGACGACACAGTCGTCATGAAAACTGTTGTTGATATATACTCTGACGTCACGATGCGTTTTGAAAATTCGAAAGTAGCGCTTATTTTCTACATTTCTTTTTTATTATTTGTATTTTTTTCAGTGATTAGATTAATAAAATAACCATTACGTTATGATCAAGAACTAAAATATATTTCGAAATAAAAATTTTAACCAATTTGGAGTTTTATGCATATGACCTATTGTTGCGTTTTTTTCTTTTTGAAGATTTTCATCAAAATGATGGGAAGCGCACGCGCTGTGTGTTTTTAGACTGCGCGTGCAACTCTGTGCGCATGCGTCTCTCGTAATTTTGATGGAAATCAAATCAATTAACACACCCACGATAATAGCCAGTTAAAGATATTGAAATCTTTGTAGTCAAATTTTACTAATTCCAATCTTCTATTAACGTCTGATTAGAACTCTTCAATAAATAAAATTATCGACCAATTTTTCGGACAAATATATTAACAAAAAATAATAATTAATACATTAACGTTTCGGTCCGGATTTGGATCTACTTCAGAATTGATCTAAAAAATATATAAATAATTAATAATTAATTTCTATTAAGTTTTTAAATTATAATCAAAAATTGAAAATAGGTTGGTTATTATTTTTTCAATTTTTGATTATAATTTAAAAACTTAAAGCGAATATTTTTAATTATACGAATTAGAAATTAATTAAAAATTATTTTTATATTTTTAGATCAGTTCTGAAGAAGATCCAAATCCGGACCGAACGTCAATGTATTAATTATTATTTTTTGTTAATATATTTGTCTGAAAAATTGGTCGATAATTTTATTTATTGAACAAATTTTACTAACTTAAAGGGATTTTTATAAAAGCAATCAGATAGAACTTCAAAACACAATTGTTCAACAAAAGAACGCTTACTACCATTGCAGTTGAAACAATAATAAACAAAATATTTTTTATGATCAATTTACAAGTAGTAATTATAAACTATAAAAAAAATAACAATTTAAAAGTTGAAAACTTCTTTTGTGACAATTTTTTCCAAAGCTAGAATTTTTTACGAAGTTAATAGGGAAGTTTTTTTCAAGCGTCTGGTGGCGCTTAGTGACAACATAAAAGCGTGTATTCGGTGACATCGACTTACCTCTCCTTGGTCCCTAAGGAAAGTTATCGCTGCAATCGCGTCATCAAGTCTTTGGTGGTCTAGTCTTTGTTGATCTGGTGCGGCCTTTACAATAGAAACAAAACCATGCAGAACTCAAATCAGAAAACATTCCAAACAAAAGAACAAAAAGAAAAAAAAAAACAAAAAGAAGTTAACTTATAACAAAACGTGTCCAATATTGCGTAACAGTTCGTTCACAAATCAATTTGCAATAACGGATATTTTAAAAATAATTTCGAAAAATGAGTTTAGCTCAATAATAAAATATTTTTGAAGTAAAACTTCTTTACGCACGCTTGGCTTGGGGAGTAAGCTGGTAAATACGTTACGAAAGATTTACGGAAATCTTTGATTGCTGTGATCGGGCGAGGCGAACAGAAGTCGAGAGGGAGATATAAGTTAGTGTAGATAGAAAGAGGATGACAAATACTTTACTGGCTAGTGGCACCATCAGGTGGCCGAAATCAGTACTAACAATAGAATGACACATACTTTACTTGCCAGTGGCGCTATCGGGCGACAGAAAAAATTAATATTTTGTTCAATACATAAAATATTCTACGTTTAAAGTGAATAAAATTGTAAATTTATTTATTTTGTGAATTTTCGGGTGAATAATAACAAATTATGGCAGGAAGAAGTTTTACTTCAGTCGTGTGGTCTAAAGTTCTAAAACCTATTTTTATATTGAAACGTTTCAAAAATTACAAAACAGCATAAATATAATATAAAAGCTTAGAACATTTTACATTGTGAAATTGGCATCAATGCTTATCAATCTTGATGCCAAATTGGCAATGTAAAATGTTCTAAGCTTTTATATTATATTTAAGCTCAGTTTTGTAATTTTTGAAACGTTTCTATATAAAAATAGGTTTTGGAGCGAAATATCACTGTTTACTGCGAGCTCGATTGTTTTTTCCATTAACATACTATTACAGAATATTTAATCTTTTTGAATCTCGCGCGCTTTTTACGGCGTTTTCCACATACAAAATGGCTTCTAAAAGGGACGGAGGCGCTAGTGTATCCGCAATCTATTAAATATATATATATCTATGGGTTCCGAATAGTTACTCAGTCAGCCTGCCCTGGCCCGGGGCAGTTCTCGATGCCGAAAACGCCGTAAGTTTCTTAAAGCAGGGAATATATTTTTAAGAGGTCGGTTTATTGAGTTGTACTGTATTAATTTTTATGAAACTCGCTTAAGAAAATATTTTGAACACCTAAAAATATTTGCATATAATTTTGAAACAAAACAGACAACCACACTACATAAAAAAAAAAAATATCCATCGAGTGCAATTTCAACGTGTGCACTATATCGGCCATACGACGCTCGAACTAAAATCGAACGTCTGACTACGTCGGCAGGCAAATCGTAGGGCAGAGAAAAATCGCTCACCATGTGTATCTGTTGTGCAGCGTGCTGTCCGTTGGACTGTTGTGTTGTAAATTGTGGGGAGTGTTGCCAGGGCGCAGTCCCCGGTGCTAGCGGAGGTGGACTGCTTACGGGCGGTGTCGACGGAGCACTACTGTAACTGCTGCCGCTCTGTTCCACTGGATATATCTGCACACGACAAACAGAAAGCGTTGAAGTTATGATTCATGATCCAACTTGCAATTATTTTTTTCAAATGGAAATCAAGGGGTGACAAAATAAAATAACCATTTTTTTTTATTGTTAGTAGAAGTTTTGTTCCAAAATGTAGTCTGTATAGAAAGTCTTTCTTATACATAAGCCAGTACAATATTTACTTGCACATTGGACAGAACAATTTTATTCAAAAACTGTTTTATGATATTTTTAAATTTAAAAAACTGTCGAAATTCATCATAAATGATCATGTATATTATAATAATTTACACAATTTACCATCTTAACTTGCATTGAGGTATGTTATAATGTTTAGTTTTATCTGATCTATAATGTATATCTATCGTATATACTGTAATTTAGAAATCGAAATAATATTAAATGTAACGAATATTATACATGTTCATAGGCCCTGATGATGAAAATATATTTTTCGAAACGTTGGCCACAAGCGATACTCTGGTAAAGCTTATTTTTCAATTGTTCCTCAACCAAATAAATCTCCTTCATTTTTTTATTTTTCAGAATACATTATATATTTTTTCGTTAAGGAGGTTGATCCGTTACAGTCCCAATCAAAAATAAGTCGAATTCTAAATGGGAACTTTTCCATAATAATTTTTTACAAAAGATGATACTAATAAATTATTGTCATAAAGGCATAAATAAATATTTTTTTTTAATATCTATTAATTATTTCAGTATTTTACTTAATGAACTAACTTTTGAATTTTATGTACAAAGTTAGGTTAAAAAAAATAAATGTATGTAAATATATGTAACGCCGTAACGTTCCGCCTGACCCTGTGCGTGCAAGCGAGAGCGCAGTATAAGCGATAGAGAAGCGATCGGCCCAAGTTTGACAGCTACTAAAATTTAGGTTATGTATTATTAAATATGATATTCGAGCGGAATACGTTATCACGTAAAACTATCGTCCGTAAACCGACTTTACAGACAACCAATTTTTTTATAACAGACAACAGAATAAGATCAAGATATCGGCAACTGGCCAATAACAAGAGTTAGGCCATAAAACAAAACAAAAAAAAAAAAAAAAAAAAAATCAAAATTTTAGGATAGGCACTTAAGACTGATACAAAAAAAATACATCAGTATATAATTTTTTTTTATTTCAAAAATATTCTGATATAAAAGTGAATTACATGTAGGTAGGGATGTTATAATTTTTCACAAATCTAAGATTTTAAAGAAATATTCGACATCTGACTGAGCGTCATCGCTCAAATCGGTGCAGTGCACCGCGTTACAGTTCCTGTTGATACCGAAACGCGCTCTCAACGACGCCGGTCTGATTTGCCTGGCAATATTCGGATCCCACGGACCGCAGAACTTTCGAAACTCACAGAACGTGTCTACATCACGATTGTTCGACGTGATCTCCATCGCGAGACACGGTCCCGACGCGATGTGACTGATCATTCCGGCAAAGTCGTCGATCACGCCGCGATAGATCTCGAAGAATTCCTCGGCATTGATTGTCGTCAGCTGCACCGAAGCCATCGCAGTTATCACAAAACCGGCTTCCTCGATCGCCTTTATGACCGGTCCGAGCAATCCGTCTTCGAAGATGTGAGGTTTAATAATGCACAGGGTACAGTTTCGAAAAGTCGGCGTCAAGGCCGGAGGCGTTCGCAATTTTCTATTCGCCGGGAAAAAGAAATCGGTTTCTCTCCGGACGTCGTCCGCGTCCGAAGAGCCGTGAAAACCGT
Source organism: Xanthostigma xanthostigma (assembly GCA_963575645.1). Taxonomy (NCBI): domain Eukaryota; kingdom Metazoa; phylum Arthropoda; class Insecta; order Raphidioptera; family Raphidiidae; genus Xanthostigma; species Xanthostigma xanthostigma. The sequence goes on along the minus strand of OY754472.1, from coordinate 6,300,093 downwards.
TGTTCGCCGCCTCGACTCCGTACTGCGCCCTCAAACTCGCCGGCGCTTTTTCCTTAGCTTCGTCCGGATCGGCCGGTCCCATCGCTTCTCTCCACCGTTCGATCGCCTTCTCGCCGACGATTTCTATCGCGACGACGGGGCCTTGACAAACTTTGGCGATCAAAAACGGAATGATACTTTCGGTTTTGCGTTTTTCGTAGAATGTCAACGCTTCGTCGCGCGTCAGCTGGCACATCTTTAGCCGCAGAACTCGAAATCCTTGTTTGACTATTTCGATCAGGACGTCGCATGTTCGAGCCGAAGTTCCCGGTTTGATCATAGCGAACGTTTTTTGTTGTAAGATGTCCAGCCGTTTTTTCGTCCTGCCGTCGCCGTAATCGACGATATTAATCAGCCGACCGAACACTTTGATAGTGTTGCCGATGAACATGTCTTTGAAGGCAACGCCTTCGACGCGGCTGCGCTTCAGATAGCTCTTTCCGCAATCGACATCGTACAGTTCGATACAAGAATCGGACGGGTAGAAGTTCATGTTGAAATGTTTGTACATGCAGGCATCCGAATCGTACCATTGCGCTTTGAACATCAATTTTTCTTTGTAGTCGTCGAACGCGATCGGATATCCGTAATCCGTCATTGTGGCGGCGAATAATTTTTTACGCGTTTAAAATGCACTCACCATAAATTATTTATTCGCAATACACTCCGAATACAAGAAATTTATACATTTCAAACGAACCAAATACTTGTAAACTCTTAAAAACATAAAACAGTTTTTTTCTTTTAATTGAAATGTGTGTCATAAATGTACATTATTAGTGATTACTCGCATCTGTTGAATCAATATAGTATAGTGTTACTATAGCAATGGTGTTTATTAGGGGAAATTAAAAGCGTTGAAGGAGGCGGAGTTACAAATTTTTCGATGCGAGCGTTTGTGGTGAGCACTAGGGGAAACTTCAAGCTCAAATGTTCCGTATGTCAGTGAGCAATGTTTATTAAAAGTGAAAATAATTATAATTTTATGAAGTTTTTTAATTCCAAAGAAAACATGGGCAAAACTAAGCGATCTGGAAATGGTTGTTGTGTTCCGGGCTGTAGCGCTGATGGCGATTTAAATAAAATAAAGATCATCGGCGCCATAATTTGACGTTACGCTGTCAGTGTAAACAAATTATTATATATTGTACGTCATAATTGATAAATAAATAATTTCACGTACCTTTTATGTTATGCTATTTATACAATGGTTTGACACATCATGGCCAACTAGAGTTTTTTGCTTATTACCTTAGAAACATGTCGCGATTTCCATAAAAAGTGAGTTAAATATTTCTCTATTATCCACTAGCGGCGCTAGTAGGCTTCGTGCACACAGCCTATAGTTTAGTTCAAGAGCTACTGAACTTTTTGGAAGTTGATTTAGACATAAAAGTGACACACTTTATACGCTAGGAAAGTATCATTTGACTTAAATTGATTAAATACGCAAGGTTCGTTCCAAACAGCCGTGAACGGTAATAAAACCGTACACAGTTTTGTCACTGCGCAAGACTAATTTGCGCACTAGCTCAAAAATCGATACTGCGCAAGACAGCCTTGCGCAGTAACAAGACTGTGTACGGTTTTATTATTGCTTGGAACGAACTTGCAATTAATATTTTTTATCAAATTTTGTAATTAAACCTCCTGTCCTTACGGCCTCTCGGGCAGAGGGTCCCTACGGCCAGGGGGCACGTGGCATTTTGCCCCTTCTGCCACCCTGTTGATACGTCACTGTCTATTATGCAGAAGGAAAATACAGGTCGATTTTAACAGTATTCCTAAAATACAATCAACAACTCGTCCATGCAAGTTCTCTGTCGCGCGTATTAAAGCAAAATTTCCGACTTACCGACGCGAGCGCTTTTCCGAGCGTATCGCCGGACGTCTGCGCCTGCACGAATGCCGCCGCCCCGTTGGCTCTGAACGACGACATGGGCGGCAATCCGTGGCACTCTGCGGTGGTCGCCGGCGGCACGGGAACGTTCGCGTCCGCCAACGTGTACGGATCGTACGGCGCGCCGACGGCCGTGGCGCCCGGACCGGCCGGCGACTGGAATTGCGTCGCGCCCGGAGGCGGCGGCGGAGCGTTCACGTACGGCGCCGCGGCACCGGTCGTCCACATTTCCCCCGTGCCGTCGGTCGACGTGATGTAGTGGTACGGTGGCGACGTGTGGTGGTAGCGGGGCGAAGTGTCGTTCGCTGGCGGCGTCGTGAAGTCGTCCGATCCATACTGCAAACACAAAGAATTGCGCTATTGAACCGTATAGGTTTATCTACAAACAAGATCGGTGGCTTACATTATTTTTTTTTGTAAGATTAAGGAGGTTGATCCGTTACAGTCCCAATCAAAAGTAAATCGAATTCTAAATGGGAACTTTTCCATAATAAATTTTTACAAAAAGTTATAACTCGATTATACCAATAAATTATTGTCATAAAGGCATAAATAATTTTTTTTTTAATATTAATTAATTATTTCTAACTTTTGAATTTTTTGTACAAAGTTAGGTTAAAAAAAATAAATTTATGTAAATATCTGTATTTTACATATTTTTGCAGTGAATAATTAAAAAAAGAAATTAGAAGTAATAAAAATTAAAATTAAATCATTAAAAAGTTGAAAATTCAGTTAAAATTGTTAAAATTGTCAAGAATAAAAGTCCATAATCGAAAAGTGCTAATGTTTAATATCTTTTTTTATTGATTAAAAATCTCCTAATTAAATTGGAAAAAATATTAAAATATGCGTAAGACATCGATGCTTTACATAGTTAGTTTTCGGAACTGCTAACATTATTTGGTTATTTGCAAAAAATTAAAATGAACAGTTTGCATGCTAGGTTGACATATTTTCCATAAGACTACATGTAAAAGTTTTTATTAATTTTTAACTTTAAAAATCTCCTAATGATGTTGGATTTTTTACAGAAAATTTTGTCATAAAAAAAGCTATTAAAAAAACTTTATTTCAGATTTTTTTCATTATCTTCGTAAAACGGCTCAACCTCCTTAAAGGATGAATCCTGGTAGCATAGGATCAATGAACTAAGCAAATACTGAAGGTTTTTTTTATTGCATTTTGTTGTCTGACGTTTCGGCAAACTTTATGCCATCTTCGGAGAATCAATTCTGTCTGTTTTCTCAGTATTGTTATGTATAAAATTGCCGAAATGTCAGACAATAAAATGCAATAAAAAAACCTTCAGTATTTGCTTAGTTCATCGATCCTATGCACCAGGATTCAAACTTTAATCTTACAACATTTAAACAGGATCATCATCACTCTAAATTATTAGAGTTATTTTTCACAATTATTTTTTTTTACCATTCCAACCCACAAGTGGGGAACGGTACTAGTTTAGGTCAAAATTCACTTTTCAAAAATTCTACTGTATCTTGTTGTTTTGTGGTCCTCCGAATCAAAAAACCATATTTTTGTAAAAAACTCTGTGCGTCTGTTAGTCTGTGAAACGGATGTGCGGATCGAAACGAAATTTTGGTAGGATGTTTGGTATGAAAATACGAAGAGCCCTATTGTTTTTGGGGAAAATCGGCGCATGCGCAGAAGATGTATATATGCTATAACGGTGTTTTTTTTTTATAAAATAATGGTATACTTTTCGTAACGGCTTACTATTTTGTTTATCATTTCAAGAAAGTTTCTCGAAAGTTTTTCTCGAATATTTTCTTATGTAACCTTATGAAAATTTTATATGAATTTATAGGAAAAAAATAGATTTCGAAAATGTAAAAAAATATATGTTACCATTTGAAAAAAATGCCTGTACTGTTTACACTTCCGGTTGAGTTTAAAGAACAAAAAAATATACCTCTGCAGTTATCAATGGTAAATCTCGAGTTGAACAAAAAAACCATTTAAACAATCATTCATATTAAAACTAAGTTGTGTATTTTACCAAAGAAGAAAACCATAATCCATTCTGAACTATATTTATAGTTATGGAATAGTCTGATATCACAACATAACCTCACATTTCGTAAAAAATACCTATACACGTTTAAAACTTAATTATTCCAATTTGTAAAAACTCAGTAATTATACACCGACACGTTTTCTTGTAAGCCATTTTAAAATTAACTTTTACGAACTGTATTTCGAATTTTGTTACTTACACGATAGCGATATTTCATAATTTGCATTAAAAAATCAAACATAGATCACCTTTCTGAACAGTACACACAGTTAAACAGAATATCAGAGGGGACTCGATGCGCACAAAAATAGACATAAACTGAGAAAATCATATTCTGAAAAATTTACATAGATATATAAATGAAAGGTTCAGATTTTACGACCATCAATTTGGGAAAACCGGGGATTTCAACACGATCACTTGACCGGCCGGTTTCTTTGAAATAAGTACTGATAGGCGAGGAGCCAGCAATCCTGAAAGCTCCGTGATTAAGGATAATACAATTTTTAATGGAAATTGAAAGTTTACACTTAAAACTGGTATGCGCAATACTTCCGGCTGTTTCTAAGCACGCATACCAAGATACTTTTGAAATTGACATTAAAACACGTAAAATAAAAAAAAGGATTCCGTGATAATGGAGAAATTGTGCCCCCTATCACGTCATCATTTAAATAGGTTTGCGGGACCTTTCCGGGTAAAAAACATTGGTCGGCCAGATTTTTTCTGAATAAGTACGAAATTTTGCACAAAATTAGGTACCTAGGAAAGATTAAAATCCACGATGACAGGGAAACATTAAAGACATTTAACAATATATAATTTATTTTAAAACATTTTCGGCTAATAAAATCCACGCCGACCAAGCGCATCTTATTCGTCTAAGTGTAAACTTTCAATTTTCATTAAAAATTGTATTATCCTTAATCACGGAGCTTTCAGGATTGCTGGCTCCCGGACTATTACCTATAGTGTTGCCAGGCGTCCGGATAAAGCCGGACATAGTTAGGCTTTTTGATTGCGTGTCCGGCTTTTGTTAGGCTTTTTACATTTGGCAAACGAGCGAGCGTCGAGCGTGGCCGAGCGCAGGCGAATATGAATAATGATTTTTATTAACTTAAAGAAAAGAAGTTTTGTTTTGTTTAGATTGTTTTTTATTTTGTTTTGGGAAGTAATAGCAGGTACACGAGACTTTTTTGTGCAATTACCTTTCATTAGAATTTAAGAAGAATTTGAAATGTTGATAAATGTTTATCTAGAATTTAATTTTGACTGATGACTTTGGCTGATTAGTAATAAATCACGGCTTTTTCCCGGTAATTTTTATTTCCCGGCTTTTTCCCGTTTTCCCGGTCGCTAGACACCCTGCTATTGAATTCTTGTGATTCAGACATATTTATCTTAATATATAAAAATTACGTGTCACGCATGTTTGTCCGCGATGAACTCCTAAACTACTGAACCGATTTTAAATTTGATTTGCACACCGTGTGCAATTCGACCCAACTTGAAAGATAGGATAGCTTACATTTCAATTTATAGTCGCAATATTATTTTATTGCAAATTATTTGTCTATTCCTTGACAGTCATAATACAATCATATAAGATGGCGAACCTGTTGACTGGATTGAGTTAATATTCAATAGATGGCGCAACGAACTTAACAACCATATAAGATGGCAATACCTGTTGACTGGATTGAGTGAATATTCAATAGATGGCGCAACGAACTTAACAACCATATATCTAGATCGAGGATGTAAAAAAACTGAATATCGTTTAAAACTGCTCGGCACGACGGCGCAGCCGGAGTGCTCGAAATAGAGCAAGTGTTTTAAAGACCAGTTATCCACGAATACTTTGCGCTATTTTTTTTCGAGCACGACGGCGCAGCCAGAGTGCTCGACATACACACATATACGCCCATGTATATTTTAAAATAGCTAGCAATTAATAAAATAGATAGATAGATGTTCCAATTAAATTGTTTTATTATTTCACTTTATACGTAGCGAAGCACGTACAGGGCCACTAGTATTGTATATATTCTTCAGTCTTTTAAAATAAACCGTTTATTATTATTATTATTTATTTTAATGGTGTTCTTTCTATTGTCATGGTACTCCCCCAACGAGAGAGGTTGAAATCAGAAAACTGCCTCCCCTTCCGTTCTGAGTTGGATACGGCCTCGTGTGTTCACAAATCACAATTACTGCAATTTGATGTTTCAATACTTGTCCGATTCTGCCCCAACGCTACCCTATATAGGTACAATGACAATAAAGCAATCTCGCAAAGGGACGGCCGTCGCAGCAGAAACTGAAAACGGGAGGCGAAGCACCAGGCGCGCGCTTTGCGGGCCACAGGATGGACAGTGTGCACGATTAGGTCAGCAGTTTTTTTTCCGTTAACGTTTTATGTTGGTATGTATTACTCTTACTGTACTACAGAAAAATACACTATACTGACGTATCTACATATGTATAATAATATATAACTATATCGAAGGCCTGTACCGCTGCAGCATTGCGAATAAATCAAAAAGGACTCTGCTCTGTTCCGTCTTTCCTTTCGGGAAAGCATGCCCCGCAAAACAGTTGGCTCGCGGACAACCAATAACAGATTTTACCATTCCAACCCACAAGTCGGGAATGGTACTAGTTTAGGTAAAAAATCACTTTTCAAAAATTCTACAATATCTTTTCGTTTTGTGGTCCCCCGAATAAAAAAATCACATTTTTGGAAAAACTCTGTGCGTCTGTTAGTCTATCTTTTAATATTTGAATTAAACAATTTACTAAACAGTATAGTGGCGGCTCCAATTTCTGAGTTCAAAAAATTACTAAACGCATTGTAAAATATACTTATTCCAATATGAATTTTTGAAGTATTCCAATAGCGTTTCAATATTTCACTTCAAATTTAGTAATTTTGAGCCATTTTTTTTAGTAAACGTTATATATTATTTTCTCCGTGTAATTTGCTTCCTCCTGGGCCAAAAGCTGGGTACGCCCATGTTAACGTAATAGAAAAAGACAAAGTTTTTGAAACAGAGATACTTTATTTAGATTGAATGCAAGTACCTACATCAACCAATCCTATCATCGGAGAAATCAGGGAATTACATCAACGAAAGAGACCCAGATATATTTTTGATACGCTTTGTTGCCTTCGCTTGCCGCACATTAAGTAGATAGACAGTGATTCATATAGTAAATTAATAAATACTAGCTGTCCCGCCAGGTTTCTGCAAAAGAACGAATGGGGAAGGAAGGGACATGATAATATAATAAATATTCAATTGAAAACACTGTAGGATAATTATTTTTATATAGGTACCTATAGTTGTAACAGTTTTCAAATGAGCTATTAAATAGATTTATTTAATTTTAATTAGTCGTAATAAAATTTTAAAAAATTGAAACGTAAGCCTTAGAAGAAAGCAATGTAGAAATTAGAAAGAAAAATAAAAATATATTCGCCGACGCGGGGCTTGAATCCAAGATCCTGGCATTACGAGTCTTACGTTCTACCGACTGAGCTATCCGGGCTTATGAACGTGACGCGCTAATATTGCAATATTTAGTTAGGGCATTTCACCTGATAATATTTGTCGGACGGACAAATTTTGAGATACATCTTGCAACATTTTTCATTGATGTTCCGCTCCAATTGGTCCAATAGTAGCGTGATATTATATAGTCTATAGATTTCCTCGATAAATGAGCAATCCAACAAATTTTTTTTTCAATTCGAACTAGTAGTTTCTGAAATTAGCGCGTTCAAGCAAACAAACAAACTCTTCAGCTTTATATATTAGTATAGATATGGAGATATTAGACGAAGTCTTTTGAATGTCACTGGCATAAAACATAACGCTGATCTACTATAATGTACTTATATATATAAAGAAATACGAGGCGGAGATCGGGTTCATAAAACAGAAGAAATCGCAAATATCAGCTACGAGCGATACGTCTCAATTCTACGAGCATTTGCCTAAAATGCAACTTGTCCTGTGGAGCAATAAATTATTTAACTTCAAATTTTCTCAACTTAAAAAAAACTATTTAAATTAAAGTTTAAACCTTAATAAATTATTGAAAACAAAAAAACCCGTTGTGCCCGACTAATTAAAATATAATACCTATATAAATTTATATTATATGTAAATATTATATTATAATATTTCTTTTAAATTAAATATCTTTTTAATTAGTCGGGCTCAACGTTTTTTTTTTTTTTTTGGTTTCAATAACTTATTAAGGTTTTAACTGTAATTTAAATAGTTTTTTTTTAATTTCCACCGACTAGTTTTGGAGAGATCAATGAAAACATATCATCCATCTACCGTTTTACCATAAAGCCAATGTTAAATATGCCTACTTTTGAAGTCATTTATTTATTTAAATAATCGGGCAACCCTCCCTAAAATTTTCAGAATTGGTTTAGACTTAGTCCAACTTCATATAAAAAAAATCAAGCCTTTTATTTAAAATTGCCTTGGTGCTCGTACTACCTTAATCATTTATTCTTCCTAAATCACAGTTCTGGACTCGAACATGGAATAGTTCCGACAGAAAACCGAGCGAGCTATTTACGCGGTGATGTCAGCTAGTTTGCCATAAAGCCCGAGGAGTACAGAGTCGAGGCCGAGCTTATTGCAATGTTATAACATTGTAAGAAAACGCGGAGAAGGCGGTGAATTTGCGAGGGGATTGGGAAAGTAGAGAGGACGTGTGCAGGGAGGTCGTGCAAAGAGCCACGAGCGAGAAGTTCAAACGACGTTATGGGGCGAATTGCTACTTTATTATATTGAGTGGTGATACGTGGCCCGACTGAGGAATGCATATCCTACCTACCCTACGAAACATATCCTCAGTGGAACTCGAAAGCTGCGAAGGTAAGTTCTGAAACGTATAGACTTTGAGGCTGTATAGCCCGTCCCACGAACCGATATAACAATAAAAACTGCACCATCAGCACTTTGTATGGTCACTTAACTAGAGCTGTAAAAGTAACGAGAAATTGTGTACCCGTATGTATTCGTTACTTAAAGAACCAGTACCCGTTACTTTCGTATCGTTACGTTACTCGTTACTTTTCATACGACATACAATCGTGTACTAACAGCATCAAGCATGTACCATCGCATCGAGGCGCGTCGCATACGTGATACGGTATGACTTCGTTCGTATAACGTATAATCGCATCAAACGAGTCGAACTGACATGGATGCGAAAGATGCGAGTAACGAAATGAATTTCTAAGTAACGATTCGTTACTTCGAGTCAGACGATGTACCCGTTACTCAGTAACGAATACATACGGTTTGTTACAGCTCTACATTTAACACGTCAGAAACAAATGTCCCAAAAAAAGGAATAATAAAGTATACGTACAATATAAAAAATTAGACCGATCGGTGTATAGAGTAGTGGTGAGAGCACTAGTAGACTCGTATTAGGGTGGAACCGGGTTCGAATCCCGGCGGTGGCAGGTGTACTGGGACTCTTTCCTGCTGCCTATCGCCGAGAAACGGTAATTCCTGTACCGACCATCTTGTTGTGGTTTTCCACGGTTGCCCTCATTAATTCCAGATCAATATTGAGATGGTTCCTTATTTAAGGCTATGGCCGATCACCTCTAATGCTCAAAATTTGTCTACCTTATCCTAATGTCCTAAATTTCCTTCATTCGCCCCATTGCTATTAAGTTGAAGTTGAAAAATGTAGAAAATAACGGGAAATGTGGTAGAAAAAAGTAGTAATGGTGCGAATGGCGTCTATTATATTTATGACATAAAGTCGAGAAACGGACGTTAAACGCATTATTACCTATTATTATATAGGTAATAAATTAGAGTTTTAAAAAACTTAAACATGCTTTTATGAACAAAAAATGCAAAATAATTTGACAACAAAATTAGCTTTACTACAAAAAGCGTGGGGTGATATCAGTTGTCATAAATTGTTCATTACTAACTATTTGTAACAGAGGTTCTACTGTATTTAATACTAGCCGTTACCCGTGTCACCGCACGCGTTAACAGAAATTTTATATTCTTTTTTATAATATGCAAGTCCTGTCGCCCAATTGACTGAAATTTTTTTATCATTCCAACCCACAAGTGGGGAATGGTATTAGGTCAAAATTCACTTTTCAAAATTTTAAAATATTTTTTCGTTGAGGTTCCCTGAATCGAAAAAACGTATTTTTGAAAAAAAAACTATGCGTCTGTTAGTCTGTGAGCACGATACAGATTAAACGGAAGAGCGGATTGAAACCAAATTTTGGGAGGATGTTTGATATGCAAATATGAGGAGGCCTATTGTTTTTGGGGAAAATCGGCACATGCGCAGAAGAAATATATGCTATAACGGTGTTTTTTTATATAAATAATGGTATACTGTTCACAACGGCTTATTATTCTATTTAATTTTTTAAGAAAGTCTCGTTAAAAATCTTTTTTCTGAACTTTATAGTTTCGGAAATATTTTGAAAACAAAAAAATCAGGTGTTATTTTGTTTTGTAGATCTGTCAGAAATAAATTAAGCGTGCTTGCATGACGTGGAACATATGTAGGTAGCCATGGCAATGACTAGCAAATATCACATTGAATACTAGCCATTGCCCGCTTCACATCACGCGAAATCAGAATTTTTATTTTCTTTATTATAGATAGATAGATAGTTATTTATTTGTGGAGCATAAACAATGCTATAAATACGTCATACAAATGATAAACGAAGAACATAGAGTAAAAATGACTATAACAAATGTCAAAATTTTGAAGTTTGAATGGTCCAGTCGCCCAATTGGCTGGATTTTTTTAATTCGGATACGGAACAGTTTGAAAAAGAAGCGAAATATTACGTACCTACATAATAATAATAACACATTGTTTAAGTATAGGCATGTATAATACATAATATTATGTACATATATACGCGGAATATAGAGGCAGATCTACATAGTTGCGGAGCGGCGCGAAACGATCGTGCATCATATTCATGCGCATGCTAAAATATTCAGGCTGACGTGCGTTATGTGTTCACGTCCGCTGTTTAAATCACCTCGCGACGCCCGTCCCGACGCCGCTTCAGCTCGCGTTCTTCCGCATTATGATGACGTTATATTGTATGTAGTATTATTATAGGTTATGTATGAGCATATAGTAACAACGATATTATGTTACGTTACGTTGCGAACTACCAACAACTGACGAACGTTTCTGTTTTCATCGCCGGAACACGGAAAATATCTACGGCAGTCGCAAACTCGAACTTTCCTATTGCGGAACCGCGCTATAATAATCAAACGCAATTTGAATGATTGCCACGGTTTCTTAAAGATGATTTCAAAATAAAACAATTGCATTTCTAGATTAATTAGGATTTGTTTATGATGAAAAAAATTGAAAAAAAAAAATTCCCACGTAAGGCTTCTAAGTAATAAGGTGGTTAGTAAACTAACCACAAATTAAGATGACGTAAAATATCTATACTAATATATAAAGCTGAAGAGTTTGTTTGTTTGTTTGGTTGAACGCGCTAATCTTAGAAACTACTGGTTCGAATTGAAAAAAAATTTTTTTTTAGATACCTAGCCCATTTATCGAGGAAGGCTATATCTTTCTCGAAAATGACGCATTTCCGACCCCCAAATGATAGAGGTCAAATCATTGCAAATTAGTCATCGTTTCTTCTTCCGAGAGGAATACGAGCAATGACAGGTCAGCCTGTATATAAAGTAAAGATATGGTCGTAGACATTAGTATTTGATGTTAATTTTTACTTGATACAACTCGCCGTTCCTGAGAAAAAAGATCTCGACGGGCAACAAACCGTTAACGTTCTGAGGCACGGAACCCTAAAACACATGTCAGTTAATGGCCTTAAAGAAATCCTAAATACAAACGTAATAATTATCAACTGAGATTTTCTAACACTTTTCCCTGGAACTACATGAATAGGTACATTATAACGCCGGAAGGTGCGGGTTAAGCGTAGGTATATAAGAGAACAAATGATAAACATTCAACAGGTGAGTAATATAGAAAGAGAGAGAGAGGAGCAGGTGATGATGACGGACCGCGGTAAATCAAAAACGTACACACCGAATGTCCAAAAGGCGAAGCGAGAGCTTATTGGGTCGCTCACGGCACGCGGCGCCTGCACTGATTGGAATCAACGGACACTCGCGGATACTGAATGCTTGAATGTTGCAACCGTCTAGTTTTACTCTCCCAGAAAAAAAATGAATCGCGTGCGAAGCCGCGGGTAACGGCTAGTTTATTATAGAGGTAAAGTTTGTAAGTTTGGATGTAGGTGGTAATATCCGAAACTACTCATCCGATTTCAAAAAAGTTTTCACCAATCTTTAGAATTAACCTTCAGGATCAGCGTTGCCAGTTTCTTTTTGCCAAGTCGGAATTTTGGAACTCGAGTGAAAACAAAACAGTGGGATTCTTTCGTCGAAAGCGGGACATATTAAAAAAACGTATATAATCAGAAGTTTTCAAATATTTATATTTTTATTTGAATTAAAATTACGTTTACGTGACAATAGATAGCATAAATAGCCATAGAAAATATATTTTAATAAAAATATAATTATTTAAACCAGATTTACCCTATCGTTAAATAGTTGAGTCTTATTCGTCTTCAGAATAATAAAAAAAAACAGAAATCAAAATCAAAAAAGTTTTATTCATCAGAAAAATATGGCGTTTCAAACAATAATCTGTGGAGTGAGTGTTACAAATTGCAACTTACAATAAGAGAATAATTATTTATAAGAATTACTTATTCATGATATTTCTGTGAAGATTTAACTTCTTTTAAAGTTATCCCCGAAAAGCGGGACTGAGCCTGTCCCGCGCGGGACATTTAATTTTGATTTAAAAATCGGGACATCCCACCAAAATCGGGACGTCTGGCAACGCTGTTCAGGATGGACACTAGGCTATGTATTATCGCGTTAAAATAAAAGTGCTTTTCGTGGAGACCAGTTTTGTAACGTAAGTCGACGAAAAAACGGAGGTAATCTACAAATTCGGACCGGGCCACTAGTTGACAATAAAATGACAAGAAAATAATTTTTCCAGTGTGTGATCATTACTTAAAAATTTTCGAATTATTCCCACGATAATTTTACGTACTTAATCATCTCTTAGTTTTTTTTGACTGTATTAAATTCAGTTTACTTAACCTAAATAGGTCATATGCATGAGACTCCAAATTGGTTTAAATTTTTATTTCGAAATATATTTTAGTTCCTGATTCTATCGTAATGGATATTTTATTAATCTAATAACTGAAAAAAACTACAAATAATAAAAAAGAAATGTAGAAAATATGCGCTATTTTCGAATTTTCAAAACGCAGCGTGACGTCAGAGTATATATCAACAACAGTTTCCATGACGACTGTGTCGTCTCACAGTAAGATTATGTCAGTATTCAGAGAAAACAACAAATAAACTTAATTTAGAACATTAACAATTTGACATCACGGTTGACATGCATCATATACTATAATATATGACGTCACATAAGCCCGCCAACAGCCGATTGTTTAAACTGTCTAATTTTGAATGTGAAATTTAATATTTTTTTTCTTATGATAATATTACATTTTTAAATGATTATCAATTTTTTTCCGTATTATGGTTGACTAAATAATCTATTAAAAATATAAAAAAATACATGCATATGACCTATTGTTTTTGAAAGTTCCTTACATTAAAAATGCAATTGTTGCGACTTGTTTCTCAAAAGAAGTCCGTTGGCTCTTAATTCTATTATTGTCGATGCATAAACATCAAAAGACTGTATACACTACTGAACAAGCGCATAATATGTATAACAATAAACAAAAGGTATTGAGCAAGCCGTAAGAAATAATTAAAAGTTAATATTGATAAACAATACCTTGTAATTAATTTAAACTTACGTAATGTCCTGTAGGTAATGCCGAGCAAATGTCTTTTCTGTGTGCCTTTTAGATCGCGACTATCTAGACTGCCGATTTCTAAATCAATGGTTAAATTGTGGGTATACTTGCAAGAGTACTGCAGACAATTTCAACAATTTGATAAAGTTATTTGAAAATTTCTCAAATCAACCAATTACATTTATTAAATGAGATGCTATGAAGAGTTTGTTTGGTTGGTTGAACCCGCTAATCTCAGAAACTACTGGTTCGAATTGATTTTTTTTTGTTGGATACAGTTCTTTTATCGAGGAAGGCTATAGGCTATATAACATCACGCTACGACCAATAGGAGCGGAGCATCAATGAAAAATTTTGCAAAATATAACTAAAAATTTGTCCGTCCGACAAAAACTTTTGAACGCTAACTCCGATCATCATGTCCCTCCCCCCATTCGTTATTTTTCACCCGGGTGAAATCGGGCGGGACCGCTAGAATTAAATATATTTTCTACTTATTAGGGGCTCGGTTTTACCGGGGTTGGGATAGATATATTTTGTGTTGTCGGAAAATTCTGCAAAATGTAATGTAATTAAGAAACGACTACAGCGCCGAACTGTCTGAACTAATAGCTATGAACTGATGACTAGATGACAGTGCTCGCTAGCTCATACTGCTATTTTTTTTTTTAGAAATTTAGAAATAATTTATTCCAATAATAGTTACATTCAAAATAAAATAAACTTTCTTCGGAATTAACCTACCCAACTTGGCATTGCCGCTTGGTGTGCAACAGTGACGCGCCATTTGAACGTAACCAGTTGTGCCCGCCTACTTGATGTCGCTACATGATACAGATACAGTTTTTCTTGACAAAACTCCGTTTTTTTTGGTACAAAATATATTAAATACTAGCCATTACCCGCGTCACCTCACGCGATATCGAAAATTTGATTTTCTTTATTATACCGTATCAAATGGCAAAATTTTGAAGTTATAATGGTCCCGTCGCCCAATTGGCTGGATTTTTTTGGGAACGTTCTGGCAGTTACTGAAAAGCTATCTAGACCCGCATGATTCAAGAACGCACAACTAGTCTTATATAAAATACAGGTGTGTTTTGTGAATATGTTGCAATATATCCGGCACATTATTCAGAGCAACCGCGGACAGCCTTGCCAACACATACAGTCAACTAGACCGGTTAATAGTTCCCACGCCCGACACCCTCTCATATATGGACAAACTTACATTACAATAGTGTTATAGATTATATATCGCATAATAAAAGCGCGATCGAACTGTCCCATGTCCAAAATCGTCACATGTTCTACAATATAGGGATCGACCGATACGATTTTTTTTTTCACCGATACAGTGCGACCTCGATAATCCGAACCTTCATTACACCGGATTCTTCAATAATCCGGTCAAGCATTTCAATTGTATTGTGTACTTTAAAATCCGGATTTGATAGTGCTCTATGTTCTAACTTGTCATATTCAAACTATGTTTTGACGCTATCATGAATAAACTATCTATCTATCTATTAATGTAATGATAAAGGTCTATAATGGGCTATGTGCAAGGAGGCGGAGTTACAAATTTTTCGATGCGAGCGTTTGTGGTGAGCACTAGGGGAAACTTCAACCTTAAATTTTCCGTATGCCAGTGAGCAATGTTTATTAAAAGTAAGAATAGTTATAATTTTATGAAGTTCTTTAATTACAAAGAAAACATGGGCAAAACTAAGCGATCTGGAAATGCTTGATGTGTTCTGGGCTGTTGCGCTGATGGCGAATTAAGTAAAATAAAGACCATTGGCGCCATAATTTGATGCTCCGCTGTCAGTGTAAACAAATTAATTATTTATATATTGTGCCTCATAATTGATAAATAAATAATTCTCACATACCTTTTATGTTATGCTATTTATATAATGGTTTACATTCTGAATTTTATGGTACCTATATAAAATTAACATCAGTTTTCCTTATTACATTTTTTTTTGACACATCATGGCCAACTAAAGTTTTTGACTTATTGCCATGGAAAAATGTCACGATTTCTATAAAAAGTGAGTTCAATAATTCTCTATTACCCACTAGCGGCGCTAGTAGGCTTCGTGCACACAGTTCAATAGATGACAGATTACAGCCTTTGTTTTATTTGACCCTCTATCAATCAGAAAAAAAGGTATAATAGTAATTATTACATGCTTTTTGACGTTATAACGTCTTATAAATGATGAAACACCGCCAGCACACACGAAAAAGAGTAACGTTCCGCAAGCGAGTGCGCGATATAAGCGATAGAGATGCACGATCGGCCCAAGCGCGTCGGCTTGTGCGCACTTCTCCCTCTTCTCGCGTGACGTCAGAGAGTAGTGTGCGTTCAACATTTTTTTCGGCTGTTCCAGCGAAAGCTACATCTGACAGATGGCCTTTGTTTTATAAACCGTGGAAATTAAGACTTAAAATCAAGATATCTAATAAAAATGTCATAAATTATCGAATTTTTAAAGCAATTTTTCAGATAATACATCGTTATTTGTCAATTGATAGTTTGTACACAAACGCAGCTACATTTTGTATCAAAAACAAAGCTTGGGAGATATCTGCATTTCATAACAGCAGATAAATTATACGGTTTGGTAACAAATATACAATATATATACCTATACATTCTTTTATGTCTTTTATAATTGCTTAAAAATATGTATTTTGCTTTGGTTGATCAAATTATTAGTCGGTAAAAATGTAGTTTGACAGCTACTAAAATTTAGGTTATGTATTATTAAATATGATATTCGAGCGGAATACGTTATCACGTAAAACTATCGTCCGTAAACCGACTTTACAGACAACCAATTTTTTTTTTTTAATTTCGGTAACAGCGAGCTGACGCTCAATTTGGACGCGGTCTCGTTCCGCGTCGGCCTCGCCACCCTTTCGCGTATACGGTCATAACGAGAGACACGGTTTAGCTTTTAATAAATGACTTGACTTTATGCTGTTTTATTGTCTATTATTGTACAGTGTCCGTGTATTATTTAGTATAATTCAGCCACTCCGGACACGTATGTATTCCAGCGGTTTCGTTTGTATTGTTTACGCTCCCGGATCTGTCGTTTGTGTTCAAATTAACAATTATTTCATCTTATCACGTTGTCTTCTTGTCTACATGCTTTGTTTTCTTTATATGAATGCCAACAGTTTACTATTTTAATTAAAATTATTCCACGTGCAAAGTAAACAAAACAACCGAACATCAAATCGCTTTCAGAAAAGCCGGTTTTGATGTGAGACATCTAATGGCGCGTTTGTTCGGGTGTAAAACCGTGCAAGTGGGACGCGTTACGTTTCGATTGGCGCGACGCTGTTCACGGAACGTGTTACGTTTCATTTGCGCTTGCTGTGTGTATGCGTTGTACAGCTAGTGTGTGTGTTGGAATGGCGAACATGGCGTTTGTAACACGATGAAGGAAGGTTTTTGGCTGAGGATCATAAGTAAATAAGCTTTACCAATGTTTCGCTAGTGGCCAACGTTTCGAAAAATTTATTTTCATATTCAGGGCCTCAAGCTGGTCGAAAGGTGGTAAATTGTTGATAATATTTTTAATTTAGCTACCTACTAGAATTTCGTTAGATGACACGGCGAAATTTAGTGAATAATGTAAATTAATTTGCTTCATCCTAATTAATATTATAAATACGAAATGTGAGTTTGTTTGTTTGTTACGCTTTCACGGGTAAACCGCTGAACAGATTTCGATAAAATTTGGCAAGGAGATATATTGCATCCTGTGGAAGGATATCGGCTACTGTTTGTCTCAAAAATCAAATATCCGAACAAATATTACAAGTTATTTTTTTATCAAAACTCGAAAATGAAAGTTTTATTAAATTTTATCAAAATTTTAGGTCGGTCCTGGCGTGATGTTATGTCACTACGGAAATATGTTATGTCATTATCAAGTATTCGCAGGAATTGTTCGAAGTTGTCCCGTTTTGTTGGACACAAAGATGCGTGCGTCGTAGCCATGCTTTGTGTATATACTTGTAGTAGCGATAAGGGCCTTCCGCGAATTATTTGGAATGCATTTCCGATTCGTGCTATTATTTCTAAAGTAAGTACTTTCGGCATCAATTGTAAGGCAGAAAGTCTAACATTTACGCATTGGTTGGATTACAACACACAGATGCGGGAAGTACGTACGTTCGGGCGGCAGTAAAGAAAAAATAGCCTATTAACGGTTGTTTAGATGTAGTTTTCATATTACATTTTAGCTAATAGTCGCGAACAGCTGTCATTCGTGTTTTTACGTATAACCTCAAAGCTGTTTGCTTGGAATTTATCCGTGTTTTTATGTAATTAATTAATTAATGTGCTTTTAACCGAAGTATGAAGAAAAATTGTACCTATACACTACACTGGCCAAAAGTTTTATATCCTTGCACTGTGATTATCAAACTTTCGGTCCTTGTGGTGTAATATATATTACTCCATAATCATATATATTAATACGCTAAGGTTAAAGATGTTTGCCTCTCTTTTTAGAAAAAACCTCACAATTTCTCCACATAAATTATATATCATTTTACAGATAATTGCTTGCTCTACTGACATCGACAACTAAAAAATTTATTATTGCTTTTGTTTTTGTAAATTAATTAAAATACAGCAACGCTGAACAACGTCTGCCATCTGACGTCAACACTTCGATCTGTCATCTGACCTTCATATTGTAATACAACAGACACAATACTGCATACTGCCATCTAACGGCTTTAATTTTGAAACAGCGAGCAACGCTGAACAACTTCACAGCAATGCTGCATGATGCCATCTGACGGCTTAGCTCAACGCTTTTACTACTTGCGCCTCTATATGACAATAATTTTAGTAAAATATTTCTTCGATCTGTCATCTGAGCTTCATATTGTAATACAACAAAAAGAAGAACGTTATAAGCAGTGTGCAAAATTTAAAACGAATTGAATACCTGCAATCATATTTAAAAAATATTTTTGTAAAGTGATAATTATTATACTTATTTATAGTGCGAATAATTCGCACAGGTCACTCTAGTATATACAATACTCGTACAATATTTTAAAAAATTATTGAGCATTTCCAACTTGACAGAATATCCACGTATTTAAATGGGCTTAGCGCCCCAACCTACCCCACTTTCCGAAGAATGTACAGACGGAGTCCCACACGACAAATTCTGCTGCAGCAAGTGCTGTTGATGGTGCTGATGTTGCTGCTGAGTATACTTCCAGAACAAAGACTGGGGCGTCAGGAAATCGCCTCTGTTCTGAGTGTACTCCATCTTACCGCTCGCGTTATCAGCGGCAATATAATATCGGGCTGAGTCAATGAATCACTGCGGAGCGTGCAGAAGTGCAAGTGACTGAGATGTCGCCATCGGACCCGACCGTTAATATGACGAGGACGGATTACATCGCGCACTACACCCAACTCGCACCGATGTACTCTCTGACAGTAACAAAGACGTTAATCGCGAGCAAGAAGAACGAAGCTATCGAAGAACGAGACAGAAATAACTGCACATGTTTGTTTGAAAAACAGGAGATGACACCACTACATAGTTCAATAATTAATAACAAAACAATTTTTAATACGTTATCAGTAATCACTGATTAAAAAGAAACAACTGACAACTGTTTATACACTTTTTAGTGAAACGCACATTTAAGTTAAAAAAGAAGAATAATTATCTGGAGAATTCAATTGTTTATTATTTAATTCGTTCAAATTTAAACCAATTAAAACTGACACGAACAAAACAAATATTTCTCGTTTATGAACAATTGAACAGCGTTTAGTTTAGTACAATATACAAGAAAAAAAATGTGAATCTTGCATTGTCGCTGGTGTCAGAAAGTGATCGTTAATCTCACTTCATGACGCAACGTTAAAACAATTGAACTGCGTGTAATTTACACACCTAAAATGCAATTTATAATAATTGACTAACGCATCGATTGATTTACATTGAAATTATACAAAACTGACTAACACGTGCAATTAAACAAAATATGACAGCATTGATATTAAAACATACTCGTTTAAAGTAGTATCTGACGCACGAAACTCCTTAGAAGAAAGGAAATTTCAATTGTTTACGTCAAAAAAAAAATAGAACACTCTTCTTTTAATTCCGAGCAACACTTTAAACAAATTTATGACTGATAACCAAAAAAAGGCAAGCGTTATTAAAGTAAAGAAGAGCTCACACCGAGGAGTTCTTAGTCCCGACGAGAAAAACAAAAACTAAATGAACACGAGATGTGCGAGAAGCGCGCGCGCGCACAAAACAACTGAACGTCACAATAATAATATGCACACAGCGGAGCAGCGTTGAGCAGTAACGTTGAAGAAGAAAAACAATTGAGCATTTATACACTTTATATTATGATATATTTATAATTAAAGCTTATGGTGTTTTTATTACGAGCATCTATGTATAATTTTGTAAGCGCGCAAGATCATCGTAAAATACACATACACTAACACAGCCACAGAAATAGTGCGCCGAGTTCACTTGTTCTCCGCTTGACAAATGCACATCAAGTAGTAAGCACTTTGGTAGTCAAACAAAAGATAATAATAATAATAATCATACATATATATACACACGCGCACACTCTGACAGAATATGTCTGTGTGTGAACATGTGACATGAATAGCTCTCTGTACTGTACGATGTATACAATGTGTATGTGTGTGAATTCTTAGAACGGTTTGACTCGTGTGTGTCCCCCTCGAACCCACACTATAATAGTATATTGAAATATGTATATAGCTGTATAGTGCAATGTACAAATACATAAGGAAAAGGCACATAGTGTGTAGTAGGCTGCTGGTACACAGTGCTCTCGATCTACAGTGTGTCTATATGAAAACAACTATTTATACGACCTCACCCGAGCAGAAAAAAAGTCGGTTTACGGACGATAGTTTTACGTGATAACGTATTCCGATCGAATATCATATTTATTAATACATAACCTAAATTTTAGTAGCTGTCAGGCGGACCGTGACACATTTCGGAACGTTACACTTTTTCGTGCATGCAGCCGGTGTTTCATCAATTTATAAGACGTTATCACGTCAAAAATAATTATTCAAAAAAACAAAAGTCCCGGCTGTACAAAAATGAAATTAATAATTAAAAAGAGCAAAACAAGTCGGAAAATTTTAACATGCAGCGAAGCCCTATTTGCCTTTTTTTTTTGTTTTTGAATGTGTTTCTATGGTCTAAGAGCTGGCTACGGAGGGGTAGGGGTCACTCGGTGCAAAGCTGAAAATTTGCAGAATAATAGGAGATAGTACAAGTAAGTAGGGAAAAAATTGCCAAAAGGCTAAGCGGAAGATAAAGAGCCGCCAGAAGGCGCTAATGTTGCGAAAAATTTTGCAATAAATTATGTGACTCAGTGCACTTCTGGCCATTTTTATACTTATTCTTTAATTTAAAACTAAATTATATATTATACATTATATAGTTATAAGGGCATACTGAAAATTCAAACATGATATAATTTCTATCAAAATGACATTAATAATTTTGAATATTTGTCGAATGTAATTATTATATCATGTTTGAATTTTCAGTATGCCCTTATAATATAATGTATAATATATAATCTAGTTTTGAATTACAGAATAAGTATAGAAATTGCCAGAAGTGCATTGAGTCATTTAATTATTGCAAAATTTTTCGCAGCATTAGCGCCTTCTGGCGGCTCTTTATCTTCTGCCTAGCCTTCTGGCAATTTTTTCCCTACTTACTTGTACTATCTTCTATTATTTTGCAAATTTGCAGCTTTGCACCGAGTGACTCCCTCCGTAGCCAGCTCTCCGACTATTAGGGTTGCCAGGTGTCCGGCTTTTTACGGTCGTGTTCGGCCAAATATTTACGTGTCCGGCCTTTGTTATGTGTACTTTTAATTATAGACTTTTTGATACTTTTCAAGAGTTTGAAATTGTTATTTTTAATAAATATCTTTTTGTTTTTATCCAAAAGAATGGATATACAGTGTAACCTCTTTATAACGAAATCCCTATAACGTAGAAATTTTTACAATTTGGTAGGTTTACCTTAAAACATATACATTAACACCCTCTTTATAGCGCAACAGCCATTCTCTTACGAAGAAATATGTTCATATTTAGGCGTTAGCAAATATTTATAGACATAAAGAGAACGATTATGAACCATCACCAACTCTTCAACACGCACTTGATGCTGCCAAACTTATCGAAAAATTCCTGTTGTTTAAAGAAAAAGATTCCACCACATCCCCAGACGTACATAAGATACTTAATAAAATACAAAACAAATATAGGCATAGCAAAAAACGTCAGGCAAAGTTAAACAGACTAGAGGTATGTATTATATTAAAAAGGTGAAATTTGGTCATTTTTCGAAAAATCACCAAATTTGCCTCACGTAATTTGTAAACATCCCCTTATTTCACCGTGCCCTATCAAAGTCAAAACTACGAAAATATCCTTAAAAAAATAATAACAAACTATAGAAATCACGCTGGAAATTTAAGACCGTGCGGGGAAGAGGCTAATCTTCCGGTTCAAAGTTCTCTTACTCCATTAAAACTATCTCCCGTAAATTGTCCTTGAAAAACCACCCGGTGTACCGTAATCTTCTCTATCCTATTCTCTCCTTTCTAAGCAACGCTCTGCTACCATCGGACGCACACAAACACACGTTAATGTTACTGAGTCTGTCTCCGTCTTGCCAAGTTGCAGAACACTCCCTCTACACGAGGATCGGCGCGCGGTAGCAATGTCTACATACCTATACACTACAAACTCCTTCTTTGCCGACTTGATCTAAAACAAGAACGCGAGACTGCTTGGCAGCGCTCCGCATGGATGTGTATGTTATACATTATAAGCGTGTGTATGTGTGTGTGTTGTATGGACATTGGTTTACTTAACTTATTGGTCGCGGCGAAAATGTTCGTTTGTCCGAGAACTAAGGCCCGAACACAACAAAACACTTTGCCAATTGTCGACATGGGAAAAGTCGTTACTATGAGATCACAGTGACTGTTATTCCGGTTACACAAAAATCACAGTGAAAAATCATCGTGACTTTGTCACGTCGATCACTCACATCACAATAAATGTTTCCTAGTTTTTAGGATTTTTTAGTTGATTATCGTTACAGTTGTCACTCCGATCACGAATACACCATTTAGTAATAGGTTGTCATCTGATACGGCGTTACTTGTCTGTTATGATGTTTAGATGCAAAGATATAGTTAATTCAAAATAACCTTCACACTTGTACAGGCTTAGGACTGTCGCATTTGATAACATAACGTAAATATTCTTTTTTCATGGGGAAACGGCAATCAATGAAAGGTTTTTTGCGATGCGTGAGCTGTTTTCTCTAAACATTTAGCGGCATTATATTTTTTGTGCCAAATTTAAAATTTTACCTAAATGGTTAGAAAAAGCCGTTTACAAGCCGCAGCTAGTGACTGCGGTGACATGGAACGGCATACGTTACTTTGGAACGTAGATATCTCGTCAGATCATAGTGTCATGTTTGAGCGACAGTGACTGCGGTGACATGGAACGACATACGTTACTTTGGAACGTAGATATCTCTTGTCAGATTACAGTGATTATTTTAGACGGCTTGTCACAGTGATTTTTTCACCGTGAAGTTATTTTTTCCCCAACTCTAGTTGCCGGACCGCAAACAAGCGGCATTCTTTGCTCAATGATAGTCCGGATAGTAATGTCACAAAACTTCCAGAATTTTTGACATGGTCGCACGCAATGAATTAGCACGAATGCGGCTGGCTATGTCGCTGGTCGTCTTAGTGCCCGCGCACAGTTTTGAGTTTGGTACGTTCCTTATAGTAAGGTGGCCAACTATACTCATTTACTGAGTTTTGTACTCTTTTTTCGCAAACCGTACTCTTTTCAAATCCTGTACTCTGAAAGTACTCATTTGTATAATTTTATACTCATTTGTATTTCTAAAACATTTTTTTAGATTATTTTATTTCAATTTTATTAATTAAATATTTAAAATTATTTTGACAGTGATTTGAATTTCACGCGCGCATATTGATTGCCGTTTCCGGCACGTCAGAGGACAGGGCAAACACCAGACACGAGTTTGACAGTGATTTGAATTTCGCGCGCACATATGGATGCCGTTTCCGGCACAATTGAGAGGCCGTATTATGTACCTGGAGAGATAGATAGATACTACCTCTTTTTCTAACAACGTCAAAATTACATTTGTGAAAAGAGATGGATATATCTATCTCTCCAATATTAGACGAACATCCTCATTTAGCAAAAAAAAATCCACTCCGAAGAAGAAAATAAAGTTTTTATCGTTTTTTCTTCTTTTTTTTCACCTATGAAATACTTGCAAAGTGTACTCTTTTTGAACAAAAAATAGTTAGTCACCTTACTTATAGCCTTTGAAAAATTAGGTCCCGAACCAACCTGTGGGAATTTCTTATAGAAAATTCCTACATCGGAGTTACTGTTCAAAAGTTTTTGTCGGACGGACAAATTTTGACTTACATTTTGAAACATTTTTCATTGATTTTCCGCTCCTATTGGTCGTAGCGTGATATTATAGAGGCGATAGCCTTCCTCGATAAATGGGCTATCCAACAATTTTTTTTGACGTGATAACGTCTTATAAATTGATGAATCACCAATATTATAAATTGATAAAACACCGGCTGCATGTACGAAAAAGTGTAACGTAACGTTCCTAACGTTCCTAACGCGTAACGCATAACGCATAACGCGTAACGTTCCGCCTGACCCTGTGCGTGCTTTTTGCTAATTTCTCGCTCAATTTAAATCAGATCGGTTTGAAACCAGTCTTAAACGAAAGAGGAGAACATTTTACTTAGATTTCGTATAACAGAATTTGCCTAAACAGTTTTTTTATACAAATTTATATAGAAAAATATTTTATACAAATTTATATAGAATAATAGCTGTATAAATGCTATGTTGTGTAATGCATGGCTAGACGCGGTCGGTTGTCTTTGTTTGCCGTACATGGAAATTAGAAGCAAACGTATGTCTTGTCTTAACATGAAAACAGCTGCATTTCTAATGTTTATTTTTTGACATTAGTATTTTGTGAAAGCAAAGCCTTCTAAGTTAACTATTGGAATAACTAATTATTATTAGAACATAATACTTTGTAAGTTGCAAACGTCACTTTTGACATTTCTTATCATTCCGACACCAAGGATAAGCGGATTGAAACCAAATTTTGGGAGGTTTAGGTTATGTATTACGGAATACGTTATCACGTAAAACTATCGTCCGTAAACCGACTTTAAACCAATTTTTTTTCAATTCGAACCAGTAGTTCCTGAGATTAGCGCGTTCAACCAAACAAACAAATTCTTCAGCTTTATATATTATAATATTAGTATAGATTGCAACTGTAACACGGTATGTTTCATACAACACAATATAGTCCAGTCAAACTGAACATTTCAATTTACTAAATTCGCATATAGAGCTGATCCTACATCTGCTAAAAAATTTATTCAAGCTCAAATGTTAAAAGTATCGTTTTTTTGCACTTTTCTCGTAAAAGGTAAATGTTATCTAAAAATAGGTCAGACAAAAGCTGTAGATCACGCAATTGTCTACAAAAACTGTTCTTATATTTTTGTCCCTACAAATCACTATTCCTGAGATATGGGACCAAAACGTCTATGTACCTACTGAACGTTTTTATCAATAATAACGTTAAATATTAATATGCATATTAGTATTTTCAATGTATGAAATCACCATTTCAAAAGAATGGTGATTCGTAGGGAAAAAAAGTATAAGAACTATTCTTGTAGACAATTGCATGATCTACAACTTTTGTCTGAACTATTTTTTAGATAACATTTACAGTTTACGAAAAAAGTGCAAAAAACCGATACATTTGAGCTTGTTTAAATTTTTTAGCAGCTGTAGTAACGGTGGGGACTTTTGATATTTCTTTTGTAATAGTGTACCTAAGACCTGTACCAATTTTCAGCTCTATGCGAATTATTGTAAACCACTATTATTTTTCTGTCTATTTTGACCGGACTAAATAGCAAACACTGCGCTATAAAATTAATTATAATAAAGTACAATTATCCATATAGGTACATGGATTAATTTATTATAATTGTGAAATGAAAAATGCAGTTATAGAGTGACAAACAGAAAACACGTTATTTTTACGTAACTCGACTGTCTGTTTTGCTCATATATCTATTAACTATATGAATCATTGCCTATCTACACACAATGTGCGGTGAGCGACGGCAACAAAGCGCATCGTAAATATATCTGCGTCTCTTTCTTCGATGTAATTCCCTGATTTCTCCGATGATAGGATTGGTTGATGTACTTGCATTCAATCTGATTAAAGTATCTCTGATTCAAAAACTTTGTCTTTTTCTATATTGCGTTAACATGGGCGTACCCAGTTTTTGGCGCAGGAGGGAGCAAATTAGAAATTTCTTAACCCGGCTCCCCCGTGCTTGTTTTGGCCTCCTGGATACGCTAGTGCTTACGGCTTAAAAAAAGACAGGAGCATATGTTTGCACCCTAATAGTTCGATTGCGATTTTATTCCTATGCTCAGTATAGAATAAAAAGTATATGGTTTTGCTCAAGTCAACGGTTATATTATTAATACAAAATCAGTTTTTATAACGCACATTATCATTATTATAAAAACTGGATGAGAGCGCAATTACTGTACGGACAAGTAATACAGTAATGTTTTTGAATCAGCGCGCAACGTACTCTTATAAAATACTAGCGGTCCGACCCGGTTTCACCCGGGCGCGATAGATATAATTCTGCAAAAGTATAAATACTGTTTTTTATCGACAAAAGCTCCGATCATCATGAAATTTGGACACAACATTCATCTCGGTAAACTAAGATGAATGTGTGTACTCATGTTCCTCCCTTCCCCATTCGTTCTTTTACACCCGGGTGAAACCGGACAGGACCGCTAGACTTTAAAATAAAATCGCTTTTCGTGGAGACCAATTTTGCAACGCGAGTCGACGAATAACGGTGGCAATCAGTAAATTCGGGCCGCTAGTCTAAAATAATTTTTGTTGCAAACATCGCGACTGCAGATAGTTCGGTTTCTGAGCTAATAAGAGAGGTTAGATAAAGCGTTATCAAACAGTCAAAGGGTTACCAGATAGATTAATTCTAATTAATTGTGCACGCGATAAACACTATAGTAAATAAAAACAATAGAGAAACATCAAAAGAAACGATATGTTTATTCTTTCGGATTGACGGCTCTCATAACATGTTTGCGTCATGTTCATATTATCTTTTAGGGGAAACAATAAAAGTTATATTATATTAGAAACGCTAAAAAATATACAGATATTACTTTCACATCTGTTTTAAGTAAAACTGTAAATCCGTTTGTTCGGGTTATGAGGCAAAAAAAATTCGATTGATGTTCACGATGAAAAGATTTCGCACAAACCTTATGGGATTTGGTTCTCGGTTAAAATGATCGAAAATGGTTTTATTACACGCTTTATATTAGTTTCACTTGTAAGTTTGTATGTATGTATGTTTGTAAACTTCCTTTGGACTACAGCAAGTGGTTTATTAGTTTAGTATAATATGCCAGCACTGTAACTACACTGTTTAGCCGTGCGGTCTAAGGCACGGGTCTTCGCTGACGTCAACTCACGGAATCACGGGTCGTGGGTTCTAATCCCGTCTACGCCAAAAAAAAAAATTGTTTATTTTTTGGCAAATTTTTGACAATAAATCGAACTAAAAAGTGGAAAATAAATATAGTTTAAAAAAAACTAAAAAACACGCCTTATATAAAACTAAAAAGTGAAAAATAAATATAGTTTAAAAAAAACTAAAAAACACGCTTTACATCGAACTAAAAAGTAAAAAATATTTTTTTTAAAATAAGCTTAAAACAATAATGAATAAAAAATACTAGTATTATTGTGAAAAAAGCGTGGGGCGCTCGATGTACGAAAATGTGGAACAAAGCGCCCCACGCTTTTTTTCACAATAATACTAGTATTTTTTATTCATTATTGTTTTAAGCTTATTTTAAAAAAAATATTTTTTACTTTTTAGTTCCATATAAAGCGTGTTTTTAAGTTTTTTTTAAACTATATTTATTTTATAGTTTAAAAATCGCTAAGAAAAAGTGTTCACGAGCGCATAGCCTAAAAACCAAAAGATTTTTAGCTACAGATATGTTTAGCGAGATTTTAGATATAGAGATATCCATTGAATTCACAATCTTAAAAAATCCTAAGCTCTAGAAATATGTTTTCGAGTGCGCTAAATCTGAATATGACATTATTATTTTATAGTACAGGGTGACATTACCTAGTTTTCGACTATTTTTCTGTTTCAAAAACTAAAACCCGACTACTGAAAAATATGAAACGAGAAAATATTCTCATCTGACGATACCCGTGGTCATATGCCACCTACCCTAACAAAACATTACATTTTGACAGTAGTAAGCGATCATACGATTTAGGGCAAAATGCATCACGCTATACATCTAGAGGGGCCTCATATATACGAGATGGCATACGACAAGAGCTATCCTCAGATGAGAATATTTTCTTGTTTGATACTATTCAGTAGTCGGGTTTTAGTTTTCGAACTTATTTTTTAATTAAATTATTTTTTATTTGTTTTGAATTTGCACCCCTCTGACACCAAAACTCAAAAATAAATGTAGCCTATGTTACCCGGCCATAATAACGAATCGTTTGACACGCCGTTATTTATCAAAATCGGATGAATAGTTTAGGCGCTACGGTGGAACATCCGTAAATACAAACATACATAGACTGCTAAACCCATAACCCTTCCTTTTGACTTCGCCGCAGTCGGGTAAGAAAAGAGAAGAATACGAGCAATTACCGGTCACCCTATATATTATTTAAAACACTCTTTAAAAATCAGAAAATTTCTGGAAGCACGATTCCGTAATTGAAATACTCAATCAATGATTTCTTTTTCCAAATAACACAAACACTATTGTAACACTAAGTTACTCGGAATAAGAATCAATAATAATATACTATTTCACTTACGTTCGCTTTAAGACGTTAGAAATAAAGTGCGTAAAGAGTGGATCAAATAACAGAGTTAGGAATGTCTCGATATATGGATTTTAAACATACTGCCGTGGATGTGAGACAGCGTTGCCAGACGTCCCGATTTTTAAATCAAAATTAAATGTCCCGCGCGGGACAGGCTCAGTCCCGCTTTTCGGGGATTACTCCGGGATAACTTTAAAAGAAGTTAAATCTTCACAGAAATATCATGAATAAAAGTAATTCTTATAAATAATTATTCTCTTATTGTAAGTTGCAATTTGAAACACTCACTCCACAGACTATTGTTTGAAAAACTATTAAACGATAGGGTAAATCTGATTTAAAATATTATATTTTTAATAAAATACATTTTCTATGGCTATTTTTGCTATCTATTGTCACGTAAACGAAATTTTAATTCAAATAAAAAGATAAATAGGTATTTGAAAACTTCTGATTATATGCGTTTTTTTACTATGTCCCGCTTTCGACGAAAGAATCCCGCTGTTTTCACTCAAAGAGTTCCAAAATCCCGACTTGGCAAAAAAAAAAAAACTGGCAACGCAGTACACACTACACACGCATATACCGCTTGAACTGTAGATTTTTTGTGCTAGTCGAGTAAAAGACCGCTTGCACACGAGACTAGAAACGCTGCTAGGAGTTCTGCTAGCCGGTAGGCTGGGTACAAAGCTGAAAATGACGTAACTGCGAGTTCGCGTGCTAGCTCACAAGACAGGTTTTAAAATTAGAACAGGGACTATTTTCCCTGCTAGATCTGCCGCTAGTTATAATCAGGAAGCAGTATCTTGTCACGTGGACACTTGAACAAACGCCCACAAACCAACATGGCGTAATTCTGCTCAGAGTCAGACAACAGACACGTTTTGTTCTGTGTTTATATTCGAACTGTCACTACGCGCGCACCAGAACTATTCACAAAACAAGCTTGAAATGTAGTCTCGAGAGTCGAGTGAAGCGAGCACTTAACAGCAGTCAAGAAAACCAGCGATAGAAAACTAGTAGGAAAATCTAGCAAGGACGTAATTCACCGTAATGTTACGGGCGCTATATTACGGTACAAGCATCTTAGGAAACGGGGGAATTAGGGTTTGAGTGAAATGTTTAAAAACGGTTGAGAGCCGCTGATTTTAATCGCTTTATCAATGTTTAGTATAGATATATACCCACTCGCGTAGGTCTTATGACAATCGCAATAATATCTAATTACTAATTACTGATTAAATAAAAGAAAAAAGACTGGCAGGTGTAGTCAAAAATGACACGTGTATATCAACATAAATGTTGATATACACGTGCCATTTTTGTACGTTTGTTTATTTTAAACACCTTGTATACAAGCGACACTGTGATTATTTACTTCAAGTGTTTATACTCTCTTTGATTTAAAAAGGTATGACGTCATTTGGTGTTAGTCAACATGGCCGAATGCAGTATTTTTACTTTTATTGGAACGAAGTTCCTTATGGGAACGTTCTAGATATGAATGAAGAGGGCTAGAAAAATAAACGTACAGAAAAAACCGCCAAGAAAATCTAAACTAATTACCTATTGTCTGTCCGTAGACATAGAAAGTTGAAATTTGGCACACTTATAATCTAGGGCGTGGGACAGATCCTAACGGAGCCGGATTTTTTAATTTTGGTCCCAGAGGCGAGTAAATTAAAAACAGAAAAGTTTTTCGCTTATGATTCGCTCAATTTAAATCAGATCGGTTCGAAACCTGTCTTAAACGAAAGAGGACATTTTACGTAGATTTCGTATAACAGAATTCGCGCAAATAGTTTTTTTATACATAAAAAATCAGAAATAAACACTGTATAAATTAGCGCACGCGCCACGCGGATCGGCTATCCTTTTCTCTTACACAGTGTGTTATGGACATTTAAAGATTGCGTATGTTCTGTCTTAAAATAAAGATTGCATTTGTTCAAAAACGGAAGCCATTTCAAATATTAGTTAATTTTTTGACATTAATATTTTGTGAAATGCAACGCCTTATTAAACCTATATAAATAGCGATATCTAAGCAATGTCAATGGTTCAGTGGTAAAATACTCATTTACTATGCGGGTGTCGCGGGTTCGATTTCGACAGATGCGCAACAAATGTTATTTTTATTTTTTTTTAGAGTTGCAAATCACACGATTAATTTTTGTTTAATAATCATATTATAGTATATAAATAAAATTTTCGAATAATTTATAGACAAATTAGTAAAAAATATATATGATACATAATAGTGAAAAGAACTTCGTTCCAACCGGGTATTCCACGACACTCTCTCGTCTTTTTTTATTAAAAACTTTATTAATCTCAGTGTTTATATTAACACTGGGCCATTTTTTAGAATCCTCTTTCAACATAAAATTTTTTCTAAAACAATTTATTTTTTGATTCTTTTGTACTGTCATCACTCATCATGCCTATTCCATCTCGAGGATTATTGAGAGAAACCATGGAACAGAAATTCTACGTTTTTCTAGAAAAAAAGACGGGTTGCACTCCGGGAGTGCCGGCAGAAGTGAAAACTTGAATATTAACGTCTTACGAATTTTCGATCAAAATGGTTTGTATCATAGATTGCATTTTTATGTACGATACTTCAACGCTAGATGTCTAACGTTGTATAAATAAAAGTTTTCGTCTTACGAATTTTCGATCAGGTCACGTGTCCCTGACGCGAGTTTAACATTTTTTACCCATTACAAAAAAAGTGTACAACGCCGCTAAAGAAGTTTTCACTTCAAAAATCTCGCCCACTTGCATCTACCGATTATGTCTGTACTTTTTAAATGCGAGTCTCGTGTTCTATTACTCGTTCGATAATGATTTTTATTAAAATAATAGATTGTGAAGATCTTTGCAAGCGAGGATAATATACTGGGAAAAGAAGTTTAGAGCGTAGCGATGAAGTCTGCTCTACAGTAAGAGAGAGTGATGGTTAGTTCCTATATAGGTAAGAGGTACGTGGCATTGGGGAAAGACGGTGATTAAAATTCAATCAAAACATAAATATTTAAACGGGACACGAAATGTCACTCCGTATCGACGCGGTGCGTTCGGTCGTGAACTGTTCTAATTCCAAAGTTAATCAATCGCGTGGCAGTTGACAAGCCAAACAGAGCGGGATTCAACTAGACATGGGAAAAGTCGTTACTATGAGATCACAGTGACTGTTATTCCGGTTACACAAAAATCACAGTGAAAAATCATCGTGACTTTGTCACGTCGATCACTCACATCACAAGCCCGCACGGTCTGACGTCACAACGGCGTTGTTTGCCTACTCCGTTTTTTTTTTTTTAAAAGGTATATCCAATTGTATAATATATCCACATATATAGAGATATGCACATATACAAGAGAATATCACTTGGGGGGGGTGGCACTACCTCTTAGTATCTGGCCAGTATGTTTGAGTATGTAAAGCTGAGTCTAAACGACAATCACAAAATATCCATGAGCAGAGGTGGGATTCGAACCCACGACAGTGCGATCCAAAGGCCAACACGCTGACCATTACACCACTCAGTTCATGTTTGACTTTGAGCGACAGTGAGTACTCAGTAGTGACTGCGGTGACATGGAACGACATACGTTACTTTGAAACATAGATCTATTGGAACTTGGAGCGACCGTCGTGACTGCGGTGACATGAAACGACATACGTTACTTTGGAACGTAGATATCTCTTGTCAGATCACAGTGATTATTTTAGACGGCTTGTCACAGTGATTTTTTCATCGTGAAGTTATTTTTTCCCCAACTCTAGATTCAACAACGAATTTCAGAACATTTCGGAGTTCTTAGACACGCTATTTGTTCGTCTGCATGTCTGTCAACGCGATAATAGATCAAACGGATAAGCGGATTGAAACTAAATTTTGGTAGGATGTTTGAGAAGCAAATATCAAGGTTCCCATTGTTTTTGGCGACAATCGGCGCATGAGCAGAAGAGATATATGCTATAACGTTTTTACAAGCGTTTTATTTAGTTTCATCTGTCCCGGTGTCAGTCTGTGTGTCTGAAATCAAATCTTGCAAGTAAAATTTGACCCATTTCTCGGTTTCCGATTGAGCTGAAATTTTGCATACGTATGTAGTTCCGATGACAATAGGTACAATACTAGAATAACTTACTGACCGGTCCGCTTTTCGTCCGGATGCTAATTGCACTAAAGCACACTAAAAACTTAAAAATAAAATTAATAGTACATTTATTACAATGTACAATTTATATGATATAAAAGCTTGTCGGGAGATTGCCTGTGTAAATAAACATGAATACAATATGTAACTTGATCTTGCCACAAATTATTTCTAAGATAAAATGTACACGTGATTGCATAAAATACACAGGGAAATCTCGCGACAAGCTCTTATGTCATATAAATTGAATATTGTAATGAATGGTTGGGTTTGATTTAATTAAAAGTTAATTTCTTCTTTTTAGTACAGTTAAAAATAAATGGTTGTTTTTAAAAATGTTTTTGACTATAAATTTTATCAATACAGATAAAATATAAGCGTATGTAACGTCAAAATAACAGCTTTTTAATAAATGTATAAGGTACTTATAACAAAAAAAAATTTTTTTGAAGTTTTTGTCTGTCTATCTGTTTGTTCCCGCTAATCTCCGAAACGGCTGGACCGATTTTGACGGGACTTTCACTGGTCGATAGCTTATATTATAAGGAGTAACTTAGACTAAAAAATTTAAAAAATAAAATAAAAATTATTATATTAAAAATTATGGAATTCTGAACAAATATCAAAGATCAATATGTTTGAAATTGGCATAGCCCCGTCGTCCAATGGGCTTGTAATTTTTTAAAATTTTGGTATACGTTTCCCACTCGCATAAACCCAAAATGTACAAATGCAGTACCGTAAAAATCGAGTCCTAAGTGTACACATTTGACAACGGACAAAGCCGAGTTAGATAACGGGCTCGGCTGCAATTTCTTTATAAAGTAACTTTTCAGTTTGGCCCGTGCCTATGTCGGGAATCGAACAAGCTCTCCTCTGTCTAGCTAGCTGTACCTACATGTATTATGTAAGTGCCTATCTACCGTCCATGTATGTAATATATATCATAGCCCAGAACTCCCTCGTCGTACTCCATGTATATTTTACACGTAGAATAAAGTTAGACTTGAAAAAGTACCCAAAACAAAAACAAAAAAAAAAAAAAAAAAAAAAACAACAACAGCGTTACAATTTGGATAATGTTACATAATATTACACCACAAGGGCCGAAAGTGTGATATCTTGAATCAAGACTATAACTTAATAGTCTCGGAAATATTTTGAAAATAAAATCTGCTGTAGTTCAGCATGCCTGGCTAATTTTTACATGATGTGATTGTGAAACACCGTATCTTATAGCAAATATCATAATATTGAATACTAGCAGTTACCCTCGACAATGTACACGGTAACATAAATTTTATTTTCTTTATTATACTATATCAAACGTGAATATTTTTTGAAAATGGAATGGTCTCGTCGCCCTATTGGCTGTAATTTTTTAATAAGAGATTGCAAGGCATTTTTTGAGCCATAAGGCATAAGCGATAAAAAAACAGTCTAAAAATATAATTAATACTCACATTTCAAAGTTGTAA
This sequence comes from Xanthostigma xanthostigma, assembly GCA_963575645.1. Taxonomy (NCBI): domain Eukaryota; kingdom Metazoa; phylum Arthropoda; class Insecta; order Raphidioptera; family Raphidiidae; genus Xanthostigma; species Xanthostigma xanthostigma. Next base: position 6,265,352 of record OY754472.1, on the reverse strand, counting down.
TTAGTTGGTAATTACTTTGAATTTCTTATTTTTACTGCAAAGCTAATATAGTTTTATTTTATTACAGTCCGTCACCTTGAATCTTCAATTAACCAGAATAAAACTAACGGGAAAATATTTAAAAATAGACCCAACATTTTTATTGTCAAACTAAAAAGAAAAAAAACAATTTTAATTTAGATTTAGAATGATGACTCATTACTCGAAAGTCAAGAAGATTCCGTTGTCTCGAGAACAGGTCCTTATTCATTATTGTACAAGATCTTTTAAATAAATTAATAAAAAGATGGGTTGACACTGTGCTTCTTACATAACGTGACCAAACGTCCCGCTTTTAAGCTAAGTGTCCCGCTGTCCCCAAAATATGTAAAAATGTCCCGCTTTGACAAAACAAAAACGTAGCAGCAAACAAGTCTTGTCGCCCGCAATAAAGCGGTAGATTAAGAAAAAAACGGTGGATTCAAAAAGTTTACAAAAAAAGTGGTTGTCTGTAAAGTCGGTTTACGGACGATGGTTTTACGTGATAACGTCATAAAGAAACATTGATGAACTCTCTGACGTCACGCGAGAAGAGAGAAAAATGCGTACAAGCCGACGCTTGGGCCGATCGTGCCTCTCTATCGCTTATACCGCGCTCTCGCTTGCACGCTCAGGCTCAGGCGGAACGTGACACTTTTTCGTGCGTGCAGCCGGTGTTTCATCAATTTATAAGACGCTATCACGTCAAAAGTATATATAAATTATTTTTAACGCTTGCACAAATTCGTTGCTTATAGTCAGTTTTGACAGATACTGATTCAATCTTCATACTCTGCTGATATATCATTTCAATTAACAATAACAATTTAAGGGTGTCCCGCTCTGAGGAAATAATAAATGGTCACATTATTCTTACATCAAAATTTAATGTATGGAAATGAAAACGATTTTAATTTTTTTTAATTATTAAACAAAACGCAGTTAAGTAGTGAAATTGAAACTCTGTCTTTTTTTATGACGTTAACATAGGCGTACCCACCTTTTGGCCAAGGAGGGGGCAAATTAGAAATTTCTTAAGCCGGGTCCCCCGTGCTTGTTTTGCCCTCCTGAATACGCCAGTGCACCCTATTATAGTTCGATTGCGATTTTATTCCTATGCTTAGTATAGAATAAAAGGATATGATTAATATAGATAAGAATTGGTTTTGTTTTTAGAGTGATTGTGTGAACTGCACTGCGACGACGGAACAGCTCTACTATCGAATAGAGCTGTAAAAGTAACGAGAAATTGTGTACCCGCATGTATTCGTTACTTAAAGAACCAGTACCCGTTACTTTCGTATCGTTACGTTACTCGTTACTTTTCATACGATATACAATCGTGTACTAACAGCATCACGCATGTACCATCGCATTGAGGCGCGTCGCATACGTGATACGGTATGATTTCGTTCGTATAGGTAACCTATAACAGCATTACACGAGTCGAACTGACATGGATACGACAGATACGAGTAACGAAATGAATTTGTAAGTAACGATTCGTTACTTCGAGTCAGACGATGTACCCGTTACTCAGTAACGAATACATACGGTTTGTTACAGCTCTACTATCGAAGGTCTACTGCGTCACAATGAATATATTAGTTAGAGAGCTGCTAAGTAGCATTCAAATACAGTTTTCAACAAAAGGAAAAGTTTGTGCCGTTGACGTATATTATATAGAAAAAAAGTTTTACTTTATACGTGGACTTACAAACTGTGTAGTGTAGTACTACTCGCTGCTAACTTCAGCAGGTAGGTATAACCCGTAATATACGTTATTTACCAAGTGTTAGAGATGGGCAATATTCCACTATCGGTGACTTGGTCGCTAATATTTAGATAACACTGTTCACTGCAGTGAGTTTGCTGCACACGAGGCTACAGACACTGCTTGGAGTTCTGCTGGCCGATAGACTGGGTACGAAGCTGGAAATGACGTCACTGCGGGCTCGCCTGCTAGCTCACAAGATAGGTTTTAAAATTAGAACAAGGGCTATTTTCCCTGCGAGATTTGCTGCTAGATATGAGCAAGAACCAATCAGGAAGCAGTATCTTCTCACGTGAGCGACTTGAACAAACACTCACAAACCAACATGGTGTCGCATTCCGTTCAGAGTCAGACAACAGACACGTTTTGCTCTGTGTTTATATTCGAACTGTTACTGCGCGCGCACCAGATCTATCCACAAATGAAGCTTGAAAAATAGTCTCGTGTGAAGCGAGCACGTAATAGCAATCAAGAAAACCAGCGCTAGAAAAACTAGTAGGCAAATCTAGCAAAGAATCTAGCAGCGTTTCTAGCCTCGTGTGAAGCGGCCTTAATATTTTGATTTTACTGTTCACTGCAGCGGCGAGTGAGACGCGAGTTCAATTCAGACTAGCTATCAGTGTATCTGCGATCCCTAACTGCACGCAGTCTTGCCAATGATTACTGGTCGCTACTAAAAATCACCGCTACTTGGAAATCGCTGTCGACAAAGGACATGTTACCCTTAACTTAAGGAAACAATCAGCTCATCTCTACCAAAGGTTAAATCTAAATGTAATGCCTATACTTTACGAAGAACTGGCGTTTGCCTGCAGCATCACTAGCAAAAATACGCTTCCCGAAGATTCTCTCGCACCATTTGTAATAGTGTACTTAATACCTGTACCAATTTTCAGCTCTATGCGAATTATAGTAAGTTACAAATTTTTCGATGCGAGCGTTTGTGGTGAGCACTAGGGGAAACTTCAAACTCAAATTTTCCGTATGTCAGTGAGCAATGTTTATTAAAAGTGAAAATAGTTATAATTTTATGAAGTTTTTTAATTACAAAGAAAACATAGGATAACTAAGCGATCTAGAAATGCTTGTTGTGTTCCGGGCTGTTGCGCTGATGGCGATTTAAGTAAAATAAAGACCATTGGCGCCCTAATTTGACATTCCGCTGCCAGTGCATACAAATTAACATCAGTTTTTCTTATTACATGTTTTTTCACACATCATGGCCAACTAAAGTTTTTGACTTATCACCTTAGAAACATGTCGCGATTTCCATAAAAAGTGAGTTCAATAGTTCTCTATTATCCACTAGCGGCGCTAGTAGGCTTCGTGCACACAGCCTATAAGGACTGATATTGTTTGAATTTACACCACACAGTAGTCAGAAATTGAAAGACAACTATAAGTGACTTTTTCTTTGTAGATTAAACTAAAGCTGAGTATTGTTATATGCCGACTATAGTCCATTCGACTTAAAAACGATAATAAACATTTTCGGGACCGAATTATTTACCATAAAACAAAGCAATTTACAAATTATAGATAGGTACTCCCGTGTGTGTATTTTTTCGGGTGTATCGTAGAGAAAAATCAATTTATAGTTTCAATCACTTAAGTGAATGACATCCTCAGCGAGGGGCGCTGAACAGCGAGCGCTGCGCCCCCCCAGCACCACCGTATGTGCACGGTACACACTGTACCATCACATCAGCAGTCACTTAACGGTGGTGTATGGTTACTAAATTATTCATGTTACCTCCCAATTGAAGTCGTGTTTTACCTGCTCAGCCTTTTTCAAATGACAGTACAAATAGTCAGAATGCCCGTCGGCAAAAATTTTACTGACACATACTCTCCCCAAACTTTGTATATGACTTCATTAGGCCTAGTCTGACACCTATTTCCTCTATGACTTTTCTTGATTTTGGGGCGTTTTCCCATAAATTTTCTGAAACATGTCGTTTTGACGGCATGTAAAAATTTATAGATACTGTTTGTTTTTGACGTGATAACGTCTTATAAATTGATGAAACACCAGCTGCACGCACGAAAAAGTGTAACGTTCCTAACGTTCCGCCTGACCCTGTGCGTGCAAGCGAGAGAGCAGTATGCTTCGGCCCAAGTTTGACAGCTACTAAAATTTAGGTTATGTATTATTAAATATGATACGTTATCACGTAAAACTATCGTCCGTAAACCGACTTTACAGACAACTAATTTTTTTTTAATTGAATAGCTTAAAAACTTCAACCAAAACGCTAAAACAATGTTCTCTAAGATATAACATGAACCATTTAAAATGTCTGACACCTCTCGAACATGTTCGACAACTTTTGTTTGCCGCTGCACTGAACAGTAAGTGTACGTAGGTATAGGTTACTCGACCCACATAACACCGGAGTCGTGTTATGAAATCACCCCCTGTATCCTAGATCAGGGATCGTTTAGGGGTTGTCAACTGGCGCAAAGGGGCGCACATATCTAGATATTACCGCACGTTCATATACAGAACTGATCAAAAATTTCTGTCATAATTCACGACACGCTTTACGCAATCAAACGTTATTATCACAAACAATATTCGCACTAAATAAGTATAATAATAATATCACTTTACAAAATTATTTTTTAAATATGATTGCAGGTATTCAATTCGTTTCTAATTTTGCACACTGCTTATAACGTTCTTCTTTTTGTTGTATTACAATATGAAGCTCAGATGACAGATCGAAGAAATATTTTACTAAAATTGTCATATATAGAGGCGCAAGTAGCAAAAGCGTTGAGCTAAGCCATCAGATGGCATCATGCAGCATTGCTGTGACGTTGTTCAGCGTTGCTCGCTGTTTCAAAATTAAAGCCGTCAGATGGAGGTATGCAGTATAGTGTCTGTTGTATTACAATATGAAGGTCAGATGACAGATCGGAGTGTTGACGTTGTTTTAAAATTAAAGCCGTCAGATGGCAGACATTGTTCAGCGTTGTTGTATTTTAATTAATTTACAAAAACAAAAGCAATAATAAATTTTATTAGTTGTCGATGTCAGTATAGAACAAGCAATTATCTGTAAAATGATATATAATTTATGTGGAGAAATTGTGAGGTTTTTTTCTAAAAAGGGAGGCAAACATCTTTAACCTTAGCGTATTAATATATATGTTATACTTTCCATTACTTAGCCTCCCCATTTCAAAATGGCCAAAATGAATGTGACATAGGTTTAATAAGCTGAGTTGTCGAGTTCTGAAGTTAGTAAAAAAATTGAAAAAATATATGCGATAACGATCAGAGTGGGCCCCGTTGAGTTCTACTAAATTGTATGCGGTAAGGCATTACTTTGCTATGACCAATACACCTCCAGTCAACACAGCGCAGATCAGATGAACTTCCCGTCCTACTGTTGTTGACGACCGAAGGGCTACTGGCTTTACGCCATGACACTTTCTGCCTGGGATCCGGGGACCTTCCTCAGGTATAAATTGAGTTACAAGAACTCTGTATGTAAACCTGATAGCCTACCTTGACTGATATCGCTACAAGAATAGTTTTAAGACGTCGTATATATACTCAGACGTGTTCGAAAATTCACATACTCTGGGAGTCTAATGTTTTTGTATTTTTTTATAGAAAATTATACTACATTTTGGCAAAATTTTTACTTTTTTCGTTTTGGTTTAGCAACGTCTAACAGATTGTAGAAAAAAATGAGTAGTTTTTTTTTTAATAATGATTTTGTTTTTAGTACCCAATCAGCAAAATAAAAGAGCGTTATTTCAGCGAAATTACAGCAAATAATATATCTGAATATCTGATTTATGTTTGAGCTTCTCAAAAAAAATTGAACTCGAGTTCCACTGGTTGGGCAAAAAAAATGTTTAAAAATATTAAATTATCATAAAAAAAAAATGGGTTGTCTGTAAAGTCGGTTTACGGACGATAGTTTTACGTGATAACGTATTAAGTCAGGCGGAACGTGACACATTTCGGAACGTGACACTTTTTCATGCATGCAGCCGGCGTTTCATCAATTTATAAGATTGGTGTTTCATCAATTTATAAGACGTTATCACGTCAAAAAAAATTGGTTGTCTGTAAAGTCGGTTTACGGACGATAGTTTTACGTGATCTGATAACGTATTAATTCAGGCGGAACGTGGCACATTTCGGAACGTGACACTTTTTCGTGCATGCAGCCGGTGTTTCATCAATTTATAAGATTGGTGTTTCATCAATTTATAAGACGTTACATATCACGTCAAAAATGGCAAAAAACCGATTATTATTTTTTTTTTTTAGTTATCTAACGGCAGTACCACCAAATTATTATTGAGATAAAAACAGCTTAAATGTCGTCTGTAGCAAATATTAACTGTTGAACCCGGCTTATCCGTGACAGAAATAACAATATAATTAAAAGGCAATTGACGTGGATAATCAGCAGAAATAAAGTGCGTGACAACGATCTTTGGATTAGTATGGATAAAACGGTGGGTCGACTAAGGTTTTTTTTTAGGAGGGGGGTGGTTCTTGAGCCATTCATCGCCCCCGCCTACGGTCTTGGTCTGAAAGATCGATGTTCACAAAAGTGGAGCCACATGAAAAACCTAATTTTCTATGAAAAGCCAAAGGCATTAACTTTTACACCGTTGAATATTTAAAATTTTTAAGCTCCTGCAGCGAGAAATTATTACAGCTGACGTTTTCTTATGTGAGTGATTGACACGTGATCAGTACGGAGTGAAGTGAACGCATTTCGAAGCAAGCGTCAATGTCATACAAGTTACCAACATTATAAATAATACGTGTTTATGTGATTTTGTGTGTTGTTTTAGAGACTCAATGATTTATTTATCATTGCTTTTCTGTGGTTTATGAATTCTGGTTAGTATTTTACTTCGTGTAAAAAATACAAATTAACAAAAATTTTTAATAATACTCTACAAATATAAGAATAAAAAAAATGCAAACTTCTTCCCCGCCCAACCGGCCTGTACATTAAACCATTGCGAAATACGCGAGGGTTTTCGATCACTTAGCGTTTGTTAAATATTTGATTTGGTTATACAGGGCGTCTGCAAGGAGAGTGGACCAATTGTAGGTAAATTAATATTACAGGTTATGTTCACACTTCCACTGACAAGGCGTTCATTGACGGATTTAACCATATATTTAATACCCTCTATATTGCTAGCAAAGATCGGGAGAAAGACTTAAACACTACGGTGCAGACATTTATACGTCTGTCTCACTTATCATACTCTGAGTCTCATGCGCATGCCCGTGAATGGATGAGCGTCAGTTTGCACATGGAACTAATCTGTTAAAACCACTTACTAATTGCCCCACTACAGACGCGACACTTGCGCACAACAGGTCAAGTAAAAAGAAAGAGATAGAAAACAGTAATTTGCTGTCTCACTTCATGGGCCACGCTTCCACTAACGACCACTAGCAATATAGAAGTTATCAAATATATATATGGCATCCTTCTACTTAACCTCACGATAAATTGCAAAATGGCGGCAACAGAAACGATCCATTCACAAAATTGTTACGAAACTTACGATAAAAAATACAGATCAATATATCACAAAATAAGGGACTGTTTTTAATTGAACATTTAAAAAAAATACAGATGAGCAAATTCGCTGGATGCATTTTTATCAACGTTAAAATAAGGTTGTAACATAATTACAATTATTTACCTTAAATATTAGACAAGTTGAATTAGTTCAACTATATTCTTTATTAAAATTTATTGTAGTCACATAATTTGTAAGTTGCATAATAATTTAGCATAAGTATTTAAAAAATCTATAAATTCCAATTCAAAAAATTACAAAAGGCAATTCTCCACTGTATTTATAACGATTAAAAACGAAATAATAAAATTGACCGAAATCTAGTTATTTCCTAAAATTTATAAGAAATAATCTATTAGATTTCGCGTATTAATAGTTTATTGTATATTGTATATTTGTTTATTATATATTTCGAATCACTGTTAAAATACAACATTTTATTCAAAATTCGACCTGCGATTTTAATACACGTTCCGAACCTCCAAAGTCGTTATAAGGTTAAAGTAAAAAAAATATAATATTAATCAAGGAACTCTGAATGCTAACTTTTTTTGACATAGAGATATAATCATACATCGAAAAAATATGAAGTGATCAGTAAGTATTACATTTATCGTTGAAATACTGAACTTTCTCTATAAAAATCCAGTATGTTGGCCAAGTTCATGCCTATAAAAACGCAGTATTTTTTTTAATTACCTTAAATAACCTCGTTGAAATTATTCATAATAATAATGAATGATATACATAAAATATTACGTTTTATTATTCACGTGTCTCACTTTTGGCCGCACTAATCTCCGAAATCATTGAACCGATTTTAACGAAATTTTGCGAATGTATCTTGCTTGGTGCAACTTACGCTACAGGGTAGTTTTTATTAAATATTTTGTACAAAATTACGGTGTTTTCTCAAAAAAACTGTTTTAGTAACATGTAACGACATCTGATGGAATTTACTCAAAAGCTATTAGTTCAGAAGCAAACAAAAAAGACTGTTTTGGTATCAAGTAGCGACATCTGTTAGAATTCGCTCAAAGCTATTAGTTCATACGTCGGGTCGCAAACGAAATACACTTTGCAGAATTATATCTAGCTTACCCGGGTGAAACCGGGACGAACCGCTAGTAGTATAATAAAAAAAAATAAAATTTCTGTAATCGCGTGAGGTGACGCGGGTAATGGCTAGTATTGATATTGCCATGGTTACCTACATAATAATATGTTCCACGTCGTGTAAAAATTAATCAAAGCATGCTTAACTAGTATATTTCTGACAGATCTATAAAACAAAAGAACTGCTGTTTTTTTTTTTAAATCAAAATATTTCCGAAACTATAAAGTTCAGAAGAAAAAAATTCTCGAAACTTTCTTAAAAAAATAAATAGAATAATAAGCCGTTATGAAAAGTATACTATTATTATATTATAAAAAACACCGTTACAGCATATCTCTGCTGCGCATGCACCGATTTTCCCCAAACACAATAAGGTTCTTCATATTTACATACCAAACATCCTCCCAAAATTTGATTTTCAACCGTTCATCCGTGTGACCTGTATCGTGCTCACAGACTAACAGACAAACATGTTTTTTTTTTTTTATTCGGGGGACCTCAAAACGAAAAGATATTGTAAAAGTTTGAAAAGTGCTTTTTGACCTCAACTAGTACCATTCCTCACTTGCGGGTTGGTAAAACTACACCTAATAAAAAATTATTATTTCTTGTCTGTCAGCCGTCAACGTTGTTTACTTCCTATAATATTTTGGTTGCATCACTGTCGTTAAAACGAAACGATAATTATAGCCACTGCGGCGGTCGATTTCTCTCCGTGGGCCGGTAACTGCAGCCTCCATATAAGCGGGGCTGCACGCAGGTACAGGCTATCACGCGTTGCCGGCGGGGGAAATTCCCGCCGGGATGGTTTCGGACGGGTTTTATTACCGCGCTGGGAGCAGTACGGCACATCGTCATGTCATGTCACTAGCTATTTGTGTTGTTGTCTCGTTATACGGCTCAGGGGGGGAGAAGGGGAACCGGCGTCATACTTAAACATATTGTTACGGTTATGGGCTCTTCGATCGCACAAAGGCGATGACAGAAATAATAATTATATTGCCAACATGAAGACGCATACGCCCAAATTTCATGAAGCCATCAAAAAAAGTCATCTAATGCTCTCACTCGCACTCATATGCATGCATAAAACCATCGCGCTCATACAGCGGACCTTTTTATTGTGTCTGGGGTGTGTTAGGTCCTTCGGATTGGTCTGGCAGCTCACATAAGGTCAATTAATAGACGATCGAACTTGGTACGGACCGGACAGCGGATATGGTTCGCTCCGTACCAAACCTGTTCGTCTAGACCAGGCCTGGGCAAATGGCGGCCCGCGGGCCGAATCCGGCCCGCAGCAGAATTTTGTCCGGCAGAAATTTTGACAGAACGCGAAGTTCTTGGACACAAGGAGACTGACAGATTCGGTCGTCTGTTGCAACCAGCGAACTTGATCCGCCGTACCATGTCCGTTCCCGGCCCGTACCAAGTTCGATCGTCTATTAATACTATAATAGAATAGTTCCCCAAAATATACAGTCAAACCTGAGTGAGTGAGAACTGGGTAAGCGAGAAAACCCTCTAAGTGAGAGTAATTGCCAGGACGTACCGTCTTTGTAACTCTCTAACACCTCTACAAGTGAGAAACAGAAACCTCTACAAGAGAAAGACGTTTTTCACTCATGGACCTCTATAACTGAGACTACTACTTGCCTGCCCCTCTATAAGCGATAGTCTAACATTTTAAACTAAGTTTATTAGCCGAAAGCTAATCAGTAGCCCTCAATAGTGTCTCACGCGACATCCCAGAATCAGCATCAATACGTATCAGCGTTGCCAGACGTCCCGATTTTGGCGGGACGTCCTGATTTTTAAATCAAAATTAAATGTCCCGCGCGGGCCAGGCTCAGTCCCGCTTTTCGAGAATAACTCGGGGATAACTTTAAAAGAAGTTAAATCTTCACATAAATATCATGAATAAGTAATTCTTATAAATAATTATTCTCTTATTGTAAATTGCAATTTGTAACACTCACTCCACAGACTATTGTTTGAAACGCCATATTTTTCTAATGAATAAAAAACTTTTTTGATTTTGATTTCTGTTTTTTTTTTTTTTATTCTGAAGACGAATAAGACTCAACTATTTAACGATAGGGTAAATCTGATTTAAAATATTATATTTTTATTAAAATACATTTTTGATGGTTATTTTTGCTATCTATTGTCACGTAAACGTAATTTTAACTCAAATAAAAAGATAAATAGGTATTTAAAAACTTCTGATTAGGTATATACGTTTTTTTACTATGTCCCGCTTTTGACGAAAGAATCCCGCTGTTTTCACTCAAAGAGTTCCAAAATCCCGACTTGGCAAAAAAAAAACTGGCAACGCTGATACGTATTGATGTTGATTGGTATTGATCAATGCCTATTGATCAATTTACTGACCGTCTAGGGGGTACTTTAATGACGAACTCCTTACAGGGCTTCCCGAAAGTAATCTGTGCTTAAATTGGGCATAAAAGACAATTCACACAGTCGGTTTGGCATTTGGGATTGACCAGATGCTGTTATTTCGGTCTGTGGCAACGGTGCAGAAGGTTGTAAGATTTCCCGAAGCATACTGTTAGATATGGCGACTGTAGGACATCGCGCAGGGCGTCTCGCGGCGTGCAGCGCTTGTATGGAGGGTAGAGGCTAAGGAGAACCATATCTTTATACGAAAAAGCGTTCAATTAGAGGACCGCCACTGTCGCAAAAGTGTAAATTTTAAAGCAAGCGTATGGAGGCCAAAAATTATTAGAGTAGATACGATAGAAAACTAAACGAGGAAAGAAGAATTTCCGCTTTTTTATGGCGAACTTTTCGAAAGTAAAACCAAAAATAATAAACAATATGATATTGAATTAATTTTTTATTTAAATGTCATTTTTAATAGTGCTATTATGCATCTAGTAGTAAATAATTATACTGATATGAATAAACTATAAAATGACTAAAATATAGTAGTAAAAGTTAACAAAAATTAAATAACTCTCAATACTATCTCACAGTAGGTTTTTAGGTTATATGTGGCTGAACCTCGCCTTTTAGTGCACTTATATGTACTAATAAAGATTATTATTATTATTATTATTATTATTATTATTATTAAATTATTTTGGACTACGTAAACAGTTTAGATTTTATATACTGCAGTGTTATTAACGACTCTAATCAAATACTAAATTTTCCAACTCAGCGCACTTCAATTCGTTTATAACTGCTATGGGGGGTAAACAACTATATAACATTCATTTTATACTCGGATGCAGCGCTAGCGCCATTCCGGACGATTTTTGAACTGTTATTTACAGCATTTAGATAGGCACTTTTTCAACTTATCTCTCATATAAGATAGTCCTCCTCACCTCTACACTCCATCTTCGAACTGGTTGTTGTGCTGTACAGTGTACAGAGTTGACTTTAACCAACTGAGCATCGGCAGCCAACACCTGTCGGTCAGTGTGACGTCACAGAATAACACGAATTCACGTAAAAAAAAATTAAATATGCACACGACGATTTCATCATTGGTCAGCATCAAATAATGCAGGTCCGGATTAGGAATTTTAAAAAAGCACTAAGGTTAAGGCTGCTGCACACGACGCTAGAAACGCTGCTAGATTGCTTGCTATAGATTTGCCTACTAGTTTTCTAGCGCTGGTTTTCTTGATTGCTGTTATGTGCTCGCTTCACACGAGACTTCTTTTCAAGTGACAGTTCAAATTTACTAAAGGAGGTTGATCCGTTACAGTCCCAATCAAAAGTAAGTCGAATTCTAAATGGGAACTTTTCCATAATAAATTTTTACAAAAGGTTATAAGTCGATGATACCAATAAATTATTGTCATAAAGGCATAAATAAATATTTTTTTAATATTAATTAATTATTTCAGTATTTTACTTAATCGACTAACTTTTGAATTTTTTGTACAAAGTTAGGTTAGAAAAAATAAATTTATATAAATATCTGCATTTTACATATTTTTTGCAGTAAATAGTAAAAAAAAAGAAATTAGAAGTAATAAAAATTAAAATTAAATCATTAAAAAGTTGAAAATTCAGTTAAAATTGTTAAAATTGTCAAGAATAAAAATCCATAATCGAAAAGTGCTAAGGTTTAATAATTTTTTTTATTGATTAAAAGTCTCCTAATTAAATTGGAAAAAATATTAAAATATGCGTAAGACATCAATGCTTTACATAGTTAGTTTTCGGAACTGCTGACATCATTTGGTTATTTGCAAAAAACTGAAATGTACCGTTTGCATGCTAGGTTGACATATTTTCCATGTAAAAGTTTTTTTATAATTTTTAACTTTATAAATCTCCTAATGATTTTGGATTTTTTACAGAAAATTTTGTCATAAAAAAATTTATTGAAAAAACTTTATTTCAGATTTTTTTCATTATTTTCGTAAAACGGCTCAACCTCCTTAACTAATCTTTTCTCTATTGCGCGTATTAATAAAACTTGGTCAATACACAAAGATTTTCTTTTACTCGCCATGTTCAAAGTTTGCAAGTTTGTGAGCAACTAAGAATATGATAACTTATCGATAAGCAACTTATCTAAACATATGAGAGATAATCCCAACAAACAAAAGAACGAATTTCTTAGATTCTCCGGTACGCATGATGCCGACAACAAAGCAACAAAATAACAAACAAGTACTGTTTACTGCTTAATGATGATTGACGACTTAATGATTGTCGTTATTTAGACTGGGTGCGTCGTTATTTGGAGCGTATATCATTCTATGAGCATCAAGGTAAACTAGTTAAGTATTTTCGATGTTTTAAGGAGTTTGTCGTTATATCGAGTGACGGTAAATGAATGGACCTTCAGGATGAATATATTATCGCGTTAAAATAAAAGCGTTTTACGTGGAGATCAATTTTGCGACGTAAGTCGACTAAAAAACGGTGGCAATCTACAAGTTCCGGCAAAACAGGACCGGGCCGCTAGTCGCCCAAAACTCTCTTAATTGTTGTGAAAGATAACTCTAATAATTTAGAGAGATGATGACCCTGTTCAAATGTTGGAAGATTAAAATTTGCTTTGTTCATCGATCCTATGCCACCAGGATTCTTCCTTTTTTAATCTTCCATCTCTTAATTGTATTCACCTTACTTTTTTAAGAAAGAAATCGCGAAATTCGGTATGAAGAACATTGAAACTGAGGATGTGCAACGAATGAGCCACGATACGACCATATTAAGGATGGCGTCTCTACGATCGTGACTATTTCTCAACTTTTCTATTTGAAATCACATTCAATCAATTACATATTAGAAAGAATCTATTTATCGCGTAGTGTTGGCGCCTTTCTATGCTGCCCTAAGTCATAGCGTGCCTATAATGTACTACACTGACAAGTTAAAGAGTCGCGGGGGGCGACACAGAAGACGATCCTCCGGTGTATTTCATACATCACTTCCTGTGTTCATTCGGGGAGGTTCTGTCGTATCGAGTTTGCGTTTTAGTGTGTTGGTACGTCGTTTCCTTAGTCCCCTTATAATACACCTTAGGAGGTGTCGATTCACCAAGTGTGAAATATGTTTATCGAAATAGTGATGTGTCGCTCCTGAGCGAGTCGTTCATAATGAACGACTTCTTTCTTGGAGCGGAGCGGTCGCTCTTTTTTTGTGAATGACTCACTCCAAGCGACATTGCTCTGTGCTGAGATATTCTGTACTGTTGCATTCGCACACTTGCAGAGCGCACACAGCACAGGCCACAGAGGCACCAGTGAATTTTGCACGTACGGAGTTATTTTTGCTGAGTCATTTAATGTTGAATGACACACTGTAAGTGAAATAGTACTAGTATGACTTAAACCATTCACATTGACGTCGTTGACAAAGATATAATATTGTAACAATAAACATTATTATTGTTAAGCTTTTATTATACTTTATAGTTTATCCGAAATGCGCATAATATAAGATCAGAATCATATGAAAATGAGCTCAGAGCTGAGTGTGTGTATTGTGCTGTGCAATGCTAAGTGACTCCTGAGCATGCATGATGACAGTTCACACCTCTGCAGTCTGCACTCTTGTGTAGTGCGTACTGTCTAGTGTCGTTCCTTTGAACGACTCGCTCTGAGCGACTCTTTTTAGTGAGCGGAGCGTACGGAGCCAGCTCCCAATAAAGAGTCATGTGGACACATCACTATATCGAAAGCGTGCAGTTTTGGCCGTTTTCAAGTTGCTCAAAAGTAAAAAATAGGTAACAAAATTTTTTAACCTAAGCAGTTTTATTGTACAATCAATGCTGTAATAAATATTAGAATATAATTGAGTCACCATAGAGGGCTTTGATTAAACTAAAATAAAATCGTGGGGGCGCATTTATAGAATACATTATGGTCGAAGAAAACAGTCGAAAGCTAAACATGATTTCCAATCTTAAACAAATGAAAGTTTTATTGTACTCACACAAAAACAAATGATCTGCATAGAAAAAGATCGCTTTTCAAGCTATAAATTATGATTAAAATTACAAAGAAATATGTTCATATTTAGGCGTCAGCAAATGTTTACAGACGTAAAGAGGAAGATTCTGAACCATCACCAACTATACAACAAGCACTTGGTGCCGCCAAACTTATCGAGAAATTCCTATTGTTTTGAAGATTGTTCCACCACATCCCAAGACATGCATAAGATACTTAATGAAATACAAAACAAATATTGGCATAGCAAAAAACGTCAGGCAAAGTTAACAGACTATCTAATGCTGGGTTGCAGAAAGGATTGTCAAAAAACCTGATTTGACAATGATCTTAGATTGTGAACATATATATTTCTCCATATGAAAAGCAACGTAGAGTTTTAAATAGATCCTGCTCGAAAAATAATTGATCGCTTGAAACGATCTTTTTTTTAAACTGTGTATGCATGTGTTTATCATCATTTTTTGTACAGTTTTCACTTTGAAACAACGTTTTTATGCGCAATTTGATCAAAATTTAACTTGGAAAGTGATCTTTTTTCTATCATTTGTTTTTATGTGAGCACAATCTAATGTTCTAGATGGCAGGAAGTTTTAATACATTAGACTGCTCCTGATGTATGGAAAGTGTAATTATATGATCACATGCTTAGGTCATTGTTAAATCAAATTTATTGACAATTTTTTGTGCAACCCAGCATAAGTGTTTGGGATAAATTAATTAGGTGAAAGGTTATTTTTCTTTCTTCCCTCCATATAACGAAAAAAATGCTCGGTCCCTTGAGATTCGTTAAGAGGTTACACAGTGCATAAATTTCTTAATAAGTAGAGCAATAAATGAGTTTGTGATCACTATGTGAAATTAGAAGACATCGCCGAGTTAAATTATTATTTGTAAGAGAAGATTCGAAGTGTTGGGATTCTTTATATATCACGGAGGACGGACATAACAGTACCTTCATATACACAAAGTAAATGTTGCAACGGGACGTAACTAAATATCCTCCTGAGAAGCGAGGGTTGTTGATCGAGATACCATAACCCCTCTCCAACCCGCGGACAAGGCGCCCGCACAACCTATACATCCTATTGTTAACAAAAAAAATAACTGTAAATAATACGAAACAGTGGTAAATTTGTATCTCTCTTGTCTAAAAAATTATACAGCTGCTTAATAAAAAGTATTCGTTATAATATATGAAAAGAGCAAACTTCACCATCAATAGAAATATTATTGCTCAAGAGTTATGAATATTATTACGAAAGTGGAACGTTCTAAAAAAAGAGTATCTTTTCCGATGTGTATAAACCATTTACAGACATCATCTTTGCTGCCATCTGCTATAAATAGTATTTAGTACTAGTCGATACCCGCGGGTTCGCGCACGATTGTAACGAAACGATTTGGCATAGTTATTCCTTTCTCGGCGTAGACACCCCTAATAAATTTCAAAATTGATAACATTCACGTCCTGACAAATGGTGATTTCATACATCGAAAATACTAATATGCATATTAATATTTAACATTATCATAATATATATTAATACGCTAAGGTTAAAGATGTTTGCCTCCCTTTTTAGAAAAAAACCTCACAATTTCTCCACATAAATTATATAACGTCTGCCATCTGACGGCTTTAATTTTAAAACAACGTCAACACTTCGAACTGTCATTTGACCTTCATATTGTAATACAACAGACACAATACTGCATACTGCCTTCTGACGGCTTTAATTTTGAAACAGCGAGCAACGCTGCACAACGTCACAGCAATGCTGCATGATGCCATCTGACGGCATAGCTCAACGCTTTTGCTACTTGCGCCTCTATATGAAAATTTTAGTAAAATTATTTCTTCGATCTGTCATCTGAGCTTCATATTGTAATACAACAAAAAGAAGAACGTTATAAGCAGTGTGCAAAATTAGAAACGAATTGAATACCTGCAAAACATATAAAAAAAATAATTTTGTAAAGTGATAATTATCATACTTATTTAGTGCGAATAATTCGCACAGGTCACACTAGTTTTAGATAAATACGTCCAGTATAGTAAGCGCCACGGATCTAAAAGGTTCGGAGGTTAGTCACAACCAGCGTCGCAAAGGCACATTTTAGAGCCGTTGATACTCCCGCCACCTCCCAGCTACTTGCACGGAACGTGCGCTCGTCGGTGATTGGCCTTGGTGCCTTTGTCACTTGTCGCTTTCCTGCTTTAAAGTACAGTCGAGTACGCTATTGTCAAGTTGTTATTGCTAGTTAGTTTTGTTGAGATGCGAGTTTGTAGTTTTTCAACAGACTGTACAAGCGCAAGCCTGCATTCGCATCTAACTTCCGAGCCTTTTAGATTCGTGGCGCGTCTATATGCATACATAGACATTTTGGTCTCATATCTCAGGAATAGTGATTCGTAGGAAAAAAAATATAAGGACAGTTTTCGTAGACAATTGCGTGATCTACAATTTTTGTCTGACCTATTTTTAGATAACATTTACCGTTTACGAGAAAAGTGCAAAAAAACGATACTTTTGACCTTTGACCTTGAATAATTTTTTTAGCAGATGTAGGATTGGCGGGGACTTTTGATATTTTATTTGTAACTAGAGTGACCCATGCGAATTATTCGTACTGAATAAGTATAATAATTATCACTTTACAAAATTATTTTTTAAATATGATTGTAGGTATTCAATTCGTTTCTAATTTTGCACACTGCTTATAACGTTCTTCTTTTTGTTGTATTACAATATGAAGCTCAGATGACAGATCGAAGAAATATTTTACTAAAATTGTCATATATAGAGGCGCAAGTAGCAAAAGCGTTGAGCTAAGCCGTCAGATGGCATCATGCAGCATTGCTGTGACGTTGTTCAGCGTTGCTCGCTGTTTCAAAATTAAAGCCGTCAGATGGCAGTATGCAGTATTGTGTCTGTTATATTACAATATGAAGGTCAGATGACAGATCGAAGTGTTGACGTTGTTTCAAAATTATAGCCGTCAGATGGCAGACGTTCAGCGTTGCTGTATTTTAATTAATTTACAAAACCAAAAGCAATAATAATTTTTTTAGTTGTCGATGTCAGTAGAGCAAGCAATTATCTGTAAAATGATATATAATTTATGTGGAGAAATTGTGAGGTTTTTTCTAAAAAGGGAGGCAAACATCTTTAACCTTAGCGTATTAATATATATGATGATATGATAGTGTACCTACGACCCATACCAATTTTCAGCTCTATGCGAATTGTAGTAAATTGAAATGTTTATTTTGACTGGACTATGACAAACGAAGTTTTACTACTTCAATAAACGGTAATGTTTTGAAACACTTTTTTCATGTCGAAAATTTAATTAAATCTCAAGTGTCGATTCGAAGTATTACGTCAAAGAGGATTATTTTGTCCTTTACAAATGCGCTCGTTTAGAATGCAACTGGTCTCAACCGTATAGAGGTGCCCCTTCCGTGGAGGAACTATGTCCGTCGTGTCCGTGCAGTTATTATGGCGGTTCTTCATTCCGTCCGAGATGGCGGAAGAACAATGCGCCGGGTTCGTGTGTATTGTGTATTGAAGAGAAAGACGTACAGACTCTCGGAGCCGGTATAAGAAATGGAAGCAGGTTAGTATAATTGACTTGTCAGTCATGGTAAATCACCCGTATACTAAAAGCATCGCCTGATCTCTTCGGACTTTGTTTTTCTCCGTACACTTATAATATAGTATTGGAGAAATTCACCTTTTCATTATTTTTATTTATTCACTTTACCCGCGGCATCGCTGGTAATAACCCCTTCGGACCAGAAATTTATATTTATGAAACACAAAATAGTTTTCAGGGCGTTGGCCTCATTTAGGGTGTAATTAAGGTACAGTAGAACCTCGACACGTTAAAAAACCTCTGTAACTAAAAATCCCTTGCCTCAAAGCCTAAAACCTCCATTACTTAAAGCACAAAACTTCGGTAACTTAAACAAATAATTTGAACGTTAGCCCTCGATAGCTTCCAACAATATTTTGGTGACCTCCATAACTTAAAGTATTATCAGTGAATCATCGTGAATAAGTATACAAACAAAAGGTTTTGCCAAGAACTTCATTAATTTCACTTCTGTCTTTCACTAAATCGCTTTACGTATTGCTGTGAGCATGAAATATTAATTGGGCTTTTGAATGAAATTTTTTTTTGTCATAAATGGAAAGATCGTATATAAGTTTTATAACAAAACTATTTTTCTTTTTTTTATTTTCATAATTCAAAAGTTATATCAAATTAAAAATAAATTTTTGTACTCAGTTCCGAGAACGCGCCGACATTTCCCGAACATAATGTGACGTCATAATGGTAATTTATATTATTATAATAATACATGTAGAAGCCATTGCGTATATACATTTTAACATTATGACGTCACAACGGTCAAAAACAATTTTAGTGCGTTTGCAGTCACGTGATTTTTTTTAATATCTTGTCAATTTTAAATTGCTTATAATTAATTTAAAAAAAGTTTTTTGAAAGTTTTTCGCATCGATTATCAATATTATTTATAATAAAGTTTTAAAATACAATAAAACAATCGATAATTATTTTTTTTTCAAAAGCCTAATTAACGAGTGATAAAATGACGCGAAAATTGTACACACTAACATATTCTGGCAAGAACTCTCCCAGACGTCTTCGCCTTTTCACTGAGTAAAAAACGCCATCGCATCGACACGAGCCCGCAATTGGGCTTTTGAATAAATGGAAAGATCGTATATAAGTTTTATAACAAAACTATTTTTCTTTTTTTTATTCTCGTTATAAGTCAAAAGTTATATCAAATTAAAAATAAATTTTTGTACCCAGTTTCGAGAACGCGCCGACATTTCCCGAACATAATGTGACGTCATAATGTTTTAGTCAATACACGTTATGTAGAAGCCATTGATAGTATACTGCGTATATACATTTTACCATTATGACGTCACAACTGTCAAAAACAATTTTAGTGCGTTTGCAGTCACGTGATTTTTTAAAATATTTTATCAATTTTAAATTGCTTATAATTAATTTAAAAAAAGTTTTTTGAAAGTTTTTCGCATCGATTATCAATATTATTTATAATAAAGTTTTAAAATACAATAAAAAAATCGATAATTATTTTTTTTTCAAAAGCCTAATTGTTTTTAAAGAGCTCGTCCCAGACGCCCTCCCCGTTTCTTTGCGCAAAAAAAAAGAACGCCATCGCATCGACACGACCCCGTAATTGTTTTTTAAAGAGCTCATCCCAGACGCCCTCCCCGTTTCACTGCGCAAAAAAACGCCATAGCATCGACACGACCCCGTAATTGATTTTTAAAGAGCTCGTCCCAGACTCCCTTCCCGTTTCGCTGCGCAAAAAAAAAACGTCATCGCATCAATACGACCTCGTAATTGCTTTTTAAAGAGCTCTTCCCAAACGACTTTTCCTTTTCATTGCGCAAAAAATAGTTATTGGCGTAACTAGTAGTCTAAGTCATTCATCGCGCTGCGACAGGTCATGACTTAGCCTACAAGTTGCGCTCATAATTTTATTCAACAATTGCGCGTTATTCATGTTTTATTCATTGCCTAAAAAACGAAGCCTAATATCTATTTATTTCTTTATAAAAAAAACTGTCAATACTAACAGCACGAAACAGCACGATTCAATGTTTTGGTTTGAGGTTAGCCGGTTATGAAGAAACTCCATGTCGAAAACATTCGGCCTCTCAATTTTAGCCTCAATGGGTAACAACAGGGAGTTGTTGTTACCTAGTATTTCGTTACGACTCAGAAAATAGTTACGTTTATTTTCATTACTCCACAATGGCCGAGCTAGTAGGAATCTTCATTGAGTTATGACAAGTAATTGTCACCAGTCGGTAAATGGCTATTTAGGGTTCGGTTTTTAGGCATGATAAAACATGAATAACGCGCATGAGTTGAATAAAATAATTTAAAAATCAATTTTCCGCACTTAAAACGGCTAATAATACTGTTATATGTTATTTAAAACAATAATTGTTTATTTCCAACGGCTATTTTGCACATCGAGTTATCGTACTCTAACCAAAGTAATTTAATTGTTTCGCTGTAATATTGTCGATCACATGTTGTGATAATATATATTTCTGATTTTTAAAAAGGGAAATATAAAATTCTAGTTAAATGGTCATTCGACGTTGGTATACAATAAATTCGCTTTTGAAAAAACGATAATAATTCTAATAATTATATTAAATTTCAAACTCACCCAGTGTCCTGCGGGGTCGAGTGTGGTAGGCGGTTCGTCCTTGGTGATAACAACCGGTGTAACGCGTTGTAAATTGGCGGCGCCCCTTACCGCGGGGGGCTTGCCGCCGCCGGCCGGCGAGTGTAGCCCGCGCGCGGCAATGCCACCGCCTTGCCGCGCAGCGGCGGTCGGCACCGAGCCGGGCGCCGCCGAAAACGTGAAGTAAGGACTGTCGGCGGCGAATGGCTCGACACCCGCGCTGCCGACAGGACTAACGCCCGGGGCTGCACCACCACCGCCACCGCCGCCGTACGCGCCGACTGGACCGGCCGTCGGGCTTAACGCGTATGCCTGGAAAGAAAAAAAATTCCACAATTTAAAGATGTTTTTTAAATTTGATACAACTTATAAATTTACGTAAGGTTCGCATGTTAGAAGACAAAAAGACGTAACAGCCCAGAATTTATAAGAGAAAAGTCTTTATTGCAATACATAACCTACTAAAATGAAAAGAAACCTTTTTTTTTTTTTAAAAAATATAGTTTAAAAAAAACTAAAAAACACGCTTTATATCGAACTAAAAACATTTTATTACTACACCGACGATGGCTGATTGTGTAAACAAAGGCCAAAACATTTTTATATTAAAAAAAATCAAACTAAAAAGTAAAAAATAATTTTTTTAAAATAAGCTTAAAAAGTGTGGGGCGCTTTGTTCCACATTTTCGTACATCGAGCGCTCCACGCTTTTTAAGCTTATTTAAAAAAAAATATTTTTTACATTTTAGTTCGATATAAAGCGTGTTTTTTAGTTTTATTTTAAACTATATTTATTTTCCACTTTTTAGTTCGATTTATTGTCAAAAATTTGCCGAAAAAAAAAAAAAATTTTTTTTCGGCGTGGACGGGATTAGAACCCACGACCCGTGATGCCGAGAGAACTTACAATAAGAGAATAATTATTTATAAGAATTACTTATTCATGATATTTCTGTGAAGATTTAAAAGAAGTTAAATCTTCACAGAAATATCATGAATAAATAATTCTTATCAGTCCCGCTTTTCGGGGATAACTCAGGGATAACTTTAAAAGAAGTCAAAGTTATCCCCGAAAAGCGGGACTGAGCCTGTCCCGCGCGGGACATTTAATTTGATTTAAAAATCGGGACGTCCCGCCAAAATCGGGACGTCTGGCAACGCTGAATCCGACATATTAAGCCATTTTTCTATTACAGCAGACAGGCTTCTCATTCCCACTGGGCACGTGCCCAGGGCCCCGTGATCTATAGAGGCCCACTAGTTCCTACCAGATCAGCAAACGATAACCGATATTTATTACCGAAAAACGTATTTATTTCGAAAGAATCGAACGCTAACGACTGACTGCAATACCTACTTGCTTATTAGCTTTTGCAGGCGCGAAGCTACTCTACTCTCGCCAGAAAATCAGGCTTTACGATTTCAGCATGTTTTATAGGTAAATTTAAATATATAAAAACACAGTTTAAGTACAATGCTTCAAGAGAGACTAACTAGTTTGTCGCTTATGCCCATAGAATGCGTTATGCTCAGAAAAATATAGATTTTGAAGAAGCGATTAACGATTTTGCCCATCTCAAATCTAGAAGGGTACCTATTTAATCAACATAGATTTTTAAGCATTAACCTGTAAATGCACGTGACATGTAAAGAAATCTAGAACCTTCCCAGATAGACAAGTTCATAGAAAATTTACTGCAAATTTAGATCATTTCTGATAGATGAAATGAACTCACCATGGACCTATTATGAGTGCCTATGTTAGATCATAATGAATGAAAATCATGACAGAAATCGTTGAGTATAGGTATATTGTAGAAACATTGAATCAAATGGATAGCAATAATCTTTAACTAAAATTTTTCTTCATATTACCAGTAAAGCATGATAATATTTGAAAGATTCAACATTCCTACAAAATATACTTATTTCTATGATGAATATCGTTGACTCATATTTGCTTCATATTATGAACATTCTATGATGGTGTTAAAAAGACTGAATATTACTTCAAATTTGCTTATTTCTGTGATGAATATCGTTGACTCATATTTGCTTCATATTGTGAGCATACCATGACAACATAAGAAAATTTCAATATTCCTAAAAATATAATTGCTTATAAGTTATCTACTTTCTTTGTCTATTCTTACAAAATAGTGCTCTGTCAAGGTCATAGGGGCCCCATTATCCTAATGTACCCAGAGCCTCCAATAGGTTAAAGACGGCCCTGACAGCAGGGTACTATCAATATTATATCAGGTAAAAAAATTATATTAACTATTACCTACAAATATACAGTTACGAGAAAAATATTCTAGTTTCCAATAAAGGGGTATTAACGGAAGGGGTTGGTGGTTTGAGAGACGTTAATACAGCATTATAACTTATATGATCCCTGAAAAACTTAGTTAATTCAATATTATCTGAAGCGGCAACAAGAATAAGTAAGAACTCAGAAAACAACAACAGAAATTACACTTGGAGTACGTACGCTGTTTGTATGGAGCGGAACAGCAGTTAGTTTCAACAGAATACATACTAGTCCTACCTCCCATGACAGAAAAAGTTACCCCTACGAACACCTCAAAATTATAAAGTGAAAATGGCTGAACACCATGTAAGAAACATGTTACGCCCGCCAGACTAGTAAAAATTTGTTAATTGTTATTTTTTATGAATTAAAAAAAAAAACATGATTTTACTTTCCAAATCACCTGCGCTTGAAATTTATACAATTTGTAGTAAATAATGTACCATTTTTGAAAAAATTGGTCTGGCTGACAATAGACTTCATTTGTTATAAATTATTTTTTTTATTAAAATACATTTTATAACACCTCCTTGAATTTTTTTTTAAATAAAGTTTAAGATGATCTCTTCTATCTAATACAACTTGTCTGGCTGACAATTTTTGTTAATAAATTTGTCAGACTTCATTTGTTATAAATTTGTTTTTTTTATGAAGTCTGTCATAGTAAAAAACATTTTTTCACTGACAGACCAATTTTTATGCAGAAAATAGATGTCAAACCTTCTTTCAGAAAAAAATTAAGGTGGTGTTTTGACACGGCCCTTGTAAAAGCTGATTTTTTTATGAAAAAACGCTGTCATGGCGCTTTAAAATTGAATCTGGCATGGTAAAAAACAATATTTTGATGTAAATGTATTATAAAGTATATAAAAGAGATCTACCGTATTAATTTAGAATTAAAAAAAAATTTTTTTTCTAGTTAGCAACGATTATACCATATTTTTTCATTAAAAAATGTGGTCGCATTTAATGAAAAAATATGGTATAATCGTTGCTAACTAGAAAAAATTTTTTTTTTAATTCTAAATTAATACGGTAGATCTCTTTTACATATTTTAATACATTTTTCATCAAAATATTGTTTTTTACCATGCCAGATTCAATTTTTAAAATCTTTCAAATTTTCGCCGCCGACGCCGCGCCGCCCTCAATTTTGCCGCCCCGGTCAATTACCCGGTTTGCTCCCACCCCAAAAATCGGACCCTGTCCCTTGTATGAAAGTTTTGTCTGTGAAAAGTATAACACAGCTTCACCTTCACCGATATAGACGGGCTGCTAAAAAACAAGAGTACAAGATAAAACTGAAGACGATTTTTAAAAGGAAACGTGAAAAGTTTTTTTTATCCGCAACGCGACTATTGTGCACTTAATTATTAACGAAAAACTTGTAGTGGGAAAGTTTGTTTGTGAGAGTCGTCGTAACGTTTAGCTCCAGCGTTGTGTTCTGCGCCGACGTCTGAGGGGGCGGCGACGTCGCGACGATGTTCTAAAACCTCCACTGTCATCGGAATTTTTTCAATAATTTCTACTTATTAAAATTCATTATCAAGAATAAAACTAATAAAATTTTATGGAGACGGTGTTCTGGAAATACAGTTGGTAGAGCTGTAACAAACCGTATGTATTCGTTACTGAGTAACGGGTACATCGTCTGACTCGAAGTAACGTATCAAATTCATATCGTTACTCGCATTTGTCGTATGTCAGTTCGACTCGTTTGATGCGGTTATACGTTATACGAACGAAGTCATACCGTATCACGTATGCGACGCGCCTCGATGCGTTGGTACATGCTTGATGCTGTTAGTACACGATTGTATGTCGTATGAAAAGTAACGAGTAACGTAACGATACGAAAGGAACGGGTACTGGTTTTTTAAGTAACGAATACATACAGGTACACAATTTCTCGTTACTTTTACAGCTCTAACAGTTGGTCAACAGTGACTCTAACAGTTGATCAACAGTGAGTTAAAACATTTACAGTAGAATCCGGAAAGTACGATTTCGTTTATAACGGCCAACCGCTAGGCACATTCAGGGCCGGATCTACATATTTTGCGCCTATGACACCCCCCCCCTCCAAATTAAAAGCACTCTATACCCCAACCAAAATTATCTCTAGTTTACATTGGATTTGCAATATTTTTTACCGCCGAGCGGAGCCGAGGATGCACGAAGCAGTGGGCGTTCCCCCCTCCTTTCACACAATCAGCTGACACACAGTCCCCGAATCTACTCGAAACTGCGCGAAGCGGCGGCCGCATCTCTCTCACACACTCACAAACACGTCGGCGCAGAGCCGCTCTGCTGCAGTTCAATGTACAGGCGTACATTTAGTTTGAGTCAAACGAACAAACTTAGCATTAGCTCATTCATGACTATATCACACGCTCATACGCTTCTGTTGTAAAACTGGAATGGAGTTTTAGTTTTGTTCCAGATTAAACTTAGTATAGTACGCACCACGAATCTAAAAGGCTCGGAAGTTAGATGCGAATGCGGGCTTGCGCTTGTACAGTCTGTTGAAAAACTACAAACTCGCAACTCAACATTACTAACATAGCAACAGAGATAGCAATAACAACTTGACAATAGCGTACTCGACTGTACTTTAAAGCAGGAAAGCGACAAGTGACAAAGGCAACGAACGATCACGGCCAATCACCGACGAGCGCACGTTCCGTACAGGTGGCTGGGAGGTGGTGGGAGTATCAACGGCTCTAAAATGTGCCTTTGCGACGCTTGTTGTGACTAACTACAGAACCTTTTAGATCCGTGCTATACTGTAATATTATTTCCCAAATGTAAGTTTTGTTTGCCGTTTTGCCGCCATTAAAATTTGCCGCTATGGGCCCGGCCCACATGACGCCATGCTGAATCCGGCCCTGGGCATATTACGTGGTTTTGATAAACGTCAAATTCGATCGGTTATAAATCGCTGAGCAGCAATGGATGTTTAAAAACGCGTGTGCAATATAGGAGGTAGTAACATAATATAAAAGAAAGATCCATATAATAGAATGAGTGTAGAAGAGAACACAAGCAGTAACCGTTGTTGGAATGTGGGGACGGAAGACCCGAGAAGAGAAGCTCTTCGCCTTGTCTTTTCTAGCTCTCGAGTTGCGACAAAATAACAAGACAAAGAGGGGAAAACAAATGCGCGAAACCGGCAAACAAAAAAAATATATAGTAATTTCGTCAACGTTCACTTGTTTCGTTAGTTACGTAACGACTTATGTAGTTTAGTTGTTCGCCAACAATGAGCAAAATATAAATTATTGGCAGTTAAGAACTTGGCGTCTATTGTTAAAAAAACACAGTGGGCCAATTATTTGCGCCACTAGACTACAGATCAAATTATTACAGGCGCCAATTGGCGGAACCGTTTTAGATAATATGAATCAAGAATTTTGATCTTTCCATATATTTAATAATTAGCGGTCCCGCCCGGTTTCACCCGGGTGCAAAAGAACGAATGGGGAAGGACAGGACATGAGTACGCACATTCATCTTAGTTTACCGAGATGAATGTTGTGTCCAAACTTCATAATGATCGGAGTTACCGTTCAAAAGTTTTTGTCGTTAAAAAGCAGTATTTATACTTTTTCTAAGTAATAAAATATTTAATTGAAAACTGTAGGAAAAATATTTTTATATAGGTACCTATAGTTGTAACAGTTTTCAAATGAGCTATTAAAATTAGATTGATTTAATTTTAATTAGTCGTAATAAAATTTAAAAAAAAATGAAATGTAAGCCATAGAAGAAAGCAATGTAGAAAATAAAAAAAATAAAAATATATTCGCTGACGTGGGGCTTGAACCCAAGACCCTGGCATTAAGAGTTTTACGCTCTACCGACTGAGCTATCCGGGCTTGTGAACATGACGCGCTAATATTGCAATATTTAGTTAAGGCATTTCACCTGATAATATTTTCGGACGGACTAATTTTGAGATACATCTTGCAACATTTTTCATTGATGTTCCGCTCCAATTGGTCGTAGCGTGATATTATATAGCCTATAGCTTTCCTCGATAAATGGGCAATCCAACAAAAAAATTTTTTTCAATTCGAACCAGTAGTTTCTGAGATTAGCGCGTTCAACCAAACAAACGAACTCTTCAACTTTATATATTAGTATAGTCAATAACAAGGTGTAATATTTCTTTCCACATTCCATATCACGTGCAGTGTAAATAGTTTATATAAAAAACAAATTACATTATGTAATAGATCCACGATGCACAAAAAACGTCATGAACTCATTAAGTTTAGTTTCAAAATTAATGTAGGTAAATAATTATTTAAAAAAACGGTTTTTTCTCAACTTACCATTCCATTGTCTATGCCTCCATATGGCGTTTGGAAACCGGTTTTTTCTGTCACCACTGCAACAAAAGAAAAAACATTAATTTACAATAATTTTATTAAGCCTACTAATTATAATAATTTGAGCACTACAAACATTTTCCTGTG
Organism: Xanthostigma xanthostigma; assembly: GCA_963575645.1. Taxonomy (NCBI): domain Eukaryota; kingdom Metazoa; phylum Arthropoda; class Insecta; order Raphidioptera; family Raphidiidae; genus Xanthostigma; species Xanthostigma xanthostigma. The sequence goes on along the minus strand of OY754472.1, from coordinate 6,237,348 downwards.
CAACCAATTTTTAACTCAAAATTTAAATTGTCGCGACTTATTACTGTTGGCACGGCACTGATTGAGGTGCAAAATCGAAAATAAAAAATTTTCCGAAAACGATTGACTATCACTAAATAACGAATACGAAAAAGTTTCGTGGCCCTCAATGTATTATCAAAATTATTGAAGTAAAACTTCTTTACGCACGCTTGACTTGGAGAGTAAGCTGGTAAATGCGTGACGAGAGATTTGCGGAAACTGTGTTCGCTGTGATCGGGCGAGGCGAACGGAAGTTGAGAGGGAGATATAAGTTAGTGAAGATAGAAAGAGGATGACAAATACTTCACTGGCTAGTGGCGTCATCATGTGCCCGAAACAAATACTTCACTAGTCATTGGCTAGTGGCGCCATCAGGTGGCCGAAAATATAAGCAGTACTAACAATAGAATGACACATTATTTTATTTGCCAGTGGCGCTATCGGGTGACAAAAAAGTAATATTTTGTACATTAAATATTCTATACGTTTAAAGTGAATAAAATTGTAAATTCACTTTAAAGTTCATATTTTGTGAACTTTCGGGTGAATAATAACAAATTATGGCAGGAAGAAGTTTTACTTCAGTCGTGTGGTCTAAAGCACACTCGTGTTTTTTTTATTTTTATCTACGTTTAAATCATTTTTTTGACAACTAAATTTCTTTGGTTGCTTGTCGGCAAGTCATGGTTACATTAAAAATTTTTGAAAAAAATTGGCACGTAAGTGTAAAAAGGTTTGCCACCTCTATTATAGGGCATTTACGCCAAAAAATCCCTTGGGGACAACAAATGTCTAAGATTTCATCTCAATCGGACGTGTCGCCTATAATCGGAACTGTATCCACAATTTCCTAGTAATAGATCAAGTGGAAGTTTGACTCATACTGACAAATAGAGTCAAACTTGATTGAGTGAGAACTGGGTAAGCGAGAAAACTCTCTAAGTGAAAGTAATTGTCACGTACCATCTTTGCAACCGTCCAAAACCTCTACAAGTAAGAAACAGAAACCTCTATATAACATTGTTTTTGTACTTACGACTAGTTTTTTTGTTTTCTTTTTTTAGCATTTATGCCGAATTATTATCTATTTCGAATAATACATACATGTTTATCGCTACATATTTGCTGTATTATAATAGACCTCTATAAGTGAGAAATGCCATCCCTGTACCTCTATAAGCTAGACACTTAGTGAAAAACCTCAATAAGCGAACTCTTGTTTATCAAGGTTCGACTGTATATGTGAAGTTGAACAAAATCCTGAAAAAAATAGTTTTGTGGCTTTCGAGTGGAAGCACTACAATAACTTGTCTATGGATGATTTAAACCGGCAAAAATCACTCAAGACTAGTCTAAGCCACTTTGATGTTTATATAAACCTTTGTATCAAGCAAGTGAGATAACAATATAATTAATTTGTCTGTCTAAATAGTGGAACAGAATGGCCGAAAACCGGGCAATGCTAATGACACAAGTGTCAGAAGATAACATTATACCCCATACTGTCAGAAAGAGAAAGAGAGAGATGTTCCAGTGTTCTCTGTGCACAGTCAGTTGACCGTGCCGGGATGCGAACCAGCAAACTGGAGACAAGCATACAGATGATTCGTAAACCGCTACACTTGGTTAAATCAGGGGTCGGCAACATTTTGAGACGGAAGAGCCAAAAGTTACAATTTACAAAATTTCCCAGTTTTTAAAGAGCCACTAAACATTTTCTTTTCAGTATTATAGTATTTGCTTATATAGGTATGTATCCGAGGACGACACGTCGCGACGGGGGCGGTGTGGGTGAGACGCGAGTGGAAATGGCTGAGAGATAGACATGGTATCCAATCATGGATCGATTGGACGATTTTTAACGTTTTATGTAATAAAATAATTATTTTTGCGTATGGAACTGGAGAGCCGTAACTTTACATTAAAAATATAGTTTAAAAAAAACTAAAAAACACGCTTTATATCGAACTAAAAAGTAAAAAATAATTGTTTTAAAATAAGCTTAAAAAGCGTTGGGCGCTCGATGTACGAAAATGTGGAACAAAGCGCCCAACGCTTTTTAAGCTTATTTTAAAACAATTATTTTTTACTTTTTAGTTCGATATAAAGCGTGTTTTTTAGTTTTTTTTAAACTATATTTTATTTTTCACTTTTTAGTTTGAGGATCTATAAAAGAATTTATTAATCCTGGGGGTCCTAATAAGGATAATGGGAAACTGTTATCAAATTATTGCATTGTCATCGGTCCTTGATACGTATGCAAAGTTTCAAATTAATCAGACTTCGGGAAATTGGTGAAAATAAAGCGTTTACTACAGAGGATCTATAAAAGAATTTATTAATCCTGGGGGTCCTAATAAGGATAATGGGAAACTGTTATCAAATTATTGCATTGTCATCGGTCCTTGATACGTATGCAAAGTTTCAAATTAATCAGACTTCGGGAAATTGGTGAAAATTATGCTCAAAGATTCCGTTACATGCATACATACATACATAATACATACATACATACATACATAGTTAGTTACAACCCAAACTAATATAAAGCGTTTAAAAAGAGCCGCAGGTTGCCGACCCCTGGGTTAAATAATGAAAAAAAAAAAACACTTGTAAAGAATCTTTCCTTGATTTATCTATACTTATTATATAAATTAATAATTAGACAAAATTTAGTTGGATAGCTCATGAAAAACTCCAGGATGGTCATAGAAAAATGATTTCAAATTTCTCTGATAATTGCAGGTTTTCCAGGAAATTTATTATACTTTTTCATGATTTGAATATCTTATTTGTATGATCGCGATATTTAAAATTTTGATTAAAGTCATTTTTTTGTAATTTTTCAAATCGAATTTGAGTATCAAAACAACTTTCTCGCATTTTTTCAAGCATACAAAACTTTATCTCTTAAACTAATGATGACACAGTAAACCTTCTTTTTACTGTACGATCATTAGAGATATCGATGATAAAAAACCAAAGGTTACTTTTTACTTAATCGCCGATATTTCAGCGATAAATAGTCGCATAGCAATAAAAAAATACCGAATTGAAGCTTGTACACCAGGCTTTATGACCAGGTATTCATAAAGCTTGAAAAAAAATTTTTAAAGTCTGAAGGCAATTTTAAAACAAAACATTTTCAAAAATAGAAATGTTAAGTTCCCTGATATTTCCAGGTTGCATTAAATTCTCTGATAATTCCAAGTTTTCCAGATCTGTGTAGGGATGTCGGAAGTGAAAAAAAATATCGATGTATTGATATTTATAAAAATATCAATATCGACGTCGATATATCGAGGAAAAAATATCGATAAATCGGTCAAATTTTCAAAAGATTTTTACGTTTTTAAAATAATATTTAGCTTAATATTATTAACAGTAATTTTTATACAAAATGTACATTATTTTAATGTACAAAAATCTCAATAAAAATGAAGGTATTTTTACCAGTATTTCTTTTTATTAGGCAATATAATAATTACAAAAATATCAAAAACTAAAAAGCTATCTTCTAACTAATATTTTTAAACCTATTTATTGTATTAGGCAAACCAGTATTTGTCCGGTAGCGAAAGTATCCCTTACGGTTTTGGATTCTAGTGACTTTAGTTACATAAAAATATATCGTTTTTGATACAATTATTGGATATTTTGTGTAGATATATCGAATCAAAATATATCGGCAAAAAATATCGATGTTTTGAATTAAAAATATCGATATATCGATACTTTTTCAACATCCTTAGATCTGTGGCCACCCTGAATTCGTACTTCTTAAAATTATTCTTTCGTCAACGTTCTGTATCTTTTTTTAGAGAACGTGTTATTTAACTATTTATTGTAATTGAGGTTAGATCGAATGCGGACAAGTTTGTGTATCGAGGAATGTGCGTTTTGCTGTAATTAATGCGTTAATAATGGACCAGTAATATATACAAAGTGGCGTATCCTTATATGGCCAAGCAATGAAAGTATGCACGTATTGTAGGACAGTGACGTTCGCCTCAACAGGAACCATTCTTATGCATAAATTAACACCAAGTGGACGGTTAATGTAAATTAAATATCGAACAATGAGGATGGGCCTTGCCAAATTTGATTTTAACCAAATTGTCAAATTTGAACAATATTGTTCAAAGGCAATTACCTATATATGAAAACGTACAGTTAAAATAATTCATAAAAGGGGAATTCAATGTTACATTAACAAATGTAATACACCATCTGAAAGTAGACATTTTAACAAAGAAAACCCCATACTACGATTTTTGAAAATCTGAAATTTTTACATTACTGTTTTAGGTTGAAGTTAGGGGTAACTTTTCGGTTTTTTCTTAATATTACATTGGCAAATTAATTTTTTTATTCGAAAAAATTACAGCTTATTTAGGAAATTAGGACATAGAAAGGTAAGTCTCCTGAAAATTTCATGAAAAAAAAATTTTTGCAGGAGAAAAAAATTAAAAACGAAAAACACGGTTTTTTAGATATTTCTCTGAATCTTTAAGGTTATGTGAAAAAATTATATTCATAAAAGTTGTAGATCCTTTTAATACCTACAACATTGCCATACAACATTTTTCGATTGGAGATCAACTTTCGCCGGAAATAACGAAAAACCGCGTTTGACCTCTAAAACGCGCCCCCCACAGCCCTCCGGTCTTTTACGCATTTGAATTTTTGGTTTCTGTATTTCTGACGGCAGTTTCTTCCCTTCCTCATCATTCGTTTTCTGTTATTAATTTTGTCCCTTTTTCACTTGATTTTGGGCTAACTGTACAGCTGGTCTATAAATTTAGAAAAAGATTTCTTCCGAAACAGTTAAAAGTATTTTCCATCGGGATACTAAAGTACGCACATTTGAATCAAATACAACCAACAACCTTCGACGTCAGAAACGGCAATACTACCTCGTGACCCTCTAAGTGCCGCCAATGTAATGCTATGTGCAAGTCAAATATCATGCGTATTTATAATGTGCCTATAAGTGAAAATATTTTGCAATTATTATCAATATAATAAATTAAATACTGCTCTTACTGTTGGATAATCGAATATGTTTATAAAATTACTCATATCATAACTTTGTTTGGAGTATTATCCGACCAACCAAAGAAAGTCTAGCAAAAGAACGTGTGTTATTTATGGAAAACGGCCTGAAAACACACGAACGATTCGTAGCAAAATGTGCGTTATACAAAACGCTCCTGTCACATTGTGACATTCCTGACATCGTAGCACTTGAGGCGTTTCTAATGCAATATCCGGCTGTGTCAATGTAGGGTTGTTGATTCATTGAATATTGTATACCTTTAAGCGAAGTGCGTACGAATAATTGACCGGACTCGTAGTTGACGAGATCGGTTATGGCGTGAGATTTTATGTGAAAATGAATCGCAAATGTCAACAAATATTTATAAAAATTTACGAAATAATAGCGGTCCCGCCCGGTTTCAACCGGGTGCAAAAGAATGAATGGAGGGATGGATATGAGTACGCACGTTCATCTTAGTTTAGCGAGATGAATGTTGTGTGCAAATTTCATGACGATCAAAGTTAACGTTCAAAAGTTTTTGTCGGACGGACAAATTGAGTTATTTTTTGCAACATTTTTCATTTCATTGATGCTTCGCTCCTATTGGTCGTAGCGTGATATTATATAGCCTATAGCCTTCCTCGATAAAAGGACTATTCAACAATTTTTTTTTTCAATTCGAATCAATAGTTCTTGAGATTAGCGCGTTCAACCAATCAAACAAACAAACTCTTCAGCTTTATATCTATATATATAAAAGGAGAAGCTGACTGACTGACTGACTGACATATCAACGCAGGGCCTAAACTATAAGGGTTAGAAACTTGAAATTTTGTACAGGGGTTTCTTTTATAACGTAGGGGAGCACTAAGAAAGGATTTTTGGAAATTCATCCCCTAAGGTGGTAAAACGGGGGTGCAAAGTTTGTATGGAGAAACAAGATTAGTTAGACCATTTTATTCGAAACTTATTCGAAATTTAGGAACACCTATTTTTATCACAAAAATTATAACTTTTCGGGAAAACATGTGCAATATTTGCCTGAAAGCTTTTTTTACTCGATGCCTCCCTCAACCCCTAATATGCATGTCAAAAGTCGATTTCCATCTCAATCGCGGGCGTAGCCGCGGGTAGCGGCTAGTATTAGTATATAGACTATCGATTATAGATGATTTACATTAAGCGTTTACCATTGTAGATAATCGCACCACCTACAACGCGAGAACCCTCTTCGCACACGGTTTCGTAAAATTCTAGCAGTTTAACTTCCCTTCCGCACAGACGTTCTTCGGTTGGACACACAATATTTTCGAAAGCAACAAACAGTATCTTATATAGGATTCGCTGTCTAATTTTCCATCACGATCAATTAATAACGAGTATCTGTGGTGATGGTACCTCTGTCAAATTAATGAAAACATCACCTATATTATGTTTGTTTGGTATAGGTACTAAACCCAGAATTGTCAGTGTAAAATGGGTCCATATCTTGAGTCTATTAATTCCTAACTCAGGCTGGCATTCCTGCAGAAACTGAACTTCATTACTCTTCTTTTTGTAACTTTCATTTGGACTACAGCAAGTGGTTTATATAGCGGTATAATATGCCAGCACAGTAAGTACACTGGCTAGCCGTGCGGTCTAAAGCACGGGTCTTCGCTGACGTCAACTCTCGGCATCACGGGTCGTGGGTTTTAATCCCGTCCACGCCGAAAAAAAAATTGTTTTTTTCGGCAAATTTTTGACAATAAATCGAACTAAAAAGTGGAAAATAAATATAGTTAAAAAAAACTAGAAAACACGCTTTATATCAAACTAAAAAGTGAAAAATAAATATAGTTTAAAAAAAACTAGAAAACACGCTTTATATCGAACTAAAAAGTAAAAAATATTTTTTTAAAAATTAGCTTAAAAAGCGTGGGGCGCTCGATGTACGACAATGTGGAACAAAGCGCCCCACGCTTTTTTAAGCTTATTTAAAAAAAATATTTTTTACTTTTTAGTTCGATATAAAGCGTGTTTTTTAGTTTTTTTTAAACTATATTTTTTTAAGATGAACCCTAGGTCTGTTTCTACTCTACTTAGTTAAATTTGCTACTGATCTTGAAATACATAAATTAGCGCAAGTTCTCTAGCATTCGTATACGAACCACAGTGCGTGGTAGTTCGATACTATACTGTCCGAATTCGTTTTTTTTTTATTTTTTTGGTAATATGGACAATATCCAATAAACAATGCACTCATAATGTAAGAGTTCGGTGCGTTTTAAAGATCGATGAATCTATGCGACGCGTGTCTGTTGTCTGATTTTGAACGGCTTCGGAACTTTCGGACCAGATGTGCAAATCACCTGATGCTCGAACTACACCAGAGCACAGCAAAGTGAATAAGTAACACGAGTTAGATTCGGTATTTGAGATAATATGCAGTTTGCAAACATGATACACAGGATTCGACGGTTGAATTAACATGTCCAGAACATCGTGTCTCAGTGGTCACCGCAGCTTGTTTAATGTAATAAATTAAACTAGTGTGACCTGTGCGAATTATTCGCACTAAATAAGTATAATAATTATCACTTTACAAAATTATTTTTTAAATATGATTGCAGGTATTCAATTCGTTTCTAATTTTGCACACTGCTTATAACGTTCTTCTTTTTGTTGTATTACAATATGAAGCTCAGATGACAGATCGAAGAAATATTTTACTAAAATTGACATATAGAGACACAAGTAGCGAAAGCGTTGAGCTAAGCCGTCAGATGGCATCATGCAGCATTGCTGTGACGTTGTTCAGCGTTGCTCGCTGTTTCAAAATTAAAGCCGTCAGATGGCAGAGTGCAGTATTGTGTCTGTTGTATTACAATATGAAGGTCAGATGACAGATCGAAGTGTTGACGTTGTTTCAAAATTAAAGCCGTCAGATGACAGACGTTGTGCAGCGTTGCTGTATTTTAATTAATTTACAAAAACAAAAGCAATAATAAATTTTTTAGTTGTCGATGTCAGTAGAGCAAGCAATTATCTGTAAAATGATATATAATTTATGTGGAGAAATTGTGAGGTATTAATATATATGATGATACAGTCGGGTTTGAGCGCTTCGCACGGCGGATAGAAAGAAATTGTAGACGCTCGACAAGTCAAGGGCGTAGATATTTTATTTTTCGGGGGGGAGGAGCAAAAAAATCAATATTTTTTTAATATCACACAAGAATATTCACAAAGGAAGATGTCAAGCAAAATATTAATTTCCAAACCAATTTTGCAAATTTTTTTCAAGAAGTGTTTCTAAATTTTATTTTTTTAGCCAGGTATTCGTATTATTTCGGTGATTATTTAGTCCCAGTGTTAAAAAAATAAAAAAAAATAGTTTTAGAATTTATGGTTTTTTGTGCTGTGCTATAGTTCGCCATTCTTTAAAATAACAATTCCTCTAAAAATACACTTACATAAATTATGCAAATTAAATTTTTATTATTTGTTTACTTTCAAAAGCCCATTGAAAAGTTTAGTACGGGTTTTATGACCGACCAATAAACTCATTAGGAAAAACCTATTTCCACGTTATTAACACTATATTTTGTGGTTTCAAAGTAGGAAATACCATAACCATCGACACATTCCAAATAATTGACAAGTCAGGTATTGGCTTTTATTTGTCCTGTGTTAAGTCCATAATAAACTTTTAAGGATAATAAATGAATGCAAAAGCCAAAAAACAACCCTATAGACCCAAGAACACAGTGTTTACTTCCGTACTCATAGACACATGTCCACATTTAGAAAAATACCAATTTTTGGAATTCTCTCTTTCTCTCATCATTGATTTGAGAGTGTTAATTCGTATACATCGTGATGAAACATATATCGTTTTAATGAGAGGAAGTGCACAATATATGCTTCATCACGATGTGTACAAATTAACACAGGCAAAATAAATTCAAGAGAAAACCATATAATGACATAAATCAAAATTAAACATTTTGAAAAAACCCACGATTGATGTAAACGTTGTAATTGAAAAAGGATTACATAAAATTTGTAAACCCCCCGACTAAAAAGAGGTAAGTAATCAAAGAAGATCCGTCGTGGGCTGCCATTCGCTGCCCTGAAATTAACTAAAAAAGATTACAACTTTCAAATCACGTTGGGTACGTAAATAATTGTAATCTTCAATTGATATTTAATTCAGGTCAGCGAATGGCAGTCCCCGACAGATTTTTGACGTGATAACGTCTTATAAATTGATGAATCACCAATCTTATAAATTGATAAAACACCGGCTGCATGCACGAAAAAGTGTAACGTTCCTAACGTTCGTAACGTTCCGCCTAACCCTGTGCGTGCTTTTCTCGAAAACGGCCCTAACGATTTGGATGAAATTTACTGAAAAGGGATTTTGGGGGGCAAAAAATCGTTTTAGCTAGGTCTCATCTCTCGAAAAAATCGTTTTCATACAAATTTTATCATTATAAAAATCAATTTTTTGACGTATGAAAACACTTAAATATTGTAAGTAGGTTTTGGAATTTTATATAAACAGTGAAACAATTGTTTTCAAAATATTATGACAGCTAATCTTTGAGACTTAAAATAAATACGAAAGAAAGAAAGTTAAAAAAAAACAATTATATTATATGGTGAGTAATTTTAATAAATAAAATTAACCTAAATTTGAAGCGAAAGATGCAATATCATAGATTCGAATTATTATAATAATTTATTATATAAATTTAGGTTATGTATAACGGAATACGTTATCACGTAAAACTATCGTCCGTAAACCGACTTTACAGACAACCAATTTTTTTTTTGATTACGTAGGTATCTCTTTTTAGTCGAGGGGTTTGAAAATTTTATTTAATCCTTTTTCAATTACAACGTTTACATCCGTCGTGGGTTTTTTCAAAATGTTCAATTTTGATTTTATTTTAAACTTTTTAAAGATTTCTTGCGCTAAGAACCATCGCAGATGAATTACAAACATTTTACAGAAAACCGCATTAATTTGATTTGATCAAGCCGTTTTCGAGTGCACAAACAAACAATCTCTCAGCCTAAACACATATACCTGCTCCGTTCCGTCGTGGGTAAAAAGAACTTCAATAACGTTCAAACTCGAAAATTTAATGAATCACGGTCATAGAGATATCAGACTAGAGTACGCGAGTGAGCCGTTGAAAGTGTCTGCAATTCAGAGAGAGAAAAGTTCCTTATCTCTATGGTAACTAATGATACAAAACAATACGGATTTGAGTAGACAAATCTACGGTTTTCTGCAGCGTTCTCTCTTTCAACTGAAGAGTAGCCCTAAGTGAATAAATATTTTCGCAATAACGCTTTAGTATGGGGGTCAGATCGGTTGGAAAATCAGATTAAATCCCGAGCTTAAAGTTCCGCATCAATAACAGCGCTGCACAAGTTAAAATGTCAGCCAACCCTAACGCACCTACATTCCGCGCTTGAAGCAATATGATCGGACTACACCTATAGGTATTGGATCCATAGCGATCCGATTCGATTTTGTGTTCCGATGTCGTCGGAATTCAGATTGAATGCAAGTACATCAACCAATCCTTTCATCGGAGAAATCAGGGAATTACATCAAAGAAAGAGACACAGATATATTTTCGATACGCTTTGTTGCTTTCACTCACCGCACATTGAGGAGATACACAATGATTAATATAGTAAATTATTAAATACTAGCGGTCCCGCCCGGTTTCACCCGGGTGCAAAAGAACGAATGGGGAAGGAAGGGACATGAGTACGCACATTCATCTTAGTTTACCGAGATGAATGTTGTGTCCAAACTTCATAATGATCGGAGTTACCGTTCAAAAGTTTTTGTCGTTAAAAAGCAGTATTTATACACAAGCCGACGTGGGGCTTGAACCCAAAACCTAAGAGTCTTACGCTCTACCGACTGAGCTATCCGGGCTTGTGAACGTGACGCGCTAATATTGCAATATTTAGTGGCATTTCACCTGATAATATTTGTCGGACGGACGGATTTTGAGGTACATCTTGAAACATTTTTCATTAATGTTCCGTTCCAATTGGTCGTAGCGTGATATTATAGAACCTATAGCCTTCCTCTATAAATGGGCTATCTAACAAAAATTTTTTTTTTTTTCAATTCGAACCAGTAGTTCCTGAGATTAGCGCGTTCAACCAAACAAACAAACTCTTCAGCTTTATATATTACATATAAGTATAGATATGGTCGAGCACTGTTCCCAGCCTAAGTCGGTTTCATAAAACCGTAAAGACCATAATTCACAACGCATATTCATAGAGATCAGTGATATTATTGAACCTTCTCTACAAAGGACACAAACATATTCTTCAAAACGAACAGGTCATCGCGCGACAGGATAGCCAATCCGATTTGTATAACCGTTTTTCTGCATTGTATTTTGTTATATTTTATATTAACATATAACAATCCATGATATTATGTACATGCACTGTGCATGCATATTATGTATAGAGTATTATTTGTATTACTCCTAAACCTGTTTGCTTTCTGACAACATTGACTAGACAACATCCCTCTTCGGTACACAGACTCACCCCCGTTTACCACATTCACCCTTTTCCCTCCGTACTGTACCCAAGGATGTGTCAACACAGGTTGAAATCGCGATTTAAAAAAATCAACGCACTAAAAAATGAAAAATAAATTTTAAGGTAGCTATGAAAGTCATCAATATATTCATTAATTTATCAAATATACTCTTTTTTTGTGTATGTTGCATTTTAAGTGGAACGAGTTTCTGTATTGCATTAATGATTTCCATATAGTTAGTAGAAGTTTTGTTCCAAAAATATGCATTGAAGGAGATTTATTTGGTTGAGGAACAATTGAAAAATAAGCTTTACTAGAGTATCGCTTGTGGCCAACGTTTCGAAAAATATATTTTCATCATCAGGTCCTCAATTTACCATCTTAACTTGCATTGAAACTCTGATGATGAAAATATATTTTTCGAAACGTTGGCCACAAGCGATGCTCTGGTAAAGCTTATTTTTCAGTTGTTCCTCAACCAAATAATTCTCCTTCGATTTCCATGATTTATGTGATTGGGGAGTATTACGAAGTCATAACCAGGAGAATCAGCTCGAGCGTAGCGATGGACCAATATCTGTCGCATGAACCAATATGGCGTCAGCTTCATGGCTTACATGTCTGTGGTGTCCGTAAAGTTAAACAACTTTGGTAGCTATGACGCAAACAGGTGGAAACAACCGAAGTTTTCACAGGTAGTGATAACAGCGCCATCTCGCGTGCGCCAGAAAACGGTCCATCTCGAAACACAGCAAGCATAGGAAGCTAGGTCACCTGGTTAAAGACTTCGTGCAAATAACCGAGAATTGAATCTAAAAATTGTCAACCTACTCATACGTGTATTATCAAGCGAACCGTACTACCAATAATCATCACAGCCCTGACTCAATATAATATATTCCAGTGCAGTCTCGGAGACTACCTGTTTTTGTTAAGGGATACGGTCACACTGATTGCTCCATATACCTACACAGCCATTTTCATGTAGTGGATTTAGTGGACATTCACCTTCCCTGGAAGACTGTTTTACTAAATAACAAAGCACTGAAGTTGGCCCGCGTTCAGGACAACTGTTTCTCTTATAGTTTCTTAAAAAACTGTAAAATCAAAAACAAATTTTCTTCAAACAGAACAGATTATTTGCATGGCTCAAATATCATAATATTTACATCATATAGCCTCAAATTCCTCCATTATTTTAATATTTTCTGGTACCCATTATAACTCAGAGTATAAGTGAGGCATACGTATAAATGTCTGCACCGTAGTGTTTAAGTCTTTCTCCCGATCTTTGCAAGCAATATAGAGGGTATTAAATATATGGTGCGAATTAACCACACTCAAATCGGCACAACTTTTATCCGTCCCGTATTTATGACTACAGCCTCCCCTGTTAGTGTTTCTATTGGGCGCGCCATAGTTCAGTGCCGGTCTAAAAGCACCCCATACCGCGGCAAAAAGAGACTTACAGAACAGCATTGCAGTTTGCATTTCGACCTTTGTGCAAACAAGAAAGTTAAATAGCTTACGACTATATTACAGATCGCTATCTCTCTTTAACAACATTCGCTATACATACGCGAATAATATACATATCCTATTCACTTGTACAAGCTAAATTACCATAACGTAACAAATACATTGCAAACCTGACACCCAACTGTATTATATCTAAATAGAATTCATGCACTTCTCTCGTATCTGTACAAATGTCGAAATTGAATTATGTCTACCATTTGAATTACCGTTTTATATGGTGTTTCGTAATAGCAGAAACACATGGGCGCTGATAGAAAGATATTCTAAATAGACTATTTGCTTCGTATTTATTTATTGTCTTAAAATTGTTCATATCGTAGTATTACGTATTTTTCGGACTATAAGAAGCACATTTTTACATAGAAAAATGGACTCAAATTTTGGGTGCGTCTTATGGTCCGAAGGTAACATTAAAATATTGTTTTCAATAAATTGAGGTACGTCTTATAGTCCGAAAAATATGGCACGCCACGAGACGAGCGATAGTACCGAGAGTGAAATGAAAAATATAATGGTTCGATTTTTTTTAAAATTTATTTTCTACTTTTCGGTACGTGTACCTATAGATAGAATAGAATAGAATAGAATAGCATCTTTATTAAGAACCAGAGTAGGTATAATAGCGTTAAGAACAAATGCAATATAATATCACTTAAATTAAGAATTATCTTTTTTTTTAAATCACAGTTTAAAATTTGAACATTATCATAAAAGACATAGTCATTAAAAATTCCAATGCACCATTTAAAAGATTTAACAAAAATACAACTTTAACATAGTAAGAGGTTAAAAAAAATAATCTGTCAGAGAATAAAATTCCGCATCAATCAAAAAATTGAAAACAGCCGTTTTAAAAGAAGAAAAAGATAGTAGATTACAAGAGCAACAGCAAAAAAAAAGTACACAGACGGCGTTTTTTTAGTGGAAACTAAAGGAGTTATGCGAACGCCGTCTGTGCCCCTTTTTTTTTTGCTGTTGCTCTTGTAGCTTTTACAAGCACAGAATTTCGAGATTGATTTCAATTTCATGTCTGCCTCGAAATTCATTTTTTTAAGTTATAATCTTGAGATCCAGTCGCCTCAAGTTTTTGAATTTAGCACAGAGCGAAGTTTTTACTTCTCCGAAGTTTTTGACGTGATAACGTCTTATAAATTGATGAAACACCAGCTGCACGCACGAAAAAGTGTAACGTTCCGCCTGACCCTGTGCGTGCAAGCGAGAGCGCAGTATGCTTCGGCTCAAGTTTGACAGCTACTAAAATTTAGGTTATGTATTACGGAATACGATATCACGTAAAACTATCGTCCGTAAACCGACTTTACAGACAACCAATTTTTTTAAAATGTATTTACTGTAAAAATCCGCATAAAAAAGTGGAACCACAGCAGGCCAGCACTCAATAACTTTGTTAGATATACGAAATTAGTGCATTATATCAACTACCAAGCGTTTTGATAATAGGTACAACTAGTTTTTTTTGTTTTTTATTTTTTTTTTCAGATTAATCATTGTTATACTCATGGAGATTAGTCATACTCATATCTAAGACGTTGCAGCTTATCAATTATCATGATTCGTCAATTATAAATTCTCTGTTCTCAGATTGTCATATGAAAACCGATAAAAGTTACTATGAACTGGATATTCACCTTAAAAAATATATTAAAACTAGCGGGATCGTCCCGGTTTCATCCGAGTGTGATAGATATAATTCTGCAAAATGTGTTTCGTTTGCGGCCCGGCGTCTGAACTAATAGTTTTGAGCAAATTCTACCAAATTTGCTTCTGAACTAATAGCTTTGAACGAATTTTAACAGATGTCGCTACTTGGTACTAAAACAGTTTTTTTTTGTTTGTTTCTGAACTAATAGCTTTGAGTAAATTATTCTGAGCTAATATAGCTATTAGTAAATTATATCAGATGTCGTTACATATGTTACTAAAACAGTTTTTTTTGAGAAAACACCGTAATTTTGTACACAATATTTAATAAAAAATATTCTACAGCGTAAGCTGCACCAAGCAAGGCACATTTTCAAAATTTCATTAAAATCGGTTTAGTGGTTTCGAAGATTAGCCCTGGCAAAATTGTGACACGGAAATTTTATATATATCAAATAATTAGTCAACTGATTTGATTTTTTTCGTAAGTCGCGATTACCGAGAAATGAATGAAATTTTATCTATTTATTTCTTAAAAATAAATTAAATAAAATAAAAACTATTTTTCTTGTTCCACCACTTCGAAAAAATTGAAAAAATTCACGAGTATAGAGGAGTATAAAAGGCATGTTCTGAATTTGGTGAATGACACATTCAGCGTTGTGCAGTTTTTTTTTTTGCCAAGTCGGGTTTTTTGAACTCTTTGAGTGAAAACAGCGGGATTCTTTCGTCGAAAGCGGGACATAGTAAAAAAACGTATATAATCAGAAGTTTTTAAATACCTATTTATCTTTTTATTTGAATTAAAATTATGTTTACAATAGATAGCAAAAATAGCCATAGAATAAAGATATAATATTTTAAATCAGATTTACTCTATCGTTAAATAGTTATCTTATTCGTCTTCAGAATAAAAAAAAAAAAAAAAAAAAACAGAAATCAAAATCAAAAAAGTTTTATTCATTAGAAAAATATGGCGTTTCAAACAATAGTCTGTGGAGTGAGTGTTACAAATTGCAACTTACAATAAGAGAATAATTATTTACAAGAATTACTTATTCATGATATTTCTGTGAAGATAATATACATTAGATATCGTGTCCATCGAGATAATTAATTATTAATAAAAATCGCATTTTTTTTTTATTTTTATTAATAATTTCTGTAAAGATTTAACTTCTTTTAGAGTTATCCCCGAAAAGCGGGACTGGAGCCTGTCCCGAGCGGGGCATTTAATTTTGATTTAAAAATCGGGACGTCTGGCAACGCTGGACACATTGCAAAAACGTGGTCAAAAATTAATTTTTATTTTATTTCTTTTCTTAAAATATTTAACTTTAACCTTGAATAACTTTTGACAGAGTGAATTTATCGAAAAAACATAAGAGTTCTTTTTTGTAGAGAGTTCAATTTCCCACAAAAAATACTCTTGTCTGCGACTGTGTACCTCATCCTTAAGGTAGTTCACTCGTGAAGCAGTTTTTCTTAGGAATTTAATAAAATTGAAGTATAGAGTTAATAAAAGTGCCACTGTCGCGAGTGAACTACAGTGGAGCGCCGATTATCCGAACGTCGATCAACTGAACGACCGCTTAACCGAACTACTACGCCCGCCCGACTCGCGCGTGCCTATCGTCTCCCGCGGCTACCATTACGAATATAAAAAAAAAACTTTTTTTATTTATCCAAATGTTCTTGGTTTCCGGGCTTGTATGCCGTGGTCCATTGGTATCTAGAAATACCAATGGATCAACACCGGCCGTGAAAGCCTACACACTTTTGACGTGATAACGTCTTATAAATTGATGAATCACCAATATTATAAATTGATAAAACACCGGCTGCATGTTCGAAAAAGTGTAACGTAACGTTCCTAACGTTCCGCCTGACCCTGTGCGTGCTTTTTGCTAATTTCTCGCTCAATTTAAATCAGATCGGTTTGAAACCAGTCTTAAACGAAAGAGGAGAACATTTTACATAGATTTCGTATAACAGAATTTGCCTAAACAGTTTTTTTATACAAATTTATATAGAAAAATATTTTATACAAATTTATATAGAAAAAATATAGTTTAAAAAAAACTAAAAAACACGCTTTATATCGGACTAAAAAGTAAAAAATAATTGTTTTAAAATAAGCTTAAAAAGCGTGGGGCGCTTTGTTCCACATTTTCGTACATCGAGCGCCCAACGCTTTTTAAGCTTATTTTAAAACAATTATTTTTTACTTTTTAGTCCGATATAAAGCGTGTTTTTTAGTTTTTTTTAAACTATATTTTATTTTTCACTTTTTAGTTTGAGGATCTATAAAAGAATTTATTAATCCTGGGGGTCCTAATAAGGATAATGGGAAACTGTTATCAAATTATTGCATTGTCATCGGTCCTTGATACGTATGCAAAGTTTCAAATTAATCAGACTTCGGGAAATTGGTGAAAATAAAGCGTTTACTACAGAGGATCTATAAAAGAATTTATTAATCCTGGGGGTCCTAATAAGGATAATGGGAAACTGTTATCAAATTATTGCATTGTCATCGGTCCTTGATACGTATGCAAAGTTTCAAATTAATCAGACTTCGGGAAATTGGTGAAAATTATGCTCAAAGATTTAAAAGAATTTATTAATCCTGGGGGTCCTAATAAGGATAATGGGAAACTGTTATCAAATTATTGCATTGTCATCGGTCCTTGATACGTATGCAAAGTTTCAAATTAATCAGACTTCGGGAAATTGGTGAAAATTATGCTCAAAGATTCCGTTACGGACATACATACATAGTTAGTTACATACATAGTTACAACCCAAACTAATATAAAGCGTTTAAAAATAGCTGTATAAATGCAATGTTGTGTAATGCATGGCGCGACGCGGTCGGTTGTCTTTGTTTGCCGTACATGGAAATTGAAGCAAACGTATGTCTTGTCTTAACATGAAAACAGCTGCATTTCTAATGTTTAATTCAATTTTTTGACATTAGTATACTGTGAAATGCAAAGCCTGCTAAGTTAAGTATTGGAATAACTAATTATTATTAGAACATAATACTTTGTAAGTTGCAAACGTCACTTTTGACATTTCTTATCATTCCGACACCAAGGATAAGCGGATTGAAACCAAATTTTGGGAGGTTTAGGTTATGTATTACGGAATACGTTATCACGTAAAACTATCGTCCGTAAACCGACTTTACAGACAACCATTTTTTTATACAAATTTATATAGAAAAATAGCTGTATAAATGCAATGTTGTCTAATGCATGGCGCGACGCGGTCGGTCGTCTTTGTTTGCCGTACATGGAAATTAGAAAATAACGTATGTCTTGTCTTAACATGAAAACGGCTGCATTTCTAATGTTTAATTCAATTTTTTGACATTAGTATTTTGTGAAATGCAACGCCTTCTAAGTTAAGTATTGGAATAACTAATTATTATTAGAACATAATACTTTGACAGTTGCAAACGTCACTTTTGACATTTCTTATCATTCCGACACAAAGGATAAGCGGATTGAAACCAAATTTTGGGAGGTTTAGGTTATGTATTACGGAATACGTTATCACGTAAAACTATCATCCGTAAACCGACTTTACAGACAACCAATTTTTTTTTTTGTTTAATTCCTATTTGTCGTTAAAAATATATTATAAATAAATATGTTTTTCATTCACCTGTACATAAATATATAGTACGTGCGAATCAATACAATTCGATTATCCGGAAAAAAAAACGATTTTCCGAACACCCATGTCCCTAAATAAGTTTGGATATTCGACGCTCTCTACTGTTCTTCAATTTCTATCAAGCGATCTAGCGACCTACGAACCTTTGCATTTCCGAATAATGAATCATTAGTTTCAAAAAAAGAAAAAAAAATTTAAAAGAACATCCATTTTAAGATCAATGCATGATTGACAAGTTTAAAATTCATAACTATCCTTATTTAATGCACATTATGATTGTATATTCGAGCATAAAGACCTTTGGTTGGTTAAAAACGGCAGCTGTTACTGTATTATATACCTCCAGTATACAATTAAAAGAAGAAAAAAAAGAAAACACCGTAACATATTTCGCATCTCACTCGGACGCATTTGGAAAACAAGGCAAACAATATAAACATTAATCCAACCTAACCTATATGCATGCAAGTATAATGAACCACAAGTCGGTCGGGTCTTCGTGTATATTATTACTTATCTTTATCACACTACAAGCCCTACGCGTGCGATTAAACAAAGACAAACATATACCGTGATTCATATATAGTTAAGCATGATGCTGAACTATTTCCGGTCCAGTATTCATTTACAATATTAGACACGAAACTTTCGATTTTTGAAATTAAAATCACTTCAAACCGTTACACTTACAATTCTAAGAAGTCAGTGCAATTGGATGACACCATATACTTTTATTCTATACTGAGCATAGGAATAAAATCGCAATCGAACCAATAGGGTGCAAACATATACTTCTGTCTTTTCTTACGCCGTAAGCACTGGCGTATCCAGAAGGGCACAACAAGCACGGGGGACCCGGCTTAAGAAATTTCTAATTTAAAGCTACGTTTATACTAGAGATTTATTTCATGATAGAAATCTCAACCATCGGAGATATTTTTCTTGATGTGTTTATACTATGAATAAATTGCTTGACAGTCTGGTTGAGAAAAAATGTCGATATAAGTGTAGCATTGTGTTTAGACCAGAGCTAGAACAATATGTCGACACTTTACTCTCCACATGTCCACAGTTTTGATCATCATGCCTTGCACTAATCACCAGGCGGCTGCAATAATAATTTTATTATTGCATGGAAAAAAAAGAAAGAAAAGGAAAGTTTGGGTGCGAAATTGGTTGTTGAGAAGAAGTGCTTATTCACAGTTATGCAATGAATTGAAAATTGAAGACCCAATACAATTACAAAATTTTGCAAGAATGTCTTCAACGGATCTCGACGAATTAGTAAATCTAGTTGGGCCATTGATTGAACTTCTGTACGGGTCCACTCTTTTTTTTCCGACATTTCATTCACGTATTTGCATACATACAATCACAAAATATCTCGAGAGATCCTAGAAAAAGTAGACGGCTGTTCAACTTTTGATATTTATGTCCGAGACTAATTGATTCTTGTTTCAGCAGCGTTTACATTTACTACATTTTATGTCAAGTAATATATCTCAGCTTTGTGAATAAATCTCCGATAGCTTATGTCAGCAAGGTTTACACTTAAATATACTTATTACAGAGAGAAATGTAGCGAAATAAATCTCTAGTATAAACGTAGCTTAAGAGACGCAGATATATTTTCGATGCGCTTTGTTGCGTTCATTCACCGCACATTGATTCATATAGTTAATTAATAGATATATGGATGACGCAGTCCCGACCCAAGGGTAGAGCGAGACGAATACTTTAAAGCCGCTGCACACCAGGCTAGAAACACTGTTTGGAGTTCTGATACATAGCACTGGCCGCTTCAGGATAGAATTTCGAGCGGCAAGGTCACAAGAGAGTAAAGCAATCGAGCGTTGTACTTTTGGTTATTTACTTATTCTTGTGAACGTACTACAAAGCGATCAAAGTTGGACGTAGAATAGTTCATTAATAAAATAATTAAAATAAATCCTATGAGCAATAACAGTAACAATCATGCGACAAACATGTCAATGGCAAAAGTATTTTTTTAATAATACTTTTCCAATGACACGCTGCACCAAGTCGTTCTACGCTTAACTGGCAACTTTCCTCTGTATTGTCATGTGCGACTATAATATACAGAATGACCGGTAATAGCTCGTTTCCTCCAAGGGCGTAGATATTTTATTTTTCTGGGAGGGTGAAACAAAAAAAATCGACATTTGTTTTTAATTTTTAATATCACACAAGAATACTCACAAAGGATGGTGTCAAGCAAAATATTAATTCCCAAACTAATTTTACAATTTTTTTTCAAGAAGTATTTCTAAAGTTTATTTTTTATAGCCAGGTATTCGTAATATTTTCAGTTTTATTTTTCTATTATTATGATCCCTTTACGCCTCTCCATCTACGCCCTTATATTCCTTTCGGAAGAAGAAACATTTGACTAATTTAGAATGATTTAACCTCTATCACTTGTTGGTCGGAAATGAGTCATTTTCGAGAAAATCTACTTCGGTTGTCTTTTTACAAAAATCCGAATTTTGGGACTTAAAAATAAAAAAAAAAATAATAATCTCACTTTTAGGCCTGAATTTTTCGATGATCTGATAGCTTACAATACGCGCCACGGATCTAAAAGGTTCGGAAGCTAGTCACAAACAGCGTCGCAAAGGCACATTTTAGAGCCGTTGATACTCCCACCACCTCCCAGCTACCTGCACGGAACGTGCGCTCTTCGGTATTGGCCGTGATCGCTCGTTGCCTTTGTCACTTGTCGCTTTCCTGCTTTAAAGTACAGTCGAGTACGCTATTGTCAAGTTGTTATTGTTATTTTGTTGAGTTGCGAGTTTGTAGTTTTTCAACAGACTGTACAAGCGCAAGCCCGCATTCGCATCTAACTTCCGAGTCTTTTAGATTCGCGGCGCGTATCAAATTAATTGGCCAACCTTCCTAAAGCTAAAAACTCCAAAATTTACTGTTAAATTTTATGTTGTGTTAAAACTTACAATAAATAAAATAAAAATTCTTCACAGAAGTGTCATCATAAAAATATGACGCATTTCCTACCCCCAAGCGATAAGATTAAATAATTCCAAATTAGTCATAGTTTCTTCTCCCGAGAGAGGAATGCGAGTAATTACCGGTCACCCTGTATACATAGTATAGTGGTACAGTCCCTGATAATGAAACACAATGAACTCTGAGGTGATTACACTCTCAAAATTTAAATTAACCCACAAAAAACTCAAGTATTGACACTCGAGATAAAGTAATTATATGAGTGTTTACTTAAGACATTATGCTAGGCAGCTAGGGCAGCGTTTCTCAAACTTTTTCTTCTACGGACCCTTTATAACATTCACAAGTAGATTTTGTATCAGTTTCACATCTACACGGTGTAGTGTAAACAACATAATATCACAGTTCGGTCATCACAGGCTTAACTATATATCTGTTCCCACTTATAAATACGCGCCACGAATCTAAAAGGCTCGGAAGTTAGATGCGAATGCGGGCTTGCGCTTGTACAGTCTGTTGAAAAACTACAAACTCGCAACACAACAAAACTAACATAACGATAATAACTTGACAATAGCGTACTCGACTGTACTTTAAAGCAGGAAAGCGACAAGTGACAAAGGCAACGAGCGATCACGGACAATCACCGACGAGCGCACGTTCCGTGCAGGTAGCTGAGAGGTGGTGGGAGCCTCAACGGCTCTAAAACGTGCCTTTGCGACGCTGTTTGTGACTGACTTCGAAACTTTTAGATCCGTGGCGAGTATTACACAAAACTTGTGAGTATACGATAACTCGATGTGCAAAATACCCATTGGAAATACACAATTTATTATTTTAAATAACAGTATTATTAACCGTTTTAAGTGCGGAAAATTGATTTTAAAAAAATATTTTTTTTGCGCAGTGAAAAGTGGAAAGCGTTTGGAGGGAATTATTGAAACAACAAATTGTTACGGGGTCGTGTCGATGCGATGACGTTTTTTTGCGCAGTGAAAAGAGTAAGGCGTCTGGGGAGAGTTCTTTAAAAAACAATTACGGAGTCGTGTCGATGCGATAACGTTTTTTTTTGCGTAGTGAAAAGTGGAGGGCGATTGTGGGGAATTCTGTAAAAAATAATTACGGGGTCGTGTATACAAAATGCGATAGTAATTCTACACCAGTTACTGTATGCGATTCTGATTGGTTAGATTAAAAAAAATGACAGTGAAAGATGAACAGTTTTACGTATTTTTGAGGAATATGCTTACGGACCACAGTTTGTGAAACGCTGAACTGGGGTATAGCAGAGCCATTGCTTCACGAAACATTATTATACCGCGTTAATATCTGGCTGCATCGATGATAACAACTTGAACATAGCGTTTTTAATCAATTTTTCCCGTGTTATTTTAATCCCGCAACACGTATCTATCAAATTTCTAAAAGTAAGTGAACCACAAATAAACCATTGTTAATTCGTCAAGAATTGCGATCTCTTCAGTTCGGACGTACATACGTACAGATCAACCGACGTTACTATTTTAGAGATTATCACAAACTCGAATCAAACTAAAATATGGTTCAATTTTATCAAACATTAAAAGCGTAGCTGAATATTAATTAATTTACAAAAACAAAAGCAATAATAATTTTTTTAGTTGTCGATGTCAGTAGAGCAAGCAATTATCTGTAAAATGATATATAATTTATTTGAAGAAATTGTGAGGTTTTTTCTAAAAAGGGAGGCAAACATCTTTAACCTTAGCGTATTAATATATATGATAAATGAGAAATGTATAAAAACTTGACACCTTTTTATATCTCACTTCTCTTTTTCGGCAAACCAGGCAAACCCACTTGTTCTTTGCATCGAACTTGGTCCCTTTTTCACAATTATGTTTTTCGATAGGATTAATCATTTCGACGACCCGAAAATCACTGAAGGCTATAATGCCACGAAGAGAAAATAATTATGATCACATCGCAAAGTTTTTCTTTTGAAATAAATAAATCCAATGGACCGCGACCACCTTTGGCGTTGATGCATGAAGATACCTTAGCTCCGCTGACCCGAAAATTATATGAAGACTTTGATAACAATAACATTTCAATACTAAAATAGCACTTTGTCGAAAAAAATCATAACATAATCAAACATATCAAATTAATAACACATCAAACATTTATATAAACATTTTTAAACCGAAGTTCAAGACCTGATCAACACAGATATTATATTTTGATCAATACCAGGTCTATTTATAATTTTAGTTACATAATTTTAAATAACATGTAATAGTTCGAGAGCTATCAAATATTTCTGGGTATGTATTTGAAGCAGAAAGTTTGTGTAACACTTCTTTTTTGTATTGTCACACAAAATCAAACTCCAAGTCTAAATTTTTTACTTTGCGACATTTTATTTGCAAGAAAAGTTCTTGAGGCATTTTGAAAAATGCCTTCAAATTGAGTATTTAAAATAAATAAGCCAGATGGATAGTCGGGTCCAAATAACTGCCAGGCGGTTACAAAACTGTCTATTATATGCGTAAGTGCGAGTAAGACGCTACGGGTAGGTTGAAATCAGCGTTGCCAGTTTTTTTTTTGTCAAGTCGGGATTTTGGAACTCTTTGAGTGAAAACAGCGGATTTCTTTCGTCGAAAGCGGGACATAGTAAAAAAACGTAAAAGTATAATCAGAAGTTTTCAAATACCTATTTATCTTTTTATTTGAATTAAAATTACGTTTACGTGACAATAGATAGCAAAACTAGCCATAGAAAATGTATTTTAATAAAAATATAATATTTTAAACCAGATTTACCCTATCGTTAAATAGTTGAGTCTTATTCGTCTTCAGAATAATAAAAAAAAAAATACAGAAATCAAAATCAAAAAAGTTTTATTCATTAGAAAAATATGGCGTTTTAAACAATAGTCTGTGGAGTGAGTGTTACAAATTGCAACTTACAATAAGAGAATAATTATTTATAAGAATTACTTATTCATGATATTTCTGTGAAGATGTAACTTCTTTTAAAGTTATCCCCGAAAAGCGGGACTGAGCCTGTCCCGCGCGGGACATTTAATTTTGATTTAAAAATCGGGACGTCCCGCCAAAATCGGAACGTCTGGCAACGCTGGTTGAAATGTCGGAGAAAGCGTTAAACCATAATTTAGACTTTTTTGACGTGAAACATCTATTGGCGCGTTTGGCAGTAAAACGTCACGGCAAACGGCATTATGCTCCCCCTTAAGTGCGCCGCCGCTCTCGACTCTCTTGTGCGCGCGCACGCGTATATTAGTATACCATACACTGCGGAAGCTGTGTGCTGCGTGTGCTTTTCTATTCGACTGTAGTATATACCGGTTTTTAATATGACAGGGCAAAATTTAGTTAGGTACGGAGCGAAATTGAATAACCGGAATTTCACTTAAATGTATGTTTCACGTCTGCCAGGCGTTCCGCGACGACTATTTTTTTGAAGTAAAACTTCTTAGGGCACGCTTGACTTGGGGAGTAAGCTGGTGAATGCCTGACGAGAGATTTATGGAAGAGTGATCTGGCGAGGCGAACGGAAGTTGAGAGGGAGATGTAAGTTAGTGAAGATAGAAAGAGGATGACAAATACTTCACTGGCTAGTGGCGCCATCAGGTAGCCGAAAATACAAGCATAGTACTTACTAACAATAGAATGACACATACTTTACTTGCCAGTGGCGCTATCGGATGACAAAAAAGTTTTGTAAATCTACTTAACTTGCAGAGCTAAATAATAATATTATTATTATTATTCACTGTTACAACTTTCGGTGAACGCACTGTATATAGATTCCTAATATAAAAGTACCTATAACTATATTCAATATGTATAAAAACTACATGCTCTATTAATCTATTCCAGGGGTGGCGAAACTATGGCACGCGACAGATTATTATGGGCACGACATTGATTCAGGTGCAAAATCTAAATAATTAAAAATATGCTAGATGTCGAAAAAGGTGACTATCGCCAAATAACAACTACGAAAAAGTTTCACAGCGCTCAGTGTATTATCAAAATTATTCTTTTCATCTATGTTTGGTTCATTTTTTTTTTGACAACTAAACTTTGGCTGCTTGTCGACACGTCATGACATTACAAATTAAAAAAAAAAATGGCACGCAGATGTAGAAAGGTTCGCCACCCCTGGACTCTATTCGATAACGATGTAAAAAAAAATAACATTATCTACTCCCATCTTAGTCATTTTACACCACAAAAATACCAAAAATGTATTAGAATTCATTGTTATTTTAAAATTACGCAACAAAACAACACATTCCTCAAAAAAAAATGTCTCTAATAGGCCCCACTCACGATCAAACTTCATGCCACAGTTCAGTGTTCAAACTTATAGTTCAGTGAAGCATGATGTGGGACAAATAAACACTGAAACCAACACTGAAGTCAAGCATGAACTCATCAAATGCATCTTGATTTTTGAACGACTTCAGTGTTCAGTGTTCAAGTAAACTGCTGTGTGTGTGGGTTTTTTTCAGTTCATTTTTTGGAGTTCTGTGTTTTGTACAACCAGAAGCCAAAAATCTCAATGTTGCTGCCTTTCTTGTGCAGAAATAGATTTTCGCATATTTGTGTCCTGGTTCTTAATAAATAGGGTAACTAATTCCAGTAAATAATTGTAAGTTAATTCATCCATTCGTAAATAATTATTCCAATCAAGCGGTTCAAGATTTAATTCATTAATCAAATAAACATGACTTCTTGAATCACGCATTTCTAACAAATTTTTCACTCATATTCTTCTTTTTTTCTTATTTCTCTGTTTTAAATACAATCCCATAGCTATGAACAGCCAATCCTCACCATTTAAATTACTCATTTAGTTCTTATTAATGAACTATACTCTATACTATAATATTATAGTGTGTATATAATATATCTTATGTATCTATACTCGACGAGTGTATGCCAACAACTGAACCAAACTGAACACAAAAAATTTAAAAAAATGGGCAGTTTGCATGAACTGTGTGTGGTGCCAGTCAGTCTTTCGATTAAACGTCCAACTTCACTGAACACTGAACTATGGCATGAAGTTTGATCGTGAGTGGGGCCTATAAGACGCAGTTCACTTGTTTACGTCACATCAAAGCGAATATATAATATCTAATGCAGATATATGATAAATTAAAATAATAATGCAGTAAGCAACGAGTACTAACATAACCTAGATAGATGAGTAATTCATTTGTTATACGAATCAACAATCACTATGTACTCGTGCAGCGCCGTATTTAACGAATAATTCATTGGTGCACGTTCCTCATCGAGTATCGAAATCACTGGACTTCGGGCAAATTACCGTATCCAAAGCCTGTCATTTCTTAATATGCACTAAATATAATTCATATCTTTGACTAACGCCTGATTAGAACTCTTCAATAAATAAAATTATCAAAATATAATCATTTACGACAATAACGCTTACAAAAAAATGCATCATTAACTATAAATAAGTTCCACTGAGGAAATGATTCCGCACAAACCTTATGGGATTTGGTTTTCGGTTAAATTGATTGAAAATTGTTTTATTTTATAGTTTAAAGGCCACTGAGAAAAAGTGTCCATGGGCGCACAGCCTAAAAACCAATAGATTTTTAGCTACAGATAATGTTTAGCTAGCTACGTCACTGGCAAACAACAACAATGACACACAGAATTGCGTGGAAGAATCCGCGCAGGTAGAAGAGTTTTTTGTAGAAGCAGGTTGAGAAGGGTTTCGAACATTCGAGAAAAAGCTAAAGTAGAGGGTACCAATCGCATATAAATAGACCGCGCCTGCAGTTTACAGATCAGGCACAGTTAAGACGATATGTTCGGCCGCCACTCGCCAGACATAAATCATTGAGTTCGGATATAAATTCATAGAGCGCTTAGAAAATAAATATATTTCTGTGTACATAGTGACTTTGTATTAATTTATTATTAGCTTAGAAGTTTATCGTTTTTGTTTCGTTGTAAGATTTATTTTATTATTATAAGAGAAGTACTTTTAGTTTTTTTATTTGTTTTGTAAACATTTTTATTGTTGAAAATAAATATTTACCACCGCATAACAAAGGATAGAGCTCTGTTACAATACATATTTTCACTACTGAAGTTATTTTTAATTTAATAATTATTGTACAGAAATGGAACAGTAAATCATTTACACGGCGTCTAAAATGTGTCACCGCATTTTTTTAAAAGTGTTTTGAATTCGCGACCATTTGTTTTAGTGTCAATTAATATTGTGACGCCGCGTTGCAACGTATACTACTCATTAAACGCTCATTTTTCTGCGGACGCTTGGCACAGCTCAAAAAACTATAAAATTGTCACGAAGCATTTTTTAAATGTTTACGAGGTCGCGGTTAGATCGGCCGCGTGTTCTGACGAATACGTCTGCGGGCAAGCACGATTAAACAAATCAAATATATTATGTATCTAATGCGATCGCGGTAATATCACAATATGTGCATCGTTTGTCAGATGCTGAGCTAATTTGCAAGAAAAAAATTGGTCGTTCGCAAATTATTTTTTTTTTTTTTTTTTTTGGTCGCAGCGATCTATCGCTGGGTTGCACGAAACATTGTGAAAAATTTGATTTGACAAAGACCTATAATTAAGACTGTGATCCACATAATTACAATTATCGTATATATAGGATTAGTCTAATGTCGTATTCAAACTCCCTGTCATGTAGAACATTAGATTGTACTCACACAAAAACTAATGATTGTTCTACATGGAAAAAGATCGCTTTTCAAGCTGAATTTTGATCAATATGTGTGAAACATATATAAAAAACTATGTAAATACATGATTAAACAGTTTAAAAAACATCGTTTCAGATCCATTCTGCAACCCATTATATAGATGACCGGTAATTGCTCGTATTCCTCTCGGGAAAAGAAACTATGAATAATTTGGAATGACTTAACTTCTATCACTTGGGGGACGGAATAGCGTCATTTTTTTATGATAATGACACTTCTGTGAAGAAGTTTTATTTTATTTTTTTATTTATTGTAGGTTTTAACACACAATATAAAATCTAATAGTAAATTTCGTGGTTTTAGCTTTAGAAAGGTTGGCCAATTAGTGTAAACTGTAAAGTCATGGAAAAATTTAGGCCAAAAAGTAAGAATATTTTTTTCCAAAATTCGGATTTTTGTAAAAAGAAAAACCGGAGTAGATTATCTCGAAAATGACGCATTTCCGGTCCCCAAGTGATAGAGGTTAAATCATTTCAAATTATTCACAGTTTGTTCTCCAGACACGAATACGAGCAATTACCAGACACCTGTATGCTACCTACAAATTCTCTCTCTGTATTCTTTATCAAAAATCGTCTAAAAACGGTTACAGCTATTTCTAAAGCTCAATGGTTTTGATAAAAGCCAAATGAATGACTAAGAATTGCACTACAAGTATAAAAGTTCTGACAACGTGCGAAAGATTACGTAATTTATAATATTCTTTAAAAAGTTGTAGTTCCATTAATTTTTTATACAATTTTTCGCCTGCACGGTCAGTAGTGTGATTCTTGGTCCATTTTGTTTAGGCGTTTATCCATTTTTTTTTTTAGCTTTAAAAATAGCGTCAGGAGAGCTGCATCCGTTCTATGCGGGGGGGAGGATTTGAGATGAAGAATGCGCTGGATATTTGTAGATATGCACTTACTTTCCAGACGAAAAAAAAACAATGATTTTAACGTTACTATATAGTATATACTATCGCGACGTTGTAACGAATGTAGTTCGGATGTGTTCGTCAAAGGGGCGGAACTACGTATTCACTATAAGCCGTTATAGCTCACTGAAATGTAAATAAATGATCTGTAATTTGACAGGAAATTAATGGAGCTACAAATATGTCGCCATTTATAATAAAAATGCATTGTTTTTGAAGATTATTTTCGGTACAATAAGTAACGAAACCGTCACCCGTTTGGGAACATGTTTAGCCACTGCGCATGCGGGTGACGGTTTCGTCACCGTTTGCTAACTGCTTGGAACAAACCTTAGGGCCGCTGCACACGACGCTAGAAACGCTGCTAGCCGTAAGGCTAGGTACGAAGCTGGAAATGACGTCACTGCGGGCTGGCCTGCTAGCTCACAAGATAGGTTTTAAAATTTGAACAGGGGCTATTTTCCCTACTAGATCTGCTGCTAGGTACGAGCAAGGACCAATCAGGAAACAGTATCTTGCCACGTGGGCACTTGAACAAACGCCCACAAACCAACATGGCGTCATTCTGCTCAGAGTCAGACAACAGACACGTTTTGCTCTGTGTTTATATTCAAACTGTCACTGCGCGCGCACCAGATCTATTCACAAAGCTAGTTTAAAAAGACGTCTCGTGTGAAGCGAGCACTTAACAGCAATCAAGAAAACCAGCGCTAGAAAACTAGTATAGGCAAATCTAGCAGCGTTTCTAGGTTCGTGTGCAGCGGCCTTTATATCAACATTTTTTGTCTTGCAGCTTTAAGCTTCTTTTTTGACATGTCAAATAAATGTATTTCATTTCTATTGACAAAATATATTCTATTCTGTTCTACCTCAAGAGAACGGTATAATGGTCATCCTTGTATTTACATCTATCTAGTACAGCCCTGTTCGGCGAGTCAAATAATAGACAATATAAAATTAATGAGCATTATAAAGCTATGATTAATACATAATATCTAGTACCGTAGTCGCGTTGCAACGTTCAACTTGCATTTTATGTTACGAGGGAAACAACAGTCGAACAAGACAGTTGACAGTCGCCAGAGCAAGGTCACTGCTATTATTAAGACTTTTATCAGAAAATACGAGCCAAAATATGAAAATTTACGACCCAGTTCACCGAGATTTAATGACTTCTTAGCGAGTTAATTTTCTCTTTTCTGTCCACCGTGAATTGAGATATTTCCGTAAAAAATCCTGTCTTTTTCGTTGGATCAAACTTATATAAAAATCATTTCGGAGCGCCATAAACGGAGCAACGAAGACGTTATTCTTTACATCTCATCAAATATATAAATGTGCAAAAGGGAGCCAAGTTCAATATTAAGAATATGCGTGGTTGTCAATAAATAGAATTGAGATCTAAATTCTAAAAGAATGCCAAATAGAAACTTGGCACCGTTTTAAATCTCATTCTTTTTGTATTGAGCATCGTCCTATTTTTATCAACTTGGCACCCATTTAGAACTCAATTCTTTAGGTTTGTTCCAAGCAGCCGCGAACGGTCACAAAACCGTACACAGTCTTGTCACTGCGCAAGACTGTCTTGCGCACTAGCTCAAAAATCGATACTGCGCAAGACAGTCTTGCGCAGTGACAAGACTGTGTACGGTTCTGTTACCGTTCGCGGCTGCTTGAAATAAACCTTTTGTCGGCGAAGTCGACAACCACGTATATTCTTAATATTGAACTTGGCTCCATTTTTCACATTTGTGTTTTTGATGGGATATCATTACTTTTTGTAAATAAATCATTATTATATTTATTCAAAAGTGATTTGTAAAATTAACCTTTTTTCCTGCGTTAACGCTGTGCAGTTTTCTTTCTCGAAAGGCGCTAGGTGTTAATAAAAATCGATTGCTTGGAAAATATTTTAAATCATAAAAATTCACTGTTTTCTGATTTTTTTCCATTTTTACCTAGCTGGACGCCACATTTTAACTTTCTATAGAGTATAGGACATAGGTTTTTGATCTATACGTCGCAGTCAGTCGGTGATAAAAATGTCGATTTTTAGACGCGATAACCATTTTAGCTATATTTATGAAATTTGGGGTTCTAGTTAATCTAAGGGCTTTTAATAAATAAACCAAATTTCATGTGTTTGAGTTATTAAGGGGTTAAAAGTGGCTCCAAATGGTTTGTTTAATATAACACACGGCTGCTGATTCCTTTTTCTTTGTTGAACTTGGCTTGTCGCGTGTCTAGATAATAACTTTCCATAAGATTTGTAAGTGTGTAGGGTCTTCACCGAATTTTTAAAGTTTAAGAATTTTCAAATTTACATTTTTCTGGAAACAAGATGTTCACCGAGCCGCACTATTGAAAATAAAAAAAAATGGTCGAATACAGAGCCTAAATAACAATTTGAAAAAATTGTCAAACATATTTGTAAATTTTATGATCTAAGTATTATTATATAAGAGCACCAAATGTGCAATTTTAAAATGGAGAATTATAAAACGGTCGAATAAAAAAAAATTTGATGAATGATGATGAGATACTGTTTTAATAACTTGAGATATTAAAATAATAGTTGGGTGACTAAATTACTAAGTGAGCGACTAGAATGCCTTCGGTAATTTTGAAGCAGATATTTTCTTTTGTTTTTACTTTTTATTTTTTTTTTAGCTTTGAGACTACAACTTAAAACTCACATTTTCATGAAGATTGAAAACCACCGCTTTTTTTGATAAAGGGGTATGCGAATTGTCTCGCAGTGAAACGCGATGGGGCAAAGGTGGAGTTTTCAAAAAAATAATTCCGGGGTTAACGATAAACGCAGTTCTATTCAAACAATTAACTATTAACAACTTAGTAATTTAGTCGCTCACTTAGTAATTTAGTCACCCAACTATTGTTTTCTCGTTACGCGCAGTCAGTCGCTCACTTAGTAATACAGTAACCCAAATTGATTATTTTTGTCACCCAAAATTGTAATTTACAGTCACTCGTTTAAATACTACCCTTTTAAAATACATTTTAGAACTTAAATATCCCTTACAAAAAAATCTTTATAGCGCTCCAACTAAATCATTTATTTTACTATGAAACTGAATAACAACCGAAAAAACAACTATAAAATGACGTCATTTTCAGTTGAAAATCGTCGGAAAATATGTAACACTTTTTATTCAAATAATATTAAATACTAGAGCAAATAAAAAGCGTTTTTGTTTAAAAGCTACAATAAAACTTTTTTGAATTTAAGTTTATTCTTATTGTATTAGTCAAGAAAGTTCTTTAATACTTATAGAAGTAATTGAAATTATTAATGGCACTTATTTTAATCTTGGCAATTTTGGAGTTAAAAGAACACAAAATAAAATGCGTATTTTACAACTCTTGCTTTTTGAAAGACAATAATTGTTCAAAACATTGACAGATGTTGCCAGGTTCAATAGGAGCAGTGTCACTATTATACCTGAACCCCCCTCGTCATCGACTGTCACTTGTCACCTGTAGACGATGTTCAACTGTTTTTCAAGTAAAAAAGATTTCCCAATCTCTCGCCCAAACTTTCCCGACATATGTTTCAGATTTAAAAGTATACGACTCAAAAGCCTCGTAGCCATAAATTAGTTTAATTAAGTCACGAAAATTAACTTAAACTTCACATTAATGCATGGGTATAATAGGCTTATATAAACACGGCTATTGAAAATTTAGTAGTAAAAATTGCAAAAAAGATCCTTTCAACAACAAATAAAAAACAGCATTAAAAAGAATATGTATTATGTGCTGTTTCATTTCACTTTGTCATTAATTATCGATATAAAATTAAAAAAATTAGCTCAACATTAAATTCATAATTTAATGAACATAAAGCAAACACTATCAAAATAATAATTATTAGAATATTCCTATATAATTCTTTTGTTATATTTTATTTATTATATAACAAATTCAAGCTATGAATGCAACCAAAATCAAAATAAAATTCTTCAAAAATGTTCGAAATGCATTCAGACACAGAGCAGTTTAAGAAAACAATAAAACTGACAATTAAACTAAGAATTTAATACGGACATTATGCAAGCCTGTTTCAATTTTTGTTTACTTAAAATTGGTTTTATAATAATAAAAACAAATATTTGCCTCCAATTCGAATATTCTGATATTTATACATACGAAGAACTAAACAAATAATAGCTATAATAAACAAAAAACTAACATAAAACCAATAACTCAAACAGTTGCTCTCAAATATTGTGTAACAAAATTAACCCCAATAGGTGAACTTTTGACAATAAGAATTATCAGAAATGACAATACTGGTTGCTATTTATGTAAAAACAACGCAAAACGCTCAAAATATACAAATGTCGCAGCAAAACAAATCGTATTAGATGCATAATGTTTAGGACTTTGCGTTTCTAAACAGATTTGACAGAAGGAAAAAGATTTTGTAAGTTAAAAAGCCAAGCTGTTATATTGAGATGTGTAGCTTTTCGAGTGACATGCTTAACACAAACAACACATTTTAGCTTCATCAAAACTGTTTAGAGCCATGAAAGTTAAATATAATTACAGATAATGGATAGATAATTGTATTTATTTACTCACCAGGTTGTTTATTTGCAATTTTATTAAAACAGTTTTGAAATACTTCATATAAATGCATCGGTTCGTCGTCCGACGTAGCCATTTTGATTTCACTACTAAAGTAACTATTGCGCATGACTCTTACCAATCTTTTTTCACTTTTGTCAGAAGCGGGAATGTTGTAGCATAAAAGTTCCTAACTCAACATAAAATAACTAAAATTATTTTTATTGTTACAATTTGAATTTTGCAGCCAAAATAAGTTTGCACAAATCCAAATATTGTACTTGAAAATCGATAACAAACAAAAAACATAACAAAATAAAAGACACAAAGACTTTAATATTTTGACCTATAAAAAATAAACAAACCAAATCAACATCTGATTCGTAGGTGTTTTAAGTGATCTTATTAACTTCGGAATGAATTTTTAAATAATCTTTAATCGAGAAACGGCACACGAATGTATTTAAGTAATTACGATGTAAATAATTAATAAAAATCGTTTTAAATAATTAAAGATGTTTTCTTTCTTTCAAAAGATTGATCAAATCAATTATTAAAGTGTTTATCACTGTAAACTAGGTAATGTGCGACATTACCATAATGAAAGTTCTCAAAAAACAAAAGTATTGAAACAAAAGATAACTCAGTTTGCAATATAAAATAGTTGCACAATGGCTGAAAAAAATGTAACAAATGAGTATGTAAATAATACAAATACGCGTGTGCCATGGATCTACCAATTAGATCAAGAAGACACCAACTGGGTTATCACTTCATCTTTTATAATATTTACCATGCAAACAGGTAAAAAATCATCTAATAAAGATTCAAAACAAAGTACCCAGTAATATAGTGCCCGCGGTGAGAGTTGAAGCCAGGCACGTCATCAATAATATGGTAGTGAACTGCGGTAGAGTAAAATTCATTCTTGAGATTGAAAATATAACGAACGTGTCGCAATGTACGTATACTGGATACTACAAAAATCGACTGTAGAACATCGAGCTAAGGCGGGGCAACGAGGTAGAACACTTGCCTCGTAATCTAAAGGTCATAGATTTGATCCCGACAGTCGGTGCTATTGCAACTGTTTTTGTTTTATTTTATTTTTTTCAATTATACTTCAATTATTACTTCTGTAGTGTGTAGTGTAAAATACATAGTTTCTTTTTTAGGTTTCGGATTACTTGAATCTGGTTGTGTATCAATAAAAAACGAAGTTAACATTATGATGAAAAATGCAATAGATATTATTTTAGGAGGTAAGATTCGTTAAAAATGCTGTTTTAATAATAATAGTATTAATGCCATTCGCACCATTACTATTTTCCATCCATTCACACTTCCCTTTATTTTCTACATTTTTAAATTTCAACTTAAACTATATCAATGGGCGAATTAAGGAATTTTTAGGACATTAAGATGAGGTAGGCAAATTTTAAGCTTAGGAGTTTGACAGGTAATCGGCCATGGCCAAGGAACCATTTCGATATTTATCTGGCATTATTGAGGGAAATCATGGAAAACCTCAACAAGATGGCCGGTACAGTAATTAGCGTTTCTCGGCGAGAGGCAGCAGGAAAAAATCGAACCCGGTACCTCCCCAATGCGACTCTAGCCCACTCAGCACTACGCTATGCCGCTCGGTGTTAAAAATGTTCTTTTATCAGCTAACTGCTAAATGAATCAATCACTTATTTTTTCTATAGGTATAACATATTGGATCTTTGGATTTGCACTACAATTCGGTCGAGGACCATTAAATAACCCGTTCGTAGCTTTGGGAGATTTTTGCGTGGATCCACCAAACGACGATCCACTAATGGGCCCGATTTTTGCTGCTTTCACATTTCAGTTATCTTTTGCGACGACTGCTACCACTATTGTCAGTGGCGCAATGGCCGAGAGGTATTTAAAAAATTGGTTGTCTGTAAAGTCGGTTTACGGACGATAGTTTTACGTGATAACGTATTCCGCTCGAATATCATATTTAATAATCACGCACAGGGTCAGGCGGAACGTTAGGAACGTTACACTTTTTCGTGCATGCAGCCGGTGTTTCATCTTTTTATATTGACGTGATTCATCAATTTATAAGACGTTGTCACGTCAAAAAAAAAAAAAGACGTGTTTCACTCCGGGAGTGTCGGCATAAGTGAAAACTTGAATATTAACGTCTTAATTTTTTGCATTTAGAAGCATTGTTTATATTTTATTGGAAACACTTGTAAATAAAATGATTTGTATCATAGATTGCATTTTTATGTACGATATTTCAACGCTAGATGTCTAACGTTGTATAAAAAATAAAATGGTTTGTATCATAGATTGCATTTTTATGTACGATATTTCAACGCTAGATGTCTAACGTTGTATAAAAAGTATCTGGCAATTACTATCACTTAGAGAGTCTCACCCAGTTCTTACTTTTCCTGACGCGAGTTTAACATTTTTTACCGATTACAAAAAAATTGTAGGTACAACGCCGCTAAAGACGTTTTCACTTCAAAAACGGACAAATGCGAATAGAACTCGTGATCTGAGGGTTCCGTACCGTTATTTCCTGAAAATTAAATTTGTCATGTAATAATTATTTGAATAGTTTAGGCGCTACGGTGGAACATCCGTAAACACAAACATACATACATAGGCTGCCAAACTCATAACATGATAACATAACTCATAATCGTATTTCTAGGTGCAATTTCAAAGCATACTGCCTGTTCAGTTTCCTGAACACAATTGTGTACTGCGTTCCGGCCGGATGGGTTTGGGGCGAACACGGATTCCTGAATGCCCTGGGAGTCGTGGACATTGCCGGATCTGGTCCGGTGCATCTCATTGGTATAACATGTTTATTATTATTTCTGATTACATTATTTTTATGGTCATAAATAAATTCTTTATTTTAGGCGGAAGTTCGGCATTCGCATCAGCGATAATGTTGGGTCCTCGTTTGGGTCGATACATGAACGGAATTGCCCCATTACCTCTAGGGTGTCCAGTGAACGCCGTTATGGGATTATTTGTACTGTGGTGGGGCTGGCTTGCCTTTAATTCAGGAAGCACTTACGGGGTTTGTTTTACAATAATTATTAATTTCATCCCTTTAATTTTATACAGTATGTAAACACGTAAGGTGCACATAGGGAAATTAGCATTGGGAAAAAATACTTGGATCAGAGTTAGCCATGACTGCATTAATTGTTATTTCTATTGAATTATCGTGGTAATCTTGAGGATTTCTATTTTTTGATTTATTTTTATTTTACTTGGCTTTTTTAATAATAAAAAGCTCTTATAGGTAAATCATTATTTTAATTTTTTGTACAAATATAAAACAAAAAAACAACTCCATCTGTTTGGAAACATTTCATTCAAAAATTGTCTGACTGGTATGACGATGACGTATGCGCGTTGGTAAATCAGTGACCCAAATGTTTTTAGGTTCAACACGAATAGGCGGAGATATTTGATCTCGCACCATATTTAAGTATTTTTGGGAATTTAATGTCCCATTAATAAAAAAAGTCCGATTATAATGTAATCATTTGAATATTTTCTTCGGTAGTATACACATTCATTTTGCAAAAGAATATTATCTGTCAAATTGAAAAACAAGATTTCAAGGCTCACTCTGATCCAGTCATTTTTTCTCTATGTTAATTTCCCTCTGTGCACCTTACGTGTTTACATACTGTATATACGTTCCACGGGAAAATAAAACAGCCCAGAACACAACAAGCATTTCCAGATCGCTTAGTTTGCCTATGTTTTCTTTGTAATTAAAAAACTTCATAAAATTATAACTATTTTCACTTTTAATAAACATTGCTCACTGACATATTATGGAAAATTATTCTATTCTATTCTAATATTGTCACAACATAACTTTTAAAAGTAATTCAAACATATGAAAAAGTTTAAAAACTATAGTGTCAAAATTGGAACAAAACTGAATTTTTAAGTGTACGATTTTTGCAACTGTCCTAAGATGAGCGGTGAGAGATGGCACTACGCGGCCAAAGCAGCTGTAATGACAATGCTGGCATCGTTCGGAGGTGGCGCTTATGGCTTGGGATCGTCTCTATTAACCAACGACGGAGTTGTTGACATTCTGCTCATAATCAATGGAGTCTTAGGATCGTTAGTTTCCATAACGGCCGGCTGTTTTCTTTACACGGCGTGGGAATCATTGCTGATTGGTTTCATCGGAGGATGTCTGGCGTGCGTCACAATGCCGTTTTTTGACAAGGTACGAATATTATCACTGGCACTGATCAACTGCGGAAGGTGCGGGGGGGATATCAAGTGGGGGCTAGTTGTTTTTTATTTTGACTTTAAATTCTGCGCCAAAACGTCAATTGAACTTGACAGCCATGTTTACTGATTGCCTACGTCACAGTAGGCAATCAGTAAACACTAAGCAAGCGGGTACAACGTGACATATAGCATTATAACCAACAAAGTGTTGCATTTAATATGATTGACAGAGTACAATGAATACACCAGAGAACATACACTGAACAGAGATAACGAATACACACGGCAGTCAGTGGCACACAGCTACCGGCCATGTTGACTGATTAATGACGTCACGCGCTGTGATTGGTGTTTGAAATCACGTGACACATAGGTTAAAAATCGTGATTTTATTTATTTATTTTAATATATTTAACGCACTTATTTAATAAAAATAATAATTCTAAACGATATTTTAGACCATAAACTTTCATTATAACACAGTTTTATATTTAATTTTAATCACTGTCAATAACCCTATTGTAACGGTCCAATGAGTTTCGTACTTGCCAACAAACACTTTAGAACCAATTAAGAAGATTTGGATCCACAAACACCAGAGTTTTAATAACTCGGCATGCTTAGTTCAAGAGTATAATTTTAATTGAGATGATTTATTTATAATTACAATTTACAATTCAATGCGTTTTTAGTATAAACATTATTTTTCTGTCCTGATAACTGTTATTTCGAAAAATAGCACCGCAATCATTTTGCAATTGTTGTTCAGCCAACAGTCTCTCTAGATCAGGCCTGGACAGATGGCGGCCCACGGGCCGGATCCAGCCCGCGAAGCATTTTATAAAATGATTATTAAGAGCGAAAATATTAGTTTGCCAATATAATTTGACGCATAAAAATTTTTTAGAAAAATAGTAAATAGTGTTTAAAAACTTGAAATTGTTGTTTCAAAAAAACTATACTTAAAATTAGAAAAAGAAATTGTTGGACCCACGGTCAAATTTTCATCCGCAATGTGACCCAACGATCAAAATATTTGCGCACCCCTGCTCTAGATGATTATTTTTTATAGTTTGGAGTCGATGATCCCGTAGGAGCTAGCTCAGTGCACGGGGTGTGTGGAATCTGGGGTAAGTTATTACATTTTATAACATAAAAAATAACTAAATAATTTCGCAAATAAACATCTTTTAGGAGTGTTGGCCGTCGGATTATTTGCGACCGATCCTAAACCACTGGATACCACAAGCGGTCGGAGTGGATTATTCAGAGGTTAGTTCTATAATCTAAAATCTCTCTCTCAGATCCAATCATAGCAATATTACTATGAAGGAAGGTTTTGGTTGAGGATCATAAATAAATAAGCTTTACCAATGTTTCGCTAGTGGCCAACGTTTCGAAAAATTTATTTTCATCTTCAGGGCCTCAAGCTGGTCGAAAGGTGGTAAATTGTTAAAACAATATACATGATCATAATATTATATGAGTTAAAACATATTATTATGAACATCTTATTATAAAAACCATTAAAAAAAACAGGTTGCACTCCGGGAGTGCCGGCAGAAGTGAAAACTTGAATCTTCTCTGTATTGTTCCAATTTTAGTATATGTACTGCCGAAGCAAGTACGGTAGACGTGCCTCAACAACTCATATATATACTTAGCGTTACTCAGAAATCCACTACTAGTGAGAATCGTTTTTACAAACATTTGATTTTGTCAAAATATATTCATTAAATCAAAAAACTGTTTCTTGCATTTGAAAGACAATTGCTTACTCCATTAAAATATGTGATTACATTTTGTATTTATTTTAAAATAGCTAAGCAAAAAAAACAAAAAAGTTTTCGTCTTACGAATTTTGTCTTACGCATTTTCGATCAGGTCTTACGAATTTTGTCTTACGCATTTTCGATCAGGTCACGTGTCCTGACGCGAGTTTAACATTTTTTACCCATTACAAAAAAAGTGTACAACGCCGCTAAAGAAGTTTTCACAAATTTATTGAAATATTTGTCTGAAAATATATAACCAAAAAGCACTTTCTGTGGACTGATATTTCAAATCAAATATCAGTCCACAGAAAGTGCTTTTTGGTTATATATTTTTGTTGCAGAAATGAAAGGACCTTTTTTTTACTCTCCAATTTTTTGGCCCACGGCCAAATTTCCATCAGCAATGTGGCTCGACGATCAAAAAATTTGCCCGCCTCTGCTCTATAGTATTTGATACATCATACATTTTTTAGGTGGCGGATGGTATCTAATCGGAGTACAGGCATTATCGTGTCTCTGCCTCATAACGTGGAGCGTTCTGGTAACAATGTTATTGTTATGGTTTGTCGACAAGCTAGTTCCGATTCGAATGGAACCTCACACGGAACTAATAGGCGCAGATCTTACAGAACATCGAATTAGACATGGCCAGGTAATCCCTTACAAGAAGATATTTCAAGTTGATTCGTTCTTGAGTTGCGTTCATCAAAAGTGGTAACAGTGAATAATTCATGTATCCTACTAGATACAAAAAAAAAATAATACTTTTTTTGTTCAACTTGAGATTTACTATCGGAAACTGCTAAGGTATATTTTTTTGTACTTGAAACTTAACCGGAACTGTACATGCATTTTGACAAGATTACATAATCGAAATCTCCATTTTTTTAATATACCTACTGATTTTTGGCTTCTACACTATTTAATGTAATTAGCCACGTCTTATTTAGCTAGATTACTTTTAAATAAATAAAATAAAATAAATTTTTTTCCTTATAAATTCATATAAAATTTTCATAAGGTTACATAAGAAAATATTCGAGAAACACGTTATTAATTTATTATTAAATAAACAGTAATAATTAGTATTAATAATTTAATGTAAGTGCTATGAAAAATAATTATTACTGTGTATTAAATAATACATTGATACCATTTTTCTCGAATATTTTCTTATGTACCCTTATGAAAATTTTATATGACTTTACAGACAAAAAAATGAAAATTTCGAACACGTAAAATAAATACCTATTTACCATTTGAAAAAAAAAAATGATGTACACCTCCGGTTGAGTTTGAAGTACAAAAAAACATACCTCACCAGTTTCCGATAATAAATCTCGAGTTGAACAAAAAACTTTTTTAACCTTTTTTTTGTATCACAATCTCACTGACTTGCACCTTCGCGAAATTCATAAAGCGCGCCTAAAGAAATTTATATACAGTATGTAAACGTGTAAGGTGCACATAGGGAAATTAACATTGGGAAAAAATGACTGGATCAGAGTAAGCCTTGAAATCTTGTTTTTCAATTTGACAGATAATATTCTTTTGCAAAATGAATGTGTATACTACCGAAGAAAATATTCAAATGATTACAACATAATCGGACTTTTTTTATTAATGGGACATTAAATTCCCAAAAATACTTAAATATGGTGCGAGATCAAATATCTCCGCCTATTCGTGTTCAACCTAAAGACATTGGGTCACTGAATTACCAACGCGCATACGTAATACCAGTCAGACAATTTTTGAATGAAATGTTTCCAAACAGATGGAGTAGTTTTTTTGTTTTATTTTTGTACAAAAAAATTAAAATAATGATTTATAAGAGCTTTTTATTATTAAATTAAAGTCAAAAAGCCAAGTAAGATAAAAATAAATCAAAATAAAATAGAAATCCTCAAGATTAGCACGGTAATTCAATAGAAATAACAATTAATGCAGTCATGGCTAACTCTGATCCAAGTATTTTTTCCCAATGATAATTTCCCTATGTGCACCTTACGCGTTTACATACTGTATGTTATGCAATACACGATTTTGAATAATTTCAAATGAAACTGACAATTGAATTAATTAATAGTATATTGTGCGACTAGTGAGAGAAGGAGAAGATTCCATGAGCGTGAAATTTGCCGCACGAGCTTAGCGAGTGCGGTAACACGCGAGTGGAATATTCTCCTTCGATCAATGGTCGCACATAA
The DNA here is from genome assembly GCA_963575645.1 of Xanthostigma xanthostigma. Lineage (NCBI taxonomy): Eukaryota > Metazoa > Arthropoda > Insecta > Raphidioptera > Raphidiidae > Xanthostigma > Xanthostigma xanthostigma. Next base: position 6,195,282 of record OY754472.1, on the reverse strand, counting down.
TATTTTATTCAACTAGCACGAGCAATATGTAATCGGGGCCCTGATAAAAGAGGGAAAAATAATAAATCACTTCATTGATTGACGTACACACCGTCCTCGATGCATACAAGATGGCCATGACTTTTGCTGAATTGCGATGCTGTTTTCATATATACAATACCGCCTACCACGTTCCTATTGGTCCAGAAGCAGTGCAGTTTTTTTTCATTATTGCACGCTTGGGCTTATTATCGCACAGTACGGCTCATTATTAGCACTCTACGCGTCAACATGAAGTAATTTATTATTTCTCCCGAATTTAGCAGGGCCCCGAAATTACATATTACTCACGCGTGTTGAATAAAAATATTTTATTTTGTCAGGTCGGAATATCGCGAGCTCTAACAGCACTAAAACCGTGCTTAAGTACCATCGATTTACTGGACGTAACTAAAATCGGTTACAATCCCGGACACGATGCTCACCTCGAAGAGTTCTATACGCTGACACGTGCAAAGTCGGAAAATGGGGCGTCTTTAAACGAGAGTCGAATGAGCACAAACGGCAATGCACAGATAAAAAGACACGCTATCAGCGGAGGGCGAAAGGGATTGCTGCACCGTAAAGGCATCAATAGCCGAACGCACATCAAGTTTTTAAATGCAGCTGAAGTGGCGAAAAATATTGCAGATTTGCAGAAAAAAGCCGAAATAAACAACAAACCAAAAAGCAATAAATTAGAACCGCTTCATACGCCCAATTTAGCGTGGGTTGAATAAATATAAAGCAATGACAAACGCACAACAATGGGCATTTTTTTTTTACCATTCCAACATCACAAGTGGAATCGACGGATCTCGGGATCTGCGGGTCGTAGCAAACAGATTTTACCATTGCACCGATAAGTGGGGAATGGTACTAATTAGTGATGTGCCGGATCGTTAAAAATGTATATCCGCGAATACGGATCTGAATACGGATTTTTGGTTTCAAGATCCGCGGATACGGATCTTAACTTTCTTAGAGTACGCGGCGGTAAATATTGCACATCGACCTTTGGAAAGAGACTATCTGTTATGGGAAAAAGTTATTGACCTCTTTAAGAGTTAACTCTCATAACAGATTGTCTCTTTCCAAAGATCGATGTGCAATATCTCATTATAAAGATAGTTGATTTAGTACCTTTGAGTTATGTACTATTAGTATGGTACTCACTATGATAAATGTTTGCAATATAAAGGTGCCAAATACGATTTTAAAAAAATAATCTGAATGGAATTTAACAGGTTTTCATTATTACCTAATCACCTATATATATAAAATTTCATCTATGAATTGAAAATTAATAAGGTACAAGATCCGCCAAAAACTAACGGATACGGATACAGATCTTTCTCCCTCGGATATCCGTGGATACGGATACGGATATCCGGCACATCACTAGTACTAATGTAGGTCAAAATTCACTTTTCAAAATTTTTCAATATTTTTTCGTTTTGAGGACCCCGAATCCAAAAATATATTTTTGGAAAAAGTGTGTGCCTCTGTTTGTCTGTGAACACGATACAGGTCAAATGGATGAATGGATTGAATCCAAATTTTGGGAGGACGTTTGATATGCAAATATGAAAAGATCTACTATTCTTGGGGAAATCGGCGCATGACCATAAGAGATATGCTATAACTTTGTTTTTTTAGATATTAATGATATACTTTTCAAAACGGTTTATAATTCTATTTATTTTTCCAAGCAGGTTTAGTAAGAACTTTTTTTTCTAAACTTCATAGTATCGAAAATATTTTTAAACTAAAACAATCAGTTATGTTCTTCTGTTCTGAAGAGCTCTCAAAAAGAAATTATTTAGGTAACTGACAAGCATGGTTTGGTTAATTTTTACATGTGGCCATACAAACGCATCGGAAATGTCATATTTAATACTAGTCGTCACCCGCGTCACCGCACGCGTTAACAGAAATTTGATTTTATTTTATTATATGTAAAATGTCAATATTTTGTTTCTGTCGCCCAATTGGCTGGATTTTTTTAAAACTGTTATGCAATCATTTTTCTTATCATTCGATCAACGATTGAATAATTAAAAAAAAAAAAAAACAACTGAAAGTTATTTTTCTGTTTTATCTCAAACGTAACATAAATTTCACCACATTCCACAAAATAAAATTAGTAAACATGTAAACTTATATTAAATAAATTAAAATGTATAATAAAAACTATAAATAAAAAAATTGAACAAATACACTTAAAAAATAGCTTACCTACCTACACTAAGTTGCTTTCATGCGTAATAGTTGAATTACTTCATTTTCATTTGTTTATAATTTTCTTTTTCCTCAGTATCACTTAGAAATTACATTCAATATCGACTCCCTGATCCTGTTTCTTACCTCCTTCGGGCCCGGTGCTTGATTTCTCATCCGGAATAATTTGATATCGACATTTTTTATACCGACTGTCTACTCAAAATCCGGAGCAGGTACTTCTGGTGGTATTTTCGATCTTCCTTGGCCGCTCCTGCGTCGCTTTTTCGATTCCTCGTGAGCGTCTTCACCGTCGCCTCTTTCGACGTCTCGGTCCCGTTTAGACTTGCGACGACGTTTGTGGCTAGAGTGCCGTTTGTGAGCCGACTTTACATACGCTGTATTGCGACGATACAAGAGAAAAGCCGCAAAGAAGATCAGCAACAAGAAGAAAAGTAGACAAAGTGCGAGGTAATACTTGTAATGCTCGCCGCCCGCATACTGAAAAAAAATAATAAACCACCGTTTAAAATACCTGCATTTACAGATAGATATTTTTTTGAAGTAAAACTTTACGGAAACTGTGATAATTACAGAAACTGTGATCGGGCGAGGCGAACGGAAGTTGAGAGGGAGATATAAGTTAGTGAAGATAGAAAGAGGATGACAAATATTTCACTGGCTAGTGACGCCATCAGGTGGCCGAAAACATAAGCAGTACTAACAATTGAATGACACATACTTTATTTGCCAGTGGCGCTATCGGGTGACAGAAAAAAGTAATATTTTGTTCAATACATTAAACATTCAACGTTTAAAGTGAATAAAATTCTAAAATCATTTTAAAGTTCATATTTTGTGAATTTTCGGAAGAACAATAACAAATTATGGCAGGAAGAAGTTTTACTTCAGTCATGTGGTCTAAAGCACAATCTTTTTTTTCTGGGGAGAGGGGGGGGCAAAGCCAATAATCTTTTTAAGTTTTATTAATATTACACAAAAAAACTCACGAAGGAAGGTGTCAAACAAAATACTAATTCTCAAGCTAATTTTACAAATTCCTTTTCAAGAAGTATTTCTAAGTTTTATTTTTTAGTCAGGTTTTTTTATTATTATTATGGGAGGGGGGGTAATTCATGCATTGCTTTACAGATAAAATCGTGTTAATAAAAACTGGTACGCGCGATACTTCCGGCTGTTTCTAAGCACGCATACCAAGATATTTTTGAAATTGACATTAAAACACGTAAAATTAAAAAAAAGGATTCCGTGATAATGGAGAAGTTGTACCCCCTATCACGTCATCATTTAAATAGGTTTGCGGGACCTTTCCGGCTAAAAAACATTGGTCGGCCGGATTTTTTCTGAATAAGTACGAATTTTGCACAAAATTACCTAGTAAAGATCAAAATCCACGATGACAGGGAAACATTAAAGACATTTAACAATATACAATTTATTTTAAAACATTTTCGGTTAATAAAATCCACGCCGACCAAACGCATCTTATTCGTCTAAGTGTAAACTTTCAATTTTCATTAAAAATTGTATTATCCTTAATCACGGAGCTTTCAGGATTGCTGGCTCCTCGCCTATATGCATTTGATATGATTATTATCACGAATGAATTTAGCTTTACAATCAGGTCCGTCTACCTAACAGGTCTGTGTAGGTACGTAACAGTTCCAAAGGATCCATATTCGACTCTGAGTCGGATGTGCATCCATCCCACTCATATAGTTGATACAGGTGCGGACCTGCATCCATCCGGATCTACACATCTCTGCTATTTACTTGATAATATTAAATACACTAATTGCTATACGCTAGGAAAGTATCTTTGACATGCGATCTTTGCGCCATCTCGTGTTTGATTTTTTAAAATATGGTTCACTCAAAATTTACAAACCCATGGAAACCAGCGTTATTGCTAATTATAAAAAAATATTTACGCACAATGTCAGTCAAAAAACTACATAAAATGATATACATTTTTTATTTCAAAATTTTTTAAATTTTATTTTTGTTAACAAAATACCAATTATGATATTTTTCATGTATTTAATAATGATTACAGACCAAAAATAAAATTTAATTATCCTTGACGACGTACTGCTGCAGTCCATTTTTTTCCCTCTTTCTAATTCATAAGAAAATCCAGGAAAACGGTGGAATTGTAATTCTGGATGTTTAGTTGGTGTATCTTTACAATCAACAACACAGCACTTCTGATTTGATAGCTTTTTACCCATTTTATTCAACAAGTAATCCTTATTAAAATGCACGTTTAACATATGACACTAAGGTTTTGTCTGAACCAGAATTAAAAAAAATTAAAAAAAATAGAGAGTGCGCAAATATCGCTTGTCAAAAGATACTTTCCTAGCTAGTGCAGGGCATAGTGGCGCATTCGTTTGCAAAATTCGTTTGGTTCGTAAATTTTTTTTTGAAATGTCCAGGAGGCTCTCCTGATTATAACAGTGTAACATGACACTCAATATCTGTTGCCGTTATTTTGAATCGAAAAAGTCCTTACACTCATTATCGTATCTTCAACCGGTGAATTTTTATGAATTTTTAAAAATTAAAAATCGTTGTAAATCGTGATTTTCTTGAATTAAATAGTACACCTGAAAAAAAAAATACCGTGATTTCTATTTTTTTATTAAATATTTAAACTTTAATAAAAAAAATGGCGTAATCAGATTTCAAATATTTTATTAATTATTATGTTTATTATTCATAATAACAATATGCAATAATTTGTCGAAGCGTACCATCTGCCTCTCTCTTACTAAAGTCATACATAGGACTGAGAGTGAGATGACAATACTACTATCCTTAAAGTGCATGCGCGTAAAGAGCATATTGTTATTATGAATAATAAACATAATAATTAATAAAATATTTGAAATCTGATTACGCCATTTTTTTTATTAAAGTTTAAATATTTAATAAAAAAATAGAAATCACGGTATTTTTTTTTCAGGTGTACTATTTAATTCAAGAAAATCACGATTTACAACGATTTTTAATTTTTAAAAATTCATAAAAATTCACCAGTTGAAGATACGATAATGAGTGTAAGGACTTTTTCGATTCAAAATAGTCTGAAAAATATATAAAAAAATTATTTATTTCAAAAAAACTTATTTTGCAATATTTTCAATTTTTCGTTGTTTAAACAATAACGGCAACAGATATTGAGTGTCATGTTACACTGTTATAATCAGGAGAGCCTCCTGGACATTTAAAAAAAAAAAAATACGAACCAAACGAATTTTGCAAACGAATGCGCCACTATGCCCTGCACTAAGCGTATTTACCTCATTTTCTCAATTTCTTTTCCAAATGTCATAAAATTCCGTTCCTAAGATACCAATTTGCCACTAATATCTATTTTTTATCAAAGGTTGCGTTGGAAAACAATAACGAATGTAAAAGAAGTTACATTTCCTCTACTCATCATGAGTCATCACATAATCAAAAAAATAATAAGATAACACAAAAAGTGCACATAAAATAATTAAGAAAAAGAGCCAAAAAAGACACATCTAATTTAGCGTTTTCATCAGAATCACATAAAATTTCATTTCAACGTAAAAAAAAAGAATTGCAAAAAGTTTGTTAGTGCTAGACATTGCCTATTAACAGTCATCAACATCAACTAGCTGTTGTCCGCGGTTTTCGCTCACGTGAATCTCGACTTTGCATGGACACAAAATATGATACTCTTCAATAAATAAAATTATCGATCAATTTTTCAGACAATATATTAACAAAAAATATAATTAATACATTAACGTTTCGATCCATAGATTGATTATAGATTATTTTTTCAATATTTTGATACTAATTATTTTGAAAGAATTTTATATAAAGCGAATTAGAAATTAAATATTAATTATTTTTTATATTTTTTAGATCCGTTCTGAAGAAGGTCCAAATCCGGTTCGAAACGTTAATGTATTAATTATATTTTTTGTTAATATAATTATAATATTGTCTGAAAAATTGGTCGATAATTTTATTTATTGAAGAGGTCTAATCAGACGTTAATCAAAGATTTGGACAAAATATGATATATTAATTATTAGTATTGATAATGAAGTTCTTACCCCAATAACACAATTTAAGTCCTGTACAATACTGGTGCACCTAACGCAGGAGTCTGCGCCTTTCGTATGTTGATACGTGTTGATGGGGCACTTAGTACAATTGAGTTTATCGCCTTCATTGTAACTTCCAATCGGACACGGCGCTGTTGAAAAATTACAAAATAAAGTACTTTAACAATTTTACTCACTTATTGAAGAGCATGTGAAATTTTAATATGTTTAATGCTTTTTATCGTTTTGGTTCTAACTTTAGAACACATAGGTACTTTAAACGACACTAAACTTAAGGTAGTTTGGGAGCCGCAGTCCCAAGTCAAATAAATGACTTTTTTTTTCCTCAAACAATTACCCAAATCATGCTATAATAATTAATAGAAATTCAGATAAAAAATTATTTGATTTAATTTAATGCGAATTATAATTAAATTATTATTGTAATGTAATTAATAAAATATTAATAATTGATTAGTACTCAGCTGTCACTAGTCACTGTCACTACAACAACAGAGATAAACAACAGAGATAGAGGCCACATGTCAGTATTAAAAAATTAATAAAATCAAAAGAACGTGTTAAATTATTCTGAAATTTTTGCAGTGTGTATTTCAGACATCGTTCTATCCATTAAAAAGTTTTTTTTGTGGGGTAAAGTTCGTCAATTTTTTACAAACCCTCAATTTCCGGAGTTATTGAACAAGGAAACTCATAACGGCTCGTGTATTTTTGCATAACCTTAATTAATTATATCTCTTAACCGGTGTGACGAAAAAATCTGATTCTTTTTCTGTAGGTGTCTTTAATTATAATCTTTTGAATATATATAAAAAAATGTAGGGTCAAGTTTAAGTCATTTGGCTACCAAACTACCTTAAACAAATATCTATACCAATATTATCAACTTTACACAAAGCTAATTCGTGACTATCACGCGCGTGCGCCGACACTCGTTCGACGACGTCACAGACAAAACAAATCCTGCGCGACGAATTCGTAAATACTCAACCGTTGTTAACGCATTATTAGTTTCATAATTATTAGCGATTGAAATCTAAGGGTATTTAATTGTAGCACGAGAAAGTTTGACCAGCTATCACTGTACTTAATAACAAGCGAGTACACGTCAATAAGCAAACTTACAGCACATTGGAAAATCATTTATTAATTCATAGCCGACTTCGCAGAGAGTAACGAGTTGCATGGAAGCCATTTCGTTCTTAACTTCGGCCGATACATTTTCCGTACTCTCCTGTTTTGACTGATCTTCGGGTTCTAAATTGACATGTCGATTCGGCAGGTTCAAGTGAACTATGGAAATATTAAAAATGATAAGTATTCGATTCAACAATTAGGCTTTTGAAAAAAAAAATTATCCATTTTTTTATTGTATTTTAAAACTTTATTATAAATAATATTGATAATCGATGCGAAAAACTTTCAAAAAACTTTTTTTAAATTAATTATAAGCAATTTAAAATTGATAAAATATTAAAAAAAATCACGTGACTGCAAACGCACTAAAATTGTTTTTAACAGTTGTGACGTCATAATGTTAAAATGTATATACGCAGTATACTATCAATGGCTTCTACATGTATTATTATAATAATATAAATTACCATTATGACGTCACATTATGTTCGGGAAATGTCGGCGCGTTTTTGGAACTGGGTACAAAAATTTATTTTTAATTTGATATAACTTTTGAATTATAACGAAAATAAAAAAAAGAAAAATAGTTTTGTTATAAAACTTATATACGATCTTTCCATTTATGACAAAAAAAAATTTCATTCAAAACCCCAATTCTGTGAAATCATTAATAGTAGACTTTCGCTGAATTGCGATGATGTTTTCATATATACAAATCACTACCGCGTTCCTATTGGTCCAGAAACTGTGCAGTAATATATTACCGTACAGTTTCGGCTCATTATTCGCACTCTACGCGTCAATATGAAGTAATTTATTATTTCTCCCGAATTCAGCAAGGCCCCGAAATTACATATTACTCACGCGTGTTGAATAAACAAAATAAGTAAAACACTTACCGACTGCTTTCGCCACTTTTGCTATAATTTGCGTCAACACGTCAATCAGTTTAGTGTATATTTTTAATCGACAATTCATGTCGCAAACCAACTGAGCATCTGGATTCAAATTCTTGCTTATTTCGTTCAGATTTTTCATTTCAGTGGCGACATCTATTAACAAATGCGCTGACATATCCTGTAGGACAAACGTTATGATTGAAACTCTACTACCATTAATGATGTAACTACAAATTTACGGTTTTCGGATTTTTCCCTTTACTTGTGCTATAAGACATTGCTTCTTGCCAAATTTCATGATTCTAGGTCAGCGGGAAGTACCCTAAGGGATATGTGCAGGGAGGCAGAGTTACAAATTTATCGATGCGAGCGTTCGTGGTGAGCACTAGGGGAAACTTCAAACTCAAATTTTCTGTATGCCGCTTGTATTCCGGGCTGTTGCACTGATCGCGATTTAAGTAAAATAAAGATCATTGGCGCCATAATTTGACGTTACGCTGTCAGTGTAAACAAATTAATTTTTTTTATATTGTACGTCATAATTCATAAATAAATAATTCTCATGTACCTTTTATGTTATGCTATTTATATAATGGTTAACAATCTGAATTTTATGGTATATAAAATTAACATCCGTTTTCCTTATTACATTTTTTTTGACACATCATGGCTAATTAAAGTTTTTGACTTATCACCATAGAAACACGCGATTTCCATAAAAAGTGAGTTAAATAATTCTCTATTATCCACTAGCGGCGCTAACAGGCCTCGTGCACACAACATATAGGTTTTGATTCCTAAGAATCTTGACAGATAGACAGACAGACGGAGGGACAACAAAGTGATCCTATGGGCTATGTGCAGGGAGGCGGAGTTATAAATTTTTCGATGCGAGCGTTTGTGGTGAGCACTAGGAGAAACTTCAAGCTTAAATTTTCCGTATGTCAGTGAGCAATGTTTATTAAAAGTGAAAATAGTTATCATTTTATGAAGTTTTTTAATTACAAAGAAAACATAAGAAAACTAAGTGATCTGGAAATGTTTGCTGTGTTCCGGGCTGTTGCGCTGATGGCGATTTAAGTAAAATAAAGACCATTGGCGCCCTAATTTGACGTTCCGCTGTCAGTGTAAACAAGTTAACATCAGTTTTTCTTATTACATTTTTTTTGACACACCATGGCCAACTAAAGTTTTTGACTTATCACCTTAGAAAAATGTCGCGATTTCCATAAAAAGTGAGTTCAATAATTCTCTATTACCCACTAGCGGCGCTAGTAGGCTTCGCGCACACAGCTTATAAGGGTTCCTTTTTTTCTTGTGAGGGTACAGAACTCTAACAATAAACTAATTAAAACTTTACCTTTTGATAAATGCACTGCGCTTTTTTAACGGTAACGCTGCAAACGCGAGACTTATCTCCACACAGAATAGGCGTCAGTTTTGATGCCAAATGTGAATTGATAATTTCAATGTCGCTTGCGTCGCACTTCGAATCGTGTACGTTGTATGAAAACGATACGACGAATGTGAACCGCGGTACCGTTATCACCGACACCCATCGGTTGTACGACTTCTTATGGCTGACTTCCGTATCGAGCTTGTCAGCTTCGGTTATCGTGCAAGTGTAGTTATCGTCAATCTGGGGCGTCACATCTTCAAACAGCAGAGAGCCGTCTGCTTGTTGAATTTTACCAGCTTTGAAATAGAAATTATATATTTGAGCATTCCTACAGTCTAATAATAATAATAATAATAATAATAATAATAATAATAATAATAATAATAATAATAATATCTGCGTTTAACGTTCGTTTATCGATTTTATGTCATAACAGACGCCATTCGCCCGCCCTATTACTATTTTCCATCTATCACAAAAAAGTCTAAAAGAGTTCGGAGTTGAATAAATCTTATTTGAATTAGGTTAATTAATACCATCTTAAATACTTTTTTCGGAATGAAATTTTACAAAGTTCTAAATTGGCCCTAGTGCCCTATGAAGTATTAATTTAGATTTATTCAACTCCGAACCCTTTTAGACTTTTTTAGGAGCCCTACAAAGGGGCCTTAAAGTTCAAAATGGAGCGTTATAAGACATTTTATTATTTATTATTGTATTATAGTATATCAAATGTCAATATTTTTTAAGTCGCCCAATTGGCCGGATTTTTTTTTACCTGTCACGTCGTTTCCATTAGAATCCTTCCAAAATACCGTCGCGTTGTCATGTGTCTCATTTGAATCAGCACACTGCAGTTCTAGTACAGTACCAGGCATTACGTACACGTGTTCGTCTGAAAAAGATCAAAAGATCAGTCGCATTATCGAACTTGCACTGTACACGCCAAGCTTTCATTTAAAAAATTGGTTGTCTGTAAAGTCGGTTTACGGACGATAGTTTTACGCGATAACGTATTCCGTAATACATAACCTAAATTTTAGTAGCTGTCAAACTTGGGCCGAAGCCTACTGCGCTCTCGCTTGCACGCACAGGGTCAGGCGGAACGTTACAGTTTTTCGTGCGTGCAGCTGGTGTTTCATCAATTTATAAGACGTTATCACGTCAAAATTACCTGTATTCTCTATGTTTGCCATCATGAGCAATTTTTCGTAATAAGTTCCTTTGAACGCATCGGAAAAGTCAAGCGGTATTCTTTTCATTCGCTGTGACACATTTTTTTCTTGCTCATCGTCAACTACAATCCCGCTTTCTAAATTGACAATAGTGCGGCAAAAATAGTTTGTTACAAGCTTTCCAAAATCGGAGCTGTTCAACTTTCCTTTAACCAAAATATTGGAGAAATCTCTCATCACATAATCCACAGAGCAAATACAATAATCTTTTGATTTTGAATTTTCAGCGTAACATTCGTTGCTTGGATCATATTTCGGTTCCGTAATACTTTCAACAAATGGAGTCGTCGACACGTTTTTGGAAAGTGAGCTCTCCGTTGTCAACACAAGTTCTGTTTTAGCTGTTACGTTTCCTTCTGATGTACTTTGTACGTGGGTAGTTGTAGTAATCAAGACTGGTACATTCGTGGCATTTATGGACGTCGTTAAAAATTTAGACGATTCGGTTAAACTCGGTGTCGTTTCGGGAAATTCAGTTACATTTTCAAAATCATTGGAGCTCGCATTTAACATTAAATTCGGTTGCAAAGTCAGGCCTTCATCTTTCGAATCTGGAATTCCTTCTTCTGTTACACCAGGCGTTTCTTCTGTTATATTTTCAAATCCGTTTTTGTTAAAATCGATATTCCCAAGTAACGATGTTGTTTTATCACCTACTGTCGTCACTTTTGACTCTTCTGTGGTTTTCATCGGATATATTGGAAGCGTTACAAATATCGGTTTAAATGTCAATGGATTCGTAATTTCTGTCGTCATTTCAGCCTGCTCTGTGTTAGTCTGACCAACAGTTGCACTTTCACTAGAAACAATTGTTTGTTGCTTTTCGGTTGTTTTGACTGTCGTTTTTTCTTTTGTAACAGATTGTGTTCTTAACGTTGAACTTGTTTCCTGTTTTTCACCCGCTTCAATTGTTTTTTCAATACTGTATGGATTTTCAGTGCTTGTAAATTTTCCTTTGGACTTCGTCGTACTGAACGTTGGTACTTGTGTAATTTCCCCGCTTGGCATTTTCAGCGTAGTTCCATTTACGAAAATTATCGTTTGTCCAGTATTCTTCAACGAAAACAAAAACTGTCTGATATTTGATAATATTACATGACTGCTGTTCAAAACTGCGGCCGGTATATTGACTATAAAAATTTGAACAGTCGGTGAAGCTTGAGTTGTGTGCGCAGTCGTACCTTGTCTCAAAGTTGTGCCAAGCGGTCCGTTGTTTGGCTGCGTGCTGATTTTGAATGTTTCGTCAACTAAACTGAACGGATTTGAGGAACTCATTGTATTGAATACGAATTTATTTTTATCAGCACCGCCTGGTGTTGTTTTTTGTGATTTTATACTTCCTAACCAGGAATCAATTGTACTTTCCTTTCCATGTCCTTTATTATTTTTTTGGTCCAATGGATTTTTTGTACTAAATAAGTGAGATTTTGAGAATCCTTCCGTTAAAGTAGTCATCCAATTTGGCACTTCAGTATTAATTCTAAGGGTTGAAGATTTAAAAAATTGATTTTCGGTTGTAAACATATTTTCAATTTCTGAAACAATCAAAAATTAATACGTCAATAACTAACATAAAAAAATCGTGTCTAATAATTATACTACAAATATACCTTCAGTCGATTTTGATTCAAAATTTAACCATGGTATAGTTATTATTTCTGTTTGAACTGGTACTTCTGTGAACATTTCAGAAGATAAGTTCATTTCTGGTTCAGTCCAATAAATAGTATCGTATTTGGAACTTTCGGAAGTAGAAATAGTAAAAGGGATCAAATCTGATTCTGTGGAAATTATTTGAGGAGATTCTGAAATTACCGTCTCATGTTCAGTTTCTTGAGGGAAGCCTGGCTGTGTTAAATCCGTGCCAATTAAAAATGTTACTGATTCAGTCTGTAGTCCTTCTGGAACTGTCGTTTCTAATAGAACTGAGCTTTCGGTTTTTATAATAGTAGATTCAGTCAACTCTGTTGTAATTGTTTCCGCTTGCGCGCCTGCACTTACTGTATTCATTGTTGTTGTTTCCGACGTTGTACCAAAATCAATTTCATTTGTTTCAAAAACTAGATTTTCAGTTGTTGGTGAATGTTCGATTTCTGCAAAAGTAGACCCAAATAAGGTTGATATAATCGACTCGGGTGTAAAAATAGTTTCTGATTTCGTGCTCTCAGTTTCTGAATTAATTTTTGTTGTTTCCGACGTTGTACTAAAATCAATTTCATTTGTTTCAAAAACTGGACCTTCAGTTGATGATGAATGATCGATATCTGCAGAAGTAGGCTCAAATAATGTAGATTTAAGCGATTCCGATGTAAAAATAGTTTCGGGTATCCTGCTCTCAGTTTCTGTATCAATTTCTGTTCTTTCCGACGTTGTAAGAAGTTCAGTTTCATTTGTTTCAAAAACTGGATTCTCAGTTGATGATAAATATTCTAGTTCTGTCGTTGAAAGAAGTTCCTCAATTGATATTTCAGTGATCAGTGATTCTGAAGTACTTCCTAGAGACCCAATATCCGTTTTTTCAGTAATTACATATTCAGTGGATGGATAAATCGATGATAATGTCTCAGTTGGTATTTCTGTGATTAGCAGTTCTGAAGAACCTATTCGAGACTCAGTTTCAAGATTTTCAGTGACTATATATTCTGTAGTTGGATAAGTCGATGATATTTGCTCAGTTGACAATTTTGTGGTTAGTAATTCTAAAAAACTTAATCGAGATTCAGTTTCAGAACTTTCAGTGGCTTCATATTTCATCGTCGAAAAAGTCGATGACAATGGCTCAGTAGATATTTCTGTTCCTATCAATTCTGAGGAACCTATTGGAGACTCAGTTTCAGGATTTTCAGTGATAACATATTGTGTGGTTGGATAAGACGATGATATTTGCTCAGATGATATTTCTGTGGTCAGGAATTCTAAAAAACTTATTCGAGACCCAGTTTCAGAACTTTCAGTGACTACATAATTCGTGGTTGGATACGTCGCTGAGATTGGCTCAGTTGATAGTTCAGTGGTTAAAAATTCTAAAGAACCTAATCGAGATTCAGTTTCAGATTGTTCAGTAACTACATATTCTGTGTTTGGGTAATTCGAAGGAGTGTACTCAGTTAATATTTCAGTTATCAGTAGTTCTGAGGAAACTAATGGAGATTCAGTTTCTGGTTTCTCAGTGACTGCATATTCAGTGTGTGGATAAGTCAATGGCGTTGGCTCAGTGGACATTTCAGTGATTAGTAATTCTGAAGAACCTATTGGCAAATCAGTTCCTGATTTTTCAGTGACGAGATATTCGGTGGTTGAGTAAGTCATTGGCATTGATTCAATGAATATTTCAGTTGTTAGTAGTTCTGAAGAACCTATTCGAGACTCAGTTTCCGTATTTTCACTGACTACATATTCTGTGGTTGGATAAGTCGATGATACCATTGACTCAGTGGAGATTTCGGTGGTTAAAAATTCAGAAGAACCTATTCGAGACTCAGTTTCCGATTTTTCAGTGACTACATATTCAGTGGTTGGGTAAGTCGATAGCATTGACTCAGTGGAGATTTCAGTATTTAGAAATTCTGAATAACCTGTTGGAAACTCAGTTTCCGTATTTTCAGTGACTACATATTCAGTGGTTGGATAAGTCGATGATAGCATTGACTCAGTTGAGATTTCAGTATTTAGAAATTCTGAAGAACCTGTTGGAAACTCAGTTTCCGTATTTTCAGTGACTACATATTCAGTGGTTGGATAAGTCGATGATACCATTGACTCAGTGGAGATTTCAGTGGTTAGAATTTCTGAAGAGCCTGTTGGAGACTCAGTTTCCGTATTTTCAGTGACTACATATTCAGTGGTTGGATAAGTCGATGATAGCATTGACTCAGTGGAGATTTTAATGGTTATCAATTCAGAAGAACCTGTTGGAGACTCAGTTTCCGTATTTTCAGTGACTACATATTCAGTGGTTGGATAAGTCAATGATAGCATTGACTCAGTGGAGATTTCAGTATTTAGAAATTCTGAAGAACCTGTTGGAAACTCAGTTTCCGTATTTTCAGTGACTACATATTCAGTGGTTGGATAAGTTGATGATACCATTGACTCAGTGGAGATTTCAGTGGTTATCAATTCTGAAGAACCTGTTGGAGACTCAGTTTCCGTATTTTCAGTGACTACATATTCAGTGGTTGGATAAGTCGATGATACCATTGACTCAGTGGAGATTTCAGTGGTTAGAATTTCTGAAGAACCTGTTGGAGACTCAGTTTCCGTATTTTCAGTGACTACATATTCAGTGGTTGGATAAGTCGATGATAGCATTGACTCAGTGGAGATTTCAATGGTTATCAATTCAGAAGAACCTGTTGGAGACTCAGTTTCCGTATTTTCAGTGACTACATATTCAGTGGTTGGATAAGTCGATGATAGCATTGACTCAGTGAAGATTTCAATGGTTATCAATTCTGAAGAACCTGTTGGAGACTCAGTTTCCGTCTTTTCAGTGACTACATATTCAGTGGTTGGATAAGTCGATGATAGCATTGACTCAGTGGAGATTTCAATGGTTATCAATTCAGAAGAACCTGTTGGAGACTCAGTTTCCGTATTTTCAGTGACTACATATTCAGTGGTTGGATAAGTCGTAGGCATTGACTCAGTGGAGATTTCAGTGGTTTGAATTTCTGAAGAACCTGTTGGAGACTCAGTTTCCGTCTTTTCAGTGACTACATATTCAGTGGTTGGATAAGTCAATGATAGCATTGACTCAGTGGAGATTTCAGTGGTTAGAAATTTTGAATGATCTATTGGAAACTCAGTTTCCGAATATTCAGTGAGTACATATTCAGTGGTTGGATAAGTCGATGATAGCATTGACTCAGTGGAGATTTCAGTGGTTAGAAATTTTGAATGATCTATTGGAAACTCAGTTTCCGAATTTTCAGTTACTACATATTCAGTGGTTGGATAAGTCGATGATAGCATTGACTCAGTGGAGATTTCAGTATTTAGAAATTCTGAAGAACCTGTTGGAAACTCAGTTTCCGTATTTTCAGTGACTACATATTCAGTGGTTGGATAAGTCGATGATACCATTGACTCAGTGGAGATTTCAGTATTTAGAAATTCTGAAGAACCTGTTGGAAACTCAGTTTCCGTATTTTCAGTGACTACATATTCAGTGGTTGGATAAGTCGATGATACCATTGACTCAGTGGAGATTTCAGTATTTAGAAATTCTGAAGAACCTGTTGGAAACTCAGTTTCCGTATTTTCAGTGACTACATATTCAGTGGTTGGATAAGTCGATGATACCATTGACTCAGTGGAGATTTCAGTGGTTAGAATTTCTGAAGAACCTGTTGGAGACTCAGTTTCCGTATTTTCAGTGACTACATATTCAGTGGTTGGATAAGTCGATGATAGCATTGACTCAGTGGAGATTTCAATGGTTATCAATTCAGAAGAACCTGTTGGAGACTCAGTTTCCGTATTTTCAGTGACTACATATTCAGTGGTTGGATAAGTCGATGATAGCATTGACTCAGTGAAGATTTCAATGGTTATCAATTCTGAAGAACCTGTTGGAGACTCAGTTTCCGTCTTTTCAGTGACTACATATTCAGTGGTTGGATAAGTCAATGATAGCATTGACTCAGTGGAGATTTCAGTGGTTAGAAATTTTGAATGATCTATTGGAAACTCAGTTTCCGAATATTCAGTGAGTACATATTCAGTGGTTGGATAAGTCGATGATAGCATTGACTCAGTGGAGATTTCAGTGGTTAGAAATTTTGAATGATCTATTGGAAACTCAGTTTCCGAATTTTCAGTTACTACATATTCAGTGGTTGGATAAGTCGATGATAGCATTGACTCAGTGGAGATTTCAGTATTTAGAAATTCTGAAGAACCTATTCGAGACTCAGTTTCCGATTTTTCAGTGACTACATATTCAGTGGTTGGATAAGTCGATGATAGCATTGACTCAGTGGAGATTTCAGTGGTTAGAAATTTTGAATGATCTATTGGAAACTCAGTTTCCGAATTTTCAGTTACTACATATTCAGTGGTTGGATAAGTCGATGATAGCATTGACTCAGTGGAGATTTCAGTATTTAGAAATTCTGAAGAACCTGTTGGAAACTCAGTTTCCGTATTTCCAGTGACTACATATTCAGTGGTTGGATAAGTCGATGATACCATTGACTCAGTGGAGATTTTAGTATTTAGAAATTCTGAAGAACCTGTTGGAAACTCAGTTTCCGTATTTTCAGTGACTACATATTCAGTGGTTGGATAAGTCGTAGATACCATTGACTCAGTGGAGATTTCAGTATTTAGAAATTCTGAAGAACCTGTTGGAAACTCAGTTTCCGTATTTTCAGTGACTACATATTCAGTGGTTGGATAAGTCGATGATACCATTGACTCAGTGGAGATTTCAGTGGTTAGAATTTCTGAAGAACCTGTTGGAGACTCAGTTTCCGTATTTTCAGTGACTACATATTCAGTGGTTGGATAAGTCGATGATAGCATTGACTCAGTGGAGATTTCAATGGTTATCAATTCAGAAGAACCTGTTGGAGACTCAGTTTCCGTATTTTCAGTGACTACATATTCAGTGGTTGGATAAGTCGATGATAGCATTGACTCAGTGAAGATTTCAATGGTTATCAATTCTGAAGAACCTGTTGGAGACTCAGTTTCCGTCTTTTCAGTGACTACATATTCAGTGGTTGGATAAGTCAATGATAGCATTGACTCAGTGGAGATTTCAGTGGTTAGAAATTTTGAATGATCTATTGGAAACTCAGTTTCCGAATATTCAGTGAGTACATATTCAGTGGTTGGATAAGTCGATGATAGCATTGACTCAGTGGAGATTTCAGTGGTTAGAAATTTTGAATGATCTATTGGAAACTCAGTTTCCGAATTTTCAGTTACTACATATTCAGTGGTTGGATAAGTCGATGATAGCATTGACTCAGTAAAGATTTCAGTATTTAGAAATTCTGAAGAACCTATTCGAGACTCAGTTTCCGATTTTTCAGTGACTACATATTCAGTGGTTGGATAAGTCGATGATACCATTGACTCAGTGGAGATTTCAGTGGTTATCAATTCTGAAGAACCTGTTGGAGACTCAGTTTCCGTATTTTCAGTGACTACATATTCAGTGGTTGGATAAGTCGATGATAGCATTGACTCAGTGGAGATTTCAGTGGTTAGAATTTCTGAAGAACCTGTAGGAGACTCAGTTTCCGTATTTTCAGTGACTACATATTCAGTGGTTGGAAAAGTCGATGATTCTATTGACTCAGTGGAAATTTCAGTGGTTAGAAATTCTAAAGAATCTATTGGAAACTCAGTTTCCGTATTTTCAGTGACTACATATTCAGTGGTTGGATAAGTCGATGATAGCATTGACTCAGTGGAGATTTCAGTAGTTAGAATTTCTGAAGAACCTGTTGGAGACTCAGTTTCCGTATTTTTAGTGACTACATATTCAGTGGTTGGATAAGTCGATGATAGCATTGACTCAGTGGAGATTTCAGTATTTAGAAATTCTGAAGAACCTGTTGTAAACTCAGTTTCCGTATTTTCAGTGACTACATATTCAGTGGTTGGATAAGTCGATGATACCATTGACTCAGTGGAGATTTCAGTGGTTATCAATTCTGAAGAACCTGTTGGAGACTCAGTTTCCGTATTTTCAGTGACTACATATTCAGTGGTGCGATAAGTCGATGGCACTGACTCAGTTTCCGATTTTTCAGTGACTACATATTCAGTGGTTGGATAAGTCGTAGGCATTGACTCAGTGGAAATTTCAGTGGTTAGTAATTCAGAAGAACCTATTCGAGACTCAGTTTCCGATTTTTCAGTGACTACATATTCAGTGGTTGGATAAGTCGATGTTAGCATTGACTCAGTGGAGATTTCAGTGGTTATCAATTCTGAAGAACCTGTTGGAGACTCAGTTTCCGTATTTTCAGTGACTACATATTCAGTGGTTGGATAAGTCGTAGGCATTGACTCAGTGGAGATTTCAGTGGTTAGTAATTCAGAAGAACTTATTCGAGACTCAGTTTCCGATTTTTCAGTGACTACATATTCAGTGGTTGGATAAGTCGATGATAGCATTGACTCAGTGGAGATTTCAGTGGTTAGTAATTCAGAAGAACCTATTCGAGACTCAGTTTCCGTATTTTCAGTGACTACATATTCAGTGGTTGGATAAGTCGTAGGCATTGACTCAGTGGAGATTTCAGTGGTTAGAAATTCTGAAGAATCTATTGGAAACTCTGTTTCCGTATTTTCAGTGACTACATGTTCAGTGGTTGGATAGGTCGTAGGCATTGACTCAGTGGAGATTTCAGTGGTTAGAAATTCTGAAGAATCTATTGGAAACTCAGTTTCCGTATTTTCAGTGACTACATATTCAGTGGTTGGATAAGTCGTAGGCATTGACTCAGTGGATATTTCAGTGGTTAGTAATTCAGAAGAACCTATTCGAGACTCAGTTTCCGTATTTTCAGTGACTACATATTCAGTGGTTGTATAAGTCGATGATAGCATTGACTCAGTGGAGATTTCAGTGGTTATCAATTCTGAAGAACCTGTTGGAGACTCAGTTTCCGTATTTTCAGTGACTACATATTCAGTGGTTGGATAAGTCGTAGGCATTGACTCAGTGGATATTTCAGTGGTTAGTAATTCAGAAGAACCTATTCGAGATTCAGTTTCCGATTTTTCAGTGACTACATATTCAGTGATTGGATAAGTCGATGATACCATTGACTCAGTGGAGATTTCAGTGGTTAGAATTTCTGAAGAACCTGTTGGAGACTCAGTTTCCGATTTTTCAGTGACTACATATTCAGTGGTTGGATAAGTCGTAGGCATTGACTCAGTGGAGATTTCAGTAGTTAGAGATTCTGATGAACCTATTCGAGACTCAGTTTCCGATTTTTCAGTGACTACATATTCAGTGGTTGAATAAGTCGATGGCACTGACTCAGTAAAGATTTCAGTGGTTATCAATTCTGAAGAACCTGTTGGAGACTCAGTTTCCGATTTTTCACTGACTACATATTCAGTGGTTGGATAAGTCGATAGTATTGACTCAGTGGAGATTACAGTGGTTATCAATTCTGAAGAACCTGTTGGAGACTCAGTTTCCGATTTTTCACTGACTACATATTCAGTAGTTGGATAAGTCGATAGTATTGACTCAGTGGAGATTACAGTGGTTATCAATTCTGAAGAACCTGTTGGAGACTCAGTTTCCGTATTTTCAGTGACTACATATTCAGTGGTTCGATAAGTCGATGGTATTGACTCAGTGGAGATTTCAATGGTTATCAATTCTGAGGAACCTATTCGAGACTCAGTTTCCGATTTTTCAGTGACTACATATTCAGTGGTTGAATAAGTCGATGGCACTGACTCAGTAAAGATTTCAGTGGTTAGTAATTCAGAAGAACCTATTCGAGACTCTGTTTCTGTATTTTCAGTGGCTACATATTGAGTGGTTGGATAAGTCGATGGCATTGATTCAGTTAATATTTCAGTGGTTAGCAATTCTGAAGAAACTATTGGAGACTCAGTTTCTGTATTTTCAGTGACAACATATTCAGTGGTTCGATAAGTCGATGGCACTGACTCAGTAAAGATTTCAGTGGTTAGTAATTCAGAAGAACCTATTCGAGACTCAGTTTCCGATTTTTCAGTGACTACATATTCAGTGGTTGAATAAGTCGATGGCACTGACTCAGTAAAGATTTCAGTGGTTAGTAATTCAGAAGAACCTATTCGAGACTCTGTTTCTGTATTTTCAGTGGCTACATATTGAGTGGTTGGATAAGTCGATGGCATTGATTCAGTTAAGATTTCAGTGGTTAGCAATTCTGAAGAAACTATTGGAGACTCAGTTTCTGTATTTTCAGTGACTACATATGCAGTGGTTCGATAAGTCGATGGCATTGGCTCAGTGGACATTTCTGTTGTTAGTAATTCAGAAGAACCTATTCGAGACTCAGTTTCCGTTTTTTCAGTGATTACATATTCTGTAGATGGATAATTCAAAAGAATTTTCTCAGTTGATAATTCAGTTGTCGGTAATTCTGATGAAACTATTGGAGACTCAGTTTCTGATTTTTCAGTGACTTCTAATTCATTGTTTGGGTAATTTGAAGGAGTTTTCTCAGTTGATATTTCAGCTGTTAGTAATTCTGAGGAAACTATTGGAGATTCAGTTTCCGATTTTTCAGTGATTACATACTCCGTGGACGGGGAAGTAGACGGTAATTTCTCAGTTGATATTTCTGTGGTTTGTAATTCTGAAAAACCAATGCTTGACTCAGTTTCAGAATTTTCAGTGGTTACACTTTCTGTGTATATCTCAGTTGATATTTCTGCGGTAAATAATTCTGAAGAACCTTTTCCTAATTCAGAATCAGTTGTCTCAGTTACAATAAACTCAGTTGAAGGAGCAGATGATAGTCCTTTTTCAGTTGCTATTTCTGTTGTCAATAATTCTGGAAAATGTATTGATGACGCAGTACCAGTTCGTTCAGTGATTTCAGCTTGAGTGGACGGATAACTTGACTGAACACTCATAGCTGAACTGTCTGTGATCACAGAATCTGAAATAAAAGTAGAATCGATAATTTCCGATTCTATTCTTTCAGAAAACGTTGACTGCATTTTTGAAAAATATTCCTCAGTCATCGATTCCTCAGATTCCGCTTTAACAAGGAAAGTAGATTCTGTAACTTCTGGTACTGCAGAATATTCCGTTGTCATGGATGATTCATTTTCTGCATTCATAGAAAAAGTTGATGTCGCAAAATGTAGTTCACTTCTAAATAATATCACCTTTAAAGCAGCCTTATATTCTCCTCACAGACATGGGACGTAATTATTCAGCACTCCGATCAGATAAAATACAATCCGGGAATGGATTTGTACAGGTGACCCTACTGAATTTTTCGAAACGTTTCTTTGGAAGAAATACCTAAGTGTTTGCTTTACTCTCGGATGATAATTAAAATTTTATAAAATATGTCAAAAAAAAAATCGAAAGCGTCCCAATATTATTTACAGATACTTATTGGGCGATAAAAATACATTTTGAAATGTCACAATACCAGTTCATGATCTTTCTAAGAAAGATTGCATATATAATATGAAAATACGACTTCCAGTAATAGTATATTGTGCGACCAGTGAGAGGAGAAGATTCCATGAGCGTGAAATTTGCCGCACGATCATAGCGAGTGCGGTAACACGCGAGTGGAATATTCTCCTTCGATCAATGGTCGCACATAATACTTTATTCAACTAGCACGAGTAATATGTAATCGGGGCCTTGATAAAAGAGGGAAAAATAATAAATCACTTCATTGATTGACGTACCCACCGCCCTCGATGCACACAAGATGGCCCTGACTTTCGCTGAATCGCGATGCTGTTTTCATATATACAAATCGCTACCGCGTTCCTATTGATCCAGAAACTGTGCAGTAATATATTATCGTACAGTTTCGGCTCATTTTATTAGCCAAATCTTTGATTAACGTCTGAATAGAACTCTTCAATAAATAAAATTATCGACCAATTTTTCAGACAATATATTAACAAAAAATATAAAATTAATACATTGACGTTTCGATCCGGATTTTATTAGCACTCTACGCGTCAACATGAAGTAATTTATTATTTTTCCCGAATTTAGCAGGGCCCCGAAATTATATATTACTCACGCGTGTTGAATAAAAGGTGTTTTTCACTTAGTCTGTAAGTATTTTACACTATCCGTGTACATCAGCACAGATCCGTTCAGACACGTATCGTATCAGAAAAAAAAGTACATGCGCCGACTGTAGGCCGCACCAAAGAGTCATATTATAGTAAATTGAATAGCGCGCGCATCTTTCATTACCTTAACGCATTTCTGCATTCACAAAATATTACTGTTCATACCGAGAGCTAAGATGTTACACATCAAAAATAAATTTGGAATACCAGAAATCTGACCCGTTCTTGTTACGTTTCTGTGCTGGCACGGTTCAACTATAAGCAATTATGTTCAAAAACATTAAACAATGTTTGTCTGATCGGTGCTGAACTGATACGTTCCGTGTCTGTGCGGATAATATAAGTATTGTTCCCACAGAAAACACAGATTTATGTTCTCGCTTTAGTCTCCGACCGAAACTAATTTTTACGGCCGAAACCGAAACAGAATTTCGGCCTCAGTCCCAGTTTCGGCCGAAACCGAAACTTCATGATTTCGTGGGTAAAATAAAGTAACATTATCATAATCAGTCTTTTTTTTAATTAATCACATATTAATCATTCAGCCTCTGATATTTTAACTAATCATATCATATCATTATCCCCCTTATTTCAAAAACACAAATAAATAATATACTTTTTTTAATAGTATGAAATAAAATAAAAGCTACAAAACAAAATTACTTTTTAGTAAAAAAAACAAATATGTTTAGGTAGGTACACACAAAAAAAAAACACTCTTTCATCTTAAGAACAAAATTATTTCTTCTAATCTTTGATCATTTTGTATGGTACCTACTCTTGTTAACGAACTCACAATAAAATTAAAATTAATAAGTACCTATCTACTAGATACAACAACTAAATAAATATTTTTGCCCATTTTCTATTTTTATCCATCAAGTTTTCGCAACAATAAATTCAGTTACCAAAACAAAAACTCGATGCCAGTTTAAATTAAAACAAAGCTAACAACTGATTATTAAGTTGTACTTCTTACTTAATACTATCCTCATCAGCAGCTGCCAGCCTACTATTTTTGCTACCCACTTTTTTTAATCCCTAATTCAGATTAATTTGTTGCCGCCTTAAATACTAGCCTTTTATTTAATTTGAACCCCCCTCCCCCTTAGTAAGATGTTGTGAGATGTATCCTATAATCTATACTAATATATAAAGCTGAAGAGTTTGTTTGTTTGAACGGGCTTATCTCAGAAACTACTGGTTTGAATTAAAAAAATGTTTTTTTGTTGAATAGCCCATTTATCGAGGAAGGCTATAGGCTATATAATATTACGCTACGACCAATTGGAGCGGAGCATCAATGAAAAAAGTTGCAAGATGCAACTCTAAAATGTGCCTTTGCGACGCTGTTTGTGACTAACTTCCGAACCTTTTAGATCCGTGGCGCGTATTATAGAACCGGGCCGCTAGTAGTGTATATTCTCTAAATTAAAGAGTTGACGTGACATTTTCATTGGCCGCACTTCCCTTTAAATGAGATTTGGTAGCATTTTGCAGGTCCATTTTGACCTCACGTAATTAATAGATGTCAATAATATTAAATTATTATTAATTACCTTTGGTAGTTGTGTGCACGTTCGATTTTGTTGATGTTTTCATTGCAGTAGTATGTCGCGTTGTATGTACATTCAAATCGGATGAATGATCTTCCGATTTAGTTGACTCTTCTTTTGGTAGGCCAGAAGTCGTCAAGTGCGGTGTTGATATTTTTACAGTCGTCTTTATATGCGGCGTTTCCGGAACAATATTTGTTGTATGTTTTTTTAAAGTTGTTAGATGAGAACCTGTCGTTATTGGCGATTGTTTTTCCTGGGACTCAAACGTTTTCGAGTGTGGGAGCGTAGTTTCAGAATCTCTTTCAGTGCTTGATGAAGAAGAAAACAAGTCTTCAAATTTAGAATTCTCTAAATTTATGGCGTAATCTTCATAATCCGAATCTTCGGGATGGTTAGAAAATTCAAGATTTGGATTATTTTGAAATTCCTCGACTGTGGTATTAAAAATTGGAGGCAATTCATAGTCAACAATTGTTGGATTATTGGAATCACCGAATTTAAATTTAAGTTTGTATTTTTGTTGACCGTTTTCATCTTGGACTTTGAAAATAGTTCCATTTAATTCATCAATTCCAATATCTTCGTAATCATCATTATGACCAGCGCCTCTCTCACTGGAACGCAATTGTATTGACACTAATCCATAATTTTCCGACATATTTTCTCCACTGGATAATTTTTGAAAAAACTTTGATGGTAACTTTAAAACTACCCTTTTTCGTTGCTTTAATTTTGATTTGTATTTATTAGAATTTTCTTTTTTTTTATACTCTTCACCAGTAAATTCTCCATTCTCGTGTTTTGTTCTACTTTTACTAATTTCTGGCAAAAATATATTTGTGTTTAAGGAACTGGCTTTATTTATTATTTGTTTCTCATTTGTTGAATGGAAACCACGTTCCTTTACATTATATCGATTGAGGGTAACAGGTGTGATCAATTTATTAACTGTTTTTGAATTTAAAGACGCCAAATGAAAATCCAAATTTGGGCTGTTGGTAACTAAAAAAGTTGGATTCTTTTGATATTCAACTGGAGATTTTGATTGCGTTAATTTAAAAAATTATTTTTGCGTTTTCGTGTGTGATATAAATTTTTTGATTTATCTTTTTCTTTAGTTTTGTTTTTCTTTTTCTTTTTATTTTTAAAGCCAAAAAATTTTTTAAATAAGTCTTTAAATTTTTTCGATTTAGTTTTTTTCTTTTTTTGTTTTTTGTCATCATTTTTCCTCTTCCCTTTGGTGAACTTTTCGTGTGCAGTTGTGCTTCTTCTTATACGAACTGGAGAAAGGTTTCTCATATTTTTTATATCTGTAAGAACCGATTCCAATTTTTTAACAATAATCAGATCTTTTCTCAACCTCTCGTTGCCAATAACGTCGTTTTTATGTTTAGTCATTAAATCATAATATGCACTATTTTTTCGTTCTTTATTTATTTCTGCTGGATTCCTTAACTGATCAGGAACATCTATTTTTATTGGTGGGAAGTTTCTATTAACCCTCATTTTTTCAAAAGCATATTCACTATTTTTCCGTTCTTTATTTATTTCTGCTGGATTCCTCAACTGATCAGGAACATGTATTTTTATTGGTGGGAAGTTTCTATTATTCCTTATTTTTTCAAAAGCAGGCATATTCGATTTAGAAGATACACCCGAACCCTCATTTAATAAAACTTCATTGCCACGTTCTTGAATTATTTTTGATTTTGGTCCGTAATATTGATTATTAGCATAGGTTTTAATATTATCATTAGTAGAATAATTATTAATATTTTGTAAAGAAGTCTTTGCATCATCATTGCACCATCTTTTTGGTTGCACTAATGAGGAATTCGAATAATTCGACTGTAATGCAGCCAACATACCTTCATTTTGTAAATCTAATTCAGGAAACAGATCTGAATCTTTATTAATCAAATTATCATCAGCAAATTCAGAATTAAAATTCAACTGATTTTGTGGCTCAATCGCCTGACTGTTTTTTGACACTTTGTCCGAATTGTCAGCAACTAAATCTTGATTATGTTCTATTATGTTGTTATCGTCATCTGAACTAATCTGATTTGCTAAAAAATACGATTCGTAATCTTTTTGGAAATAATCTTTATTATCATGGAGTAAGTTTTGATCGTTCAGTAGTTGATTTTCGAACAGCGATGGATTTTTACCTGAAAATAACTGATTTTGCAAATCTTCATCTTGCAAGTTAGGTAGATTATTTATTTCAGGAGTCATTCGAACCAGTTGATCTTTAATAGCGACATTATCCCTGGGAACCATTGATATTACATTTTGCTGGATTTCGGGAGAGATCCTAGAATCTCTAATTGAATATCGTTTGCCCGATTCGACTGCATTATTTAAATCGTTATTGTTATAACCAGGAACAACAGCCGTTTCATTCATGGGTGCCCAAATTGTATATGAAAATAACGGCGACTCACTGTTTACAGGTTTGTTGATTTCAGAATTAATTTTAACTCTAATTTCAATAGATACGGGCTTAACAACAGCGGTTTCTTCAGTCGTCGATGAAGAAACAAGGTAATTATCGTCAATCGTACGTCTTCTTCGATTCGTTTTTGATAACATTTTTGCTAGCCTCATATATTTTTGATCATCATCAAATCTCTCAAAAAGTCCTGTTGATAACGACTCAGGTTTTTTTCCTAATTTGCTTTTATTAATCACATTTTTTCCGGCAGACTTTTTATGTTGAACTCCTTTCGTTTGTTGTTTCTTCTTAGTGGATTTATTATAAGCTTTCGGATCTAGTATTTGTTTATTACGACGAACCATTTTACTGCTTTTATGTTTCTTGTCATCTATTTTTGTTAATTTATTTATTGTTTTCGGTGTACTTTTGTCGCTAAATTTGTTGAAAAATAAAGTCTTGGACGAATTTTCCATTCCGTTCTTGTCATGCTTTATCGAATCATACAAACGGTTTGCCAATAAAAAATTTTCTTCGGGGCTGTTGGATTTCAGAGTTCTTCTGAAATTATCAGTATACAAGCTGTTTGTTTTAATAATCTTGTTAATATCGGCAGTTGGATTAAAACTCGGCATTTGAATCGAACGAGGTTGAAGCTTTTGTACATATCCACTTTTCGGAATATCGTACATATTTGCCTTTTTTAGAGACAACAACTCGTTTAAAAAAGCATTTTTGACAGATTTCACTGCCACGCTTGCATTCAATCCTGACGTGGTCGGGGCAGAAGTTGACGAATTACATTCCATATCTGAAATTGTAACAAATAAACTGAAAAATACGCGGACCATACTAAACATTTCTCTACGTGAGTTGTCGAGTGTCTATAATCTACAATCTATATACCACTCTCTATATAGCGACACTCAAGGGACTGTGCACTTTGTGGCGTTATTGAGAGTTGTCGTTAAACAGAGAGAAGAAATAATCCATTAATATTTTTTTACTATAATATGTATTCAGTTATTCACTCATAATATATATTGCTTAATGATGACGTACTGTTGTCGTTATTTAGAGTGGGTGTGTCGTTATTTAGAGTGTTTAAGTGTATGATCAACAAGGTAAACCAACTAGAGTTAAGTAATTTCGACGTTTTAAGGAGTTTGTCGTTATATCGAGTGACGTTAAATGTAAATGATTGTTCATTTTACCCAAGGAACACAAACTTGTTATATTATCGGTGTCGAAGGTTTCATGGAACTTTCCTTAAAACTACGTAATAGAGATGGGATAAACGGGTCTTTTTAGTGATCTGCATCTTTGCATCTGGATCCCGTATGTGAGCCGGCTCCCTGAACCGGTTCAAAAAGAGCCGAGTTCTGAATATGTTATTCGAGTCAACTCAGCCACTGAGTTAGTTGAGTTAATCATATCACGTAATATTATGCCAGTGACTGACACATATTATAAGGCGAGGTTTTACAGGTTGCTACTTGATATGTTACAGAAAGCATATTACAATATGCAATACAACACCTTAAATAGTTGTGACTTAAGTAAAACACTGTAATAACTGTACCGCCTGTGCGTAGTGTGTACACTGTATAGTGTTGTTTTTTTTTTTTTTTTTTTTTTTAAATTTAAATACAAAACGCGCAGCAACTAGGGCTATATGCGTAAACATAAGATCAAAAGGGTAAGTAAGATTGATTTAAGTATGATATGAATATCAATAACACTAAGGTTTACACCAATTATGAGACGTGAGCCCGGACGCCCCTTGACCACAACGGTTGTTGTGGCAGAGGAGCGGCCAAACTCACGCCTCATACTTAGTAGGTATGATTGTTCTTACAGATTGGTAAATAAGTATAGTGTTGTTGATTGTATATAATGTATACCTGTATAAATGCATAGCCAGACATATGATACATGAGTCATTTCAGCTGACAGATACTTATTGCTTCTGTGTGTTAAGTGTTTCACTGAGTTATGCGGATCCGTTGATCCGTCGGCTCAAAAAAAAAGTGAGTCTGCTCTCACGGATCTTCTGTCGGAGCCGGCTCTTTGAACCGGTTCAGATCTGAATTACCCAACCCTACTACGTAACTTTTCCCAAAACTACAGACACTAAAAAATAGTTGCTTTTTCTAAAGCCGTTAATTTCCAGTTTAAGCCCGAAACTTCCACTAATTACTTAATCAGTTAGTCTACAATGAGACATCCGAAAGCTATTTTGATTTTACATTTTGCATCCCATGAACCTTCACTCAAGCGAGAGCTACTTTATAAGTGCGAATCAAAGGTGAATATATTAGCTCTGTTCCAACATCTCTGAGAACGGCAATATTATCGTCACAGTCATGCGCAGTAGTTAAAACGGGTTTCAACCGAGATTAGAACGG
This sequence comes from Xanthostigma xanthostigma, assembly GCA_963575645.1. Taxonomy (NCBI): domain Eukaryota; kingdom Metazoa; phylum Arthropoda; class Insecta; order Raphidioptera; family Raphidiidae; genus Xanthostigma; species Xanthostigma xanthostigma. Next base: position 6,166,026 of record OY754472.1, on the reverse strand, counting down.
TTCTAGAACTGTCCTTTAAGCCACAAACCAATCTAAAGTCGACGCATGCGATTACGACTGTGACGATATCATTACCGTTCGCAGAGAGGTATTATTATTATAGTTTCTTCAAACGACACTAGACTTACTAGTGTTGCTAGTTGCCGTGTTCATCTCGGTGAAATCCTCGTTTCGTGACATTTTTATTCCAGTGTCTACATCGATTAAAATATGTTGATAATTTTCAGCGGTACTACTTCTTGCAGTAGTATTTTGAGTAGGATTACTGTGATTATTCGCTGACAGGGATGGGACTGTTTCGACATTTTTAAAATCGACTCCAAAATTATTACCTGCAGTGTGAGCGTTCGTGTTTTGTTCTTTTGCGCTGTCGTTTTGTTTCTGATGATCAAATGCTACGATATTGTTACTCATTGTTGCTAGGTCACTCTGGGTGTTATTTGAAACGTTGTTATTCACTGGCAATGGATTAACGTTAGCGATATTGGTTATGTTGTTATCCTTTGACGTTAGATCACCGTTATTGATTTTGGGTATACTGTCATTTTCAGGGGCTTCTCTTATATTGCCATTCGACTGATTTATTCGAGTCGGAGTGCTATTATTCAGGTAATTGGTTGCTTCTTGATGGTTTTCCGTATATCTATTATTATTCTCGGAATTTAGTTGGTAGTTGTTTTGAAATCCCGACAGGTATTCATTATTATCATCATATCCATTGACAGCATTATTGATCAGTGGACTGTTATTAGAAATATGGTCCAACGGCTGTTGATTATTTATCATTTCGGCGTTCGCAATTGGTTTCAAAAAATGATAATCGTCTTTATTTGCATTTATATTTAGGACGTTATTGTCATTTGCCGGTTCATCCATAAATGGAATATCATCTAAATTTTGGACATCTCGAATATTTTTAATATTACGTATCGATTCAGAATCATCTTTGAGCTTCGCATTAATACTAAGATAATAGTTTTTTGAATCAGAAAAATAAGGACTATTGAGGTTAGGTATAATATCTTTCCCGTTTGTCAAATCGATATAGTTTTGCGAATAAATATAATCGTTTTCGTTTCTTTTTATTTTCGGCGTGATTACATTATCAGACATTGGGAAAGGCTGATTACCGAAACTATCCAACAAATTTTTGGCGTGCTGGTCGTAAACTTGTGATACAAATGGCGGAAAAACATCTAGCGGATGCTTATTAATATTTGGTAATGCTTTGATTTTTGATTGTACAGATTCAGTAGCTGCCTTATTTTTAAATTCAACATTCTTTATCATTGTTATTGGAAAAGAATTTAATATATTACCGTGTCCCACAAAAACATATGGTTTTCTTTTAATTCTTTTCCAGTCTGATTTTCTATTGGAAAATGCATTCCTTTTCGTGAAAGTTCTATTTTTACGCTTCTTATTTCTATTGTTTAATTTTTTAGGAACCGCGTGCAAATGCAATTTCCGTTTATTCCTTTTTCTCCGATAGTTTTTTTTATCATCTCGAAAATTTTTATTAGCGGGACTTTCTAAACGATTCATGGTAAATATTTCGTTATTCTGCATCTTTCTTTTTGAAGTAAACGTGTCTTCATTATTCAACTGTCTTTTTTTTAAATGGTTTTTGTAAGCATCGTCATACCAACTGTAATTATCCAGAAAAGATGCTCCGTTATCCGACTGAAATTTCTGCCAATACGTATTTTCGGCATTTACAGTTTTTTTACTCCGAAGTTTCGGCTTGTGTTTCATTTCAAAGTGAGCTTCGTCAAAGGAAAGATTTTCTGAACAAATGTGTTTAAAAAATAGCATAATCCAACCAAAACTAAATCAATAAAATCAATGTAAAAAGTAAAAAAAAAAAATGCAAAAGACCCCGCATAAACCTTACGGGTTTTGGTTGTCGGTTAAATTGATCGAAAATTGTTTTCTTTTATAGTTTAAACGTCACTAAGAAAAAGTGTCCATGGGCGCATAGCCTAAAAACCAATAGATTTTTAGCTACAGATATGTTTAGCGAGATTTTAGATATAGGTATAACCATTAAATTCACAATCTTAAAAAATCCTAAGCTCTGGAAATATGTTTTCGAGTGCGCTAAATACGAATATGACATTATTATTTTATACAGGGTGACACCATTCAACATTACCTAGTTTTCGACTATTTTTCTATTTCTAAAAAAAAAACACATGGTTGAACATGGAACAAGCTTGTGAATTCAATGGATATTCCTATATCTAAAATCTTGATAAACATATCTGTAGCTAAAAATCTATTGGTTTTTAGGCTATGCGGCCATGGACACTTTTTCTTAGTGACCTTTAAACTATAAAATAAAACCATTTGCGATCAATTAAACCGAGAACCAAATCCCATAAGGTTTGTGCGGGGTACTTTACAAGCACGGTAACTACACAACTGATATAAAATTTTTCCATTTCTTTTAGGATCATTTTGATAATAAATAACGTTTTTTTAATATTACATTTTATTTTTAACAATTTAACATTGTAATTCAAAGGTAGAATTACTTTTCATAAGTGATTAGTTAATATTTAAAAAAATTATCAGAAAAATAATATTATCGTGTTTGAAACAAAGAAGAAATAAATTTGATATGACAAGTAAAAAAAGTAGGTATAAAGAAACATTAAAAACATACCGTATAAAAAAAGTCAAAAGCATTTGAAAATGGCAGGATGGTAGGTATTGTTGTTAACCATAGCAAATAATATAATGTTAAGCAATTTTCATAAATGCAAAATACAAACGCATGTATATTATAAAAATACAAAATTATAAATAATTCAATATATAAATGTCACAAAGTGGACAATAGTTCAATTGTCTAAAATTAGATAAGAGATCTAATTGTAACTAGGGATACCCTATTGAAAACCGTTTATACAATATGCCATTTCTCTGACTCCGCTATTAGTCAGAACTCAGAGTGCCCGTCGGCAAAAATTTTATTGATACAGTCATACTCTCCCTAAACTTTGAATATGGCTTCATTAGGCCAATTCTGACACCTATTTCCTCTATGACTTTTCTTGATTTTGGGACGTTTTCCCTCTAAACTTTCCGAAAGATGTCGTTTTGACGACATGTAAAAATTTATAGATATTATTGTTTGTTTTTTTAATTGGATAGCTTAAAAACTTCAACCAAAACGCTAAAATAATGTTCTTTGACAAATAACATGAACTAGTGATGCCACGAATAGTGATTTTGCCGAATACCGAATATTCGGCCATGTTCTCGGCCGAAGCGCCGAATATTCGGCGGCCGAATATTCGGCAAATTATGTGTACATTTTGCGGGTGACAGGTTACGACTTGTCCCATTACGGAGCGTGCGGTAGCAACGCCGCGGGCGTATTTGTTTCATTTGCGCAACTAGACCGTGTCACGAAGCATTATTTGTTCATTGTTACATCAAATTGTGTTATTAATATTTAATAGTCCTTATTACTAAAAAATATCACTGTTTGTTCACCAAAAGCTTTACAAAATAATACTATTTAAGAAAAATATTGCATATTTTTGAGTAATATGTGCGTTTTTCCCCATGATTTGATATTCGGTATTCGGCCGAATAGTACGCAACATTCGGCCGAATACCGAATATTAAAAAAAGTAGCCGAATAGGCCGAATACCGAATATTCGTGGCATCTCTAACATGAACCATTTAAAATGTCTGACACCTCGAATATGGTCGACATATTCGAGGTGTCAGACATTTTATAGATTTTCATTACAGATTTTTTAGCGCTTTTTTCTTACGATTTTTTCTTTACGTTTTTTTTCTAGCCCTCTCCATTTATTAACCGACGAAAAACAAAAACGGAGGAGGTTCTCAATTCGACGCGTACCTATATTTTTTTTTTTTTGTTTTTTTTTTTTTTTATTTATATCTATAACTACGTTCCAAAAATGGGAATAAGGACAGAATCAAATTTGTTTGGCCCATCAAACGCTGCCCCGCGTTTGGTCGTCGACGCGTAACGAGATAAGAAAGTACCTACCAGCTGTTGTACGGTGTGGCGAGATCCAGATGCGAGCCGTCAGCAGCGACGCCCATCGTCGGTACGCCTGTCACAGGACGCCAATTACCTGTCCGCTCGAGTGGCATAGCAAAAAATGTAGGCGGCAAGGGGAGAACGCCAACTGGTCCACACTCCACGTTAAATCCTGCACACAACACAGAAAAAAAATTGAAACAATTAAACCGTGATTATTAAATGGTTGTTTCATACACAACAATAGGCTATTTTATTTTTATTTTTAAATTGTCTTAAAATGTTCATGGCGTGGTATTAGTCCACAGGAATTATTATTTCGCGTAAATGTAATCGTTTTATAGAATAAACAAGCACTCAAAATTAAATCGTTGGCAATACCAAAAGTGCACATCCAGCAAGTTTTCCACTGTATGATAAAAATTAAAAAAAAAAAACAATGAAGAAAGTATCTATTTTAAAAAAATTAAAGATTAAAAAATTTAAAGAAATAAATAATTAATAATTGAAAAAAATTTAAAAAACTTAGAAAATAAAATTTCTGATATCGTGTGAGGTGACGCGGGTAATGGTTAGTATTCAATATATTTGCTATTCGTTGCCATGGTTACCTATATAGTATGTTCACGTCATGTAAAAATTAATCAAAGCATGCCGAACTAGTTTATTTCCGACAGATCCATACAACAAAAGAGCGGCTGATTTTTTCAAAATATTTCCGAAACTATAAAGTTTAGAAAAAACATTTTTTTAACGAAACTTTCTTGAAAAAATTTTTACGCTGTCAGGCGTTTGTTGTTTTCTTTTGCACATACCGCTAAACTAGCGGTATGTGTTTTATTGTCGCTTTGTGCGTTAGAGCTGACTTTCGTTCATATAAGAAGTTATATCTAAGTTAATTTCACACGAAATCCATTCAAATTGAAGCTTTTTGAAAAGAGGAGATTCTGATCTATAAAACAGAACCATTTTTAAATCAATTCGAGTTCATAAATACTATTAAAATTGTAATTGAAAATTACAAACAGCAGTTGTCGGTTGGTCTGTACGTATGTACGTATGTACGTCACGACTCTACAGATCGCAATTTTGGTCGGATTGCCTTGGGTTATATTTTATTCACTTTGTTTAGTATCAGACCAGAACCCTATTTAAATTCACATAAATGTGTTCAGTAGGTAGTTTAATTTTTATAAACAGTTTTATTTTATTATTTTTGACAGCTAATAGTTAAAATAAAACCTTTAAAAAAACAAAAAAATACCTATTACTGTTATTGTAAAATATGTAGTGTATTACGTAGAATACCTGCTACACTGCTATACCACAATAACAACGCAAGCTACGATATCGGAATGGCCGAGCGGTTAAAAGCGTTGGTCCATAGCAAGGTGCCGGGTTCGATTCCCGCTGACACAAGTAATATTTTTTTTTCTATTCCATTAATTTGTTTTTAATTTTTTCTTTATTTTTTTAATTGTTTTTTTTTAAATCTATTTTCTCAATTTTTTTTCATTACCTATAATATGTACAGTGGAAAACTTGCGGGATGTGCACTTTTGGTTTTGCCAACTATTTTAATTATTTATTTACTAAGTACACTTCCCTCAGTTCACATTCTTCCCGTTAATTTCATTGTTATCGATAATCGAAATGACGGGATCAAACCGTCAAGTGAACGAACACATACACACACACACACACTTATATCAATTACAGCGTGTTGAGCGTGCAGTTTGAGTACACAAAGTAGGAGTGGCAAACCCGTTAGTTTTTAGGACCGGATACGCGAACCAATACTCGTTTTTTACCAGTCAAACGATAATTCAAAAAACGTTTACGCGCGCTTGAAAACATGTAAACAACACATATTATATTGTTAACAGCAATAATTAGGTATAGTCGAGATACCGAAAAGATTAACTTCGGTTATTTCCGGCTCTTAGTCGTTTACGGTAATATTTTGAGAGATAAGTATAGAGATTAGTCACACATTTAGTCAGACCATAATATTATATCTATTAATTAACTATATGAATCATTGCCTATCTACTCAATGTGCGGTGAGTGACCGCAACAAAGCGTATCGAAAATATAGCTGCGTCTCTTTCTTCGATGTAATTCCCTGATTTCTCCGATGATAGGATTGGTTGATGTACTTGCATTCAATCTGAATAAAGTATCTCTGTTTCAAAAACTTTGTCTTTTTCTATATAGCGTTAACATGGGCGTACCCAGCTGTTGGCCCAGGAGGGGGCAAATTAGAAATTTCTTAAGCCGAGTCCCTCGTGCTTGTTTTGCCCTCCTGATGGATACGCCAGTGATTAAGAAAATAAAATTTCTGATATCGCGTGAGGTGACGCGGGTAACGGCTAGTATTCAATATGACATTTGCTATTCGTTGCCATACTATAAAGTTTAGAAAAAAAATTTAACGTAACTTTCTTGAAAAAATAAATATAATAATAGGCCGATTTTCCCTAAAAACAATTGTGCTCTTCATATTTGCATACCAAACATCCTCCCAAAATTTGGTTTCAATCCGTTTGACGTGTATCGTGTTCACAGACAAACAGATAAACAGAATAAAGGCTGCTGCTAGAAACGCTGCTAGATTCCTTGCTAGATTTGCCTACTAGTTTTCTAGCGCTGGTTTTCTTGATTGCTGTTAAGTGCTCGCTTCACACGAGACTATTTTTCAAGCGCGTTTTGCGTATAGTGACAGTTCGAATATAAACACAGAGCAAAACGTGTCTGTTGTCTGACTCTGAGCAGAATGACGCCACGTTGGTTTGTGGGCGTTTGTTCATGTCGCCCACGTGACAAGATACTGCTTCCTGATTGGTTCTTGCTCATACCTAGCAGCAAATCTAGCAGGGAAAATAGCCCCTGTTCTAATTTTAAAACCTATCTTGTGAGCTAGCAGGCCAGCCCGCAGTGACGTCATTTCCAGCTTCGTAACCAGCCTACCGGCTAGCAGAACTCTTGGCAGCGTTTCTAGCCTCGTGTGCAGAGGCCTTAACAGACACACCTAGCGGCAAAACCAGTCTCGTGTGCAACGGCCTTTATATTTATAAGTCACTAGTGGACTACACGATTTATACAGGGAGGTCGGGTAAGCGATGTAGTGCAATGTACACATGTTATGTAGTGTAATACCAAAGCAATCAACGGTGGCCAAGAGTCAATATTGACTTCTGCGGCCAATAACTAACTTCTACATAAAGTTGAGTTGTATTAAAACCAGAAGAGGCCTGGACGTGGCTTCGTCTGCACAAAAAATCGACAGTTAACCGTTCGAGTCTGGAAACAGAAGTGTTAATGAGGACATCCCGCATTTTGAAGCGAAACTTTTTTAACCCCGATGGAAGTAATTTTATTTCAGCAACGTATAACGACACCACCAGGAAGGGGAAACGTTTTGTTAGCGGGTAACCAGCACGAATTGGCTGACGGGTAGATGTTCTAATTTTAAAACGGGTAGTATTTAAACGAGTGACTGTAAATTACAATTTTGGGTGACAAAAATAATCAATTTGGGTTACTGTATTACGAAGTGAGCGGCTGACTGCGCGTGACGAGAAAATAATAGTTGGGTGACTAAATTACTAAGTGAGCGACTAAATTAGTAAGTTGTTAATAGTTAATTGTTTGAATAGAACTGCGTTTTCTAAAAAATATATATTTAATTGATATTCAAACAATTAACTATTTAATTCGCATACCCCTTTTAAAAACTCCACATTTGCCCCTTCCCGTTTCACTGCGAGACAATTCGCATACCCCTTTATCGTTCACCCCGGAATTACAATTCGCATACCCGTTTATCGTTCACCCCGGAATTATTTTTTTAAAAACTCCACCTTTGCCTCATCGCGTTTCACTGCGAGACAATTCGCATACCTCTTTATCAAAAAAAGCGGTGGTTTTCAATCTTCATGAAAATGTGAGTTTTAAGTTGTAGTCTCAAAGTGAAAAAAAAAATAAAAAGTAAAAACAAAAGAAGATATCTGCTTCAAAATTACTGAAGGCATTCTAGTCGCTCACTTAGTAATTTAGTCGCTCACTTAGTAATTTAGTCGCTAACATAGTAATTTAGTCACCCAACCATTATTTTAATATTAAATATTAAATAATATTAATATTAATAATATTAATATTAAAACAGTATCTCATCATCAGTCACCAAATTTTTTTTTATTCGACTGTTTTATAATTCCCCATTTTATTTTAGCAGCGTAACGACACCAGCAGGAAGGGGAAATGTTTTGTTAGCGGGGAGCCAGCACGGATTGGCTGACGGGTAGATGTTCTAATTTTAAAACCTATCTTGTGAGCTAGCAGGCCTAGCTTCGTACCCAGCCTACCGGCTAACAGAACTCCTATAGCAGCGTTTCTAGCCTCGTGTGCAGCGGTCTTTAAATTTTTGCTAAAAGTGACTCACATTTTGTTTTGCATAATAAAATAAAAAATGCCACGCAGATTCCCTGTCGATAGTTTCAACACTTGTCAGGTTGGAATCTAAAAATTGAGGATCGACCTCGGCCGTTTTCAAACGCCGTTTAATCATTTGAGTATTACTAGCTTGTCAACACTACAACATTTATATACCTACGTCGAAAAATGTCCTCATTTAAGAATATAACAAAAGGACTTCAGTGCTCAACGAATATGATGTTATGTAATATTAATAGCGGAAAAAAAAACAAAAGGACACAGGTAAAACTTAATGAAAAAGTTCTTACAAAGGATAATAAAATAAGCACACAGTAAAGACTTCTTTCTATGATTAAAAGATATCATCTGATAACGAACTATACCATAGCCCGACTGCATGAATCTATACTAATATATAAAGCTGAAGAATTTGTTTGTTTGAACGCGCCAATCTCAGGAACCACTGATTCAAATTGAAAAAAAAAATTTGTTGGATAGCCCATTTATCGAGGAAGGCTATAGGCTATATAATATCACGCTACGACCATTAAGAGTGGAGCATTAATGAAAATTGTTGCAAAATGTATTTAAAAAATAAGCTTCTATTCAGGTGAAATACACTAACTAAATATACTCATATTAGCGTTGTGAGTACACAACCTCGGATAGCTCAATCGGTAGAGCATGCGACTGTCAATATCAGCGCCGTGGGTTCGAGCCCCACGTTGGGCGAATATATTTTTATTTTTTTTTTTATTTTCTACATTGCTTTCTTCTAAGGCTTACATTTAAATTTATTTTAATTTTATTTAATTAATTTTAAAAAAAACGTATTAGTTAAAAAAAAGTATAAATACCTACTGCTTTTTATCGACAAAAACTATTGAACGGTAACTCCGATCATCATGAAATTTGGACACAACATTCATCTCGGTAAACTAAGATGAATGCATGTACTCATGCTCCTCCCTTCCCCATTCGTTCTCTTACACCCGGGTGAAACCGGACGGGACCGCTAGTATTAGGTATATAATTTGTTTAAGTTTAAGGATAATTCGTTATTGTAATATAGCATATTTATGTTATTATTCAAATAATAATTTATTCTATCAAAATAATCAAAATTAGGGATAAAATTCTTAGTATTAGAATATTAAAAAATATATTTTTATAAGAAAAGTTAAAGACTTCATTTGAAGCTTATCTTGTTATATAATTAAAAATAATCAATAATCCTCCGATTATAGTTAAAAAAAATATAAGAAAATAAAAAAAAATTCTTGTTATACCATTTATTATGCATACTAAAAATACTTGTATAATTAAAAAAAATCCTATAGAAAGAGGGTGCTTAATTTTTCTTATGTTGAATAGACAGTCGAAAGCTAAATATGATTTGCAATCTCAAACAAATGAAAGTTTTCTACTAAATGTCCCCACGATTTTATTTTAGTTTAGTATGGTGTCTCATACTTATATTCTAGTTTTTAGTACATTATCGATTGTACAATAAAAGCATTCAACTCCAAAGTTTTTTATACCTAGTTTTTCGTGTCCTTTATTAAAAGTGCGATTTGCATCGGGACGAAAGCCTTTTGTAAGTGTTCGATTCCGAACATCGTTTTTGTTGTGGGCACTGCGTCTTTCCGACAGTGTCCCAACGACAGTTGTTCGCCACGGGGAAGATCAAGTCACCTGAGACATAGCGCGCGCGGTTAATGAAGACAAATGAAATCATATAAAAACACTTCATTCAACTAAGCTATCCTACAGAGAGCTTCGCTGTATAGGCGCCTACACAATAATCCTTGAAACAATCTTGTCTTTCTCTAATCTCTTCTGCAGTTTCACATCACCGCTGAAAGGAAGACATAAGGGAAAGCTGCAATTGAATATCTGAATTACAGAAACACAGTATTCGATTCTGAAAATAATTTTAAAGAACCAGAGTGGCAGTTTAATTCTATTTTGCAAAAAAAAAATTGGTTGTCTGTAACGTCGGTTTACGGACGATAGTTTTACGTGATAACGTATTCCGTAATACATAACCTAAACCTCCCAAAATTTGGTTTCAATCCGCTTATCCTTGGTGTCGGAATGATAAGAAATGTCAAAAGTGACGTTTGCAACTGTCAAAGTATTATGTTCTAATAATAATTAGTTATTCCAATACTTAACTTAGAAGGCGTTGCATTTCACAAAATACTAATGTCAAAAAATTGAATTAAACATCAGAAATGCAGCTGTTTTCATGTTAAGACAAGACATACGTTATTTTCTAATTTCCATGTACGGCAAACAAAGAAGACCGACCGCGTCGCGTCATGCATTAGACAACATTGCATTTATACAGCTATTTTTCTATATAAATTTGTATAAAAAACCTGTTTAGGCAAATTCTGTTATACGAAATCTATGTAAAATGTTCTCCTCTTTCGTTTAAGACTGGCTTCAAACCGATCTGATTTAAATTGAGCGAGAAATTGGCAAAAAGCACGCACAGGGTCAGGCGGAACGTTACGCGTTACGAACGTTACACTTTTTCGTGCATGCAGCCGGTGTTTTATCAATTTATAAGATTGGTGATTCATCAATTTATAAGACGTTATCACGTCAAAAAAATTATATATTAAGGAGGTTGAGCCGTTTTACGAAGGTAATGAAAAAAATCTGAAAATAAGTTTTTTTAATAGATTTTTTATGACAAAATTTTCTGTAAAAAATCCAAAATCATTACGAGATTTATAAAGTTAAAAATTAAAAAAAAACTTTAACGTGTAGTCTAATGGAAAATATGTCAACCTAGCATGCAAACGGTACATTTTAATTTTTTGCAAATAACCAAATAATGTCAGCAGTTCCGAAAACTAACTAAGTAAAGCATCGATGTCTTACGCATATTTTAACATTTTTTCCAATTTAATTAGGAGACTTTTAATCAATAAAAAAAATTATTAAATCTTAGCACTTTTCGATTATGGACATTTATTCTTGACAATTTAAACAATTTTAACTGAATTTTCAACTTTTTAATGATTTAATTTTAATTTTTATTACATCTAATTTCTTTTTTGAATTATTTACTACAAAAAAATATGTAAAATACAGATATTTACATACATTTATTTTTTCTAACCTAACTTTGTACTTACAAAAAATTCAAAAGTTAGTCCATTAAGTAAAATACTGAAATAATTAATTAATATTAAAAAAGCATATTTATTTATGCCTTTATGACAATAATTTATTAGTATCATCGACTTATAGCCTTTTCTAAAAATTTATTATGGAAAAGTTCCCATTTAGAATTCGACTTACTTTTGATTGGGACTGTAACGCATCAACCTCCTTAAAATCGCCTGTATTAGCCCGAATATAACGCGAGCCCGAATTTAACGCGACTCCGAAATTTTCATAAAGATATTTAGAAAAAAAATACTCATAAAAGAATTCAAAGAAAGTAAAATTCAATCAGATACTTTCAAGATAACGGTTAATGCATTGAGATTAGTCTTCTTTCTCTCTATCCTCTATGTGCAAGGCTATGGCCGATTAATCTGCCTCCTGTGACCACAACTCTGCCTGTCTAAAAAAAACTCTTCGCTATATGCGGGTCATTATTGTAATAAGACTTCGTTATAAACGACTTTTACTATATTTGACTATACCTGTACCGGATTCTAACAATTGCGCCAACTTTCCCCGGCATACGGACATGCTGGTTTCTTCAATTGTTTTATCTCGGGAACAAATTTATCCCGCATTTGAATAATGTATGTGTTTTGTTTGTCGTATTTAATTAAGAATAATCTTTTCTCGACACGAGATCGAAATATTTAAAACGTAGCGATTTATTAAAATTAAATGTTGTCACATCTATACGAAGACAGTTGACCACGCGGTTCTAACAATGACACACGGATTGTTGTGGAACCACAATCGGCTTGATTGTTCAAACAATAACCATATGCGTAGGTAAAAAAGCTTTGTTGCCAAATTCCAGACAACAATGAATGCAGGAAAAAGAAAGAGCTATCCAGCGCATATATATACTACGGGATAGCTCAGTGGAAAGACAGTCATACATTATGCTTCATTAAGTTCACAATCGACAATTAGTTGTGACATAAATTGACAGCCAGTACCGCGGTGAACAGAACTGAGGTAACTGCTGAGATAAATAGATAAATGAACTGTGTAAATAAGTGTGCTAAATAAATTTTGGTGTGTTCCTGTGTTGCAAATATTTCGTGTACATAAATAGTGACTTTGTAATCTTCATTACTTATTCTTTTATTGTATTAGTTAGACTTGTTGTTTTGTTTCTGTTACGTTATAACAAAGTACTTTTCGTTTATTTGTTTTATTAACGTTTCACTATTGTAAATAAATAATTTCCGCAACGAACTAGAACAGTTCTGTTACAGTTTGTTTACAAATTATTAGTTATTAACTAATACGTATTGTTTCGTAACAAATACAAAGTTACGAATCTCATAGATTACAGTTTGAGTACCTCTGTAGACGAATTGAACCGCTCCAGTCGGATATATATAAAAGTGTAAACTTCTGTGAGAAGCAACAGTTGATTCCCGAGTTTCACGGCGGTTCAGTGGGCCACGACTATTGTCCAATAATATTATCGATACTAGTAATTATCAGGATTCTGATTAGTAAATCCGGTGTTATTATATTTGTTGAAAGGTATTGTGAGATAATTTGTCAGTGCACTGTTATTTCGTCTACGTTATTGTGACAGCATTATTTATTTAGTTTTTATAAAGCTGGATCAAGAACGGTTTTTTACATTGTTGCAACCGGCGCATCGCCCTCGACGGGTCTCGGGGATCGTAGGAAACAGAATTTACCATTCCAACACCAATAAGTGTTAGGTTAAAATTCACTTTTCAAAATTTTACAGTATTTTTGAAAACATATTTTTGGAACACGATACAGGTCAAACGGATGAACGGATTGCAATTAAATTTTGGGAAGATGTTTGATATGCAAATATGAAGATCCCCATTGTTTTTGGGGGAAAATAGGCACATGCGCAGAAGAGATATATGCTATAACGGTGTTTTTATATAATAATGGTATACTTTTCATAACGGTTTAATATTCTATTTATTTTTTCTAAGAAGTTTCGTTATAAAATGTCTTCTAAACTTTATAGTTTCGGAAATATTTTGAAAATAAAAAAAATGTGCTGTTCTTTTGTTTTGTAGATCTGTCAGTAATAAACTAGTTAAGCATGCTTTGATTAATTTTTACATGACGTGGAACATATTTTGTAGGTAAACATGGCAACGAAGAGCAAATATCATACTTAGTACGAGCCATTACCCGCGTCACCTCACGCAATATCAGAAATGTTATTTTCTTTATTATACTATATCAAATGTCAACATTTTTGAAGTTGGAATGGTCCGGTCGCCCATTTGGCTAGAATTTTCTATATCTTTCAACAAATATAATAAAAAATAGCTTCAATTTGTGTTATAGTAGATTGTATAGATATGTAGTTGTGTAATAGTATATAGTATATACAGTGTATCGCATAGATGAAGACAATTCCATACTTTCGCTATTTGAAGAAATGCAGATTTGTATTTTTGCAGTCATACAAGTTGATGGCTCGCCTTAAATGCGAAACACTGTATATTGCGACAAGTTGTGACATTATGTTAAAAACGAGCCCAAGCGAGTTTTAACAGTCACACGAGTCGTATAAATCATTGCGCACGAGATATAATATGTTTTTTTTTGTACGTACCGTTTACAATGCTACGTTCGTATTTAACATTTCTATACCATCTCTAAAGCAGCGATTTTGCAGCGCGTAGTGCAAAAAAATACATTCATTTTAAATAAAAATAATACGCAACGTTTTGTTTTGTGAAAATTGTGCGGGATAACATGTTGACTTGTGATTGTGACTGAACAAATTAAATCCAATATTGCGAAGTGTGTTATTAATTAATATGATTAAAATTTCTTGCCCGGCAAACTACACTCTAACTATAATTATTGTGGTTTTGTGTTCGGTTGATTTTATTAAATGCGTGGTGAAATTAAACGACATAAATTTTGATAATTATGCTGTTGGTTGGTATTTATTACTTACTAGCTTTTACCCGCGACTTTGTCCGCGTGGAATCAGTATTAGTCTGGCTGCTACTGCCCATATTCACCGAACACTATTAAAGACAGAAGTTACTAATCTTGGATCAAATTTATTCGTTCGAATAAAGTTTACTTTCAATTCACCAAGCAAAATATCAGGTCGAAAAGTTAGTTAAAGAATAAATATACACTACACTATATTCCTTGCTCTTTTTGACGTTCACACAAAAATCCGACCGATGGCGTTAGTGTAAACGTCAAAAAAATGTTTCATAAAACAAAAATGTTTTATCCTAATCCAATTGCGCGGAAAACTTCCACTAACTTTAATGTTTTACAACTATACCTATATTTCACAAAAAAATAATAAACGACACATAAATAAACTCACAATAGCAAACGGTAGATATACTACTACTCCACGTTTATAGGTTAGGTATTATGATCTATGTCGCGGCCATTATTATTTTATCAGGCGATTAAATATTTATAGATAGATAGATAGATAATAATTTATTGCTGATCCAATAATTAAAATTGGTTACAAACGTCAATTATATCCAATCGATTGGTTTATAAATCATTTTTGTATGGTGCAGTTCCGAGCAGGAATTTTTTTAGGTCGTTTTTTAGGGAATTTATATTAGTACATTTCCTCATATTTTGAGGAAGTTTTTCGTAGAGTTTATTGCCTTTATATATAGGACATTTTTCATAAAAGGATGTTCTATCTTTTATAGATAAATTATTGTGCCTTGTAATATAGTTTTTAACTTCATTTTTGTTAGTTATCAATACATTCGAATCGTAAAGAAACGTTATAAGTTCATACATGTAAATTCCCCAGAAAGTTAAGATATTTTTATTTTTAAAAGTTGATTTACAGCTTTCTCTAGGATTTTAGTTGAAAATTAGTCTTATTATTCTTTTCTGGGCTATAAAGACTCTAGCACTGTTTGTGCTGTTTGCCCAAAAAATAATGCCGTATTTTACCGTGGATAATACTAAAGAATAATAAACACTCAATAGAGTTTGTTGATCTAAATTTCGTTTCAGATTTCTGATTTGGAAATGTAGAGAATTAAGTTTCTTGCATACAGTATCTACGTGTTCGTCCCATTTTAAGGTATTATCCATAATCAAACCTAATATTTTTGTTTTGTTTTGTTCCTTTATTGCTGCATTATTCACAGTAAAATACGCATCACTTAATGAGCTATCCCTTTTCAATCTAAAGCGTAGGATGGCTGTCTTTTAGGGATGGTGCTGCTATCGACACAGTTATATCATCTGAAAGTAAGACATAATAGATTTATACCTTCAGTAAACATAATTATGGTTGGTGAATTGAATTATCGCTATTTATTCGAAGAACAAATGAATCAAACAAATAACTATTTACGTTCGGTGAATATGGCCACTAGACTTTTCGAGTATACTGCACAGAAACAAAATAAAAACATTTTGCAAACTGCAACTGACGAAACAGTTTTTTTACTCCTTATACATATATTTAATAACTTCTATATTGCTGGTGGCCGTAAGGCGTAAGTGGAAGCGTGGCCCATGAAGTGAGACACCACATGACTGTTTTCTATCTCTTTCTTTTTACTTGGCCAGTTGTGCGCAAGTGTCGCGTCTGTAGTGGGGCAATTAGTAAGTGGAATAGAGCAAGCCACCTCCCTCTCACAGCTTAGTTCCATGCGCAAACTGACGCGTATCCAATCACGGACATGCGCATGAGACTCAGAGTATAATAAGTGAGACAGGCGTATAAATGTTTGCATCGTAGTGTTTAAGTCTTTCTCCCGATCTTTGCCAGCAATATAGAGGGCAATTAGTAAGTGGAATAGAGCAATCCACCTCCCTTTCACAGCTTAGTTCCATGTGCAAACTGACGCGCATCCATTCACGAACATGCGCATGAGACTCAGAGTATAATAAGTGAGAAAGTTGTATAAATGTTTGCATCGTAGTGTTTAAGTCTTTCTCCCGATCTTTGCCAGCAATATAGAGGGCAATTAGTAAGTGGAATAGAGCAAGCCACCTCCCTTTCACAGCTTAGTTCCATGTGCAAACTGACGCTGCAACTGACGCGCATCCATTCACGGACATGCGCATGAGACTCATGAGACAGACGTATAAATGTCTTCACCGTAGTGTTTAAGTCTTTCTCCCGATCTTCGCCAGCAATATAGTACATTCCTTCATAGTTGACTTGTACAGTAAGGGAAATTTTCGCCTGTTTCATTAAGGAAAAGACGCGTTTGACAAACATGATCATTTTTAGAAAACTACCAAGCGAAGATATCGTTATGGCTGGAGGAAGTGAACGCCGACTATCTGAAACTGAACGCTCTCTCGGCCGAGTTAGCGTGGCGCCTGAGCGTCTCCACTGACGACAACGGCGTCGGCGGCCGGCGTCTTCAAAAGCTTGCCGGCAAATTGGGCACGGCAAAACAGCGTTGGTACAGACACGTCTGCGGCGAAACGGTGTACGCGCGACTGCTCAACGAAGAACAGACCAGACAACTTTACCTGCTGTGCCGCGGACCGGTTTTCGATGAACAAAATGTCAAGTAGGTGTCGAGTGCAATGGCGGATATTCCTTAAGTAAATTTACATACCTTTCTACGAAATACATCTGCACTACAGCTTTACAACCATAAATACAACATCTAATGTCAGCTGTCACTAAAGCGTGACGTCACAAGCGTTTTCGCGATTACTTCAAAATATAAAAATAAAAATGCAATAACTTGCGTTAAAATTTAATTTATTGCTGAAATAATGTTTTTTAACTTCCCGCTATAAAAAAAATCAAACATTTTTTTCGAAAAATCGGGAAATTACCCAGTTGTTTTCACCCCGATTTTCTAAAATCGAGTTTTCGCCAAATCTCGACGTTTTGAGGTCCTAGGAAGCTATTCTGACTATTTTGGCGATGATTTCCGTAGGGCTGTATGTGTGTGTGTGTGTGTGTGTGTGTGTATGTATGTGTCGTAGTCATAATGCAAAATTAGGCATTTTACAAAATGTCTAGGCATTTTATAAAAAGCCGGCAAAACGCGAGCGAACAATGCAGTTTCCGTTATGACTATACCAATTCAGGCAAATTGATAAAATGCCGGCAAAATGTGAACAGAAGAACGTGTATCTCGTTCTGACGCATTATTTTCAGGCATTTTACAATTTACCAGCAGCGATGTAGTCATAACGTAAGCGGGAGAAAAAAATAATAAAATTAGGGAGATAGGTACTAGGTAAGTATTTCATAAAATGGCACAATGACACAAAAAACAATAAACTTCTTTATTATATAAATCTACATAAACACTTCATACCTATAAAAACTTTCAGTTAGGTAATCTTAAAGTAATGCACGAAATAAAGTAACTACCTATATATAAGTACCTAAGGTAAAGGGTCCAGTTTTTGGCGGTTTAAGAGTAACAGCTGAGGTTATATTACGATACCTAATATAAAATTCAATTTGAATAAATAATATTTTATATCATAAACAAGTTCAGAATTTCTAGATAAGGCATATGAGCGAAATAATTATTTGAACCGAATTTTGACCTAAACTAGTACCATTCCACATTTATGAGTTGGAATGGTAAATGAAATATAGAAAATAGTATAAGATAATAAACAATCGTTAAAAATATAAATATTTTAACATTTTATGGAGATGTCAACACATATAACCTACTTATTACTGCATGTCGAACTTCCATGATATTTGGACGAGCATAAATTGTTATTTTTAAAGCAAGCACATTTCTTTGAATTGCACTGTTTGCTACTAGCCTTACAGAAACATTTTTGAAACCCTTGACCCCCAAATCGTGAATGATGTACAACTGCCTCTCTTACGGTTATTAGTGTATCAGGAACTTCATCTTCAAAACCGACTAAGGATTCTTGAATATCATTTCTGGAAAACTAAGTTTTGAGAATTCCTTTAGAGGTACCTAATTTGTAGAGACCATTTTTCAGGTCCATCACTGTTGTGCGTTTTGACTACATCGCTGTTGGTAAATTGTAAAATGCCTGAAAATAATGCGTCAGAACGAGATACACGTTCTTCTGTTCACATTTTGCCGGCATTTTATCAATTTGCCTGAATTGGTATAGTCATAACGGAAACTGCATTGTTCGCTCGCGTTTTGCCGGCTTTTTATAAAATGCCTAGACATTTTGTAAAAAGCCTAATTTTGCATTGTGACTACGACATATGTAAACCTCTTATATCTTTTGAACGGAGTGTCCGATTGTAACGCGGTTTGCGGCATCTGACGTGACCTTGCTGAACTTAGATTTCCTGAAAATTTGGAATAATTCGGCCCAATAAATTTTGAGAAACCTCATAAATAAAAGTTTCAAAAATTTGTATAAATTTGTTTTTTTTAATATTTTTTAAGCTACTAAACTGATTAATTCCAAAATCTAATCAGTTCTTCTTCTTAATAAACTGCGTCGATTTCCGCAAACCGCATCAAAATCAGTTCAATTGTTCACGAGATAACGTGAACGAAAAATTCGTTAGAAAGTGTTTTTCTAAAATTACTCCTAAAATTCTTATCAGATCGATTTTTTTGTAATAAATTAATTTATTAGGTTAAGAAAACTGCGTCGATCGGCGCAAATCGCATCAGAATCGGTCCATTTGTTCACGAGATATCGTGAACGAAAAATTCGTTAAAAAGTGTTTTTCTTAAATTACTCCTAAAATTCTTATCAGATCGATTTTTTTGTAATAAGTTAATTTATTAGGTTAAGAAAACTGCGTCGATCGCCGCAAATCTCATCAAAATCGGTTCATTTGTTCACGAGGTAACGTGACCGAAAAATTCGTTAGAAAGTGTTTTTCTAAAATTACTCCTAAAATTCTTATCAGATCGTTTTTTTTGTAATAAATTAATTTCTTAGGTTAAGAAAACTGCGTCGATCGCCGCAAATCGCATCAGAATCGGTCCATTTGTTCACGAGATATCGTGAACGAAAAATTCGTTAAAAAGTGTTTTTCTAAAATTACTCCTAAAATTCTTATCAGATCGTTTTTTTTTGTAATAAATTAATTTCTTAGGTTAAGAAAACTGCGTCGATCGCCGCAAATCTCATCAAAATCGGTTCATTTGTTCACGAGATATCGTGAACGAAAAATTCGTAAGAAAGTGTTTTTTTTTGAGCTCAAAGAGCTAAAAAATAAACTTCTTACTATATTTTATATATTTTTGAGCGTTTTGAACTCGAAAATAGCGGGGAGTTTCAGGGATGGCCTGCAGGGTCAAACTTCTTTTCAATTTTTTTTTCGGAAATAGTAGGACTGGATTTCAAAATCTGTCATCATGCCTAATATAAGTAGCCTTGAAACGTCTTTGACAGAAAACTAACCGAACTGCAAGACGAGCTGTACACAACGTACGTCACGACGACTGTATGCCTGCCGGCCGGTAAACAAAATGAAAGCAACGAGGACGAGGAGTCCGTGTGTCTACACGGCGAACCGGATTTGGAGCGCGTAATGGCCAATCAAACCATCTTGAACAATCCGAACTTGCTGCTATGGACTTGGGTCGCATGGCATAACGCCGTCGGTCCAGCCATAAAGAAAAATTATCCTGAATTCGTTAAACTCCTCAACATCGGAGCCAAAAAAAACGGTATGCAGAATTTTATAAATAAAATAAGTAGATAAATATTTAAAAAAGCTTATCTATACTAATACCTATATAAAGCTGAAGAGTTTGTCTGTTTGTTTGGTTGAACGCGCTAATCTCAGGAACTACTGGTTCGAATTGAAAAACATTTTTTTTGTTAGATAGCCTATTTATCGAGGAAGGCTATAGGCTATATAATATCACGCTACGCCCAATAGGAGCGGAGCATCAATGAAAAATGTTGCAACTCAAAATTTGTCCGTCCGACAAAAACTTTTGAACCGGTAACTCCGATCATCATGAAATTTAGACACAACATTCATCTCGGTAAACTAAGATGATTGTGCGTACTCATGTGCCTCCCCTCCATTCTTTCTAATTTGTCAAAACCCGGTTAACTGTTTAACGATTAATTATTATTTTTCATAGTCGAATACCGGACCAAAAAAAAAGTCCCAGCACTATAGTTTGAAGTCTGAAAATGATCGGAAGACACGTTCTCCCACCACCTACACCGGGACTTCCACCATATTTATTTTCTATTTTATTTTTGGGGAAATAATTTTCCAGGCGACTAACTATATTTGCAACTAAAAAAATAACTTGACAGCGATATAATATTTTGGCAATAATCATAGGCGACGTACCTACTTTAAATAATGACGTGGCGACTATAATATTAACAGTGAGGTGACAAAAATTGTATTATAACAACTACAGTGAAAAGGGGAGGGCGTTTGGGGGGAGTTATTGTCGATGCGATGACGTTTTTTGCGCAGTGAAAAGAGTAGGGCGTTTGGGGGGAGTTCTTTAAAAAACAAATACGGGGTCGTGTCGCTGCGATGGCGTTTTTTTTTGCGCAGTGAAAAGGAGAAGGCTTACAACTGATTAGTAATCCTCCTCAGCAGTACGATCGAACTCTAAATTTCAGGCTACCATGACATCGGCGAAACATGGCGTGAGGAATTAGAGATTGCAGACCTGGAGAATGTCGTGATGGAGCTGTACGAAGAAATTGAATCACTATACACAA
The DNA here is from genome assembly GCA_963575645.1 of Xanthostigma xanthostigma. Taxonomy (NCBI): domain Eukaryota; kingdom Metazoa; phylum Arthropoda; class Insecta; order Raphidioptera; family Raphidiidae; genus Xanthostigma; species Xanthostigma xanthostigma. The sequence continues at coordinate 6,144,736 of OY754472.1, read as the reverse complement.
TGTTGCACGCCGTTGTTAGACACAGACTGGTCCAGAAATATGGGCCAACAGTTGTCGATCCGACTGGCCCGATACCGGCCCATTTATTAGGTAGGTGTGTTGGCAATTAATTAGAGCTGTAAAAGTAACGAGAAATTGTGTTCCCGTATGTATTCGTTACTTAAAGAACCAGTACCCGTTACTTTCGTATCGTTACCTTACTCGTTACTTTTCATACGACATACAATCGTGTACTAACAGCATCAAGAAGTGTATGTTCTCTGGCATCAAGCATGTACCATCGCATCAAGGCGCGTCGCATACGTGATACGGTATGACTTCGATCGTATAACGTATAACCGCATCAAACGAATCTAACTGACTCCATGTCAGTTCGACTCGTTTGATGCGGTTATGGATACGACAGATGCGAGTAACGAAATGAATTTGTAAGTAACGACTCGGTACTTCGAGTCAGACGATGTACCCGTTACTCAGTAACGAATACATACGGTTTGTTACAGCTCTACAATCAATTAATAAAATGAAACAAGCGAACTAAAATAGTATATTACACCACGAGGGCCGAACGAATGATATTCTTGCGATATTTGATTGCGATTTTATACCTATGCTCGGTATACAGTATGTAAACGCGTAAGGTGCACATAGGGAAAAAATACTTGGATCAGAGTTAGCCATGACTGCATTAGTTGCTATTTCTATTGAATTATCGTGGTAATCTTGAGGATATCTATTTTATTTTGATTTATTTTTATTTTACTTGGCTTTTTCAATAATAAAAAGCTCTTATAAATCATTATTTTAATTTTTTTTTGTACAAAAATAAAACAAAAAAACAACTCCATCTGTTTGGAAACATTTCATTCACAAATTGTCTGACTGGTATGACGTATGCGCGTTGGTAAATCAGTGACCCCAGAGATATTTGATCTCGCACCATATTTAAGTATTTTTGGGAATTTAATGTCCCATTAATAAAAAAAGTCCGATTATGTTGTAATCATTTGAATATTTTCTTCGGTAGTATACACATTCATTTTGCAAAAGAATATTATCTGTCAAATTGAAAAACAAGATTTCAAGGCTCACTCTGATCCAGTCATTTTTTCCCATAATGTTAATTTCCCTATGTGCACCTTACGTGTTTACATACTGTATATGAAAACAGCATCGCAATTCAACGAAAGTCAGGGCCATCTTGTGTGCATCGAGGGCGGTGGGTACGTCAATCAATGAAGTGATTAATTATTTTTTCTCCCTCTTTTATCAGGGCCCCGATTACATATTATTACTCGTGCTAGTTGAATGAAGTATTATGTGCAACTATTGATCGAAGGAGAATATTCCACTCGCGTGTTACCGCACTCGCTACGCTCGTGCGGCAAATTTCACGCTCATGGAATCTTCTCCTTCTCTCACTAGTCGCACAATACACATTTACTTTACTACGAATTACACTTACAGTTTTTTTTTTAGGTAACATGTGGGCACAAAACTGGAGTCCACTCATCAACTTATTAAGCGAAAATTGGGAGTACGATTTGGATAATAAAATAAAAGCCAAAAACTGGAGCGCAGTTGAAATGGTAAATATTTAACAAAAACGTACCAATTTACAAGAAAAAATAGTATATTGTGCGACTAGTGAGAGAAGGAGAAGATTCCATGAGCGTGAAATTTGCCGCACGAGCGTAGCGAGTGCGGTAACACGTGAGTGGAATATTCTCCTTCTCTCGCCATTTATGCTATACAAAAATTCGGAACAGTGCTGTTAATGCTTGTACTTTTTTGATACACACTTGAAACATTTTCCAGGTGCAAAAATCGGAAGATTTCTACGTGTCTCTGGGTTTTCCACCGATGACCAAAAAATTCTGGAACTATTCCCGTTTCGAAAACACGAACGACAAAAATGCAACGTGCCACGGAACAGCTGCTAATATGTTCAAAAAAAATGATTACAGGTCTCGACATTTATTTACTGCAAGTTTCTAGTGAGCTTTTTACCTAACTGCAAACTAAACACAATGTTTTAGCTGAAACTTTAGTAATAATTCTTTTATATATTTTTTTGCAATTTACGCCATTAGTAAAGCACAAAGAATTTCAAGTACGGAGAGTTTTAGCTCAAAGAACACTAAAAATGAAAACTAAGTAGTTCCTTGTTTATACGCAGATTTTTTCAAAAATACATTACAACATACGCAACATTTTTCAAAAAAACTTAAATCTCTGAGATATTCAGCCGTTCCGGGACTTTTGAAACACCCAGTATATAAAATATTTTTAACAAAAAAATTGAACCGACTTCAAAAAATATGCAGTAAAAAGTAAAAAATAATAATTATTGTTATTTTTGGAGTCAGTGTCACATCGGAATTCGAAAGTAGCAATTTAAATCTTACATGTCTCTAGTTCTCGGAATAGATTTCATTTTGGCTGACACCGACTCCAAAAACAACAATAATTATTATTTTTTACTTTTTAGTGCATATTTTTTGAAGTCGGTTCAATTTTTTTGTTAAAAATATTTTATTTTTCTCTTTTTAGTGTTAAATACCTAAAGTATTTCAATGGGTAGGCCAAGTATGCGTGCCTTTGAAATTTGAGAGTTTCCCTCGATTTCCCCGGATTCCGCCATCAGATCCTGACTTGGTTCCGATGGGACCACCTCGGAAGTGCACTCTTTCGAATAAAAAAAAATTTTTGAAAATCGGTCCATAATTGACGGAGAAATCGGTGAACATACATAAAAAAAATATATATAAAAAAATATATACAGTCGAACATAGAAACCTCCTCTTTTTTTGAAGTCGGTTAATAAAAAGAACAGTTTTGCACCTGGGTGCTAGTGCTAGTATTCAAATAAAACAAACATAATTGCATTTTTGCAACTAATAAGTATTTAGTCATATTGTGATAATAATCTAAAAAATTAATATTTCAGAATGCTGATGTGTGCCGAACTGACAATGGACGATCTCTATGTTATTCATCATGAAATGGGTCATATTCAGTACTACATGGCCTACGCCGATATTCTACCGATATTTCAGGTTAGGTCGATGAAGAATATGTACGTGTACTTACGTTTCTTACAGCCTAGAGCGCCAAAACTTCAAATTAACTTTTGATGCTTTTATGCATTCCATAATATTTTATAACAATTACGAAAAAAACTTTACATCACCTCGTCAGCATACCAGCGTGTAGGAACATATGACGTCACAGCAGTCACGTGACAAGTATTGGCGTTTTGGAGCGAAATTTGAAACGGGATTTAAAATACACGATTTTTAAAGCTTGTGTGATATTTAAAAAATAATAATAAATAATTGGGGGTATAACAGGTACTTATGCACGATTTAAAACACTTTCCCAAAAATAGTCAACATTCTAGATTGTGGTGCCGTAGACCTTAGTGTTTGATAATAATTTCAACTCGATTACTCTAGCCATCTCCGGGGAAAAGAGTCTTGACGGACAGACAGACAAACAGCAAAGAGTCCCCTTTCTTCATTCCGAGGTACGGAACCATAAAAAAACGAGTGTGCTTTAGACCACACGTCTGAAGTAAAACTTCTTCCTGCCATAATTTGTTATTATTCACCCGAAAATTCACAAAATATGAACTTTAAAATGAATTTACAATTTTATTCACTTTAAACGTAGAATATTACATAAAGATAATGAAAACAAAAGTAATACATTGCAATTACTTAGCTCTCGTTGGATTTTAGTCACCTAGCGCCAGTGGCAAGTCAAGTATGTGTCATTCTATTGTTAGTACTGCTTATATTTTCGGTCACCTGATGGCGCCACTGGTATTTGTTGAGGAAGAAAGAAAGAAAATGTGCGCTCGCACCTCTCTCTCTTGTCCTCTACAGTAATATACAAAACGTAACTCTCTCTCTCTCTTTCTATCTTCACTAACTTATATCTCCCTCTCAACTTCCGTTCGCTTCGCCCGATCACGCACTTTCCGTAAACGCTCTCGTCAGGCATTCACCAGCTTATTCCCCAAGTCAAGCGTGCCTAAAGAAGTTTTACTTCAAAAAAGATTGTATTGTCCGCAGGACGGTGCCAATTCGGCGTTCCAAGAGTCCATCGGTGACACGATATTTCTAGGCGTCATGTCGCCTCTGCATTTACATCGTTTGGGTCTGATTTCCGACTCTGAACTCTACGATCGAAACTTCGACACGCTACTGCTGTTGTACCAAGCGCTGTCCAAAATACCACAGATACCGTACGCCCTGATGATAGACCGATATCGCTGGGACCTGTTCGCTGGCAAGATCAGACCCGACGAATACAATGCCGCTTTTTGGGATATAAATGAACGGTTGAGAGGAATCAAAGCACCGATTACGAGAAGCGAGACATATTTCGATGCCGGCGCCAAGTTCCACGTTCCAGACAATACCCCGTATATTCGGTATCTATCTGGCTTTTGTCCATGGTTTCGCTTGCGTGAACGCATAGACTATCTCGCGTTAATCTCGATTCTGACGTGACTTAGCCCAAGTATATTATTTTGGTAAAAACGTTGATTATTCAACAGAGATGGACAGCTATAATAGTTGCACCTTCTTTTCCCATAGTAACAATGTTAATTATATTTTTTTATTAGTACACCCATCCCCCGATTTACACGGTACTTGTTTTACACGTTTTCGCTTTCACACGGTTTTCCAAATAAGTTTTTTTTTTTTTTATCGCACTCTATTAAATGCTACTGTGATTGAACACGTGCGCTGTGTACACATCTCACGGGGAATCCCGAGCTTATGTGCTGACTTGCTGCACACGCACACTATGTCTGTATTTCTTTGCATAAAATTAAAGTTTTATTTTTTGTTCTTCTGTTTAATGTATTGTAATTAAATAAAAAAACAGTGTTTCCGTAATATATTACATACATATATTTTAACCTGTCAATGCATTTTATTTTTATTTCTATGTACACCTAAAAATATTGAACAAAATCACAACTGTTAAATAGCAAAATTACGCATTTTCTGCAAGCTTTTCGATTTACACGGTTTTGACTTGAAAATTTTTAATTTTCGATTTACACGTTTTTCTCAGGAACGTATCTACCGTGTAAATCGGGGGATAGGTGTATTAGCATTGATTAACGTATAATACGTTAGCCAATGGTATTAGCTAGTGGGTCACTAAGTCAGTGTGTGGCAAAAAGGGGGAGGGGGGTGATTAAAAACAACTTTTTTTGTTTCATTTTTAAAATCTTCTAAAGTGTTTACATTTCGATTATTCATAAATTGGAGTTGGGCGTTGGCCAATTAACATAATTAACCAATATGATTGTATGTTTGCAGGTACTTTTTGAGTTACATTCTGCAAGTTCAATTTTTCAAAGGAATGTGTGAAATTAACATGTATGGAAAATTGATAGATGAAAATGACGAAGACAAAATACCTTTAAATTTCCCTCTACATCGATGTGATATTTATGGATCGAAAAAAGCTGGGAAAAAGCTATTGTAAGTAGCTATCAGCTCTATTAGCATACAAAATTACTCTAAATCATATATCTAATAATTATCTATATGAATCATTGTCTATCTACTCAATGTGACAATTTTCTCAATGTGCGGTAAGTGAAGGCAACAAAGCGTATCGAAAAATATATCTGCGTCTCTTTCTTCGATGTAATTCCCTGGTTATTCCAACAATATAATATAATATACTATATATTAGCATCTCTCTTTATCAAAAGTTTTATGCCTTTTTCTATGGCGTTAGCCAATCAGAATCAACGACTTCTTATGACTTAAAAAAATACAGAAGTATACAGATTGTATCAAATCAAAACGGTCCATAGAATATTCTGTGTGTAAGACAGAGACGATATTATATAAAGCACTAAAGCAGTAAGTAAGAATGAGATAAATTATCGCTAATAGTTACTGTGGTTATATAATCTGATAGTATCGTCTTTGTTTTCTACAGTAAAAATCACAATTTTATCAAATGTCAATATTCACTAGTGAAATTATTGATAAAACGGCTATTTATACTGTTCGGGAAAAAATCCAAATAATTAAATGGTTTTATGGTGGTAATTCAACCGCCGACATAATAAATTTATTTGTAGCTGCCTTTGAAAACAGACTGTCTCCGTCTAAAATAACAATTCGCAGTGTCATACGAGAATTTGAATCAAATGGTTGCCTATCTCCGAAAAAAATTTGTTTATGGGGATTTGTAAAATCCAAAATTTATGGCTTTCAAGAAAATAGAGCTAATAATTTGAACGAATTGAAAATACAGATTTCCAATGCATGTCAGTCCATTAACCATGAGATGTCAGCCAATGTGAGGGAAAATATTTATAATCGATTAGGATATTGTTTGGCAGAACGCGGAGGTCTTTTTGAACATTTAATAAATTGATTATTAAAAGTATTGTTAAAACTTTTGTACCAGATATAAATAATAATACGAATTAATATTACAGTTTATTTGTTTTAATTGATAAATTGGTAAAAAGATTTACAGTGTACGTAATTATTTATTTACGTAACCACAGTAACTATTAGCGATCATTTATCTCATTCTTACTTACTGCTTTATATATCATCTCTGTCTTACACAAAGAATGTTCTATGGACCGTTTTGATTTGATACAATCTGTATGTTTTCAACCTAATGATTCGATTTCGAAAAATGTGAATAGGTATTCAAACTCAGGTAATGTCGTCTGTCGATATTCGGTGGATTTTAAAAAAGTCGAACAACAAGTAAGTAGTATTAAGTGACAAATTGACTTACCTTTCAGAAAAATGATGCAGTATGGCGCTAGCAAACATTGGTCAGAACTACTACCCATTATTAGTGGCACTAACAAAATTTCTTCAAAACCTCTGTTAGAGTATTACTCGCCTGTAACAAAATGGTTGGAGAGTCAAATTAACAAGTACCAGATATATGTAGGATGGTAAATGAAGGATGAATTAGTACAATAATGCAAGTATTATAAAAATAAACTATTGGAAATGTTTTTTTTCTAACACATTATTTTATTAAATTATTTAAATCAGTGCAATGCTCGTCATTAATATTTTTTACATTTTTTTCCCTTTTTTGAAAACTTATTTTTTTATGTAACATTCCTATAAAAACATGTTAAAAGTTTTTTTTATCGTATTTATAATAAAAATAAATTTTATGATAGGTTATTTATTTAAAAACTCAGTTGCTATTATTAGAAATTACTTTTTACGTAAAACTGGATCAGTCAGTAGTAGCTGTAATAAAATCTGTTTGTTATAGACGCTACCACTTCAAACTAAAAATATTGCAAAATTTGTTTGCAATCAAGCTAACTATATATGCATTTATTTCTAAGATAAAATATATTAAATTTAATGAAGCTCATTTAATTTCTTTTACTAAATTACATTGGCACTTAAAGCGTTAAAATAATTCAAGACTAATTTTCTCACTGAGTAATTTACAACAAAAAAAATATAAAGCTATAATTTTTACTTTTTGTATCACAAATTATTTGAACGATTGATAACAAAGGCTGAAAATTGTGTTCCAACAAATTTGCGTAAAATAAATGTAAATTACTCGGTAAATGATTCGTTGGCTTAGTAACAAAAGAACTGACAAAACAAAACAATAGAGATAAACAGTATTTCATTGTTTTTTTTTGTTTTTGTGCTGTGATATCTTAAAACTAAGCTAACGAGTAAAATTTCTCAAAACACATTCAAATAAGAACACGTAAAAAGGTTTTTGATTTTGTTAATTAACAATTTCAATTATTATTTGGTTAATAAGACTAAATTATGGCAAAAACGATGGACTTGTTTACAGTGCATAATGGAGATATAAAAATGTTATATTTACTTGTGCAAAATACATTATAAAAAAGTTTGTAAACATTCACAATACCACTTACGATTTAATTTTAGTTTTTTTTTAGAACTTTCGAACGCTTAATTAAAGTACTGTAAAACCTCAACAATTCGAACCCCACAAATTTAGAATTTTTTACAGTTCAATGCAGACTAGCACGGCACTAAACAGTTATACAATTACGAAATTTTAACCTGAAATATTGCGCAATTTTGACAGTTCAAACATACTCTAATCCAGGCATGGTCAACCTACAGTGCGCGGAGCCAGAACCGTTCTATTTATTTATATTATGATTTTACTTTGGCCATGAGCCATCTACTCAACATTTCAATGAACTATACTATGCGGAGCGATCCGTATAGTAAAACACGCTGTCCATTACGTTCCCGTGATCACTGCAGACATCTTTTTAAATTGATTTTTTGTTTGTTTCAAACACATTAAAATTTTTAACAAACTTAAAAATGATGTTATCAATTCGACGTGTATGTTTTTAATAATAAAGATTATGTTTACGAATAAGCAATATGGCCCGCAAACCAAAGGAGGTTGCCCATGCCGTCTACGCAATCTGACTGGTAGTGACTTTGGGTGCGTTCCGATATACACTGGGAGCACTGCCCAGTGCTCTTACTGTAGAAAAATTCGTTCCGTTATGAACGCCAGTATACTGCCGCAGTACCGTAGGGAAATATATGACGTCATAAATAACCATATATTTCTACTGCGAGCACTGGCGTTTTCGAGGTAAGGTACTCGCCAGTACTTTGATCACGTGATCAGTCAAAGCCGCTTGAGTGCTAAACAGTTGACATTAAAAATTCTGAAATTATTTTGGACTTCTGAAAATAATGGAAAATTTGCAAAAATTGAGCTTATTTAATTAGAAATCTTTAATACGCTCATTTGAAAACTGCGTCAAAAAACGATGCTGACAGTATACTGGAGTGCGTTCCGTTTTAAATAGTAACCAGTATTACTGACTATAAAGGAACGGCTTCACAGTATACTGAATTGACGTCACACTGTACAGTGCTCCCAGTGTATATCGGAACGCACCCTTTATGACAATTTAAATTTAATGTTTTGTTTAGATTTTTAGCATCCTATAACAAAGTAAAGGAAAAAATTCGGCAACTGGCCAAAGACAAGAGTCAGGCCAAACACCATTATAAAAAAAAAATTTTAGCATTTTTTTTAATAATGTCAATTTTTTCTTTCACTCAATTCACGTAAATCTGAAATATGGAAACAAAACAAATCAAAACTTTTTTCAACAGAGGGGCGACACATTGGCAAAATCACTAAGTCTAGTTTTCTGATACGAACATTCAACTAATCCAGATTTAAGATTGTCATTTTTGCAACTAAATGTTGTTTATTTTGGAGTCTTTGAAGAAGTTTAAATATATAGACGAAACTTCGTACAAAAAATAAATCAATCTTATATTTTTTGTCCACATACCTGCGAATTTTTCTTATTATTATTATCACGATGGACACTGTATCTAATATTAAATGGAGAGCTCTATTTAATTAAGAAACAAATGACAATCTAGAGATGACGCCTGAAAGTTGCGTTGGACGCGATTCTTCAAGTGTCACGACACAAAAACAATTGAAGCCCTGAACAACTATCGTTTGGAATATCAAAATTGCGCTTTAACAAACTAAAGTCGTTTCGTTATGAAAAGAAGCTTTTATTTACTAAACACGTTTAACCGTAAAACATTAACTAAAAATTGAACGCACTATTCTCCAATCAACAAATAAAAAACAACCTACTTTGTCATTACTCTTAATATTATCGACTTTCGGTATATTCGGACCTTCTCCCACCTGTTATAGCCACTTCCGTTTAGAGGTTTTACTAAATATTTAACCGTTGATTCAACGATTTAACAATAAACATTATTTTTACCCTGAAGACAAACATTTAATGAACAAAGAACGAGTAACATTTAAAAAAATGCACATAAACAAATCCAAATTATATTACTGTCCTTTCGAGATGTATTCGTTTCACTTCTTAGCAAAAAATTGGTTGTCTGTAAAGTCGGTTTACGGACGATAGTTTTACGTGATAACGTCATAAAGAAACATTGATGAACTCTCTGACGTCACGCGAGAAGAGAGAGAAGTGCGTACATGCCGACGCTTGGGCCGATCGTGCCTCTCTATCGCTTATACCGCGCCGGTGTTTCATCAATTTATAAGACGTTATCACGTCAAAATTATAGATAGGCCTGCCTCACACGACAGATGGTTGTCGATAGGCATTTTTGTCGAAAAGGATATTCATCATTCATTCTTATGGGGCACCGCGTACGAACAACAAATCTGTTGGAGCGATAAAAAAGATGGAGCGTGTTCTATGTGCTCGCATCTTTTTTGGCGGTCGTGTGCGATACTCCATAAAAATCCATTGGTGCTAAGTTCCCTAGCTGTTGACGTTTAAAAATAATTATTTTATAAATTATTCTATTCTCCCTCAGATGTCAGTTGTATGACTATTAAAAATTTATTTAAAATAATGTGGATATTAAGTAAGTTTGTACATTCTTTTAAAATCAGAATTTACTTAGTTTTGAGAGGGATCGTAGAGAAATGTGTGTTTGTGTGACCGAGTTTGGCATGTTTGACTGTTTGCAATTTTCATTTTGTGATTTAAAAAGATTAAGAGATTGTTCTTCGTGAATTCATTTATAAAGTATATTACACCACAAGGGCCGAAAGTGTGAAATTCTTGCCCTGCACGCCATGATACCTGAGGCTAAGTCGCGCGAAGGGCAAGGTATCACACTTTCGGCCAGTGTGGTGTATACTATTTTTCTTCATACCTTGGTCATGCACACTTATTAAATACATTAATTAATTGATTACTTATTAATTTCAAGCAAGCAGCTTTGAGTTTAAACGTAAAAACACGAATGACAGCTGTACGCGACTATTAGCTAAAATGTAATAAAGTTGATATGGAAACGACATCTAAACAACAACTGATTGGTTGTTTTTGCTTTAATACCGCAAACGTACGAACTTCCCGCATTGGTGCGTGTAATCCCACCAAGGAGTAAATGTTAGACTTTCTGCCTTACAATTGATTCCGAAAGTATACACTGTCAATCGATGTATGAAAAAAAATAGTTTAATTTTAAAATTATCGAATATTTAATTTGAATCGAGATTTATTTTGAAGTGATTTTGCATATAAAATAAATTTATTAAAAGGGTAATTTGAAGTACAAGACCTATTTTTTAGTAACATACTTCTCGAAAGGACCGTTATCAATTCCACCCCATCGATAACTGACAATATCAATGAAATTGACAACTAGTATACTATTACTAAAAAAATTATTAAATATTTATATTCCAAAAATGTCAATATTAATTACAATAAGACACATTATTTATAATATTTATATAATATATAATATGTATATATTTTTAGCACCAAACCTAAAACAATTAATTGTTTGTTTTTTATTCAAACTAAGGTCACTTCGCTTTCATGCATTTATTATTTTTTTTAATTGTGTAGTTATATTTCTAATGAAAAAAATATGTTCGGATGACGAAACCTTTTTGTAAAATTGTTCGTAAAAAATCTAACGACAGGATGTTTGTTTTTTGAAAAATATTTATAAAAACAAAGAAAAAGTAAATCTAAAACAAATACCTTTAAAACCAGTTAAAGAAAACTAAATCAGTCGTCAAACTTGAATGTTCTGATACTGGAGCCCTCCTGTTTAGTTTGAGTCATGCTTACGGTTCGTTTCTCAATAATTTTTTGTGTAACGGCTTTCTTCACCATTCTTTGTTCTAAAGTTTCATTTTCAGTTATAACGGGCGGTTCGTTTATAATTTCAAAATTCGAGTAATTCGACACTGTTTGATGCGTATCCGACATTCCGTTTTTGAAAGTTTCATAATTTCTTGTTTCCGTTTTGTCGAACTTTGGCGTGCTAGTAAAATATTTTTCTATTTCATACTGATGTCCCGTCGGTGGCTTGTTCGTTTCAAACGTCGAAAACTGTTTACCCGGTTCGTACGTGGCGTAAGTATCTTTTTTAGGTGTTGCCGAAACGAATTTCGGTAACGTTTCGCTCCTTTTCGATGCCGAGCTGTTATAAATTTCGCTTGTTTTCGTATAATCCTCCGAAAATCCAGGCGATTCCAGCGTACCGTATTTACCGCCATCCGAGTACTTCGAATACGATTCGTCGTAGCTCGTCGTGGAATTTTCACGTGAATATTTAGGTGACGAGTCCGAATCGACATGACCGAACTTTCCGGATTTTGTGAAACTGTCGGCGTATTTTTTGTACGCTTCCGGCGTTCGATGGAAGTTGTTCGATTTTGAGTCATGTCTTTCGTACGCAATAAAAGAGTCGTTTGGTGAGAAAGTATTGTTTTTGTTAACGTTGTTTCCATAAACGGCCGATTCAAGGTTATTCAACTCCGAGGCGAGCTGATTCTTCTGGCGTTCAAGGGTATTGACTTTTTCGGGACTTTTCAGTCGACTGTAGTTCGTAGTTTCGTAGGAAAGATTCGATTCGTACAATTGTTGATTTGAGCGGGAGCTATTTTGTGCGTTATTATTAAAAGAATGCGATTCGTAGCTGAAAAAACAAAGAACAATTTAAATTGCACTCGTCGCACGCAATATAACCTAGAAAATCACCATCAATAACAAAAACACTCCAAAAGACAAAAGAAAGTTAATTTTCATCGATCATTATGTATTGAAAGTGACAACTGAAATTAAATATATCAAGAAAACAATTGAATCGAGTACACATAAAGTGTTCGAGAGAGGAATAAAATATTATTTACGATTTATTTAAACAAGTGATTTAAACAATATAAATATAGTTCTTAGCTTTACTTACTACATGCTACACAATTTACTTCAACGAAATAATGCATTGGTGGAAAAAGTGCGGTTATGTTTTTTTAGCCAAACCCGTTCTTAAAACGGAAGCGAGTCGTGCAACGTTAGCTTTCTGATCTTCAACTGTCACACTGAAGACTGCGTTTTGTTTTCTGAAGCTGCATGCAAATTCAAGATGCAAATAGAAAATAAATAATTCATGCACAAAAATTTAACCCATTTCACTCAAATTAGAATAACGATATCGAAAATTAAACATCGTAAGCAGACAAGAGTTTTACAGAAAAAAGCGTGGTAAGTAGTCTCACTGAATCGGGTTTAATCAAAATATTCAAATAAACAAAAATTGTCGACCAATTTTTCTCAGACCATACCTATATCGACAAAAAACAATAAAAATACAAATCAATATAACACAAGATGACGTTTCGATCCTGATTGGGATCTTCTTCAGAAATATCTAAAAAGTATAAAAATTAATTAGTATCAATTTTTCATTAATTTTTTTAATCATTCAAACTTTCAATCTTTCGTGCATTCTATTAGATAATAATTAACTTAATACTAATTAATTTTTATTTTTTAGATATTTCTGAAGAAGCTCCAAATCCGGATCGAAACGTCATCCTTTGTTATTTTGATTTGTATTTTTATATAATTTTTGTCAATATATGGTCTGAGAAAAATTGGTCCACAATTTTATTTATTTGAAGAGTTCTATTCAGACGTTAATCAAAGATTTTAATCAAAATATGTGTGAGATTTAAGAGTAATAGTGTGTAGGCGAGATCACTTTTAGCAGTGCCTTATCATTAACTCCCTAACTGCGATAGTAACTCAATTCGTTAATAATAGATATGTTCCAAGCCGCAGAGAACGGTAACAGAACCGTCACTGTCTTACGTACTATCTAAAACGAAACTGTTTATACCGTTTTTTGAGCTAGCCCGCAAGTAACAAGACTGTGACCGTTCTGTTACCGTTCTCTGACTACTTGGAACATACCCAATGTGGTTGATTCAAATGGTTCACATTCATTCAGAAGTTCTGCTATTTTTATAACTTATTTTAAAAAAACGTTTGTTTAGGGAAATAAAAATGTTTTAAGTACAATTCTGTCGATGATATAGGCTGTGTGCACAAAGCCTATTAGCGCCGCTAGTGGGTAATAGAGAATTATTGAACTCACTTTTTATGGAAATCGCGACATGTTTCTAAGGTGATAAGTCAAAAACTTTAGTTGGCCATGTGTCAAAAAAAAAAATGTAATAAGGAAAACTGATGTTAATTTGTTTACACTGAGAGTGCATTCCTAAATTCGCTACACAGCGTTGCCAAGGCTGTGTAGCGCTACAGCTACTGTAGCGAATTTAGGAATGCACTCTGACAGCGGAACGTCAAATTAGGACGCCAATGGTCTTTATTTTACTTAAATCGCCATCAGCGCAACAGCCCGGAACACAACAAGCATTTCCAAATCGCTCAGTTTTCTTATGTTTTCTTTGTAATTAAAAAACTTCATAAAATAATAACTATTTTCACTTTTAATAAAAAGCGCTACAACGCTAGGGAGAGAGAGAGAGAGAGAGAGAGAGAGAGAGAGAGAGAGAGATGAATGAAACTTGGTCTCACGCAGTACCTACCGAGAGCTAAGATGTTTACATGTCAATGAAACTTGGACAAGTTATAACACACAGAAAGAAGGAAGCGAAAAGCAGAGATATATAAGCATTAGTAAATACCAGCGCCATTTCTAGAAATTGGCGGGGATGACCCGCGTTAGGGGCTTCCGGAGCAAAGAGGCGACGGGAGAAAGTAAAAACTATTGTGAAAAATAACTCTAATAATTTAGAGTGATGATGATCCTGTTGAAATGTTGGATGATTAAAGGATGAATCCTGGTGGTATAGGATCATTTTAACAATAACAACAATAATTTTAACAATAACAACTGTAACAACAATAATTTAAAACTTTTTATATATAAATCTTCTAGATTCTCCGAAGATGGCATAAAGTTTGCCGAAACGTCAGACAATAAAATGCAATAAAAAAAACCTTCAGTATTTGCTTAGTTCTATGCCACCAGGATTCATCCTTTAATCTTCCAGTAAAATCTATATTATTGCAATGCGGAAATTTCGAACAGTATTAGCTCTGTTCCAACTTGTCTGCAGACGGTAATATTATCGTTACAGTCATGCGCAGTAGCTAAAACGAAAACTGTTGTATCGGTTTTGTCCGTCGACTTTGCATTGTTTCATATCTCGGTTGAAACGCGTTTTAGCTACTGCGCACGAATGTGACGATAATATTACCGTTCGCAGAGAGGTCAGAACAGAGTTAGTGCTTTCAAATAAAGCCGCTTGTCAAATTACGCTGTTTTGTCTCTATATTTTTAAATATAATTCTAGTTCCAGTTCTGCATTGTTTGAATTTTGTGACAAGAGAGGGCACTAGTGAGCCTTTCACCAGGTATGTAAGGACTTCTAGATACGGCGCTGGTAAATATACATGCAACCATAATAATGTCTGGTTTCTTTTTGAACAATACCATTGGAAAATTGTCAACAGAAAAAATACAGTAGACTGTGCAAAAGTCAGACCCTTCAAAGAGAAAAAATAAGTACCATATTAAACTATGGTTAAGTGCTTGTGAATATTGTGCTCGATATTTACTAAACGTCTCGAAGAATCTATAATGAAATTTAAAAGCTAAAATAAAACTTTCAAATGTTTCGCAGAAACTACTCGACACTTCAAATACGCAAATAATCTAACAATAGCTAAAATTACAGTCCAATTTATACAGTAGTGATGCTATATTTGTATAACTTGAGTTGATCTTGAAAATTGATTTTTGCAATATTATAGACATCGCATGTTTTCGCTGTTACGATATTATTAAGAAGGTTGATGCGTTACAGTCCCAATCAAAAGTAAGTCGAATTCTAAATGGGAACTTTTCCATAATAAAGTTTTACAAAAAGGTATAAGCCGATGATACCAATAAATTATTATCATAAAGGCATAAATAAATAATGTTTTTTAATATTATTAATTATTTCAGTATTTTACTTAATGGATTAACTTTTGAATTTTTTGTACAAAGTTAGGTTAGAAAAAACAAATTTATGTAAATATAGTCCATAATCGAAAAGTGCTAAGGTATAATAATTTTTTTTTATTGATTAAAAGTCTCCTAATTAAATTGGAAAAAATACTAAAATATGCGTAAGACATCTATGCTTTACATAGTTAGTTTTAGGAACTGCTGACATTATTTGTTTATTTGCAAAAAAATAAAATGTACCGTTTGTATGCTAGGTTGACATATTTTCCATAAGATTACATGTAAAAGTTTTTTTTTAATTTTTAACTTTATAAATCTCCTAATGATTTTGGATTTTTTACAGAAAATTTTGTCATAAAAAAATCTATTAAAAAAACTTTATATCAGATGATATCAGATTTTTTTCATTATCTTCGTAAAACGGCTCAACCTCCTTAAAAAACAAAACAATACATATTGTCAAAAATTCCTAAATTACGTTAAATCTGCACACTTCTACTAACGTCAAACGTTTTTACTTTTCGCGTTATGTTCAACACAATACATTTTTCTAGGGAAAAATTAACCGTTGATAAAATAACACAATCTTTAATTAATGCTTTCTAGCAGTCTATACAATTTGTCGATAGCTCAACTGCTTTTTAAATTGGTGAACATTTGCCAATTATCACTACTGTATAAATAAAAAGTCTATGAAACATAGCTGTTTGGTATACTTGCCCCAAGATTGTGTGTATAAAACAAACGAATAGCTTGACATTACCGATGCCAAACAATTGGTTTATTTTTACGCTGACAATTTTAGGATAAATATATAAAACACACGTAATAGTAGCTCTGCTTGGTGTACTATTCCAGAACAATGTAAAAAATCGGTTAGCGACAAATATGTCATCAAAACATTTTCAGCAAGAACAATTTTTTTCTCGTGATTTTCAACGGCGACAACTATTCTCTAAAAGGCCCCCGCTTTCAAGCTAGCAAATTGGGATACGTTTTTAACTAAATATTGTACATTTACTGATAAAATCTTAGCAGTACTGAAATGATGTAGGTCTGACGGGTCTGGGATCTTGGTCTATTATAGGTTAATTCAGCACTGCCGTCATGCATCCTTAAGAATCAATGATCGTTCTGGCACAAATACATCAAACAGATCTCATATGCTAGGAAACTATCTTTTGACACGCGACATTTGCGCCCTCTCGTGGGTTTTTTTTTTTAAATAGTGGTTCAGTCAAAACCTTAGTGTCATATGTTATACGTGCATTTTAATAAGGATTAATTGTTGAATAAAATAGGAAAAAAGCTTTCAATTCGGAAGTGCTGTGTTGTTGATTGTAAAGATACACCAACTAAAAATCCAGAATTACAATTTCAGCGTTTTTCTGGATTTTCTTATGAATTAGGGGGGGGGAAACTGCAGCAGTACGTCGTTAAGGGTAATTAAATTTTATTTTACGTCTGTAATCATTATTAAATAAAAATATCATAATTGTTATTTTGTTAACAAATTTTGAAATAAAAAATGTATATCATTAATGTAGTTTTTTTACTGACATTGTGCGTAAATATTTTTTTATGGTTAAGAATAAAACTGGTTTTCATGGGTTTGTAAGTTTTGAGTGAACCAGATTTTAAAAAATCAAAAATGAGATGGCGCAAAGGTCGCATGTCAAAGATACTTCCCTAGCGTATGCCACTCATATATAAATTTAATAGATTGCAAGTACACTAGCGCCTCCTGTCCCTTTTAGAAGCCATTTTGTATGTGGAAAACGCCGTAAAAAGCGCGCGTGATTCAAAAATATTAATTATTCTATAATATGATTTTATTGAGAAAAACAACAAAACTCACGCTAAACAGTGATATTTCGCTCCAAAACCTATTTTTATACTGAAACGTTTGAAAAATTACAAAATTGAGCATAAATATAATGTAAAAGCTTAGAACATTTTACATTGTCAATTTGACATCAAGCATCGTATATGCTTGTCAACCTTAATGCCAACTTGACAATGCAACATGTTCTAAGCTTTTACATTATATTTATGTTCAATTTTGTAATTTTTCAAACGTTTCAGTATAAAAATAGGTTTTGGAGCGAAATATCACTGTTTAGCGTGAGTTTTGTTGTTTTTTTCAATAAAATCATATTATAGTATAATTAATATTTTTGAATCTCGCGCGCTTTTTACGGCGTTTTCCACATACAAAATGGCTTCTAATTGGAACCATTCCGCACAATGCTAAAGGATAGGCATCCGCTATCTATTAATATATATATCTATGATACCACTACGTATTTGCAACAATAGAAACTGCTGTCGGAACTAGCGCAACTCTGGTAATAAATTTAAAAAAAATGACCGACTATATAGCGACAATAAAATGCATATATGTAGGTTAGACCACACACCTTATGATATGATTAAATGCGGCCGCAATCCGTTATTACTTATGTATAGAGCAGCAAAAAGTAGACAATACAGAGTAGCGAAACAATATGCAATATTTAGGGCAGGCGAGCGATTGCACACACTGCGCTCTCGCAAGTTCGGCAATCGCCTTACCGCGACGTGACGACGTCGGAGTTCGATCGATCGCCCTCGCCTCCGCTACTGTCGCCGAGCTCGCCGCTGCGCAGCTTGTATTTTGCTTGACGGATTGCAGTCAGTTTGCTGCGCGCGTCCTCCAGTTGGCGTTCGATTCGAAGCACCTCCGATCTGAGACAATTCAAATACAGTGTGAACTATTTGTAACGAAAAACTCTCTCCAGGCTGTGTGCGCGAAGTCTACTAGCGCCGCTAGTGGATAATAGAGAATTATTGAACTCAATTTTTTATGGAAATCGCGACATGTTTCTATGGTGATAAGTCAAAAAATTTAGTTGACCGCGACGTGCTAATTTTATTCAGACTGTAAACCATTATATAAATAGCATAACATAAAAGGTACGTGAGAATTATTTATTTATCAATTATGACGTACAATATATAAATAATTAGTTTGTATATGTTACGGCTAATACGAGAAACTAGTTTATTCGCGAATTAACCGGCGTCAAGGATAAATGCCGAATATGTCTTAGTTTCTCGCTTTTTCGCCTATTATCAAGTGCAAGCAGGTTAAAACGCGAATTATCCAAAAGCAACCGTATAAAACGTTTATTGTCATTAGTTTTGATTCCTAAGTAGGTATTCTTATTTTTATGATAAATCTATTTGTTTTTTATCAGTGTTGTTTTATTTTATTTGGAGAACATTTGTTATTTTGTATTATTTTTATAAAAATTACAGCTCACTACTTATACGCACGTCTATGAATTTGAGGTTAATTGCTTACTTAACATTATATCCGGCTAATTCGCGAAAGAGCCAAGAGCTATGGGATATAACCGATCATATTGTCTAATTCGCGTTTTAACCGAATAATTTGCGAAAATTGTTAAATCATATTTCTTTCTTTGGTAATAACCGGCTGTATTGGTTAATTCGGGTATTAGCCGGTTAATTCGCGAATAAACTAGTTTCTCGTATTAACCGTAACATATACACTGACAGCGTAGCGTCAAATTATGACTAAGTGTATATACTTATTAATTACAGGAATGTAATTCCGTTCCCAAAGTATGTTTAAAATCAACCGGCATTACGGGCAAATTTCGCCGCTACGAGTGGACGAGCGTATTTATTATAAAATCATTTACCTGGCATTAATTTCTTGTGCGATGCCTCCAACCATCCTTCTGTTGAGCACCAGACTTCGTTCCTCCTCCTGACTGATGGCCTGTTGTGCCGCTCTGACCAAGTTGTCGGTCGAACGGATCACAGCGTTACCGGCAGCTTGTAAACGCTTCATACTTTCCGAGCCGGGATCCGCTTTCACTTTGCACGCCACAAGGAGCTGTGCTGTGCTGCTCGCTACTTGTTTTGCAGACGATATCAACTTTTCTTCGGAAGACACTCCTGCAAAGAAAACAATTTCTCTGTGATTAGAAAATTCTCATTTGGAAAAATCTTACTACAGTAGATCCTCTGTAAGTCGAACTTCAAGTCGAGTTATAGAGTTTTCGAGTTATGAAAAATTTCGACTTCGGAGGATTTTGTAAGGAAATATTCGACTTGTAGAGGTTAGGATAACATACCAAAGATTCTAGTCTGTCTTTTGTTTTAATATTTTGTTTTTGTTTTTATAGTCAGTAGCCAACACTGTTTTTTTTCTCTCGATAAATTAACAATTTTCAATTCAATTCAACAAAATACGTACATACCACACAGGCATCGCTAAAAACGCCAAACAATAAGATGCTGTTTTTAAGGTTATACAATAATTTTGACAAGTTAACACTAACAACTATAGAGGGTAAGATAAGGAGAACCGTCTTATATGGGAGTAAAACTGAAAAAAATGTCCGTCTGTAAGCGTCAAATAACAGTTCAAAAAGTGACCACAATGGCGCTAGTGTAGAACAAGTGTTTAATGTGAATTTAGCAGTTATAAGCGAAGTGAAGTGTGCTGAAAGGAAATATTTAATATTTTTGGCGACTAGAGTAATTAATATATTCACAGTAAATAAAACTTCAATCACTTACGTAGTCAAACATTATTTGATAAATAAATAAAATTATCGACCAATTTTTCAGACAATATATTAACAAAAAATATAATTAATACATTAACGTTTCGATCCGGATTTGAATCTTCTTCAGAACGGATCTAAAAATATAAAAAAATAATTAATATTTAGTTTCTATTTATTTTTAATGTAATTCGTGAAAGATTTTTTTTTTTTATATTAAAAATAAATAGAAACTAAATATTAATTATTTTTTTATATTTTTAGATCCGTTCTGAAGAAGATCCAAATCCGGATCGAAACGTTAATATATTAATTATATTTTTTGTTAATATATTGTCTGAAAAATTAGTCGATAATTTTATTTATTGAAGAGTTCTAATCAGACGTTAATCAAAGTTTTGATTATTTGATAAATATAACCTATAGAATCATTAAACAGAAATTGACTCTTTTCCTACGGTAGCGCCATCTTAATTTCACTCTTTTTGACGGACACTTTTCATACACAGATACCCACGGTTCTCGTTCCTCTCTACCCTCCATACTAACAATGCTTGACGTAATTTTTTTAATAATACTACATGACGCGATGGCTCTTTTCATCACTCTATTGGCTAATAAAAATAACAAAACACAAATTCTCCGTCATACCTTGTACTAAGGCGTTGGCAGATTCGACAAGTGAATGCGTAGCGGCCGCCACAAGCCTGGCAGCTGATACGAGACCTTCGGACCACTGTCCGTCATCGGACGATGTCAGAGGGCGCCTCTGTACTTTGCCAGCATCGATTAATTCTCTCTGAGCAACGCTCGCAGCCTTCACCAGTGCAGATGTAGCCGCTGCAATGCTCTTTGCCGCTTCTAAGATCATTTCGTCGAAATTCAACGACTCGTCGGCGGCCTGCAAACAAAAAACAGTTGACCATGTTATATTGCCAATAACGCACGTAACTTTTCATAACAAATCACTGCTTGTTTATTTTCTAAAATACTCAAAGGTGATGGTCTCCAACATACGGTAGTCAAGTATCTTCAACGCGTGACCTTTGCGCCATCTCTTGTCTTTTTTTTTAAATTATTGTTCAGCCAGTAAACAACCAACTTTATTTTTAACTATAAATAAATATTTACACACAACGCCAGTAAAAAAATTAATGAGTGGCTTTCAAGAACTGCAATCAGATATTTTTAGAAAAAAAAATTGGTTGTCTGTAAAGTCGGTTTACGGACGATAGTTTTACGTGATAACGTATTTCGCTCGAATATCATATTTAACAATACATAACCTAAATTTTAGTAGCTGTCAAACTATATTTTTACCGACTAATAATTTGATCAACCAAAGCAAAATACATATTTTTAAGCAATTATAAAAGACATTTAAAAGAATGTATATATATTATATATTTGTTAACAAATCGTATAATTTATCTGGCCATCTGTCAAATGTAGCTTTCGCTGGAACAGTCGAAAAAAATGTTGAACGCACACTACTCTCTGACGTCACGCGAGAAGAGAGAGACTATCGCTTATATCGCGCTCTCGCTTGCGGAACGTTACTCTTTTTCGTGCGTGCAGCCGGTGTTTAATCAATTTATAAGACGTTATCACGTCAAAAAAAAAAGTATTTCGAAAGGTATAAAATTATGCACTAATTTTCTTGTATCAAATGTGTATGAAGAGATTGATATGAATGATTCTCGGCGTATTTTTGGTACAGTATTAAAAGAAACACCAGGTAAAAACGGCTAGAAAAATAATACTAATCACAGTAGAACCTCGATAAATTAAAGTTCAAGGGTAACGTTGAAAAATTGAAATTACCGAGTTTTTTACTTATCGAGAGTTGAAGTTAGAAAGGTTTTGGAAGTTCAATTTTTAACGTAACAAGGTTCAACTGTTTTAATAAATTGCTAATAAATTGTGTGTCTATTTATTTATTCAATTACATATTTATTAAATTTAAACGAAAAAGTCAGTAATTTTTTTCTGTTTCGTGCAGTTCTCTGAGCAGCAAAATCTTTTCTCCTTGAACCACATTTCTTAAGTTATGGAGGTCACCAAAAAATTATTTATTTATTAGTTATCGAGGGCCAACGCTCAAAATATTTGTTTAAGTTACCGAGGTTTTGTGCTTTAAGTAATGGAGGTTTTAGGCTTTGAGGGTAAGGGAATTAAAAAAATGTTTAAGTTACAGAGGTTTTTAACTTATCGGGATTCTACTGTATTATAATGTTGTAATTGAGGTAAGTTTAAAATCTTGGTTTAAAACTAACCTGAAAATTTAATGTTGGTCAGATATGACATCAGCACAAACATCACATATACACTACAGAAAAAAAGTAATTTTTATTTTTAAAATGCTTTTCTACTTACTTACATGTAAATTGAATTTTTAATTATTTTTAATAAGGTTTTATTAAGGCTTTGGCCGAACCAGAATTTTAAAAAATAAACACGAGATGGCGCAAAGGTCGCGTGTCATAGATACTTGACTAGCGTATAGTATTAGTGACAATTTATGTATAGAAACGGTCTCCTTTCACTTCGCAGACCTGCTCAAAATAAAACAATGAACAATTTACATATAAAAGATTCGGGCTGCAACAGTTTATCACTTAACGATAAGGTGTTAACGAAGCGTCGAAATCTTGACAGATCGTTGATAATGCATGTCACTGTAATAATATGTTTGATTCCTGGGTGATAATTAAATAAACAACCAAGAATATCAAACATATCTGACAGAGACACGCAGACTTCTTTCTTCTTTTTCTCTTCCACTGTTCTTGCTATGTTGAGTGTTCCAGTTTATCGTATTTTTTTTTTTTTATTTTAATGACAGAGCTATAGAGTCGAAGCTGTCAGACTACACGTAGTCAGAACCAAATGTGTAATATCAGAGCGTTTTTTAGTTGTTGAGTTTTGACAATCCATAATATCTATCTCAGATCATTATGAACACAACATAATGGAGAAACGTAATATAGATGGCAGCAGGTATATAACTACCTAAGCTATGATTGGTTTTTATAGGAAAACGCGCTTTCTCCCTTCTGATAGCATGCAACCACTTCTTTTTCAGTTCCAAATCCTTTGGAAATACAAAACCTTTATAATTTGCACATTGATAAACACAACACGTCGGCATTGACAATGATTTATTATTTTAAATAAACTTATTTTGTGCACAGCACTATGAATGGTCCACAAATCGAGGTGGTTATATAGCTGGCGCCTCTAGCGGTCAAATTTTGCAGTCCCATCCTCATTATAAGAACATACTGTTACAGTAATAAAAAAATCCCAAAACTTTTTTAGTAAAGTGAGATGGAGCAAGTGCGACCCAAAATATAATAAAAACTGTGATTTCTAAACGCTGAAACACCACGAATATTTAGTTGGAGGAGTTTCTTTTGTATAACACAATATATTTGCTTCAATTAAAGGAATTTCTAGTGCGGAAGACTATTTTTGGTACATAATTTCGCGAATTATTTCTGGGAAAAGTAAAGATTCCTTGCTAGATTTGGTTGCTAGGTTTCAAGTGTGCTGTGGCGCTGGGTTTCATGACGGCTTTTATGTGTTGGCTTCACACGATGCGTGTATAGAAGCTTGTTTTGTAGATGAGTTTGGTGCGCACGCAGATACACTTCAAATGTTAACAAAATTGAACGTTTATTGTCGACTTAACGAAAAGCTATTTTAGTAATTTTTGTTAATAGTTTACTTACTTGTATACTTGTTCTTCTTGGTCTTAAGCTGGCCAGTTTTTTGGCGGCCGCATCGATTGAAGCAGCGGCTCCCAATAGCTCATTTTCGGCTATAACAGTCGGATCATCGGGATCGACCCAGTCGCTGCCCTTCAACAGTTCCGCAATCGCAACTAATTCTGTGACGCTTTGTGCCATTTTGCGCGACGCAAGCGGCAACAAATGTTTTGCATCGTCGGTTCCCGTCGAATTCAATATGACTTGTAGGAGTTCTCGATATTGAATGGCTACGTCTTGTCCGGCTCGTAGAGTACGATCGCGTAGTTCGATTGTTTCAGCACAATTGTAGGCGCATCCCTGTTTGAACAATTAAAACTCGAATAAATGACAACTCTCACAAAAACTATTAACCAATCAAAAACCAAATTCTGTAAGCTTTTCCAATTTAAATAAAAACAGTAAGAGAGACATTTCACGGTATTATAACAAAAATAACTGCAATTAGTAAGTAGCTTCTATTGTTACGCCATCTCAAATGAATTAGTTCCTAAACTACAGTGGCGCCACAAGCTTTTCTATACGAGTCAGGCCAATCAACATTAAAAATTCCAGCCAATTGGGCGACGGGACCATTCCAACTTCCGAAATGTTGACATTTGATTATAATAAAAAAAATAAACTTATTGATGTCGCGTGAGGTGACGCGGGTAATGGCTAGTATTCAATATGATATTAACTATTCGTTGCCATGGTTACCTACATAGTATGTTCACGTCATGTAAAAATTAATCAAAGCATGCCTAACTAGTTTATTTCTGACAGATCCATAAAACAAAAGAGCGGATGATTTTTTTTATTTTCAAAATATTTCCGAAACTATAAAGTTTAGAAAAAAAATTTTTTAACAAAAACTTTCTTGAAAAAATAAATAGAATAATAAGCCGTTATGAAAAGTATACCATTATTATATAAAAAATACCGTTTTAGCATATATCTCTTCTGCGCATGCGCCGATTTTCCCCAAAAACAATAGGGCTCTTCATATTTGCATACCAAACATCCTCCCAAAATTTGGTTTCAATCCGCTCATCCGTTTGACCTGTATCGTGTTCACAGACTAACAGACGCACAAAGTTTTTCCAAAAATATGTTTTTTGGATTCGGGGGACCTCAAAACGGAAAGATATTATAAAATTTTTGAAAAGTGATATTTGACCTAAACTAGTACCATTCCCCACTTGTGAGTTGGAATGGTAAAAAACTATTTCTACCAATAAGCGACTACTGTTTTATTTATAGGGTATGTTCCAACCTGCAGTTCTAAAAACCATAACTAAACTATTTCTATCGGTTTTGTGCGCATGCGTTGTTTTTGTATTGTTTTGTGACTAAATTACTGTGCCTCAGCGAAGTCTCTCCTTCCGTTTTCTTATTTGACTATTCATTCTATTGTCATACCACAACAACAACAATAATAATATTGGTGAATTTTAGATAACCTCAAAAATAATTCAAGACTACGTGCTGAACATAACCTTGAAAAATAGTGATTGCGATAAAAGAAATTGTTATAAACTATTATGAAAAGCGATTGTATACTAAAATGAATCAAAATAAACTCAGCTGGAAAAAAAGGCGCCACCACCGTCTTACTGATATTTAGTTACATTTTTATCCAACTCAATTCAGATGGTAATACTTTAAGAATGGAATAGTTGAATAATAGTCCCGACGCTATGCTTTGTGATTTGGTCGTTCAGATGTTTTTAACTGTCAGAATATTGAGGTTATATTTACCTTACAAATCACAAGCATGTCACTGATTGCTTTTCTGCCGATATTTGCGGCAGCGATAATATCTTCTTGTCTGTTGCTGTTTCCTGCGGCCACCGCCTTAGCAGTCGCAACCGTGATCGCCTTTGTACAACGAACCAGCTCTTCTGGAGTGGCTGTGCTCTTATGATCATCCGGTGTTTGCAGCGCCTTCATAAAAAAAAGAAATATCTCGTAATCAAAGGTTACAACATGGGTATAGTTTTGCCACTCGAATCACTTGCTGGGACTCGCGCTACATATGTACAAAAGGGCTTTTCATATTTGCGTATCAAACATCCTCCCAAAATTTGGTTTTAATCCGTTTGACCTGTATCGTGTTCACAGACAAACAGACGCATAGATTTTTTCCAAAATGTGTTTTTTTGGATTCGGGGAACCTCAGAACAAAAAAATATTGCAAAATTTTGAAAAATTTATTTTGACCTAAATTAGTACTATTCCCCACTTATGGAATCGGAATGGTAAAAAAAAAATTCAAAAACTAAAACCCGACTGCTGAAAAGTATGAAACAGGGAAATATTCTCATCCGTGGTTATATGTCACCTACCCTAACAAAATATTACATTTTAACAGTAGTAAGCGATCATAAGCTCATTTGCTCACCCCTGGGACCAAAATTCAAAAATAAATGTAGCCTATGTTCCCCGAGCCATAATAACGAATAGATTGACACCTTATGTATCAAAATCGGATGAATAGTTTAGGCGCTACAGTGGAACATTCGTAAATACAAACATACATAGACAGCTAAACTCATAACCCTTCCTTTTGGATTCGCCGCAGTCGGGTAAAAATTGTTAATGCTATTTTCAAGTTAACTACTTACTCTCATTTCTTGGGAAATGGCTTCAATAGTCGACTCCAGTGCCCTCGTTCCCCGAGTATGTTCATCTTCGACGGCTTTTACGGTTTTGAGCAACGATGTTACATTCGTAACCATAACCTATAAGAATATAAAGAATTAACACTGGCCGTTTCTCGTAACAGAAAATATAACCATTTAAAAATAATTAACACATAAAACCATGCAAAAGATCCCCAACTATCTGCGAAAGAAAAGTATGTTAGTGCGATATTACAGAAAAGAAAAATACATTTTAAATATAATCAGGTTATTCCACAGTGCACACAAAATAAATGAATACGAGATACGTACCCTTACATAAATGTTTCAATATGTTTTTTTCTTTACGAAGGGACAAGTAAAAATTGATAGCTCTTATCTTTGGAACAACATTTATTTGATTATAAATAAAAATACGATATAAAAGGGCAAAACCTAAACAGCACACCTACAAACTTCATTTCACATTACTTAAAAACCTTTCTTAACCTCAAACTCCGACTATTGATTCAATTGTTTAAACTATCACGCCAAAATACCATGCGTTCGGTAAACAGTTTTTGATTAATAATTTTCTAGTTTTCATTATTCAGCCTACAATTAATGCAGACTAGAAACAAAAGAGATTGAGCTCGCTGGTGGCGCCGTATATTTCGACGTGAGAGACGCTCTATACAGACGCAATGCGATACTGCGCATGTTCGTTGATATCCACACACATCTAGCGTATGGAGGGTAATCTAGTGTTTGAACAGATGCGCAGTACCGCACTGCGCCGATAACTGACAAGCTCGTAGCGCCCAGGCAATGTAGATGGACACACGAGAAACGTAATACAGATGGCAGTAGGTATATAGCCACCTAAGTTATGATTGGTTTTTAAAGTAAAACGCGCTTTTTCCCTTCTGATAGCATGCAACCGTTTCTTTTTCAGATCCAAATCCTTTGGAAATACAAAACCTTTATAATTTAAACATTGGTAAACACAACACATCGGCATTTATTTTAAATATTTTGTACACAGTACTATGAATGGCCGACAAATCGAGGTGGTTATATAGCTAGCGCCTCTAGCGGTCAAGTTTGACAGTGCCCATCCTCATTTAGCGAGCTTTGTCTCATTGCTTCTTTTTGACTGTATTGTACATAGAACTTATGTCTCGACAATGCACACACCCTAGCGGAATACATTGATACTAACAAAAGATTACTTCTTTTGTACTACTGCCTACACAAAATAATGACTAGCTGAACGCACTGCAAAATCTTAATTGACATAAAATACCAATTTAAAAGAAAGGTGTAATTGAAATTACTTGTAGATATTAAAATAACACATTGAATACAAAAATGACAAATATCATTATAGAAATTAAAATAAAAAAACACATCAAGCGACAAGTAAAGAGATATCGCTGGGCAAACTCTCAAGGTTGACGTTTTCCCTGCTCGAGCTCAGCAGACGAATTAGCTCTTCTTCTTGATCGGAAACCCACCAATCAGTGTCCGACTCCACCTAATAGCCAATCAGAACACACCGTCAATATTGTGTTCATTCACATTTAAGTAAAAAAAAATTATTATTGTAACTAAATAATAAAAAAAAAGATCGTGCTGTGCTAAAAAAAAATGAACATCTAAAGCGCATAAGTCGTAGGTGGACCTTAATACGATATGTTCTGATTGGTTTATTAGCTGGTGTTTTTAATCGCAAACTCATGCTTACCAACTGCAATTGTGTGTCATATTTTGCAGCTTTAAGAAAACAATAGAAAAAAATCTAACCAAAATTTTAGTAAAAACGATTATCATCTGTTAAAGTCCACCCTTGTTCCAAAACTAATTAAACAAACAATAAAAAAAAAAAAAAAACAATGACACACACATGCAGGGTTAACAGTAAGTCCTCGATAAGTTATTTCCAATTGCAAAGAAGATCGCTTATTCTTCGACATAAACAAGCTTATATAAATCTAAGCATAAATAAACAAATGATAGCGAAATAACATATGACTGTGCTTTGAAAGTGTAAAGCTGCAAGATTGTACAGGTACATTGCTGTTAGTTGGGTTGCATCTAAATAAAAATGATAATATCTAAGACTCACAGAAACATACGACACAAAATATATTCGCGTAAATTTTTATTTGACAATGCTCAAACTGAGTGTTTTGCTTATATATGGCAAGCCGTTTCACTATTTAATAGTAAAAAATATTTTTCCAAAAAATATAAAAATATTTAACAATTTTAATTTCAGAAAAAAATTGAGTAAATTTTATTTATGTACTGACATAATAAAAATACAATATTATTATGTGCTGACATAAAATTAAATGCTTATGCATAGGAAGAGATACGAAAAACGACGAATTATAATTATGTGGCGACATAATTATAATTATTAATGATTCTTGTCTTGGAAAAATTAATTTTTTTTTATTATCTTGTGGCATAAAAATAATTGAAAATAATAATAATAATAATAAGTATTTTTTAACTAAAAACATCCTGACGAAACGACTGGACGGATTGGGCTGAAATTTGGTACACAGATAGTTATTATGACGTAGGCATCCGCTAAAAACGGATTTTTGAAAATTCAACTCCTAAAAGGGTGTAACGGGGGTTCAAAATTTGCATGGAGAAATCATATAAGATAGATGTATCAATTCGAAAATGCGCAGATTACTCCTGTCAACAAATAAATAAACACGTGTTTCATGCTTTTTCACAAACAACCCCTTCAGAGGGTGAAAAGAGGTAAATAGTCTAAAAATCAACATGGGTTTCATTATCAAGGCTTATCAGGACGTATATGTCGTCAATTTTGAAATTTATTAGGGTAGTCTACGTCGAAAATGGAGTAACTATGCCAAATAATGGGATTCATCTCAATCGCGTGCGAAGACTAATTTACATTTGAAATTCATAAAAAAATGCAGTATCTATAACTTGAAGCAGTTAATTTAACCCATTTAGAGCATTGTACAATATGTAACGATCATAATTAACTGTCTCTTATTTGTAATCAAATATATTTTTATTTTAATGATTTTACATATCAAGTTTTATATCCGTTTGCACTAATAGAGATGTCTTTTAACTAGAATAGCAATATATTAAATGAATTATTAAAATTTGAGATTATATTCACTTTCATGACAAACTATTTTGATTCACAATGTCGTGCCTCAGTTCGGCAGATTTAAATCGACACGTTCAAAAGTTTGTAAAGTGAAAAAAAAAATCTACGATTAAGGCTATGTTCCGATATGCACTGTGACCACCGTACAGTGTGACGTCAATTTAGTATACTGTGAACACGTTCCTTTATAGACAGTTATACTGGTTACTAAATAAAACGGAACGCAATCCCGTATACTGTCAGCCGCAATTTTTGAAATTTTGACGCAGCGTTCAAATGAGTGTAATAAAGTTTTCTAGTTCATTAAAAAAAACTGTTGTTGGAGTACTGTCAAATTAAAAATATCTTAATTAATATTAATTGTAAATTGAATTTATAATATAAAGTAAATAGTTTTTCATTAAAAAGAATATGTTTTAATGTCTAATAATGTTATTTTTTGCAATTCTTCCATTGTTTTAGTTATTCATTCAAACTAATTACAGAACTTTATAATTTTTGTGATTAAACTGTAGATTGTTTATAAGACGTTAGTCACTCAAGTGGTTTTGACAGATCACGTGATCAAAGTACTGCGAGTACCTTACCTCGAAAACGCCAGTGCTCACAGTAGAATATGCCGGCGATTTATGACGTCATATATTTTCCTAGGGTACTGCAGCAGTATACTGGCAGTCCATAACGGAACGAATTTTTCTAGTGATAGCACTGTGCAGTGCTCGCAGTGCATATCGGAACATACCCTTAATATAACTACTGAATGACGTTAGTGCAAGTGGCTATTACAGCATTAAGAGCTACCAACAACACAAATACACAAATTTCTACAAATACATATATCTACACTACAGTCCGTTCACAGCAACAAAGGCCGATTAGTAGACAATCCAACTAACTCCGAAGTACCTTCTAAGTCACCCGGAATAAATAAAAAAAAATTAGTAATCGTAATGTTAAAAAAAAAGCAAATTTCACAACACATTGAATAGCGTTACCTTGGCTGAATCTTTAAGCTGAGCCATTGCGGGATGTGTTATGTGTTTACCGCTGGCTGCTTTCGTCGCATGAACGAGCTCCCCGAGGGCCGATGCTACGTCTCGCACGGCGTTCATCAGCATCACCTGTGCGTCAGGGTTGTTGGGGCCCAGGCTCGCTGCCCCTACTTTCACAACTTCGGCCAATTGCACTATGAAACAAAACAAAACGCATATTGTACAAACAAAAACACAACATCAAGCTGGCCAAACACAAAACGCAATGTCTGTTAAGCTTTTATATTCCACAAAAAATTCTTGTAATCATCGTATGGTTATGTTGTCTGAGATACGTTTATGTTCATTTTTTCGTAATTTACAATTTGTAATATTGACCTATTTATTATGAAGCACTGGTTCTAATAGCAGCCGCGAACGGTAACAGAACCGTCTTGTAACTGCGCAAGACTGTCTTGCGCAGTATTCATTTTTGAACTAGTGCGCAAGACAGTCTTGCAGCATTTAGATGGACACTTTTTCAACTTATCTCCCATATAAGATAGTTCTCCTTACCTCTACCCTCCATAACAAAAACGTACAGTCTTGCCACTGCGCAAGACTGTCTTGCGCAGTATTGATTTTTGAGCTAGTGCGCAAGACTGTCTTGCGCAGTGACAAGACTGTACGTTTCTGTTATGGAGAGTAGAGGTAAGGAGGACTATCTTATATGGGAGATAAGTTGAAAAAGTGTCGATCTAAATGTTGCAAATAACGGTTCAAAAGTCGTCCTTAATGGCGCTAGCGCTGCATTCGAGTATAAAATGAATTTAGCAGTTGTTTACCCTCCATAGCAGTATAATCGAATTGAAGTGCGCTGAGTTGAGCTGTTTACGTAGTCCAAAATAATTTAATAAATATAATATAATATAATAATAATATATAATATTATTTGTTACTTATAATTGTAATATTTTGTTGTTTTATTATTGTTTTATTTTTTTTTTTATTCATTACTGTTTCTCAGAATTTGTATAATTGCATGTGTGTGTGTATTATTTTAAGGACAAGATGAAAACGGCTATGGCCACTCTTGATCCCATAATAAAGATTATTATTATTATTATTATTTACCGATAGTGGTGACGGCATTTTGGGCAGCAACTGCCAACTGTTCCTGTGAAGAAGCAGCGCCAGCAACGAGCGTTTTGGTATCTTCTACGAGAGCCTTAGCGGTCTTCAGTATAGCTTCGCGATGTTCAGCGAACGTGTCTCCGGCTCTTTCGGGTTGCAGCGTTCCGGCCGTTGCGAACATTATGGTCGTATCTAAATCGCCTATTATACCCGACACAGTGGACGCTGCATTGATGCAAGCTTGAGTGCCCCGGGAGCCTGCTTGCAAAGTTGCTAAGACTTGAGACACCTGTAATCACAAAACATAATAAAATATCTATACGAGAGTCGTTTTTTTAATGAATTATACGGACGTTAGCTCAATTAATTCAAATAAATAAAATCGCAACTTAAGGAGGTTGATCCGGTACAGTCCCAATCAAAAGTAAGTCGAATTCTAAATTGGAACTTTTCCATAATAAATTTTTACAAAAGGGTGTAAGTCGATGATACCAATAAATTATTGTCATAATAAATAATTTTTTTTAATATTATTATTTATTTCAGTATTTTACTTAATTTGTACAAAGTTAGGTTAGAAAAAATAAATTTATGTAAATATTTGTATTTTACATATTATTTGCAGTAAATAATTTAAAAAAGAAATTAGAAATAATAAAAATTAAAATTAAATCATTAAAAAGTTGAAAATTCAGTTAAAATTGTTAAGAATAAAATTCATAATTGAAAAGTGCTAAGGTTTAATAATTTTTTTTATTGAATAAAAGTCTCCTAATTAAATTGGAAAAAATATTAAAATATGCGTAAGACATCAATGCTTTACATAATTAGTTTTCGGAACTGCTGACATTATTTGGTTATTTGCAAGAAATTAAAATGTACCGTTTGCATGCTAGGTTGACATATTTTCCATAAGACTACATGTAAAAGTTTTTTTTAAATTTTGACTTTATAAATCTTCTAA
This sequence comes from Xanthostigma xanthostigma, assembly GCA_963575645.1. Taxonomy (NCBI): domain Eukaryota; kingdom Metazoa; phylum Arthropoda; class Insecta; order Raphidioptera; family Raphidiidae; genus Xanthostigma; species Xanthostigma xanthostigma. The sequence goes on along the minus strand of OY754472.1, from coordinate 6,111,673 downwards.
TGATTTTGGATTTTTTACAGAAAATTTTGTTACAAAAAAATCTATTAAAAAAACTTTATTTCAGATTTTTTTCATTATCTTCGTAAAACGGCTCAGCCTCCTTAAGTCTATAATTGAATAGTTTTAAAGATTCCTAGAGCGAATTTTTAGTTTTCATCACTTTTTTCTGTTTATATTTTTTTAGGTATCTATCTTCTATCTATACTAACATATAAAGCTGAAGAGTCTGTTTGTTTGTTTGGTTGAACGCGCTAATCTCAGGAACTACTGGTTCTAATTGACAAACATTTTTTTTGTTGGATAGCCCATTTATCGAGGAAGGCTATAGGCTATATAATATAATGCTACGACCAATACGAGCGGAGCATTAATGAAAAATGTTGCAAAATGTGTCCGTCCGACAAAAACTTTTGAACGGTAACTCCGATCATCATCAAATTTGGACACAACATTCATCTCGGCAAACTAAGATGAATGTGCGTACTCATGCCCCCCCCCCCCCCCCATAAACATTGCTCACTGACTAACGGAAAATTTGAGGTTGAAGTTTCCCCTAGTGCTCACCACAAACGTTCGCATCGAAAAATTTGTAACTCCGCCTCCTTGCACATAGCCCATAATCAACAATATTTCTATCTATCTATCTAAAGTGTACAATGTTTTAGAATCTTAGCTGAAAATAGAGGTACTGAGATGGGAGACCTACACTGTGAGTATTTAAAATAGTTGAAGACAGATTTTTTGTGCACTTACTTTTTCGTTCACCACTCTGGCCTCATCGGCAACTTCTCTGACTTCACCTACTCCGACGCTTTGCACTAAAGCGGTACACGCCTGTCCGAGTTCGAGGACGGCGCCACGCAAGCGCTGAGATACTTCCGCACTTGAACAGGCGGCCGCCGCTCCCGGAGCATCGCTGGAGAGAGCTACAAACTTGCGAGACAGTTCTGAGCACAGCTGGCCCATTGCGCTCGGATCTGTTGTCAACTTGGAACTCTGTGAAAGCAATAAAATAAAAATGAGAGCCGTCATAGCTCGCCTGGCAAATGTGAAACATAAATTTAAGGGAAATTCTGGTAACTAAACTATCTTGCGTAATTTAGTTGAAGATAAGTTCGTTCCAAGCAGCCGCGAACGGTAATAAAACTGTACACAGTTTTGTTACTGCGCAAGACTGTCTTGCGCAGTATCGATTTTTGAGGTAGTGCGCAATTTAGTCTTGCGCAGTGACAAGACTGTCTTGCGCAGTATCGATTTTTGAGGTAGTGCGCAATTTAGTCTTGCGCAGTATCGATTTTTGAGGTAGCGCGCAATTTAGTCTTGCGCAGTGACAAGACTGTGTACGGTTTTATTACCGTTCACGGCTGCTTGGAATGAACCTGATATTTTATCATTAAAATATCCCTTTTTGAATGCGAATGAACAATTTAAGATGCTTTCCGATTTAATGTCAAAACCGTTTGAAGATGTTAAATGAGATTTTGTTGTATTTATGGCCATATTCACCGAATACTATTAAAGATAGAAGTTACTAATCTTGGAACAAATTTATTCGTTACAATAAAATTTACTTTCAATTCACCAAGCACAATATCAGGTAGAAAAGTTAGTTATATACACTATACTCCTTGCTTTTGTTGTTGAATATTTTGACGTTCACCCAAAAATCGACCGATGGCGTTAGTGTAAAAAAAAGTTTCACAAAATAATGTTTAATCCTAATAAACAACATACATAGATTCACAAGAACAAACTGTAGATACAATACTCCACGTTTATAGGTTAGGTATTATGATCTATGTGGCCGCCATTATTATTTTATCAGACGAATAAATATTTATACCCTCGAAGTAGGACAGAATAGATTTATACCTTTAGTAAACACGATTATGTTTGGTGAATTGAATTATCGCTATTTACTCCGAGGAATAGCTACCTGAAGAACAAATGAACGGAATAAATAATAATATTTTATTTCCAAAAGATCTAGAAGATGCTTGGATTGTCATACAAAATAATCAGTTTTAGAAAAATTCGCTAATTTTATAAAAAGACTTTGAAATTAAAAACTTTTTAAGCGCTATTTTAAATTTAGAATTTGTTGGAATACTTTTTATATGAGATGGCAGATTGTTAAAAACTGCTATAGAAAAATTCATACGGCTTCTTTGAAAGCTTATAGTATTACATTTGAAGGGTACACAGGAAGAAGGCGGTTTGTCAAAAAATGTAAATTGTGCAGGAGAGCATTTTGAAGTGTTTAAGATCGTACCATTTACTTGCTGATGCATTTCTTTCAACGCTTATAACTTTTGGCCTAGCGTATTCTTGTCTAAAATGAATATACCAACAGAAAGGTACGACTTTTGGCTACAAGATGGCATAAAAAAATTAATTTCGAATTTTTACTGACAAATCGCCTTCTTCCCATGTACCCTTCATTTGGGATACTGATACTGATGTGTGTCCCCTACCATAATAACTACAGTGTAACCTCTCATAACGGACACCTCTAATGAGCGGACAGCTCTATTAGGCGGACACTATGTGATAGTCCGGAATGAAGTACAAGAGAATTCCATAATACATAATCTCTCTTGAGCGGACTCTCTCTTGGGCGGACGCGGACGCAATATTTAAGTACAAAACTTGTAAAATTCTCTCTTAAACGGACACAAAATTAAAAATGTTGCCACACGTTGCACTATTTGACATCAGTTCTGGGGACTTCCCCATTGTATGTGTGCGATTCCTTGCAAGCATTAGCGAACACGTTGTTTTTATGGTTAGTTCGTTGATTTGTCTTGTATGTATGTACATATTGTTTTTTTTTTAAATAGAGACAAACATGTCCGAAAAGCGTCGTGTTTAAGTCTTAAAGAGAAAATTGATATTTTGGAAATCTATAATAAAGAGAAACTTAATGTTAAGCTATACTTTTTATGTTTGATTTTTTGGTTTCATACGTATGTATTAATGTATATGAGAAAACAATAAAATTCTACCCTATCATGTAAATAAAAAATATGTATGTACATATGTAGTATGTACATTTATAATATGTGTTTTTTAATTTTTCCCATACGCGGACACCTCTCATAGGCGGACATATTTTAATAGTCCCGAAGGTGTCCGCTTAAGAGAGCTTTCACTGTACTTACGTTCGGTGAATATGGCCATTAGATGACTTAATTTGACACTGTACTTACGATTTCTTGTGCCAACCGAGCAATCTCTTTAGCATTCTGTACCATTCTTGTTTGATAATCGACGTATGCTTCAATTTCGCCGTCATTCGACATGCTGACAAAACTCAACCGATGATCAGTAAGGCGAGACATAGCTCGAGACAGAGTATCGACGACACTAGTGTAAATACCGCTCTGCGCGGACAGGGCTTCAAGAGTCGCGAGAAGTTCTCGTAGACCTTCGCGTGCCGACTGAGTGAACTCGTCGATGTCGAGATGAATGTTGATCGCTTTCGAATTGCCGCCTGATTCTTTGATGGCATACATTTGTTGAAGAACGGATTCCGTTACCGTCTTAGCTTGGTCGAGTAAATGGATTTGTTGCTTGGAGTTGAGTATGCTCGCTGATGCGCCGATCGATCCCGACACGAGAGGCTCAAAGTACTGGACCTGGAATAAAAATAAAACAATTGTAGAAAACAAAAGTGAAACAATAACAAAAAACAAAGATTTTAACTGTGTCAAAATGATTAATAGTTCAGGATCAGAGGTATATGCAAGTGATTTATTTGATTTTATTTTTCATCTTGAAAATATCTCTGCCTTTGAGTGTAGTGGCGCAGTTTCTCTTGTATTTATTTATAGTAGTTAATATATCAACTTAAAAAATATTTTTAACAAAAAAATTGAACCGACTTCAAAATATGCACTAAAAAGTAAAAAATAATAATTATTGTTATTTTTGGAGTCGGTGTCACATCGGAATTCGAAAGTAGCAATTTAAATCTTACATATCTCTAGTTCTCGGAATAGATATCATTTTGGCTGACACCGACTCCAAAAATAACAATAATTATTATTTTTTACTTTTTAGTGCATATTTTGAAGTCGGTTCAATTTTTTTGTTAAAAATATTTTATTTATCTCTTTTTAGTGTTAGATAAAGTATTGCAATGGGTAGGCCAAGTATGCGTGCCTTTGAAATTTGAGAGTTTCCCTCGATTTCTACGGATTCCACCATCAGATCCTGATTTGATTTCGATGGGACCACCTCGGAAGTGCACTCTTTCGAATAAAAAAAGAATTTTGAAAATCGGTCCATAATTGACGGAGAAATCGGTGAACATACATAAAAAAAAATATACAGTCGAACATAGAACCTCCTCCTTTTTTGAAGTCGATTAAAAATAATGTTTTCACGTGATAGTTCTACTTTTAAACGTTTTAAAATGACCGCAATTTTGCTAATTTTGGAAGTTGATAAAAACTAAGAAGAAACATAAACAAAACGCGAAATAACGTACCATTTGAGTAACAGAATGTCCAATGTTTTGACTTTCTTGTCTGCCGGCGATCCTGACCGATTCTAAGTTATCAAGTATTTCATTGGCGGCAGACATGGCCCTGTTGATGTTGCTTTGCTGTTGTTGTGGTCCACCTGCTCCGTGTATGGACTGACCACTCACAATTGCCAACGATGCAGAATCCAAGGAGCGCAGATGATCTGACAGAATTTCTATCACTTTCGCGCATTCGTTCTGGCCTGGAGATTTTTCTCTGTAAACAATTGCTTCGTGTTACAATTTTGATTTTTTTGAAAGTTAATTTTTGGTTTTGTGGACTGCGATTATAGACGGAGAGCTGGCTACGGAAAAAATGGATAGAAGATAGTACAAGTAAGTAGGAAAAAAATTGCCAGAAGGCTAGGCGGAAGATAAAGAGCCGCCAGAAGGCGCTAATTTTGCGAAAAATCAGTGCATTTCTGGCAATTTCTATACTTATTCTGTAATTCAAAACTAGATTATATTATATTATATATATTATATACATTATATAGTTATAAGGGCATACTGAAAATTCAAACATGATATAATAATTACATTCGACAAATATTCAAAATTATTAATGTCATTTTGATAGAAATAAAATTAATCGTCATATATTTTCATTAATAAAATTATAACAACGTAATTTTATTAATTTATTTAATTTTATTTCTATCAAAATGTCATTAATAATTTTGAATATTTGTCGAATGTAATTATTATATCATGTTTGAAATTTCAGTATGCCCTTATAACTATATAATGTATAATATATAATCTAGAGTTTTGAATTAAAGAATAAGTATAGAAATTGCCAGAAGTGCACTGATTTTTCGCAACATTAGCGCCTTCTGGCGGCTCTTTATCTTCCGCCTAGCCTTCTGGCAATTTTTTCCCTACTTACTTGTACCATCTCCTATTATTCTGCAAACTTTCAGCTCTGCACCGAGTCACCCATTTTCTCCGTAGCCAGCTCTTAGACCATTAGGTCGTTCAAGCATAAACAATCTGAAAACTTATTACCTTATGCTGGCTACGAGTTTCTTTATAGAATCGCTGACATCCTTCGAATGATTCGCAAGTGTTTGCCAAGTTGGCGGATCTCTGGGAGTCAAAGCCAAACTCTTTGCCGCTTTAACCATGGCGCACGATCCGTTGATAATCCTCCGTCCGCTGTCCACAATAGGCTCCTGGCTGTCTCGTGCCTTGGCCGAAATTCTCGCTGGCACCGTTACGAATTCCGACGAGCTCGCGAATACGCAAAGATTATCGACGGCTTCGAGCAACGGCCTAGTCGCCTGAGCGCATTTCTCTCGATTCGCGTCGGAGTAGTCTGCGTCCAAAGTTTTGATTTCTTTCACGAGACAAGCCGTTGAGTTAGCGACGTCTTTGGCCGATTGGACGAAATGACGTTTGGCAACTGGGTTCGTAGTCTTCGAGCTGGCAACGCGACACGCGTTACACAAAGCGCTCGTGTGTTTCGCTATGGTAGTGGCGGCCGCCAAAACCGTTTGTTGCGATGAGGTCGGGTTGGTAAGACTGTAGCAGCCTTCTTTTATCGCTTGAGAAGCACGAGCAAACTGACCTTGATCGACCAAACCGGGACGTCCCGCAATACTTGTTGGATCAGATATACCAACCTGAAAATAAAAAAAACAACACAATAAAATACTTGAAGCAAACGTGATAAAAAAAAAAGAAGATTTACTATTGTTTGTATCTTCTGAAACTTCTGCGAACGGTAATATTATCGTCGCAGTCATGCGCAGTAGCTAGAACGTGTTTCAACCGAGATTAGAACGATTCTAGGTTGTCTTTTAAGCCATATAACAATACAAAGTCGACGCATGCGCACAAAACTGATACAAAACAGTTTCGTTTTAGCTACTGACTGTAACGAGAATAATAAACCACTGAACCGATTTTAATGAAATTTTGTAAATGTGTCTTGCTTGATGCAAATTACGCTATAGGACAGTTTTCATTAAATATTTTGTACAAAATCAGTGTTTTCTCAAAAAAACTGTTTTAGTTAAGATGTAACGACATCTGACAGAATTTACTCAAAGCTATTAGTTCAGAAGTGAGCAAAAAAAAAAACTGTTTTAGAAATGTGTCTTGCTTGATGCAAATTACGCTATAGGACAGTTTTCATTAAATATTTTGTACAAAATCAGTGTTTTCTCAAAAAAACTGTTTTAGTTAAGATGTAACGACATCTGACAGAATTTACTCAAAGCTATTAGTTCAGAAGTGAGCAAAAAAAAAAACTGTTTTAGTACTAAGTAGTGACATCTGATAGAATTCGCTCAAAGCTATTAGTTCAGACGCCAGACCGCAAACGAAATACATTTAGCAGAATTATATCTATCGCATCCGGGTGAAATTGGGACAGACCGCTATATTTCAAAATAAAAACTTAACAAAAGTTTACAGAAGCACTCACAGATGTCTCTTAGAACTTAATCATTAAAATAAATTATTTTAGGTTGTCTGATGGTCAACAACTGTAAAGGCATTATTAAGGCAATCAAAAATGTCATCGCATCATGATGGGTTAATTTAGGTTAAAAAATTAGGCTGTTGCGGTTTTTTGCCTTACCAAGTATGCGGCCTGGGCTGCCGCTTCTATTAAGCCGCAGATTGAATTGCTGACTCCTTTAACAGCTTCTCCGAACTGTTCGTGCTCGGCGTTCTTGGCATGATTTGCGATTCCGGTCATTCCGTCGCCTAAAAGATTTGTCAAAATTAAAAAAAAAAGGAAAACATATATCATTAAACACATAATTCACACAACATAAGAGAGATATTTTTTGTGTAAATATCATAGAATAGGGTTATTGACAAAATTTCAAAAAGTATTTAAAATTAAAGAATAAAGGTATATGTACCCGTAAAAAATATTTTTTCTCATAAATATAACAGATTTGACTCATTATTAGTTGTTTTTTATTTTGACTTTAAATTCTGCGCCAAAACGTCAATTGACCTTGACAGCCATGTTTACTGATTGCCTACGTCACAGTAGGCAATCAGTAAACACTAAGCAAGCGGGTACAAACTACAACGTGACATATAGCATTATAACCAACAAAGTGTGGCATTTAATATGATTGACAGAGTACAATGAATACACCAGAGAACATACACTGAACAGAGATAACGAATACACACGGCAGTCAGTGGCACACAGCTACCGGCCATGTTGACTGATTAATGACGTCACGCGCTGTGATTGGTGTTTGAAATCACGTGACACATAGGTTAAAAATCGTGATTTTATTTATTTATTTTAATATATTTAACGCACTTATTTAATAAAAATAATAATTCTAAACGATATTTTAGACCATTATACCACAGTTTTATATTTAATTTTAATCACTGTCAATAACCCTATTACGGTGTGAACTGAAACAAACCTAAGCTTTTAGATTTCTCCATAACAGCATCGAGGCATTCGAAGTAAGTCAGATCGGTGATGGGTTCGGATGGATTATCCAACAAAGGTTTCATCGACTGAATGTTTCTAATTGCGTTATCGCATTCTTTCTGGCCCGGAGCGGCAGAAGTACAGACGTCGACTAAATAATTGATGCTATCGGTGACAGCTCTGGCGGCCGCTGTCAACTGATTGCGAGCATTCGGAGCGTTCGGATCGGCAGAAACCATTTTCGCAGTTTGTAATAGTTTCGAAGACGTCACAGATATGTTCTTCAAAGAAATGATCATCTGACTGCGTACTTCGGTGTCCTAAAAACACCAAACGTTTAATCTGACGGACCTGAATTTAAACCCTCGATTTTTGAGAATGAAATATAAGTTTCTTTCACGTAGATAGATAGATAGTTATTTTATTTGTGGAGCATAAAAAATGCTATAAATACGTCATATACACGAAGAACATAGAGTAAAAAATGATATTAAAAGTTATATTAAAATTTATATTAATCAATCCGCAATGTATGCTTATGAACTGGTACTATACTCAAACTTATTATAAAGACATAACTGAGAAAACGAATCCCTTACCTGTTTTTGAAAGTATTTAAATTTTGTATTTGTTTTAGATTTTCTGGTAACATATTGAAATATTGTCCCCCTTTACATAATGGACTGTTGCTGTACCTTGTACTGTTATATTTATTAATATGAACGTAATTGTTATTCCGTGTATTATAATTGTGAATATCATTATTGAAATTAACTTTGTGTAGATTTTGCTTGATGTATACCAGTTCATAGGCATAAATTGCGTAAAAAGTTAGTATTTTGTGATTTTTAAAATACCTTTGTTTGTCCCGCCATTTCCATTGCAACCCCAAGCAACTCTCCGAAGGCATTGTAATAGTTTTTGGAGCTATTTGCTAGCGTCACTGGATTTTTAACCGACGAAACGACATTATTTGCGTTGTCGTTCAAATGCGCAGCCGCCGAATTTAATTCGCCTTGCAATTGTCTAAAAGCAAAACATCAAAATAAAATCAGAACGAGATACTTTATGAGAACGTTGACTTATCGCTAATCGATAGCCGATTCTTATGGAATTAGGCTTTTGAAAAAAAAATAATTATCGATTTTTTTATTGTATTTTAAAACTTTATTATAAATAATATTGATAATCGATTCGAAAAACTTTCAAAAAACTTTTTTTAAATTAATTATAAGCAATTTAAAATTGATAAAATATTAAAAAAAATCACGTGACTGCAAACGCACTAAAATTGTTTTTGACAGTTGTGACGTCATAATGGTAAAATGTATATACGCAGTATACTATCAATGGCTTCTACATGTGTATTGACTAAAACATTATGACGTCACATTATGTTCGGGAAATGTCGGCGCGTTCTCGGAACTGGGTACAAAAATTTATTTTTAATTTGATATAACTTTTGAATTATAACGAAAATAAAAAAAAGAAAAATAGTTTTGTTATAAAACTTATATACGATCTTTCCATTTATGACAAAAAAAAATTTCATTCAAAAGCCCAATTATCGCGCGTTGAAAGAGAATTAAGCGTCTCAATCAAATTGAGTTATTCATTACATATCTACATCTCAATGATTATAGTATGACGATGACTCGGCTACTCACCCATAGGACTTATTTGTCGGAGGATATTCATCAACGGTAAGAACTTGAGACATCTCGTGTATGTTTATTATTGCGTTCTCGACATCGCGTTGACCAGGTAAGTGATCCAAGCACCGATTGGCCGAATTGCTGACGTCTTTGGCGATTATCGCTAGACTTGGATTCAACTTGCCGTCGGGCGTTTGCAGTGCTCTTTGCGACTCTTCGAACAAATACTGACACTGAGTGAGAACTTCTTGAGTCGACCGAATCACTCTACAAAATGAAATTTAAAATGAATTTCGTAAAATCAATTAACGGAAAATTTAACCGTCTATTAAAACAAGAAAATTGGTTGTCTGTAAAGTCGGTTTACGGACGATAGTTTTACGTGATAACGTATTCCGCTCGAATATCATATTGAATAATACATTAGAGATGTGCGTTTTAAAACGTAAATAGTTTCAATAACTATGTATTGGCGCAATAACCGAAATACAGTATTCGGTTCTACGATAACTATGTATTGGGCGATTAAATAGGTACCTATACATAGTAGAACGTTTAGTTACACTGTGTTGTTTTCTGAGAAGTTTAATATCTATTTTAAACAAACTAATTATTTTGATTTTGATACAATCATAACATAACAAATCACCATAACGATTTTTGCTTACGCAACAAAAGATAATATATTATATGCATAATAACTAACAATGTTGACTAGCTAATTGGTACAATGAACGTTATTGTTGGCCCATGGCATGTGTATTATTTGTGTTCGGCCCACTTGATTCTTGAATAAAATATGAAAATATTTTGATTTCTTTTTTAAATCTACAAAATGCACCTCTTGTACTTGTATTAAGTAGTTGACAAATACATTTTTTTTTGTATTTGCATTGTATTCGCAACAATGAGTGTTTCAAAAATATAACACCAATCAGTAACTATTTGTTACTATTTGTTATAAATGATATCGCTTGCACGCACAGGGTCAGGCGGAACGTCACACTTTTTCGTGCGTGCAGCTGGTGTTTCATCAATTTATAAGACGTTATCACGTCAAAAAATAATTGTTTTTTAACACGTTCACTGCCACGGTATTTTTCACAATTCCGGTCTAAGGCGCCAATTGGATTTAATTTAAGAGGAGTACAAGCAGCCATTTTGAAAATAACAAGCGCGAAAAATCGTCACAATTTTAGATTACCTAATACATATTATTTTTCCCTACTTGACAGGTTAATAAAAAAAAAAACAGAAAAAAACAAAACAATCACAGTAAATAAACAAAAGCCGAACCTATGGTGCACGTTGGGATCCTGAGCAGCGACGCCTCGGCTCGCAGCCGTGAGATTTTGCAGTGAAGTCACCATGTTAGATGCCGACCGACCTGCATATTCCCCGTTTCCCTGACCAGCCGCGCTCAGCAGTTGCGCTGTACCTTGAGACAGTGATTTTGAGGCGGACGTCAACTGTGCTGCGCTCGACTCCATCTAAAACAATAGAAGAAAAAAAAAAACAATAAATAAAGATACCAACAATAAGTTCTGTGAATTTGACTCTATTCAATAAATAGAGTAACTGTGATCCATTGAAGTTAATGATAGGTATTTGGAAAAAATTCCGTGGCATAAACGTATCGAAAAAATTCAGTATTGCTTCATTTTCGATCCTTATGCCACGGAATTTTTTCCAAATACCTATCAATAAGTTTAGTTAGACATTGGGCGTGTTTGGCCGAAGTAAGTACTTACTAAATTTAGTAAGTCACTCACTATACTTACAAAATTTTCGGCCGGAACACAAAATAAGTGCTAACGCAGTAAGCATGGCTTAATATAAGACGCCATTTTGCTTATTGTTGATGTAAACAAAACAAACAGGAACAGACCTCTCATTTATCAATTTGTAATTTATTTACATGAATTAAATTATATTGATAAATTTAGTACTGTCAATTATATTCAATCTATGAGGTTATGTACTGGATATAACGTAAACCGGTGTTTTGAGTTATGTCAAGCCTGTAAGTCTGTCCTGGTCGAAAAGCGCTATAGTCAGCTTGTAAGATTTTAATTTTTTTATGCTAACTGGCTTACTAGTTTAGTAAGTACTTACTTCGGCCAAACACGCCCATTAATTCAAAACTCACCGTTTCTCCGGGTAGAGGCCTCAACCGTTCGGTTCTGTCGGCTTCATCGAGTTCTTGTCTCATCTGCTCGATGGCCTGCAAGGCGGCTTCGAAATGTTTCGAGTTCCACTGTTCTTGTACGCTCATAACCTCGGAGGCTTGCTGTTTCTGCACTTCTTCGTGCGAAATTGTTCTCGTCGTGTACGTGGTTGTGCTGGTGTAGTACAGAGCTGCTTTCGCGCGGCCAAGACTGCTCTCTAGAGCGCTCGTTGACGAGGCCAACTGTTGAGCGGCCGAATTGGCAGCCAACGAAGAAGTATTCGACGGCGGTAGTGTTGTCGTTACCGAACGCGTGGATTGGACCTGAAAAATAATTTTTAAAAATGATTAACTCTCGTTTATTTAGAACTCCGAATCTATGGCTCGGTCCCCATCAGGCAATGCTCACTCAGTATACTTCTATTAGAATTTCTAATTTAACTCTTCCTCAGGTCGCGGCAAGGCGCATCGATCGATTTTTTTATTTTAATTTTAATTATAGGTAAATGATCCAGAGTTCACTGACTGTCATTTCAAAAATTCATTTTAGTTTTCCTGTCATTTTTTCATGCATAGATAACGATTTTGTGTTCAAGCGATCAATGTTAACAAAATTTATTATTTTTATAGTAATTTTTATAGTTAATAATAATATTTACTACTGAAAAGTGTTTTGGATTGTCTGTGGAAAAACCTAAAGTGAGATTCTACACTTTTTTTTCTGGTAATCACAAGGTAAGAAATCTGTTTTAATAATTTAATATTCCCTTCAGTAAATATTCAAACAACAATATTCTCATGTAATATTCCGAGTATTTTATTAAATATTATCTACAAAAATATGCATTTAATATTTTGAGATACATTTATTAAAAATTCTTATTGACTTGAAACCAATAAATTATTATAATTTTGTCCAATACGCAACCCATTTTTAGAACAATTTTAAAACAAGTTTTTCTCAGTTTTAGCTTTAATCTTTAACTGATTTTGTTGCAGGTTCACGTTATGAATATTAGAACATGCAACAGCTGTAGATGGAACTAATTCACAGGCCCTGGTTCGAATTTATGTTTACGAAATTTAAATCACTGGATATTTTTTTTCGAGTGTTTGATCTCAAATATTTCTTTTTTTATAAATGGACTTCCATAACTAATATTTTAAATACGATGAAATATTTACCATAAATAAAGTTAAAAATTTACAAATTAATATTATATTTATAATGAAACTGTAAATAAGAAATTAGTCTAAATAAATCATTTTGAAGAGAAGTAAGAATTTATATTATTCTAAACCTACAAATATTATATTTTCAGGTGTCTATTCAATTAAATTTTTTATAATGAATTAAAAATCCAATTGATAATTTTAATAATTATCAGTTTAGTACCTGGGAATAGGGGGCTTGTAATAGTCTAATAGAGGAGCCATGGAAACGCTAGTAGCATCAGTAACGCCATTAGCATCAGTGACCTGAGGAAGAACTAAAAACTAAATTTGACCTTGAACGTCAAGTGAACTATCTATAAAACTATCTAATCTATAGTCCCCATTATCATCATAGTCTGTCATTTCGCGTAAAGAAAAGTGAATTGAACAATTGAAACAAAATCATCAGGTGCACTTACCAATTGCCAGGCGGGTTGAAGGAATTGTTCCGATGCAGATACGAGTCCCATTTGAGTAGCGGCTTGTTGAGGCTGTTGTTTCAAGTGCGCCGCCTTCTCCACCAGTCGGGTGGTGTGTTCCTGGAGGACTTGACAATCTTCCTCGAGAGCCTTCCATTGAGGACTCCCTGCTCCTGGACTGCTCGGACCAGGCATGCACGATTTGGCCGCACAAATGCACTGAGACGCATCCGAAGCGGCTTGACGGGCACATTGCTGTAAAAAATTACGAAATATATATTTTATTTGAAATCTCTAACAAGACCTCACATATTTCTACATGAGAAAAGCGTTATAATATTTTAAATTGATCGGTTGAAACAATAATTTTTTTAAACTATGCGTGTATTTAACGTAGTTTTTGACGTGATAACGTCTTATAAATTGATGAAACACCGGCTGCACGCACGAAAAAGTGTCACGTTCCGCCTGAGCCTGAGCGTGCAAGCGAGAGCGCGGTATAAGCGATAGAGAGGCACGATCGGCCCAAGCGTCGGCTTGTACTCATTTCTCTCTCTTCTCGCGTGACGTCAGAGAGTTCGTCAATGTTTCTTTATGACGTTATCACGTAAAACTATCGTCCGTAAACCGACTTTACAGACAATCAATTTTTTGTACAATTTTCACTTTGAAATAACATTTTTCTACACATTTTGATCAAAATTTAACTTGAAAAGCAATTGGGAATGGTACTAATTTAGATCAAAAATCACTTTTCAAAATTTTACAATATCTTTTCGTTTTGAAGTTATCCGAATCCAAAAAACATATTTTTGGAAAAAACTCTGTGCGTCTGTTAGTCTGTGAACACGGTACAAGTCAAACGGATGAACGGATTGAAACCAAATTTTGGGAGGATGTTTGGTATGCAAATATGCAGAGCCCTATTGTTTTTGGGGAAAATCGGCGCATGCTATAACGTCGTTTTTTATATAATAATGGGATATTTTTCATAACGATTTATTATTCTATTTATTTTTCAAGAAAGTTTTGTTAAAATTTTTTTTTCTGAACTTTGTAGTTTCGGAAATATTTTGAAAATTAAAAAAATCAGCTGTTCTTTTGTTTTGAATATATGACGTGAACATTATTAGGTAACCATGACAATGAATAGCAAATTATATCATACTGAATACTAGGCATTAACCGCGCCCCCTCACGCAATATCAGAAATTTTATTCTCTTAATTATACTAAATCAAATGTCAATATTTTTGAAGTTGGAATGGTCCCGTCGCCCAATTGGCTGAAATTATTTTTCTATATAAATAAATCATTTGTTTTTGTCTGATGTAATATTCTACATGACACGGAGTTTTAGATAGATAGATAGATAGATAGATAGATAGATAGATAGATAGATATATATTTATTTTGCACTGTGACAAACGACATTAGACTGGTCCTGATTGTATAAAAACTGTAATCATATGATTACAATCTAAGGTCATAATAAATCAATATTTATAGTCAAATATTTTGTATCTAACTGTATTACGCAAAAAAAAACTGGTTTTAAAAATCAATTAAATATTGTGATTAAAAAAATTTTGATATTATTGAATAAGGGTGCCAGTTGCTTAAAGTTCTTAAAAAAACGAGTATTAATCATCAAAATGTAGCCACATAAATTTCGAAACTCACTTCAAGTCTTTCGACAAATCTAGTCTTCAGCGTAGGCGTCGAAGCGGCAACGTTCGTCACTTCTCTGAGCTGTTCGGCCGCTTTTCTAAGTTCGTGTTGTCGCGTCGCATCGCCCGGCGTGTTAGCGCACTGCCTCGCCGCTTCGACCAATCTGGCGGTCGCGTCGGCAAGACTTCTCGCTGCGGCCAACAAACGTCTCTGCAATTCGCCGTCCTCCTGCTGTTCGGCTTCGCCCTTAATGCTCTGAATCAGTTGCGCTGTCGCTTGACCCAATACGCGCGCCTGTTTCACCATTTCACCAGTGTCACCTGACGAAGCGAACAGTTTATCCGTCGCAATCAGAATTGTTTCCATGCTACTTTCCTGAATGGTTTCTTGAACTCTTTCGCGCGTTCCTGAAAATAACACAAAAAAAGTGTCAACAGTAGTTGGGAATGCTGGAAGATGATATAATCGGCCCCACGTTGGGCGCCAATTTTACAAGCTTTCCAGTAGTGAAACGAGGTGTTATGAGAGATTATTCAGCAAAAACAGAACGGACAATCCGCGTTTAAAAATAATATAAGACAGACTCAACAATAGTTGGGAATGTATCATCTCTGTGAAAGATGATATAATCGGCCCCACGTTGGGCGCCAATTTTACAAGCTTTCCAGTAGTGAAATGAGGTGTTATGAGAGATTATTCAGCAAAAACAGAACGGACAATCCGCGTTAAAAAATAATATAAGACAGGCTCAACAATAGTTGGGAATGCAACATCTCTGTGGAAGATGATATAATCGGCCCCACGTTGGGCGCCAATTTTACAAGCTTTCCAGTAGTGAAATGAGGTGTTATGAGAGATTATTCAGCAAAAACGGAACGGACAGTCCACGTTAAAAAATAATATGACAGACTCAACAATAGTTGGGAATGTAACATATCTGTGGAAGATGGTATAATCGGCCCCACGTTGGGCGCCAATTTTACAAGCTTTCCAGTAGTAAAATGAGGTGTTATGAGAGATTATTCAGCAAAAACAGAACGGACAATCCGCGTTAAAAAATAATATAAGACAGGCTCAACAATAGTTGGGAATGTAACATCTCTGTGAAAGATGATATAATCGGCCCCACGTTGGGCGCCAATTTTACAAGCTTTCCAGTAGTGAAATGTGGTGTTTTGAGAGATTATTCAGCAAAAACAGAACGGAAAATCCGCGTTAAAAAATAATATAAGACAGACGCACCTAACTGAATGTGATTCAAGAGATCGTTGAGTGTTCTTGTAACTTCTTGAGCAGCTGCACTTAACTCTGCGAGCAAAGCCTCGGACTGGCATGCCTCGTTACAAACGGCTACGAGTTGCTCCACGGGTCTGGCAACTTCGCGTACGGCGGCTAAAAGCTGAGCTTGACATGCCGGGCTTTGAACTGTGGACGCCACGACCTGAGAAAAATGAAATTCAATTTAAAAAATGTTATTAACTAATCAGAAACCAGAACACAAGAGATACACTTCAGAAGAATAAAAATTTAAAAAATAGGTTTGCTGACTGTACGACGCATGCGCAATACGATTTATGTGCAGTATGTTGGTTTGAACGACATTTTGAAAGCGCGGAATTGTATTATGTATTAGTTTTTAGACATTTTGGAAATAAAACTATACTAAAATACAGTAGAAGTTCTTTAAGCCGAAATCTCCAAAATTCTAAAATATGTTTTGTTCTCTTCCCTTAAAGCCTCAAAACCTCCATTACTTGAAATCTCAACCCTCTATATGTCAAAATAATCAGTGAATCCCTACAAGTCAGTACGGTATTTTCCCTCCATAACTCGAATAAGTAAATTTGACCTCTTCATCTCGAACATAGCAACTCAAAATTAGTTACAGTAGATCTTAACCTCTACAAAACGAATATTTCCTTACAAAATCCGCTTAAGTCAAAATCCTTCATAAGTCGAAAAGTTCAACTTACAGATGTTCTACTGTATAAATTACAGCTGTCAAGGTCAGAGCTAAATGTACACGAATACTTCAAATCTATATGACAAAGAATTAATTCAGTTAAAAATAATGATGAAAATGTTCACCTTAGCGCACGCAACAAGCTGCGATGTGGCAAGAGCACACTGTGTGGCAGCACTGATGACTTTATTCAATGTCTGTTGATCTTCACAAGTGGCTGCGATGTTTTTAGCTTTTAGAACGAGAGCCGCTGTCGTATTGGCAACGGCCTTCGCCAACGACAACAGCATATCCTGCATTTCTTTGTTCTCTTCGGATTCTTCACCGATCGTAGACAGAACTTGATGAGATGCTTCGCCGACGCGAGACGCCGCGTTAAGAAGATTCTGTCTCGGTTCTTTCGTTTCGGGTTCGGCAGCTTTCAATAAATCGGTGAACGCGTGGCACAGTTTTCGAGTCGCAGCGAGTAGATTTTCACGATTGTTATTGTCGTCCATCAAAGCCGCAATCATCTTTACATCTTTGGTCATCTCCGGCAAGTTGCTCTGAATGGTGGTGATGGCAGCACCTACAGCGCTGTGATCCACTTCTTCTTGTGGACCTAGTAAAATAAAGCACCGATATACGATGTTAATTCTAAACTGGCACTAGTGATGGACAAAACGGTTATTTTATAGGAACCATAACTACTGTTCAAATATATTAATAGGTTACAAAATAACAGTCTGTTACTTTGTTTTGAATTAAATACACACCTGAAGTGAGCGTCACCACCTGCGCGGTGGCGGCGTTCATGGCGGCAATATGCGCAGTCACACTGTGTCTGCGCGTGTCCAGCGTAACTTCTCGCCATTGTCTGCTTGCAGCATCGTGTCCGAGTTCGGGCGCTTCCGTAGCGATAGATAAACTACGGGTCGTTTCTTCGATCGTCTCACGCGTTGCATGTAATGTCGATAACAGGGCGCGTTGTGGCTCTGACAGTACTGAGGTTATTTTTGTTTGTTGCACCTTCGATGTATTAAAAAGAAATCAATTTAGAAATTATTCGACATCTTGTTTTGGTAACACAAGTACTAAGGCTGAGGTTAAATGGTTTTCCGATAAACCACATAGATTTTCGTAAAGTGGTGAACGCAGCTGTGCAATAAGATAAGATACTTACGATATACGAAAATATATTATTATTACTTTGTTACACATCAAGATAAAAATGTCATATTTGGATTCAGCCGACTCGAAAACATATTTCTAGAGCTTAGGACTTTTTAGGATTGTGAATTCAATGGTTATCCCTATATCTAAAATCACGCTAAGCATATAGCCCAAGATCCCAGAGCCGCCAGACACAACCTATTTTTAAATAAATGAAACCTTACGTTTTGAGTAGTGTTTTATGTACTTAGAACGCTTGGCGTACCTCCATCATTGAGTCTGTGACAAATGTACAGGTACCAGGTGAGAAAGGTGAGTAAAAATAAGAGTCACTTAATTTAAATTTAAATGACTGATATTTATATACAGTATGTAAACACGTAAGGTGCACATAGGGAAATTAGCATTAGGAAAAAATACTTGGATCAGAGTTAGCCATGACTGCATTAATTGTTATTTCTACTGAATTATCGTGGTAATCTTGAGGATTTCTATTTTATTTTGATTTATTTTTATTTTACTTGGCTTTTTTAATAATAAAAAGCTTTTATAAATCATTATTTTAATTTTTTTGTACAAAAATAAAACAAAAAAACAAGTCCATCTGTTTGGAAACATTTCATTCAAAAATTGTCTGACTGGTATGACGTATGCGCGTTGGTAAATTAGTGACCCAATGTCTTTAGGTTCAACACAGATAGGCGGAGATATTTGATCTCGCACCATATTTAAGTATTTTTGGGAATTTAATGTCCCATTAATAAAAAAAGTTATGTTGTAATCATTTGAATATTTTCTTCGGTAGTATACACATTCATTTTGCAAAAGAATATTATCTGTCAAATTGAAAAACAAGATTTCAAGGCTCACTCTGATCCAGTCATTTTTTGCCAATGTTAATTTCCCTATGTGCACCTTACGTGTTTACATACTGTATGTTTTGTAAAATATCACTATAAATTAGTATCGAGTCACTTTCCGCTGACCACAAGTTCTGACAGACGCTTTAAAGCTCAGAGAAAAATTAATGAACTTCACTTATTTTTTAAATGCTTGATTTTTATATATGTTATTCAGACAACTATTACAAAATTATATTTCAACAGCCAGACAAATTGTAATGACCAAACATCCCCCCAGACGTAAAAAATAGTCATAAAGCTCTCGCGCTCATATTAATAGCTGACTATTTTTTACGTCTGGGGGGATGTTTGGTTAAGCCGCTTCCTCTACATCAGACTTTGTTGTACAATGCACTACCTCAAACCGCAAGGCACATAAAATCCATATAAAAATACTACATACCTAAACATTTTTTTTCTTTCTTATTACTTGATTTTTAATAAAACTAATCACGAAAAGACACGCCTTACTTAATATCTTGCGATTTAAATATCTTAATGCAGATATGGCGATCGTGCTGATGTGAGTGATTTAAGATAACGTCGTTGGTTCTGTATAATACCTCTTATGTGCAAAAAGTAAAATTTGCAGGAAAGGCCAAAAAGTGGTTATTTCAGCAATGGATGGTAAGAACTAGCAATTTCAGAGGTATATTACTAATTCATACTTATCTTTACTATACGTGTTTAATTAAGACGAAGTATTTTCTTAAAAAATATTTAACGTTAATTTCGGATTTATTGGCACATGGGATGAATTATTTGATACAACTTTTCACATAAGAGTTACTTCCCCTTGTTGGTTACTGTAAAATTAATTTGGAGGTATTACTAGTGTATAGAGCTCCGTTTCCTGAATCTTTTCATTTAAAAAACGTAAAATCTGCCAATTATGCACGTAAGAGCTATTACAGAACCAACGACGATAAACTGTATTTTTATAAGTTTTATAAACGCAAATATACCTTATTCTTATGAAATATGTGTTGCATATCGCATGTATCATATCTTACACATCTTACCGCTTCCCCGGTAAAAACCATCCAAAAACAAATCGGAAAAACCTAATCTAACATCAGCCTTACATTTAGATTAGGTACTTAATTAACAAAAAAAAAAATCGATAACAAAACAAAAATTAATTTAAAAAAACGATGAATGTTGTTAAACAATTAGTTAAAATAATTCTTGTTCCTAATTTAGGAACAGTATTTTAGGTTAAAGAATAACTTTTCTACTAAAGTATCACAAAAATCTCAAGGTTAAATCTCAAGGTTATGGGGCAAAACGATGATGCTTCGTTACTCAAATATTTCTATTTATTTTTTACTAATTTTTATCGTACTGAATCCTTGTTTTGCATTGTTCTGAGGAAGATTCTCTAAAAGACTGAAACGTCGTGATTTAATAGCAAAGTATTACTTATATTGACTGATCTTTTCCTAAAAAATGCAAATCACTAGTAAAATTTAATGTTGTCTCATGATTTAGTTATTTAACCTTTAAGATCTGCCGTCATTTCCTCGACAAATCAACCCAATGTCATTGTTACAATAATTATATCTTGCGCCGTAAACATTACACGGAAAAATACAAACTACAATAAAGGTTATAAATGATTTTCAATACATTAAACATTTCAAATGTCGATTAGCGTTATCTTTGTTTGTTATTGATAAACTAATCAAAATAAAAATGTTCTAAAAACTGCGTAGAAAGGGAAATATGTACCTACTCTAAATCCATTGCTGTAAGCGGCTGTAGCATTTAAAGGCAAGCATGAAATACAAAACGAAGGTATAAATACAATGAAATCATAACAATACTAGAAATTTAGATACTGTTCCGGTTATAGCCTTCCTTATTTTACGTTCTGTTTTAGGTCCCAATCGATATAATCGCTTATAACGTTCGAAAATAGTATATTGTGCAACTAGTGCGACAATGCCGCACGAGTTAATTAAATTATTAAAAAGTTGAAAATTCAGTTAAAATTGTCAAGAATAAAAGTCCATAATCGAAAATTTTAACCTCAAATCTGCTTCAAATGAAAGTTTGTTTCGTTGACATTAACACCGTTATTATTTTGTTTTTTTCTCTGAATTTGCGTGCGGCAAACAATAATTTCAGTGCGACAAATAAAGTTCCCGCACGCAAATGAAAATAGCTACTTTTCAACCGTAACAGCATGCGTAAAGATACCACTTTTCCCGCATGAGTAATAAAAAAGTTTTTTCCTACGTTCTTGGTTACTGTACGCAATCGTCTGTTATGTTGCCAATTTCGCATTGGTTTTTTATATTTTGAGTAACAATTGATTTTTAAAAGTAAAATAATCATTTGCTTAAAATTGAAACGTTGAAATATCAAAAGTGCCATTTTCTGATAGAATGAATTTAGATCATAGAAAGGTGCCAAATGCCATGGAGAATAATGTGTCAAAGTTATTTCTGTTTCTTGTTTTTGGCGCTTGGCGCCTTTGATATTTTAACGTTTCAATTATTAAAATAGAAAATCAAGCAATGATTACAACGAAAAAAACAATCATTGAATATTCATTAATTTCTTTAGCCTTCTGCGCCCACTGATATTTCAGAAACCCGCCGCCTATGCGCTATTTTAAGTTTTTAACATAGCGCGTTTTTTGTGCAGACCTTTGACTATCTAACTATGGACTAGCACAGTTAACTCCACACTTACTGTAGAGACCTCTAGCGACGCGATGGTCTAATATAATAGCGTTGCTATGGAAACGCCATGTAAACAGCGGTTAGTAATTATAGACAGTTTTTTTTTTTTTTAATATGTAAGATTATAATATTATGTCAAATTTTGAAACGTAAAGTCATTTTTGATATATGAAATTTTTAAAATCACTAAAGTTCAACCTACAACCCACATAAATTTCAAAATAAATCTAATTTAAAAAAAAAACTCAATAGCAACAAAACAGTAATTAAAATAGCCAGATTTGGTATCCCACACTAAAAAAAAACGGACTGCACAACTTTAAAACTCCCGCTTCATTGGAACGTTCAGTGACATTCAACATACCAAAAAAGTTAAAAGATGTTGGTCACGATCGTTTTACATTACTACTATGGGAAAATGAGGTGTAACTAGCTGTCCATTTCTAAATAGTCAAAGATACAGAGCGTCAAAAAACGTTATAACGAGATTTTACTATACAAAGAAGTTGAATCAAAACCCATAATTCGATAGAATCATTGTGCGCAATGTTAGTTCTGCGTTTAACACAAATCTACAGGAAACAATGCGTTAATAAACAAACGAGTGTAATAAACAACTGGGATATATTCCTTACCATTGGAGGATTATGGGCAATATTGATCTGGCCACTGATCGTTGTATACTGGGCACTGCCCATATGGCCTGTTCCATACGGTCTTGCACCTATAGTGAGAATAAATAAAACAAAAAACGTAAACAAAACAATTGCCTAAAAAATAAACAAATAACAAAGAAACATCAATGAAAAAAAAAAGAATACAAACATAAAAAAAAATTACAAAATAAAATAAATTATGAAATGAAATTTGAAAAAAAAAAAACAAAAAACAAATCAGAATAAGATTAAAAATATTTTTGTTGGGATGCTTACCGTCATTACCGACTCTTATGACGGCTGGTTTGGCGAGTGACTCCGTATTAACTTTTCCAATTTTGCTCGATTCGTGTTGTAAAATTGTAGCTCTGAAATTGAAAAACATTCATGATCTATTTTTCTCTATATAGCGAACTTAAACGTACAATTAAAATACAGTAGAGACGCGTTAATCCGAAACCTTCATAATCCAGATTCTTTGGTAATTCGGACAGTCGTTTGATAGTATTATGTACATTGTAGTCCGGATTTTTCCAGTTTCAGTAATCCGGATCATGATACTTAGTTATTAAGTAGCTGTACCGGCACTATTTGCGTCAACACTATTGGCCGGCGGTGTGTTACAAACAGTTACATACATATATTTTGTTGTCAGAGAAGTGAAAGAAGTTAGGTGGTTTTAGTATGTATGTAGTCGTTGTCAAACTCAGATAGAATTACATAGAGAACGCACTATGGCGCCGCGTAAACGATCACACGTTACTTTATCACTGCAAGTAAAAAACGAAATTCTTGACAAATTAAAAGTTTTATTTTTTACGTATGAATAAATCCTTTGAGCACGCATTTTAGTTTGTTTTCTTGATAATTAAAATTACATCCAGTAATCCGGACATTTTGATAATCCAGATCAGCTGTGTTTTAATTAGTCCGGATTATCGCGTCTCTACTGTACTGGCATAGTAAAAAATGACAAAGTTAACAGATTATAATTATGATACGTAATTTTTTTTTACTCAATTTAGTCTAAATTAAATCCACTTATTCATAAAATTATAGTTTTCTTTTCAACGAAAACTCTTTATAACGCAATAAAATATCATATTTTGCTATATAGAGTTTACACAGTATATTTACTACGTAAAATGTTATTTTTTACCGGGGTATGAATTATCAAGGTTCTACTGTAAATCACGCCTTATAGGAAAGATTTAAAAATTTAACACTTACTTCAGAGGAGAGACACTGTCTTCAACCATCGTAGATCCTTCATCGCCTTCGATGCCAAAATGATCTTTTGCTTTTTTCTGTAACAAAAATCAATTGAACTTGTATCAAAAACAATAAAACATTCGTCTGAAGTACAAATGTTTAAATCGACAGCTTTGTACTGCGCAATGGGCTTCGAATCACTGTTGTAATATCATTAAGATACCAATACATTTCAACATTGAAGTACACTAGTGTAATATAGTAGAACTCATGTATTTTCAACCTCTCAAAACTAATTGATTCGTGTATTTTCAACTTCTCCTTCATCCCCACTTAGTAGCAGTCATAGACCAATCACGAAAATAGAGATGGGCAGGTCCGAGATTTTTGATATTCATCCAGCTCTCCGGACCTGCATCCTTGTTACATGTCCGCCGGACCTTTATAGGTCCGTCCAGCTCACCTACCGAGCTGTAACCTGTACAATGTACCACCTGCGCACAAAAAATTCACAATTGCACTGTATACTATAGGGACTATGGGAAATTTTACCCAATCGTCGCCATGTTTTTAAAGCTCCGCCCATTTAAAGGAACCCAATAGGAGACATTTTGCGTGAGAAGTAGAAATACGTGCGTGAAATCGGTTGAAAATACATAAGTTCGACTGTAATTGAAAACATAAAAAAATATATATATAATCGAACCTTCTTCAATATAATGTCAATATATCCAGCGATAAGCTGCAGAATCTGTTCGGCTTCAGTAGTTTGCACGGAATAATATTGATCGGAATAGTCACCAAAATCAAGAGTGAAAGTATTCGGAGAAGCACCCCATCTTCTGACCGTTGTCAGCGGCCATGTTTTTAATATTTCCTTAGTTTTTTCGTCTAAACGAAGGACGGAATCTTTCGTTACACCTAATAAACGAGGCACCAATTTATTTTTACCTTTCATTTTTTCCTAAAAATAAATTAAAAAAAAATGTTTAGAAATTAAAACAAAAAAATTATAAGATCGAAAAACTTATACAGTATGTAAACACGTAAGATGTACATAGGGAAATTAGCATTGGGAAAAAATACTTGGATTAGAGTTAGCCATGACTGCATTAATTGTTATTTCTATTGAATTATCGTGGTAATCTTGAGGATTTCTATTTTATTTTGATTTATTTTTATTTTACTTGGCTTTTTTAATAATAAAAAGCTCTTATAAATCATTATTTTAATTATTTGTACAAAAATAAAACAAAAAAAAAACAACTCGATCTGTTTGGAAACATTTCATTCAAAAATTGTCTGACTGGTATGACGTATGCGCGTTGATTAATCAGTGACCCAATGTCTTTAGGTTCAACACGAATAGGCGGAGATATTTTATCTCGCACAATATTTAAGTATTTTTGGGAATTTAATGTCCCATTAATAAAAAAAGTCCGATTATGTTGTAATCATTTGAATATTTTCTTCGGTAGTATACACATTCATTTTGCAAAAGAATATTATCTGTCAAATTGAAAAACAAGATTTCAAGGCTCACTCTGATCCAGTCATTTTTTTCCAATGTTAATTTCCCAATGTGCACCTTACGTGTTTACATACTGTATAGTAATATAGTAAAAAGAAAATAATACCTTAACTAAAAAGAACGTTACACCGTATGTTGGAAGAGATCTCGCAGTTTTCGTATAAAGCACTTTTGCATCGAGTTCGGATAATCCTGCATGTTTTTTGTGTTCAGCAAATACCTTCTTTTCAATACCCTTTATTTTTACGTATGACTGTGGTAAGAATTCTTTCAAACTGCAAATATATAAAATAAAAGTAAAAAACTTTTTCAGGCAAAAAAGAAACAAAAAACTTGGTTAATTTTAAGGAATTTTTATAAACTGAAAATTACGGTTGCTAATAATTAAGAAATTTATATTTTTTAGATTGACTGCAATATAAACATATTCTAAGTTAAAAACTAAAAAAAATTGGGATCCGTTTTTAACTTAATATTACAAAACCTTAGCAGTACTGAAATGACGTAGGTCTGGCGGGTCTGGGATCTTGGTATATAAGAGATTAACTAAAGTTGGATATTGTGATTTTGAGCTCTTGATTATTTCCAGTCCCGGATCTACGATTTTTTCGAACCGGGGCAGAAACTTGATAATAGCGCCCCCTCTCTACAGCGTTAAGATAAATTACTTAAAAAACTCACAAATATATTACAATGGTTGGCATTTTTCGCGAACGAGACAATAAGAAGCCTTTAAGAGTATTCGTCCCTGCAAATACCCCCTGCACTCTTCATCTCAAATCTTTTCCCCTCGCCTAAAAACGGTTCGCGCTCTCCCGACGCTATTTTTAAAGCTAGAGGGTTCTGGTAAACGCCAAATGAAAGACAAAGAATCGGACTACAGATCCTTCAGGCGAATTTAAAAAAAAAATTCCTGAAAAAACTTACAACCTTTTGAAAAAAATAATAAGTTACGTAATATTTCACACGTAGACGAAACTTTTTAAAAAAAAATTCGCCTGAAGGATCTGTAGTCTAATTCTTTGTCTTTCATTTCGCGTTTACCAGAACCCTCTAGTTTTAAAAACAGCGTCGGGAGAGCGCGAACTGTTTTTAGGCGAGGGGAAAAGATTTGAGATGAAGGGTGCAGGGGGTGTTTGCAGGGACGAATACTCTTAATAAATTTGCACTCTTTATTATCTATTATCATATTATATTATGATTTTGGAGCCCCCTGACACTTCCACCCGGGGTTGATATTTCGCTGCCAAACCAGAATCTATCCGGGCGAAGCTGGGGAAGGAAGCTAGTTTTAAATAAAACTGTCAACTTACAAATATAAAAATACTTACTCTAAAAATCCAGTTCTATGTTTATCCATGTTGTGATCGCCGAACTGCACCTGACACTGAATCCCAGCGAACTGACAAGCCTGATCCTGCGTTACGGGATGCGTTCCTCTGACGATTGCATCGCAAGCCTGAACGTACAGCAAGTTGAGCTGAACCGGATCTCTGGCGTCGATGTTTCCATCCGAAAAGAAGAACTTCCGCCGCAGCAAAACCGTTTCCGTTTCGTCTATGCCTTGTTCACGGAGAGTTTTCCCAGGCTCGATCCAGTTTACTGTTCGAAAATTATAATTAAGAATAAGTCGGTATTTCATATTTCAATCATCTACTAAATTTCATCCTGTCAACTAACGACATTCTAGTAACTAAATAACGCCCTGTCATCTACTAAATTTGTCCCTGCCAACCAGTGGCGTAGCGTGGACTAATCTGGACGTGGGCGAAGTCGCTTCAGCGAGGCCCTTTTCTTTCAGTAGGTACCTACTCCCAAGATCAATGTAGTGTATGTAGGTTATATTTAGTAGGGTCTTTTAGGATACTAATCGTACTATTTATTGCATGGTTTTACTCCCAACAAACGCGCCATTAGATGTTTCACACCAATAAAAAAAAAAACACACACACACTTACCATAGATAATAATAATAATAATTCTTTATTTTTAAATTCCAAAGAACATAATAGCGTCAGTGTAAGATAAAATTACTAAGAGATAAAATCATTTAAATTATAAAAACAATTTTGAATTAAATAATGCCTCAAGGACACTTTAAATTCCCTAGAGGATATATATATATATTTAATAGATTGCGGATACACTAGCGCCTCCTGTACCTTTTAGAAGCCATTTTGTACGTGGAAAACGCCGTAAAAGCGCGCGAGATTCAAAAATATTAATTATTTTATAATATGATTTTATTGAAAAAAACAACAAAACTCACAGTAAACAGTGATATTTCGCTCCAAAACCTATTTTTATACTGAAACGTTTCAAAAATTACAAAATTGAGCATAAATATAATGTAAAAGCTTAGAACATTTTACATTGTCAATTTGGCATCAAGGTTGACAAGCATTGATGCCACTCTGACAATGTAAAATGTTCTAAGCTTTTATATTATATTTATGCTCAGTTTTGTAAATTTTGAAACGTTTCAATATAAAAATAGGTTTTGGAGCGAAATATCACTGTTTACTGCGAGTTTTATTGTTTTTCCATCAACATCATATATAATATTTAATCTTTTTGAATCCCGCGCGCTTTTTACGGTGTTTTCCACGTACAAAATGGCTTCCGTATGGCTTCTAATTGGAACCATTCCGCACAATGCTCAAGGATAGGCATCCGCTATCTATTAATATATATATCTATGACACTTACCGTCATCATCCGTGTTGAGTTTTC
This sequence comes from Xanthostigma xanthostigma, assembly GCA_963575645.1. Lineage (NCBI taxonomy): Eukaryota > Metazoa > Arthropoda > Insecta > Raphidioptera > Raphidiidae > Xanthostigma > Xanthostigma xanthostigma. The sequence goes on along the minus strand of OY754472.1, from coordinate 6,083,762 downwards.
TTCTCAACTGATCCATTTTGGCGTCTCTCTCTTTCTCCTCCTTTCTTCGTCTGAGCGTGAGTGTTCCAGTGTTCGGTTTGTTTTCAAAGTTTTCTTGATTTTCAGTATCCTCTCTGACGAGTGAATATTCATCATGATTCGTGATTCCGATCTTGGTACAAATTACGACCATCAAGTTGGCAACAGGCTGCGAATCATCGACGAGAATCGTTTTGACGCTTCCGTCCAACATACGTACTCGCAATTGACGTAACTTTTTACGGTATTCGATGATATCGTTGTTACGCAGTAAGTAATATTCCAGGTTTCGGCCCTGTTCCAGCCAAACACCCTTTTTAACATCCTCATCTGACAAAAATAGGCCGTAGTCCTTAGCTGAAATAAAATAAAAAGAATTGAAACAGTGTCGAAGGATTAACTGATTCCATAAGCTATTTTTGCAGCTACCTTATCTTCCTACTTAAATCGGAAGTAATTTATTCGCAGGCCGTATCTTTGACACCACTGCTTTAAGCCACAAAACAACGCAAAGTCGACGCATGCGCACAAAACCGATACAATCATATTCTTTTAGCTACTGCGTACAACTGTGAGGATGTTCCAAGTAGTGATGTGCCGGATCGTTAAAAATGTATATCCGCGGATACGGATCTGAATACGGATTTTTGGTTTCAAGATCCGCGGATACGGATACGGATCTTAACTTTCTTGGAGTACGCGGCGGTAAATATTGCACATCGACGTTTGGAAAGAGACTATCTGTTATGGGAAAAAGTTATTGACCTCTTTAAGAGTTAACTCTCATAACAGATTGTCTCTTTCCAAAGATCGATGTGCAATATCTCATTATAAAGATAGTTGATTTAGTACCTTTGAGTTATGTACTATTGGTATGGTACTCACTACGATAAATGTTTGCAATATAAAGGTGCCAAATACGATTTAAAAAAATAAAAAATAATCTGAATGGAATTTAACAGTTTTTCATTATTACCTAATCACCTATATATATAAAATTTCATATTATATGAATTGAAAAAAACTAACGGATACGGATCTTTCTTCTCCCTCGGATATCCGCGGATGCGAATACGGATATCCGGCACATCACTAGTTCCAAGACGCTAGAGAACGGTAACAGAACCGTCACAGTCTTGCTACTACGGAAGACTGTCGTGCGCAGTAGCTCAAAAGTCGATACGTTTGCAGCCAATCGTTTTCGCGAATTCTCAGACGAAAAAAAAATATACTTACGAGCACCGAGATTGCTGTATTCATCGCCGAGCTTGTCTCTGATCTGTCGGCATGCATCGAAAACTGAGGTGGACGGGTCAAACTGCACTGTTTTGACGACTCCGCCCCCGGGACCTTCCGGTATACTGATGCGCAATGATAGGGTTGCCATCCCCGCTGACTGGAACAAAAAGAAATCTACATTACCTTCAGATTGAAACTAGTGCTGCCACGAATTCACTATTCGGCGGCCGAATGTTCGACAAAACACGAGTGCATTTCGCGGGTGACAGATTACGACCTGTTTCATTACGGAGTTAAGATAATATATAAGAAGGTATTCCAATCCTGCAATGCATCATGGGAAATGTGTCAAGCGGTGGCGCCAGCACGAGTGTGTCAGATACACTAGCCATCCAATCCTGCAATGCATCATGGGAAATGTGTCAAGCCAGTAACTAAAGTATTTTCATCCTAACTCTTGAAATAATAATAAATATTGTTTATTAATTAATTAGCACCTAAAAAATTTTTTAGGCGCTATTTTGCGCCATTTTGTACGTGGAAAATGCCGTAAAAAGCGCGCGGGATTCAAAAAGATTAAATATTCTATAATATGGTGTTAATGGAAAAACAATAAAACTCGCAGTTAACAGTGATATTTCGCTCCAAAACCTATTTTTATATTGAAACGTTTCAAAAATTACAAAACTGAGCATAAATATACTATAAAAGCTTAGAATATTTTACATTGTCAGATTGGCATCAATGCTTGTCAACCTTGATGCCAAATTGACAATGTAAAATGTTCTAAGCTTTTACATTATATTTATGCTCAATTTTGTAATTTTTGAAACGTTTCAGTATAAAAATAGGTTTTGGATCGAAATATCACTGTTTACTGTGAGTTTTGTCGTTTTTCTCAATAAAATCATATTATAAAATAATTAATATTTTTGAATCTCGCGCTCTTTTTACGGCATTTTCCACGTACAAAATGGCTTCTAAAAGGTACAGGAGGCGCTAGTGTATCCGCAATCTATTAAATATATATATCTATGATCACGACACGTATTACTATTTATTGTTACATAAAATTGTGTTACTAATAGGTAGTCACTGTTTGTTCACCAAAAGCTTTACAAAATGGTATCATTTAATAAAAATTCGTCCATTTTGAGTAATAAGTGCCCTCTTTACCATTCCAACCTACAAGTGGGGAACGGTACTAGATTAGGTCAAAAATCACATTTCAAAATTTTACGATAGCACTTCGTTGTGAAGTGCCCCGAATCCAAAAAACATATTTTTGGAAAAACTCTGTGCCTCTGTTAGTCTGTGAGCACGATACAGGTCAAACGGATGAGCGGATAGAAACCAAATTTTGGAAGGTTGTTTGGTATGCAAATATGAAGAGCCCTATTATTTTTGGGGAAAATCGGCGTATGCCCAGAAGAGATATACGCTATAAAACGGTGTTTTTTATGTAATAATGGTAGCAGCGTTTCTAGCCTCGTGTGCAGCGGCCTTTAAATTATTGTGGTTTGTACGGCGGTCATAAAACAAGTGCATGTTAAAATAATAACAGTGATTAGTGATCTTCAATCAATGGCCTATTCACGAACGTAAAATCGCGTCACTATAGTAACTGACATCAGTTGCAGCCGAGAGAGGGTCAAAGAAAACGAATTTAATTACAAAATGCAAAGAATTCCCCCTTTAAAATTGAATGATTATTAAAACAGTTGGTAATTGAATACGCTAATAATTTATTTGTCTGCTCGAATAAATAGATATACGTAAATACTAGCAACCCGGTCCAGTTTCGCCCGAAATTGTAGATTACCACCGTTTTCCAATGGCCACATCGAGCCCCACGGTAATCTCAGAGCCGCCGCGACACGCGGCACGACGACAGACGTGCGTGAGAGTGTTTATGACGTTGAAAAAACTAAAAAACACGCTTTATATCAAACTAAAAAGTGAAAAATAAATATACTTTAAAAAAAACTAAAAAACACGCTTTAGGTATATCAAACTAAATAGTGAAAAATAAATATACTTTAAAAAAAGCTAAAAAACACGCTTTATATCAAACTAAAAAGTGAAAAATAAATATACTTTAAAAAAACTAAAAAACACGCTTTAGGTATATCAAACTAAAAAGTGAAAAATAAATATAGTTTAAAAAAAACTAAAAAACACGCTTTATATCAAACTAAATAGTGAAAAATAAATATAGTTTAAAAAAAACTAAAAAACACGCTTTATATGAAACTAAAAAGTGAAAAATAAATATACTTTAAAAAAAACTAAAAAACACGCTTTATATCAAACTAAAAAGTGAAAAATAAATATACTTTAAAAAAAACTAAAAAACACGCTTTATATCTAACTAAAAAGTAAAAAATATTTTTTTTAAATAAGCTTAAAACAATAATGAATAAAAAATACAAGTATTATTGTAAAAAAAGCGTGGGGCGCTTATTTCCACATTTTCGTACATCGAGCGCCCCACGCTTTTTTCACAATAATACTTGTATTTTTCATTCATTATTGTTTTAAGCTTATTTTAAAAAAAATATTTTTTACTTTTTAGTTCGATATAAAGCGTGTTTTTTAGTTTTTTTTAAACTACCTATATTTATTTTTCACTTTTTAGTTTGATATAAAGCGTGTTTTTTAGTTTTTTTTAAACTATATTTATTTTCCACTTTTTAGTTCGATTTATTGTCAAAAATTTTTTATTCGGCGTGGACGGGATTAGAACCCAAGACCGGTGAATCCAAGAATCGACGTCAGCGAAGACCCGCGCCTTAGACCGCTCGGTCAACGATTGCTCTTACAGTAGTGGCATAACATACTAGCAGTAATAAACCATCTTGCTTAGTCCAAACGAATGTTGCAAACAAACATACATACATACAAACTTATAAGTGAAGTTAATATAAAGCGTGTAAAAATCAAACGAGAGAAAAGCGAATTATTTTAATTTTAAAGATAAAAAGTGGAATAATATATTTTCAGTGAGTATAGTTTTAAAAAATATTTCAGTATTTTTTATATTTATTATTTTTTATGGGGTTTTCACATAAAAATAATAAATTATTTATTGATTCATATAGCTGTATATACAGATATGAACAGTCAAAAATATAACATCAATCAATTAAAAAATTCATTTATGCCATAAACACATTTTTCCAATAAAAATACTTTAAGCGTTTTGCTAAATAATAATTTTAGGTCATTAATTTCCCGTAGCTGGGTAGGCAAATTGTTGAACAGAATACGTCCAGCGCATTTAGGAGACTTAGAATACAAATTTGATTTATATAATATAGATTAATGATTAGATTATATATAGATTTGCCGAAATCCATTCAACCAAAGAAGGAGACAGTACGAAAAATAGTTTTCTTGATTTATCTCAAAAACATTATTACACTTTATTGAAAATATAAAACGCTCGTAATAATAGCGTTAGTAATATATATAAAAATCATCAAAAGGTTTTATGTTATCACTAAGACTTTATGAGATAATTAGCGGTCCACCCCGGCTTCACCCGCGTGCGATAGATATAATTCTGCAAAATGTATTTCGTTTGCTGCCCGGCGTTTAAGCTAATAGCTTTGAGCAAATTCTACCAGATTTGGTTCTGAACTAATAGCTTTGACCGAATTCTATCAGATATCGGTACTTGGTACTAAAAAGTTTTTTTTTTGTTTGCTTCTGAACTAATAGCTTTGAGCAAATTCTATCAGATGTCGCTGCATGTAACTTAAACAGTTTTTTTTTACAAAACACCGTAATTTTGTACAAAATATTTAATAAAAACTATATAGTCAAGTTGGAACAAGAAAGACACATTTACCTAGGGCTTAATTTAGAACTTTGTAAAATTTCATCTCGAAAAAAATAATATTAAGTAACCGAATTCAAATTAAGATTTATTCAACTCTGAACCCTTTTAGACCTCTTTAGAAGCCCTACAAAGGGGTCTTAAGGTATAAAATCGAGCTTTAGAGACTTATGAAGTATCGATTAGTGAAATTTCTCTTCTAAACGAATATTTTAGGTAAAAGTAAGTCATTTCAAATTTAGATATTTTAGGTCTCTCTTAGGGGCTCTACATAAGACCCGAGGATTAAAAAAAATACTAAGACGTATTCGTATAAAAAAGAATCCGAATATGAAATAAAAAAATATGGTTCCCATTTAAAATTTTAAAATTGGGCCCTACGAAGCACTTTTAGGGTTCTAGGGCTCAAAATCTAATTTTGTCATTCGATAGACAGGAAAAAGTTCTTAAAAAATAATTTTAACATTTTTAGTCCAGCTTACCATATAAGAAATATTAAGCCGTTCCGGAACTTTTGAAACACCCGCTATAAAGATAGTTAAGTGGTCCAATCATAGTAGCTTTCTCCTAGTTCGTGCTCGTAAAGTTTTCATGGTTAAATGTTTGATGCAAACGTTAAACGGTTCAGTTTTACATACGAATTTTAACTTGAAATTAGCGAAGAATTTGACGTAAGCGGTTTTGTCTCTCGTCCGCCGATAAAAACACGGTTTCACGACGACATGTATAATGAGTGTGATTTGGTCGGAGTGTGTCGCGTCACCGTAGCAACCGCGAGACGGCGTCATAGTGGCGTCGGGACGCTTGTTTGTGCGGCGCCCGACGCGTGTTACTTCTACGGATGCGACACGTCAACGGCATACAACGGCGTCTCTAAAATGCATTACACTGGACTCGTGTTCCGCTCGCTAGAAATAGTGACACGGACAAATTTCTATTTTTTTCTTGTAACGGCTATTGACTTATAATCAAGGTTAACTTATCCATTAGGCATAGAAAGCAGGCAATCTCACGAACCACTGAGCCGATTTGAAAAAAAATTATTTCAATGTTTAAAAGTACACTTCGGTCAGATAACATAAGTCAGGTTAGAGTACGATAACTCGATGTGCAAAAAACAATTACGGGGCCGTGTCGATGCGATGGCGTTCTTTGCGCAGTGAAAAGGGGAGTGCATTTTGGGGGAGTTCTTTAAAAAACAATTACGGGGTCGTGTATAAATTGTTAAAAAAAGGTCATTCGTGGCTAATAAATCTTTAAAAAAATATTGTGTTTTTTTGCTTTACCCTCCTCAGAAAAAAAATAGCTACGCCCTTGACTCGAATAACGGGAAGCGAATGAAAAATCAGTCGCAAGATTTGAAACAAATTTATTTAAAGTTATTAAATAAAATCGAATATCTACAACAGACAATTAGTTTGTGAGTCCGGTTGTCCGGAAGCTGTTAAGTTGAAAACCGGCAACTAGATCTGAATGTAATAATTTACAATTTTGTAATCGAAATTAATTCTAAAAATTTTAATTTGTTTAAGTCACCTTTGAACCGTTTAAAAAGTTGGTCACCTTACAGAGTAGTATGGCAAACAAGCTCGAGCGTTTAAAATAAGAACAGGGGTCGATATTATAATATAAAAGCGAAGGGAAGCTGTGAATGTGTTTATATCAGTGGTCACAAGGCAGAGTGGCGTATGACCAATTTTTTATCATTTAGGCCAGCATGCATATTTTCAATGAACAAAGTAGTCGAATTTGTTTATTTTTTTATATATCGTATTTTACCATTCCAACCCACAATTGGAGAATTAGTTCAGGTCAAAAATCAATTTTAAAAATTTTACAATATCTTTTCGTTTTGAGATCTTCCGAATCCAAAAAATATATTTTTGTGCGTCTGTTTGTCTGTGAGCACGATACAGGTCAAACGGATGAGCGGGCCGGATACAAGCAAATTTTGGGAGGATGTTTGGTATGCAAATATGAAGAGTCCTATTGTTTTCGGGGAAAATCGGCGCATGCGCAGAAGAGATATATGCTATAACGGTGTTCTGAAAATACGTGAGTAAAATCAGTTGAAAATAGGTGGTGTTCAAAACACACGAGTATCTATAATATATACAAAATAAAGTCCCTCCGCCGCGATAAACTCAAAAACTACCGAACGGATTTTCATAGGGTTTTCACTAATAGAAAGAGCGATAAACGAGGAAGGTTTTCGTACATAATTTGTAAATATTTTATACAAAATAACGGTGTTTCGTTCTGTATCCATATCATGCAGCGACATCAAGTAGGTGGGCATAACTGGTTACGTTCAAATGGCGCGTCACATCAGTAGCACATCGAACAACTAACAGTATGAGCTAGCGGGCACTGCCCCCTAGCGACAGCAGCTCAAAGCTATTGAGACATTTCGGCGCTGTAATCGTTTCTTAATGAAATACATTTTGCAAAATTTTCAGACAACACAAAATATATCTATCGAATCCGGGTAAAATCGGGCCGGGCCGCTAGTACATAATAAAATTGCAACAATTCGAAATAGTAGATATAGATGACATATATCATATAAAAAAAATATAGTTTAAAAAAAACTAAAAAACACGCTTTATATCGGACTAAAAAGTAAAAAATAATTGTTTTAAAATAAGCTTAAAAAGCGTGGGGCGCTTTGTTCCACATTTTCGTACATCGAGCGCCCAACGCTTTTTAAGCTTATTTTAAAACAATTATTTTTTACTTTTTAGTCCGATATAAAGCGTGTTTTTTAGTTTTTTTTAAACTATATTTTATTTTTCACTTTTTAGTTTGAGGATCTATAAAAGAATTTATTAATCCTGGGGGTCCTAATAAGGATAATGGGAAACTGTTATCAAATTATTGCATTGTCATCGGTCCTTGATACGTATGCAAAGTTTCAAATTAATCAGACTTCGGGAAATTGGTGAAAATTATGCTCAAAGATTCCGTTACGGACATACATACATAGTTACAACCCAAACTAATATAAAGCGTTTAATAATAAGGATAATGGGAAACTGTTATCAAATTATTGCATTGTCATCGGTCCTTGATACGTATGCAAAGTTTCAAATTAATCAGACTTCGGGAAATTGGTGAAAATAAAGCGTTTACTACAGAGGATCTATAAAAGAATTTATTAATCCTGGGGGTCCTAATAAGGATAATGGGAAACTGTTATCAAATTATTGCATTGTCATCGGTCCTTGATACGTATGCAAAGTTTCAAATTAATCAGACTTCGGGAAATTGGTGAAAATTATGCTCAAAGATTCCGTTACGGACATACATACATAGTTAGTTACATACATACATAGTTAGTTACAACCAAAACTAATATAAAGCGTTTAAAAATCGGGATAAGTCATTTTGCCTCGTGGTCATAGATATTGGCAGGCAATCAGTTCGAAAGGCTTTCTCTGTGTAGACGTGTCCGGGGGGTCCCCGTGTACCCGAAACACTGCATATGCGTATGTATATTATTTATTATATTACATAGTTTAATATGTCGATTCACAGGCACGTATCGCAATAAAGACGCAAAATGGTGGTTTGAACTTTATGTAGTCAGTATGCCTAGCTTTAAACGCATTCAAAATGAATATTTTCCCCGAAACATCAAACCTAAAAATTCGAAAAAGAACTGATTATTGGTTTTTGAAGTAAAACTTCTTTACGCACGCTAGACTTGGGGAGTAAGCTGGTGAATGCGTGACGAGAGATTTACGGAAGTGTGATCGGGCGAGGCGAACGGAAGTTGAGAGGGAGATATCAGTTAGTGAAGATATAGAAAGAGGATGACAAATACTTCACTGGCTAGTGGCGCCATCATATGGCCGAAAATATAAGCGGTACTAACAAAGAATGACACATACTTTACTTGCTAATGGCGCTATCGGGTGACAGAAAAACGTTTTGTAAACCTACTTAACTTGCAGAGCTAAATAATATTTCATAAAGATTACGCTTAAAATCCAACGAGAGCTAAGTAATTGCAATGTATTACTTTTTTTTTTTTTTTTTTATTTAGGAAAACAAAAAACAAAGATGTGCTTCGACTTCAGAGGTCATTAGCACTTCTGCCGTAAGGCATATTATGCAATAAGCATAGTATTACTTTTGTTTTCATTATCTTTATGTTTATATATCTTTTTTCTTACATTAGACTGTTCATTTCGTTTTTGAACAATTTTATAATTTAATATTTCGTTCTTAAATATTCTACGTTTAAAGTGAATAAAATTGTAAATTCATTTTAAAGTTCATATTTTGTGAATTTTCGGATGAATAATAACAAATTATGGCAGGAAGAAGTTTTACTTCAGTCAATACATTTTGCAACATTTTTCCTATTGGTCGTAGCGTGATATTAATTATAGCCTATAGCCTTCTTCGATAAAGAAGCTATCCAACAAAAACATTTTTTTCAATTCGAACCAGTAGTTCTTAAGATTAGCGCGTTCAAACAAACAAACAGACAAACTCTTCAACTTTATATATTAAGTACTAGCGGTCCCGTCCGGTTTTACCCAGGTGTAAAAGAACGAATGGGGAAGGGAGGAACATGAGTACACACATTCATTTTAGTTTACCGAGATGAATGTTGTGTCCAAATTTCATGATGATTGGAGTTACCGTTCAAAAGCTTTTGTCGATAAAAAGCAGTATTTTACTTTTTTAAACTAATAATTTTTTTTTAATTAATTATATAAAATTAATATAAATTTAAATGTAATCCTTAGAAGAAGCTTATTTTTGAGATACACTTTGCAACATTTTTCATTAATGCACCGCTCCTAATGGTCGTAGCGTGATATTATATAGCCTATAGACTTCCTCGATAAATGGGCTATCCAACAAAAAAAAAAATTCAATTCGAACCAGTAGTTCCTGAGATTAGCGCGTTCAAACAAACAAACAAACAAACTCTTCAGCTTTATATATTAGTATAGAAGATAGATAAATCCGCCAATGATGAACAAACTTTCAGCTCAAACACAAAGTTTTTAAATTTTAAATTCCAACTACACAACCTTTGATCGTGCATGTTGAGTACTTCTGGTACGTTTACGTCTGCCCAAAGTTTGCGCACCGCAGAAATAATTAATCAAAGTTGCACAACAATTCGATTCTGATAAAATTTGTTCCATCTCTCTTCGGTAAGAGCGAGTTTACAATAATTGTAAAGCCCGGTAGACACTATCTTCACAACTGTCGGCAGCGCACAGAGGTACAAAATGCAATCCCCCTTGCTATTGCAACACCTATAATCAGGTCATACCTGGGACTCATGCGCAAATAGCGACGTACAAAACAAAAACGGGTGCACTTTTGTTTTTTAAACAAAAAAACGGTTGTAGAGTTGCGCAGTGGACATGCGTGAACGAAAATGGCATAGAAGTCATATATCAAATCGTCGATTAGACTGTTAAATTACGATAACTCGATGTGCAAAATATTATTTGGAAATACACAATTATTATTTTTAGTTTAGTCAATGAGTGCTCATAAGGGGCATCTAGATGGAAAAGTCGAAAGCAGAACATTTGACTTAGGAACTTTGTTTGAACTAGTTAGGAGATAAACATACTAAAAGTCCTTGCCCCTCTGAGGTACGCCCGAAGGGGGGGAGCACAAAGAAGGTCCCGTTTTTTGGTTTTTTGCTTTCATCTCGAAAACGGTACGTCGTACGAAATTTTGTTGTAATACATAATGAAAGCTGATAAAATTCTCTACAACTTTAGCTTTCACACTTTTTATCTATCTCCAATCTTTGCCTAGCTATGAGCTCCGAAAAATGGTCGAAAAATGATCGATTTTCAAAAATGTGTTAAATTCTCTGTAGCACATTGTAACAATACGAATTTGTCAAAATCATTTCGTATCGCTCATCCAAACTATTAAAAACACCCACACACTATTAAAAAATAACATAAGCTTTAACCTATTGAAGGCCCTGGGCACATTAGGATTATGGGGCCCCTATGACCTTAACAGAGCACTATTTTGTTAGAATAGACAAAGAAAATAGATAAACAAGGTTCTAGATTCTAAGTCGAGGAATGTGATATAAAATGCATATATTTAAAAGGATCACGTTCCCAATTTTAACATGAAGGACACAAAAAAAATAAGTATATGAAAAATAGTTCACTGATGATTTTTGTTTAAAACAGTTTAGGTACTTAGTATACCATTAAACTAGGGGGTTCCTATCGATCGCGGGGCCCTGGGCACGTGCCAGAGTGCCCAGTGGGAAAGAGGGCCCTGTGTGGAGGTACTCCCAGCTTATGTTATTTTTTAATAGTGTGTGGGTGTTTTTAATAGTGTGGATGAGCGATACGAAATGATTTTGACAAATTCGTATTGTTACAATGTGCTACAGAGAATTTAACACATTTTTGAAAATCGACCATTTTTCGGAGCTCATAGCTAAGCAAAGATTGGAGATAGATAAAAAGTGTGAAAGCTAAAGTTGTAGAGAATTTTATCAGCTTTCATTATGTATTCCAACAAAATTTCGTACGACGTACCGTTTTCGAGATGAAAGCAAAATACCAAAAAACGGGACCTTCTTTGTGCTCCCCCCCTTCGGGCGTACCTCGGAGGGGTAAGGACTTTTAGTATGTTTATCTCCTAACTAGTCCAAACAAAGTTCCTAAGTCAAATGTTCTGCTTTCGACTTTTCCATCTAGAATTATTCGTTGCCTAAGCTATTTTATATAACATAGGTATAAGTGTTATTAGCCGTTTTAGATGCGGAAATTTTTTTTATAAATTATTTTTTTCCAGTGAAAAGGGGAAAGCGTTTGGGGGGGGGGGAGTTCTTTAAAAAACAATTTCGGGGTCGTGGCGATGCGATGGCGTTTTTTTTGCACAATGAAAAGGAGGGGGCGTTTGGTGGGAGTTGTTTAAAAAACAATTACGGGGTCGATGCAATGACGTTTTTTTGCGCAGTGAAAAAGAGGGGGCATTTGGGGGGAGTTCTTTTTAAAACAATTTCGTGTCGATGCGATGGCGTTTTTTTTGCGCAGTGTATATGTGATTTCTGATTGGTTATATTAAATAATGACAGTGCGGAAAGACGAAAAGGTTTTACGTATTTTTGAGGAAATTTGTGAAAAATCCGCAGTTTTTTTAAACGTCAAAATTTAGCGTTTTCTACGACTTAAAAAAGAAACAGTCAAAGTTTGGGCACATCGAGTTATCAAACTGGGCCCCGAATCGTCGAACCTTTATATCATACCACATTTCGTTTAACCATGAAATAATAGTATATTACACCACAAGGGCCGAAAGTGTGATATCCTTCCCTGCGCGACATGATGCCTGCAGAGGCGAAGCCGAGGGCATCATGGCGCGAAGGGCAAGGTATAACACTTTCGGTCAGTGTGGTGTATACTATTTTTCTTCATACCTCGGTCGTAAGCACGCTTATTAAATACATTAATTAATTACATAAAGACACAGATAAATTCCAAGCAAGCAGCTTTGAGGTTATGCGTAAAAATACGAATGACAGCTGTTCGCAACTATTAGCTATGGTTGCTATGGAAACGACTTCTAAACAGTTAATTGGTTGTTTTTGCTTTACTACCACCCGAACGGACTTCCCGCATTGGTGCGTGTAATCCCACCAAGGAGTAAATGTTAGACTTTCTGCCTTATAATCGATGCCACAAGTATGCACTTTCGATCTAGATATGAAGAAAATAATATTTACTCGTATCTCTTCTGTAAAATGAACTGGCATAATCGGTTTTAGCGCTTCCAAAGCTCAAAACAACTAAATATCTTAGTTCAGAGTGCGTGGAAGTTTTTTAATTAATGTGTTTAGAAACCATTCATCAATCTGAGAAACTCTTTTGGCAGTCTTGCGAGTTTTAAATAACCAAGCAGTTCCAAATGAAATTATCTGAAGAGTTGCTTAAGAACATTTTTTTTTTGCATGACTGATCGTAACCAAAATCGCTGTTTCCTGTTTTTATGTGCAAAAAAAAATATTTTTAGACTTTAAAAAATCACAATCGACTGGATATTTTTCTAATATATTTATTTACAAAAGTCGTTTTATAGCCAAAGTAAACATTCGATTTTGGAATTTGGTTTAAACTTTAAACTACCCAAGGACCATGTTGAATTGTGTTTAAAAAAAGTTGCCCATCATGGCCAATGAGTATTATCGTTAGTTATTCGATTCAAATGATTTAACCATCATACAACTCAAATGAGTTCATCCTACAGGAAGAAATCTAAAAATATACAACTAATAATAAACATGTCGTCGTTGATTCTGTAATACCTCTTATGTGCAAAAAGTAAAATTTGAAGGAAAGGCCAAAAAATGGTTATTTCAGTGTGCAAAAAGTAAAATTTGCAGGAAAGGCCAAAAAGTGGTTATTTCAGCAATGGATGGTAAGAACTAGCAATTTCAGAGATATATTACTAATTCATACTTATCTTCACTATACATGTTTAATTAAGACGAAGCATTTTCTTAAAAAATATTTTACGTTAATTTCGGATTTATTGGCACATGGGACGAATTATTTGATACAACTTTTCACATAAGAGTTACTTCCCCTTGTTGGTTACTGTAAAATTAGTTTGGAGGTATTACAACTATAGAGCTCCGTTTCCTGAATCTTTTCATCTAAAAAACGTAAAATCTGCCAACTATGCACATAATAGCTATTACAGAGCCAACGATGATGTATTGTTTACAATTTTACATGATCTATTTTTATCGAGTGTTTCGATTTTACCAAAAATAGTTTAAGACCTCAAAATAGTTCAAGCGCAACTGAACTTTTTGGAAGCTGTTTTAGGCATGGAAGTGACATACTTTTATAACGTAGTTTAATCAGTACAAACAACGAAAATGACATTTTGTATCACCAAGTCCAGTCGTTTTTAGGGGTAATCAACCCCTAAATGTACACTAGTAGGGTTGAAAAAGTCAACTTATTTTGACAAGATATTTCAAATACACCTTTTCTAAACTGAATTTAAAAACGCAGATCAAAATTCCGGTCGGAACACCTCGGCAGACTGCTTTGAACATCCCGTATCTCACTCCTTCAATACAGTCTGCCAGAGTGTTCCGACCGGAATATTGTTCTGCCTTTTTAGAAAAGGTGTATTTGAAATACCTTGCCAAAATGAGATGACATTTTCACTACTAGTGCATATTCAGGGATTGATCTAGCCCCTAAAAACGACTGGAAGAATGTCACTTCCGTGCCTAAATCAACTTCCAAAAAGTTCAGTATAGCTCTTGAACTATTATGAGGTGTGTTATCATCAGGGAACGGTAAATCTTCCAGGCCAGGAGTTCAACCCTACAAATGACTTTCGGGTCAGTTCCATGCCTGGCTCCTAAATCCTTAGCAAATTTGTCACCCCCTATATTTATTATATCTAATATAACTATTTACCTCTTGACAATTCTTGCCTTATTCTATCAAAAGCAACGCCTGTCATACGCATAAAATTAGACACAAAGTATTATTTTCACTGCTTTATTTTAAGACTCTTAAACGAACTAGGACTCTGTGTTTACTAAAAATATATCCATAACAGGTATAGCTCTCGTACTATTTTCTACATATACTTTTATTCTATACTGAGCATAGGAATAAAATCGCAATCGAACTAATAGGGTGCAAACATATACTTCTGTCTTTTTTTACGCCGTAAGCACTGGCGTATCCAAGAGGGCAAAACAAGCACGGGAGACCCGGCTTAAGTAATTTCTAATTTGCTCCCTCCTGGGCCAAAAGCTGGGTACGCCCACGTTAACGTCATAGAAAAAGACAAAGTTTTTGAAACAGAGATACTTTATTCAGATTGAATGCAAGTACATCAACCAATCCTATCATCGGAGATATCAGGGAATTACATCGAAGAAACAGACGCCGATATATTTTCGATACACTTTGTTGCGTTCGCTCACAGCACATTGAGTAGATAGACAATGATTAATATAGTACATTATTAAATATATGATTTTCTATTAAATATTGAGTAAGTATTTACTGAGGCATGAAGATCCTAAGCATTACGATACAAATAAAGCTGACAACAATTATTATAGCAACTCCAAAAAACAAATATACGCTGAAAGTAAGCGATTCCAATGATACACATTTTTCCTTCTTCTTCTGTAATTATAAACATTGCAATATAATAGAAAAGACACAAAATAGATATTTTGATTTCAATTTTATGGTTTGGTACTACAGCGCCAAATTAGACATTAACTGCCTGGTAAGAAACTTGCTCATTTTTTTAAATTGAAAATAGCGACGCAAAGAAGACAAAATGCCGCATTACTAAGAACTATATAGAAATAATGTCTATATGAATTATTTACTTCTTAAATGAACAATTTATAGACTTCTGGTCAAAAACGTTGACCCTTTAACCTTGCGCGTTAACTATTTATTGACGTCAACCTTCGATAAATTACTAAACATTTGTATTGACAGTTAATAAGACAATAAAAAAAGTTGGACTGAATATTGACAAGTTAACATCAGTCATTTTGTGGAGAAATAACCGAGCGTTTCAAAATGAACGCAGTCAACAATGACCATTAAGATGACATTTAATAAGCTCAACAAAGACCATATATAAAATCAGAAATTGTAAGTACTTACGTGCCAAAATTCATCATCTGAGCAGAATCGAACGACGAAAACTCAAAAATGACAGTTGAACGTGTATAAAACAAAATAATATTGCTGTACAAAACAACTGACGGATGAAGAAAACAAACTTAACAAATGAATACAAAAAAAAACTAGTAAAATAACAACCAATCACTACTGAACCAATAAAGTAACAACTGAAAATGATACTGTTACTGTTATAGTGTGAAATAATATAATGTATAAATTTAAATATGAGAACACAACAACCGATGACGTTGCTCAGTCCAGGTCTGGTGCTAACCCTAGAATGAGTCTTCCGCACTGTACATCGGGGGTGACTTACCCTCAAACAGCCATTACATCCCCCAAACTAGACATTCGACACATGCAATTATAACCCATATCGCAACAATACAGAGGCCGTCTCAACAAACGGATTTTATATTGTTAAAAATGTTGTAGAACGTGTGCGCCGGCGCTAACAATATAACGGGAGGAGTCTGCAACCGTCTCAACCAATGAGAGATCTCGCTTTACTGGCGCCAAGTTGTCGCGGAATATTTAAATTGTTGTTCTAGCGAATTTCTCTACTCGATTGAGATGAGGTGCCCGATTCTTTTCGTAGATTCTGTTTTTTCATTGTCGATTCCAAAATTTGATTCTTCTGAATACTTTCTTATTTTTAATGTTAGGGAAAAAACAGAATAAGGCTAACAAAAAAATTAAAAATAAAATCGAAGAAGTATCACATATTTGATTTCATCTTTATGTGGCAATTATATTTTAAACAATTTTGATCAAAATGTTTGATAGTATGTACTATAATAAAGTACTGGTACATTTTTACTTCTGAAACATTCTTACGAAAAGTTAGCTAATAAATGCAAATTTCGTATCAGTAACAAATTTTAACTTTGGATTCTTCAGAATTACTTTTGTTGTCCTACAACTTATCTGGCGTTAAAATAAAAACAAAATACATTTTTCATTCTAGATTTTAACGTCTTCATGTTTTGAGCAACCTATTATCATTAGTGAAACATAATTTGTAGCCAAATAAAAAAAAGATGAACTGCATCAATAATTAATTATTCGTTTTTTGTGATATTTTGTGACACTTATGTCATAGGTTATTTTTGAGGTTAGTTAACTTGCAACTAAAGAAAGATATACTATTTTTATTACTAAGTACTGTAGGAAATCCACCTATTTCGAACCGCCGCATCTGCATTTTGAAACTGACCTGGTGGATGACATCAAATCTAATGAAGCACTATTACGCAATACAATATAAATTCGTAGCTATTTTTGTAAAAGGCTATCAGAACTTATTGAAATGTGAACGTGATGGGTTATTGTAATAAATATTGTAATTGTTCAATTTGAGAACTGTTTTAATCATTTTACCTGATTTTGAAATTTCCTACAGTACCTACTTTTAAGAAAATACTTAATATAAATCATATCATTAAGTAAATTGACATACCCTGCAACGAAATACCTTGGCACGACAACTCTACACCCATCTAATGTCAACTGTCACTAAGGCGTGACGTCACAAGCGTTTTCGCGGTTAGTTCAAAATAGAAAAATAAAAATGCAAAAATTATCATTAAAATTTAATTTAATGCTGAAAAAATATTTCTGTTCGGAAATAGCAGACGTGTACCAACATTATAAAACTGAATTTCAAAATCTGTCATCAAGCCTATTTCAGCAGCAAAAAAAAAGTGCTTTAAATCTGATTCTTCTGTGCGTTCGTTTAATGCGGTTCAAATTGAACGTATCCTCAACGAACCAGAATCATCTCTAATTTCCCACATTAGACCAGCTCTCCGCGGGTCGTCGGATCGATTCCTCGTGTGTGATTGAATTATGGGATGGTCGAACGGGTGGGGGTGTTGTTTATAAGAAGTTGCAGCGCTATGATTTATAGAAGACGACGAACGGGCGAACGCTATGTCCGAACGAACGATTCAGCCGAATAAAGAAGAATATATTTACGTAACGCGTAAACGCAATGCACAACATAGCATACAAGTACATTACATAATAATATCTATACTAATATATAAAGCTGAAGAGTTTGTTTGTTTGTTTGTTTGAACGCGCTAATCTCAGGAACTACTGGTTCAAATTGAAAATTTTTTTTTTGTTGGATAGCCCATTTATCGAGGAAGGCTATAAGCTATATAATATCACGCTACGACCATTAGGAGCGGAGCATTAATGAAAAATGTTGCAAAATGTATCTCAAAAATAAGCTTCTATTCAGGTGAAATGCACTAACTAAATAGACTCATATTAGCGTTGTAAGTACATAGCCCCGGCTGGTTCAATCGGTAGAGCATGCGACTGTCAATATAAGGGTTGTGGGTTCGAGCCCCACATTGGGCAAATATATTTTTATTTATTTTCTACATTTTCTTCTAAGGCTTACATTTAAATTTATTTTAATTTTATTTAATTAATTTAAAAAAAAATATTAGTTAAAAAAAGTATAAATATACTGCTTTTTATCGACAAAAACTTTTGAACGGTAACTCATCTGAGGATAGTCGTGGTTATATGCCACCTACCCTAACAAAACATTACATTTTAATAGTAGGTATAGTAAGCGATCATAAGTTCTAGGGCAAAGTGCATCACGCTATACATCTAGAGGGGCCTCATATATATGAGATGGCATACGACCACGGCTATCCTCAGATTAGAATATTTTCTTGTTTCATACTTTTCAGTAGTCGGGTTTTAGTTTTTATTAAAATTCTTTTTTTAACTAATTTTTTATTTGTTTTCAATTTGCTCACCCCTGAAACCCAAATTCATAAATAAATGTAGCCTATGTTATCCGAGCCATAATAACGCATTGATTGACACCTTATTTATCAAAATCGGATAAATAGTTTTAAATACAAAATTTGATAAAAAATATTAATTTTGTAGTTATAATCAATTTAAGTTAGGTATTAACACGAATTATACAAATATCTACTTTATTTCGTGATTTGTAAAGATCAAACTATATAACATTAACGTGAAGCTTTTTTTATATTAAGGGAGGGCCCGATCCGATGAATTTGCCACGGGCCTCAGGTTACGGCACTGATTTAATTCATAAAATTTTGTGTATGAACTGATGAAGTCTTGTCCAGGGCCCTCAAAAAGCTAATTACGGCTCTACGCTTACCTATAACAATTATTTAAAAAAAAACTCACCTTCAAATATTCTTAAAAATTTTAATCTTCAAAAAGTTTCAGCGACACTTCATGAGAATGCCTGAAACAAATAAGTCACTTTAGAAAAAGAAATTAACGCACATAATATAATAAATATATTTAAGTTACCACGATGTGAGTGATGCTTTACTAAAAAAAACAAAACTTTAGTAGATAAATTCGGCAATATAAATGACAAATCTTTTCCGATAAGGGAAGGAGGTCGCAATATTCAATCAAATAAATTGCTCAGCGACGCCCGTCATAGGGATTAAGATTATAATAATATTATAGCGGTCCCGCCCGGTTTCGCCCGGGTGCAAAAGAACGAATGGGGGGAGGTACATAAGTACACACATTCATCTTAGTTTACCGAGATGAATGTTGTGTTCAAATTTCATGATGATCGGTGTTACCGTGCAAAAGTTTTTGTCGGACGAACAAATTTTGAGATACATTTTGCAACATTCATTGATGCTCCGCTCCTATTGGTCGTAGCGTGATATTATATAGCCAGTCCCGGATTAACCTATAAGCAAATTAAGCAATTGCTTAGGGCACCAAGAAGCACCACTCAGAAATGAAAAGCAGTACTTCACTAAACCGTGTTTTTTTTTTCCTTTTGTCATGTTCTCAAAAAATTTATTTACTGATATAAAAATATCTTTAAAAGTATAAAAGTTAAAAATTAATAATAATTTATTTTTGAAAATGAAAACGAAAAACATTTTTTCAATTAGTTCAATTTTTCTAATTTTAAAGTTTTGAACCTTTTTTTCTATTAATTGTATAAAAATGCGTAAGGTCCTATTTTATAGACAGCCAAATCAATGGGAGCATTGATTGTAAAATTCAATTTTTTTCTTAAAAATCTATGCTTTTTAACTTTTTTCCATCAATATATTATTATAAACTGAACATATTTAGAGATGGGGCCCATAAGCAAGAAATGCTTAGGGCATCAAAAAGTCTTAATCCGACACTGTATATAGCCTACAGCCTTCCTCGATAAATGGGCTATTCAACAAAAAAGAAAATAATTCGAACCAGTAGTTCCTGAAATTAGCGCGTTCAATCAAACAAACAAACAAACTCCTCAGCTTTTTAGTCTAAATTATTTATACGGAAACACTTTAGAACTGAAAATAATAATAATGTTATCAGTCCCACTTCTGCAGAACAATTCGATTGTTTCAACTGCACTTATCGACCCCAAATAATGCGCCACAGAACCTACATAGCCGGGATCATCAATAACTAAAAAGGACCTATTGCTCAGTCGAGTTTTTGAAGTGAAGCTTTTTAGGCACGCGGGTAACGGCTAGTCTTAATATAAGTTGGGTGATTTCAAAACGAATAACTAAATCACAAACATATCGTATTGTTGCGTGCCCTAGTTGGGACGACTATGTATTCTGTGGAATCTTCTAGTAATTACAACAATAACAATCGAAGGCAGGTAAAGACCAGACCTTTCTTGCAATAGCTGGAGAAACAAATACATGTAAAGGAAGGAATCTCGGAACTACGAGAACATTCTAGAAGCGTGGGACGAAACTACAAAAGGCGAGCGGAGTGGTTGAGTCAGGCAGTCAGTTATTCGTGTTGTTCATGTTTTGATACAGTGCTCTGGCATTACGACATAAATTATACTGAGAAAATAAATAAACTTTAGTGAGTGCAATTATATATAAATTTGGTTTTACATAAATCACTTATAGTTAATAGACAAGTGTGCTGATAAACTTTGTGTTGTGTTCTTGTGTTGTAAACATTTTGTGTACATAATTTAGTGACTCTATATTCTCTGTTACTTAATCTCTTATTTTTATTATTTAGAACTATTAGTTTTGTTTCTGTTAACGTTATTATTTCTGTTAAGTTAAAGAAGTACGCTTTCGTTTGTGTTTTACTGTTTTGTTAAATATTTATTATTGTAAATAAATAATTTCCGCCACGGACTACCACAGTTTTGTTACAGTATGTACAAACAGAGCCTTCAATTGGGCTATAAATACGAGATTTTAATAATTATACAAATTTTAGGTGAATTAAGCAATAGTTACATCATACTTCAAAGAGAGGCAACTGTGAGAAACAGAAAGAGAGAGAGAGAGAGAGAGGGGGATAAGCACGAGCGTGTTCACGTGTATGTTCTGTCACTGTCATAGAAACATTAATTGACAGTTGTCAGTCGGCAAGGTCTTTGGATGAACTCATCTGTCGACAGAATAAATTAACTGCACTAGAGCTGCACAAAATATTTATAAAGGCCGCTGTACACGAGGCTAGAAACACAGCTTGGACTTCTGCTGGCCGGTAGGCTCGGTACGAAGCTGGAAATGACGTCACTGCGGGCTCGCTTGCTAGCTCATAAGATAGGTTTTAAAATTAGAACAGGAGCTATTTATCTTGCTAGGTCCGCTGCTAGGTATGAGCAAGAGCCAATCAGGAAGCAGTATCTTGTCACGTGGGCGACCTGAACAAACGCCTACAAACAAACACTATGCGTGTGTTCTGTTCAGAGACAATATAAACATGCACTTTTGTTGAAAAAATTGACACGTAGATGTCGGCATCCCTAAGCTTACAGTGACTTAAACCATTCACATTGACGTCGTTGACAAAGGTATAATATTGTAACAATAAACATTATTATTGTTTGTACTTGAAAGTTTATCCGAAGACCGAAATGCGAGTAAAATAAGATCAGAATTGTATTAAAATGAGCTCAGAGCTGAGTGTGTGTATTGTGCTGTGCAATGCTACGTGACTCCTGGTCCTGAGCATGCATGATGACAGTTCACACCTCTGCAGTCTGCACTCTTGTGTAGTGCGTACTGTTTAGTGTCGCTATTCGAATATGTGTTGCATTTTAAAGAATAGAATCAAGGGATGGTATCCTCTTTAAGAATTGACTGCCCTTATGTTCCCGCGGTCGCACTAACGGAAGGATGTACAGTTATCTACTTTTTCGAACAGCCCTAGTGTGAAAGTATATGAATTTATTAATAAACAGAAATAAAACAAAATGCGTCTGCCAGGCGAAAGGAAAGTGAGGTTGTGAGTGTTAGCGGACCTCGGTCATTCTCTAAAAATACCCACACATTAACGCAAAGCAAGTTAGCGGTAGTGGGCTGTGCGCCGATTGAGAATTACACGCTTCTGCAGGCTACTAGTTCTACACAACAACATGAGGTGACGAGGGAAGATCTCGGCGAACAATACAAAAGAGTAGTTCTTTTTGATAAAAGTCCCTAGCGGCTCACCTGTGAGATCAGCTGATGACAAGCCGTGGAGTGAGTCGTTTTTTGGGACACTACAAGCAGGACACTTGAAGTCCACAAGACCCACTTCCCAGTATGATCAATATTGAACAATAAAATCGGACCCGAGAAATATTTTTCAAAAAATCTTAAAATACACTTATTTGCAGTATTTTTGTTTAAACAAAAAAAAAACGGCTGGACCGGTTATTAAAAAATATCTTTCAGACCATATTTGCGTTAATGCGCGTCGATTGGTACCCTGGCGTATTCGATATCATTTTTTATTCTCAAGATTTCGTCTTAAAAAGAAATGACCACGTCGTATAATATGCGCCACGGATCTAAAAGGTTCGGAAGTTAGTCACAAATAGCGTCGCAAAGGCACATTTTAGAGCCGTTGAGGCTCCCACCACCTCCCAGCTACCTGCACGGAACGTGCGCTCGTCGGTGATTGGCCGTGATCGCTCGTTGCCTTTGTCATTTGTCGCTTTCCTGCTTTAAAGTACAGTCGAGTACGCTATTGTCAAGTTGTTATTGTTATTTTAGTTTTGTTGAGTTGCGAGTTTGTAGTTTGTCAACAGACTGTATAAGCGCAAGCCCGCATTTGCATCTAACTTCCGAGCTTTTTAGATTCGTGGCGCGTATTATATTAATATTTTTGGAATACTGCAGTTAGTCGCAGAAGTTTAACGGCAGATTTGTCACAAGTTAGGTTGCCGCACATTCTCACGTGCTCTGTCTTTGAATTAAATTAAATCCCACGTAAGTTCCTTGGCCGGAGTTCAAACACCGGACGCCCGACCCAAATTACCTGTCTGTGATCGAACGCATCACAATAATATAGTGATGACGTAAAATTTAGATATTGGGAAGGTATACAAAGTACTTTAATAAAAAAAAAGAACTCGATCACCCAACAAAAAAAAATTGCGGTTGCCATTTAAATTTCAGAGTTACCCCCTGCCCCGCCAAGGGGGCACCCCCTTGGGAGGAATTTTTATGACCGAAAAATACATTACGAGTTGAGCAACTTTCATTGGCAACATTTTTCAAAAAAATTTTATTTCTCTGAGATATTCAACTGTTCCGAGACTTTTGAAACACCTGGTATAATGTTCATGTAGAAATGATAACCTCTTTTTACCCGACTACGGCAAAGCAAAAAGAAGGGTTATGAGTTTAACCGGTATGTATTTTCATCTGTTCCCTCATAACTTTTAAACTATACTTATCATAATTTGACAAATGAAGTATCATTGAAAGCATTTTGATCGTAAACTGATTTAACAATTTAACAATTTTAACGTAGTAGGTATAAAAATTTAATCTCTGATATATTCAGCCATTCCGGGACTTTTGAAACACCCAGCATAATGTTCATGTAGAATTGATAACCTCTTTTTACCCGACTACGGCAAAGCAAAAAGGAGGGTTATGAGTTTGACCGGTATGTATTTTCATCTGTTCCCTCAGAACTTCATACTTATCATAATTTGACAAATGAGGTATCATTGAAAGCGTTTTGATCGTCCGCTGGTTTAAAAATTTAACAATTTTAACGTAGCTATAGCTAATGTGGTTATAATTCAACGTTTAACTTGCTTCAACATAATTAAAAAAACTTAGTAACAGTGTCGGAAAGACAAACAATAAAACAAAATAAAAAAAACAACAACAAAAAGATGCACAGTTCCTACTCAAGTCCTGTAAAAAGTTTCTGAAAAAAAAGCCGGATCCTTTTTTTCTAGCCGGAACTTTATGCACACAATAAAACAAAATAGAAACGCTTACGCTGTTCATTTGTCTGCACTGGGAACACAGATGTTAAAAAGAAATGTATACAGAGTGTTTCAGAGTTTTTTCTATTATTAATGGTTTCGTGTAATTTCAATGCTCGGAAAATCTGAATAGTCTCGTTATTGCAATAATAATAATAGGAATTATTCCATTTATACACACCATGACAGCTTGTCCGTATGTCAAAAAAAAAGTTGACTGTCGAATGCTGTTCATCCACTCAAACCGTTGATCAAAAGATTCATAGACGACGATTCGGTATGGTAGACTTGATCAAAGTCCATTATCTACACATTATTATACTATACTACTACTTAATATTACTCTAACTGCAATAATTTAAAGATTGTATTCGTAGCGAACTTGACCCGAGCGAAGCCGGGTTCACAGATAGTATGTTTTAATTCATTGTCTTAATTTCTTTAATATTACCATAGGTACCTATACAAACATTTACGCAGCGAGGACGCCGCGTATATTTTAAATCTGTTGTTGGGTTTTTTGGAGACAACATTAATACTCTACTTTGTAGATCACAACATTGTTTTGAGATTCGGTTTGCCACGCTTTTTCGATCTATTTGCGATCAGACGTACCTATAGTCACATTTCAGATTTCGTCTTGATTAAAACAAATTTTATATGATAAATTTTATTTTGTATAAAGATCAATTAGATCTTTATACTGTGTACCATGTATCATGTTTCTCCAAAATCGGCCCAGCCGTACTATAGAAAGTCTTAACAATAGCGTCTACGTGCTTTCTGTCAAATTCCACGGAATTTTTTTATATTAAAAAAACATGGAAATTTCGATTTTCCAAACCGATATTTCCAGTTATTTTTCCTACACTTAACCGCAAAAAATACTAAGAAATCAATATGACCAATTTCTCTTATTCTTATCACTGCATTTATATTAAAGTAGCGGTTCGGCCCGGTTTCATCCGGGTGCGATAGATATAATTCTGCAAAATGTATTTCGTTTGCAGCCCGACGTCTGAACTAATAGCTTTGAGTCAATTTATTTGTTTTGTTAACGTTATTATTACTGTAAATAAATATTTTCCATCACGAGATAGAACAGTTTTGTTACAGTATGCTGTTTTTACATTCAATACCTACCTACCAAATACATGTCTGATTTCAGCGCGAAACCTCCCAAATGTAGTTTCTGTTTCGGCCGGATGGCAGCTGAAGCCAAAACTAAGCCGAAACCAGTTTTTTGCCGATAAACCGAAAGTTTGATCGGACACCATAAAAAAAAGCTACTAATATATAAAGCTGAAGAGTTTGTTTGTTTGGTTGAACGCGCTAATCTCAGAAACTACTGGTTCGAATTGAAAAAAAAAAATTGTGGATAGCCCATTTATCAAGGAAGGCTATAGGCTATATAATATCACGCTACGACTAATTGTAGCGGAGCATCAATGAAAAATGTTGCAAGATGTGTCTCAAAATTTGTCCGTCCGACAAATATTATCAGGTGAAATACCCTAACTAAATATTGCAATATTAGCGCGTCACGTTCACAAGCCTGGATAGCTCAGTCGGTAGAGCGTAAGACTCTTAATGCCAGGGTCTTGGGTTCAAGCCCTACGTCGAATATATTTTTATTTTTTTTATTTTCTACATTGCTTTCTTCTAAGGCTTACATTTCAATTTTTTAAAATTTTATTACGACTAATTAAAATTAAATAAATCTAATTAATAGCTCATTTGAAAACTGTTACAACTTTAGGTACCTATATAAAAATAATTTTCCTACAGTGTTTTCAATTAAATATTTATTATATTAAAAGAAATTTATTACTTACAAAAAGTATAAATACTCCTTTTTAACGACAAAAACTTTTGAACGGTAACTCCGATCATTATGAAATTTGGACACAACATTCATCTCGGTAAACTAAGATGAATGTGCGTACTCATGTCCCTCCCTTCCCCATCCGTTCTTTTGCACCCAGGTGAAACCGGGCGGGATCGCTAGTGTAGACATAAATATGAACACTTTATAAACGTTTCGCTTATTACGTCATGGCAATCGAAAAAAAAAATATTATAAGAAACAGTGGGCACACGTCACATATATATCGTAGGAAGTTACACACCGATGATAGAACCACAACAGCGCACAGGAAATTCCTGTTTCTTATGGAAAATGACAAAGCAGTGGCGTCGCATTATTTAATTTTATTCAACTCATGCGCGTTATTCATGTTTTATCATGCCTAAAAACCGAACCCTAAATAGCCATTTACCGATTGGTGACAATTACTTGTCATAACTCACTGAAGATTCCTACTAGCTCGGCCATTGTGGAGTAATGAAAATAAACGTAACTATTTTCTGAGTCGTAACGAAATAGTAGGTAACAACAACTCCGTTGTTACCCATTGAGACTAAAATTGAGAGGCCGAATGTTTTCGACATGGAGTTTATTCATAACCGGCTAACCTCAAACCAAAACATTGAATCGTACTGTTTGGTGCTGTTAGTATTGACAGTTTTTTTTTATAAAGAAATAAATAATAAGAATATAACAACATTTCATTTTAATTAAAACATGAATAACGCGCAATTGTTGAATAAAATTATGGGCGCAACTTGTAGGCTAAGTCATGACCTGTCAGCGCGATGAATGACTTAGACTACTAGTTACGCCAATAACTATTACGAAACTTTTTTATATCAACTTAAGTTGTCGGCAATTCATTAAAGAAAATAATATAATACACGTTATATTCAGAGTTGGGCAATGCTGAAAGCTTTAAGCATTTTGTAAAACAGATGTTCGAAGCTTAGTGCTTAGAGCGCTTGTATAAAGACTTGATACTTATTCTGCCCTAAAAAGGCAAAGGGCAGTAAGTGACATTTGTTGACAAAAAGAATTCATACTGAAGCCAACTACAGCAGTAAGTGCTGCAGCAATAATTTTATTGTCTTTAAAAAATGTTTCCCCCATGTTTTGGTTTCCATAATCTAAAATTCTGGACGGTCAATACATTTTTAGTAAATCTTGATTTACTCAAATTCACAAGTTGGTCTCTTACTGCCTTTTGCCTTTTTACGGCAGTATTAAGCACTAGCGGACCCGCCCGGTTTCACCCGGGTGCAAAAGAACGCATGAGTACACACATTCATCTTAGTTTACCGAGAAGAATGCTGTGTCCAAATTTAATGATGATCGGAGTTATCGTTAAAGTTTTTGCCGGACGGACAAATTTTGAGTTACATTTTGCAACATTTTTTATCGATGCTTCGCTCCTATTGGTCGTAGCGTGACATATAGCCTTCCTTGATAAATAGGCTATCCAACAAAACAAAATTTTTCAACCAGTACCTAATTCCTGAGTTTAGCGCGTTCAACCAAACAAACAAACTCTTCAGCTTTATATATTAGTATAGATTCAACGAGCTTATTAAGCGCTGGGAATGTTTAATATGTCATTTTAATGCTTAAAAAGCACTTTAATAAGACATAATATTAAACGAAATGACTGAACCGATTGTGATTATACTTTACAGACAAGTAGGCTATGTAAGGAGTGATCTAGGCTACATTTTATCCCAAAAATAACCCTATAAAGAGGGCGAAAGGGGGGGGGGGGGGGTAATCTTCATAAAGGATACACTGTATCTTTGAAATTGTTTACGCTAAAAACGGGAGACTCAGGAAAAATATTCTTCTTAGAAAATAAAGAAATACGATTCCGTAGAAAACTTTTCACGAACGCGCAAAACAGGTTGAGAAACGCTGGAATGGAGGGTGCATGACACTTGTGTTTACTAGTTTTTTTTTCTAAATCTATTTATAAAATAATTTGTATAAATGAACCAAGAATGTATATGTTGTACATTATATTGTGAACGAAAATAATGTGCATTAACTATTTCTTGTAATGAGCTACACTAATATCTTTTACACCAGGATTTTACTGAACCAACCACATTTTTTTTTTTAATTCGTAAAGCATTTGTTTCTCTTGGAACGTATTTTATTTATATCAGTTGACAAGTTGAAAATGACATATAAGTGTTTTTATTTAGTTAGAGTAGCAATAATTTCAACAATAATAAATCTTTGTCCACAAAATCGCCGATGTATGTTTTTCTACACACACATATTGGCATTTTCGAAGTGAAACTTCTTTACGGACGCTAGAATAGGCTATTACACCGTTTTAAATGAATCCTAAAGTGATAGAAAGAAAGAAGCACTACAATTTTCATAATAAAATTTTGGACTGAATAGCGCCATAAAAACGGCTTTCAACTTATTATTATGAATTTTCGCGCGAAAACGACTCGTGACGTCACTATGATAGTAAATAATAATGATAGTGCACAATAGCACTTTAACAAATAAAAATATCTAAGATTGTTATGATTTATTACGCTACCAAATACCAGTGTAAGTAATGCCGCACATTTTGACACTCGCAAGGGAATCAAAACTTATCGGGTACTTCCCGTTGATCTAGAATCATGTTTGGCAAGAATCTATACTAATATATAAAGCTGAAGAGTTTGTTTGTTTGGTTGAACGCGCTAATCTCAGGAACTACTGGTTCGAATTGAAAAAAAAATGTTTGTTCGATAGCCCATTTATCGAGGAAGGCTATAGGCTATATAATATCACGCTACGACCAATAGGAGCGGAGCATCAATGAATGTTGCAAAATGTATCTCAAAATTTGTCCGTCCGACAAAAACTTTTGAACGGTAACTCGGATCATCATGAAATTTGTACACAATATTCATCTCGGTAAACTAAGATGAATGTGCCCCTCCCCCATTCGTTCTTTTGCACCCGGGTGAAACCGAGCGGGACCGCTAGTGTCTTATATAGCACAATTAAAGGAACAAATCCTAAAACCGTTTCGTAGTTACCTACATCACAAAAAAAAATCACTTATCAAAATCTATATTTCCCGTTAACAATCTTGTTTGGCGCGAAAGAAGGTTGCATAGCACAGGTAAAGAAAAAAATCCAAAACTCATAAATTTCGTTCTCTATTAGAATTATTACATGACAAATTTAATTTTTATTATGAAATAACGGTACGCGGGCGCGAGTTCTACTCGCACTTGTCCGTCTCTTTTATGAATCTACGAAACGTGCGTCGCTAAGACATGATAAAATGATTTTTACTTACGCGGGCACTTTGATTGCACTCTTTTTTTATTATCCAAACTGTCATTAACACAAAAACAAACTGTCGCAATTAACAAATTACAGAAACAAAACCGCAGAAAATGATTCGTAGCTTCGTATATCGACACAGGAAAACAAGATAGTTAAAATAAACTGTCCGCATAACTTATCAGAAGGAAGTGCATGTGGACACAATTTTTTAACGGATGTACAGAACGTCCCAGGTGGAATGGATCGCGATAGTAAAATGACCAATTTCGCACTAGGTGCGTAAAGTAAATTACTAAAAGCGATCAGTCGGTTACCGTTAAATTCTATAAGATAAACAGAGACAGCAAAGCGACATAAGGCAGGCGTAGCTTTCGCAAACGACTCAAATGAAATGCAATATGGCCAGACACACAGAATATGACAGCTGTCAGATATATTATTGAAGTGAAAACTTCTTTAGCGGCGTTGTGCACTTTTTTTGTAATGGGTAAAAAATGTTAAACTCGCGTCAGATCGAAAATTCGGACCTGATCGAAAATTCGTAAGACGAAAACTTTAGTACACTTTTTTTGTAATGGGTAAAAAATGTTAAACTCGCGTCAGGACACGTGACCTGACCGAAAATTCGTAAGACGTTAATTTTCAAGTTTTCACTTCTGCCGGCACTCCCGGAGTGCAGCCCGTCTTTTTTATGAAAAGAAAATTAGTTACTTTATAGGAGGTACGTGCAAAAATGTATAGTATGTATCTCAAATGTAATGCTTTTGGGGATCTTATGACTAAAAACTCGCTGAGCCTTCTTTTTCCATAGTGTCACAACTCGCAAATAAAATATTGCATTACAATCTAGATATATCAATTATTCAAATCTTTGATTAACGTCTGAATAGAACTCTTCAAATAAATAAAATTGTCGACTATATATTGACAAAAATAAAATTATAAATAAATATTTAACTTCTGCATTCTATAACAAAATAAGTAGATTATCCTAATTAATTTTTTATATTTTTAGATTATTTCTGAAGAAAATCTAAATCCAGATCGAAACGTCATATTTTGTATTATTGATTTATAATTTTATTTTTGTCAATATATAGTCTGAAAAAAAAAAGGGTCGACAATTTTATTTATTTGAATATATCAATTATTATTATTTTATTGACCTTTGTTGCGTGAAACAAATATCCACGACAAATACTTATTTAATTATTATTTAACCATTAATTTGTTAAAAATTTATTATTTTAACGCACTGTACGCGCCTCATTGACTACAATGACCTTCATGTTTTAACATAATTTTTTATATTTTTTTGCAAACTGTCAAGGTTATCTATGTCAATTTTCGGGTCAGAATCTGAAGACGGGTGTTGGATTGCAGAAAGGATTGTCAAAAAATCTGATTTGGTAATACTAATGACCTTAGATTGTGGTTAACATACATATTATTTCTCCATAAGAAAATCATTGTAGAAATTTAAATAGTTCTTTTTTTTAATATTATTTTCTTCTATTCTTACACTGGAATTGTTCCCACAGTATTGACATGGCTGATTATGTCAGAGGCCAATAAACCATATATTTAAAAAAAAAAAAAAAGAAATTTAAATCGATTTTACTCGAAAAATAATTGGTCGATTGAAAAGATAGTTTTCTTAAACTGTGTATTAGGGTGTCCGTTATTTACAAAGTTGATTTTAAATGGCAGCGCCCCTTGTTTTCTCCGAAACTAATGTACTGCAATGAGCAATACATATTTTTCTGACAAAATAAAATAAGACAGCTTGATATTACGGTATGATAAAATTATGCGGGAATTTCTGCCGAAACGTTGACGATTAAATGATGTTCTAGTGAATAAAAATTGTTCTTATATTTAGCCTTGAATCCCGCATAATCTTATCATAAAATTTGGTGAGTGATACATTTCAAAAACGTGGTCAAAAAATAATTTTAATTTTATTTCTTTTCTCTAAAATTTTAACTTTGACATTGAATAACTTTTGACGGAGTGAGTTTATCGAAAAATCATAAGAAACCTTTTCTGTAGAGTATTCAATTCTCTACAAAAAATATGTATTGCTCATTGCTGTACGTTTATTTATTTCGGAGAAAAAAAATTATATGTAAAAAGTGAAAAAACCTCATGTTATTTACATGGAAAATGCATCGTCTTTAGGGCACGGTTTAATATTAATATTAAGAGCTGTTTTTGGTCTGATATTTTTTTAGAACATAAGCTAAAAATTTAGGCGGCCCCGCAAAAAAAATCAACGGACACCCTACTGGGTATACATGTATTTAGCATCGTTTTTTTGTACAGTTTCCACTTCGAAACAACGTTTTTCTACGCATTTTGATCAAAATTTAGCTTGAAAAGCGATCTTTTTCTATATGCAGAACAATTATTTTTTTTTTCGTTTGAGTACAATCTAACGTTCTAGATTTTAAATTCGACATTATACTGCTGTATAGAAAATGTAAATATATTATCACAATTTAGTCATTGTCAAATCAAATTTTTGACGTGATAACGTCTTATAAATTGATGAATCACGTCAATATAAAAAGATGAAACACCGGCTGCATGCACGAAAAAGTGTAGCGTTCCTATAACGTTCCGCCTGACCCTGTGCGTGATTATTAAATATGATATTCGAGCGGAATACGTTATCACGTAAAACTATCGTCCGTAAACCGACTTTACAGACAACCAATTTTTTTGACAATATTTTGTGCAACCCAGCATCGGCGAGCCATAATAACAACGATATCCCTTGGAGCTCGGCTACTCTCGCGGCCTCAATAATTCTTATATTACAGGCTGCCACAAGAAAATCCGTCAAAATAAAAATAATCAATAGTGTCACGACTGTTTGCAATTCAAAACTTAAATATTGTTTTTAAAAATAAATTGTCAAATTTAGCACGTGATGTGCATAACCGGACGTTTACTTTAGTCTGACATCTGGCGCTCAACCTTCGACGGCATCCATTCTAAAATAATAGTGTTTTATGACCACACCACCTTGAATATTTACTTTAATAATAATAATATCGTGGAAAATACATTCAGATCTACATTAGAAAAACGTAAAAGTCTGATTCATAAACATCAGAATCAAAAATAACTGAAAACTTAATCTTTTTTTGTTGATTTGATATTTTGATTCAGTCTGATTTTAACACATCAACTGGGTCCAGAAGAGGATTTACGCTCAGGTCTACGAGTCCTGAGCCTACGGCGGCACAATTTGACGAGCGGCAAAATTTAGGAGGCGACAAAAATTTGAAAGATGATAAAAATTGGGAAATAATTTTCCAGGCGATTAACAACTTAAAGGTCGATTGTGAGAACGAATTTTATTGCTTTCTCTCTCACGACTCAGAAATGTTAATATTTCAAGACCAGTATTTAAGGTCTATAATTTGTTATACATAAACGCTATAACATAGAATTACAGTAAAAGTACTTAGATATCTATAATTTCATTAATCTCGTCAAACAAATACATATTTTCTTAATAAGAAACAATACTGAAAATTATAGGCAGGTGCTATTAAAATAAAAAAATATTCATGTTATTAACAATCAAAATTATTGACCAATTACTAAGCTTATAGAATGTACGTCCAAAAAAACGTTTTTTATAAGTTTGACGGTCTTAGATCGTGCCCCAAAAACATATACATAAAAATATAAGTAATGGTCTTGACTCTAGTCACAAAAATATGTGAATATTAGAAATAAGATGAACCCTTTGCATACATCTAACATTTTTTGAGTTTTATTGTTTACTTTAATTTCCAACGTGTCTACTTTTTATATCTTAACAAGTACCTTAGTTACTTATCAAAGCGATTGCAACTGTTTGTACATTTCTGTGGTATTATTAAAAAAATTCTCGAAAAGTACATCTAATTATCAAAAATAAACGTTTATGCTACAAATAAAGTGAATAAAATTATTCTAAAACTGCATAAAATATTGATCGAGAAAAAAGCAATAAAAATTTGAATAAAAAAAAACTGTTTACAGATTTTTATAAAAGCGGTGAATTCAGAACATAGCTATATTATTGATTTTAGTCTTTTGTAAAGACAATGTACTAATTTGCTATTTTTAAAACGATGAATAATTAATTATTTTAATTTCTAATTGATAAAGCGTGCAGGATTACGAAAACAGACAAAATACTACCTATAAACAAAAAACATAAACAAATTTTTTGTAAACAAATTGCAAATAAGTTTAAAAAAACAAATCACAGGCGAAAGTGTTAACAAAATGACGATATTTTAACTCACCAATTAAAAATATAAAAATTAAGTCATCAACCTAATTTTAACGATTTTCCAAGGAAAATGGGTTGGTCATAGTTTAATATGAACTGTCAAAGTCTTTTGCTGTTTCACCATCAATTAAAACAAAACAATTTACGAATAATCAAGCGGTAAATGCGTTAGAGAAATTAAAAAACGTTTTAAAACCATAAAACACTCAGAAAACTCAGGAAAACCGATTTTTTAATTCAGATAAAAACATCAGACAGTCGAGACAAGCCAAAAATGGCGTCATCGAAGACAGATGTCTGTATTTGATCGATTTTTCAATTGTTTACAAACAGTTGCAATTATAAAGACAACGGTTTAACATGCAATAACCAATTAATTATCAATAATTACCGTTAATTTATCCAAGAGTATTGATTTTCACACCGAAATACATTTAAAACTACGGAAAAGATATATTCACGCCCAAACCAAAAGACATACACTTTATGCGACTGCGCACTGACAAAGTCAGATACACACTACAACAGAAACTTCACAATGTAAAAGTTCATTGGATCTTGAAGTAGGCAAAAAATCGTATAAAAACAAACGATCGATAATTGATATTATTGTGACAAAGTATTTTTCGATGAAGATTATATAATTAAAAAAGCTAACACAGATAGCAAAGGTATTAGTGGCCTTATCTGATAAAAAGATAACGTATTCTACGGTAAGATATTAAAATAATTGGTTGAAAACTCATACCAATCATCTTACCATGGAATACGTTATCTTGTTATCTACATTTTGTAACAATGATAATAATGATCCAAATCTTTGATTAACGTCTGATTAGAACTCTTCAATAAATAAAATTATCGACCAATTTTTCAGACAATATATTAACAAAAAATATAATTAATACATTAAAAATGTGGAACGCTTCACGATTTTGCAAGGATGACACGCAAAATCGTGAAGCATTCCACATTTTTAATGTATTAATTATATTTTTTGTTAATATATTGTCTGAAAAATTGGTCGATAATTTTATTTATTGAAATGATAATAATGGTTACACGATTTCGATAAGTAAACTTTTCTAATAAAAATTACCGTATCAACAAATTATTCTACCCATCGTATCATGAAAAATCGAAACTTATAAAAAAGTACATGCATCAATTGCTTTTCTGTGAATTACAAAAGAGAATTGTTATCAAAGTTAAAATTATAATTAAAACTAGAGTTTAAGAAAACAAAAAAAAAACACTGTTATATAATGTGAAATAAAAAGTAAAAAAGAATTTTGATTACAAAGCATTTTGTTCAACATCGTTAGAAAGTCTCCCTATTTCGAATTGGGGGACTTTTTTTACTTTTTATTTCACGTTGCTATAAGAGCGATTTAATATGCACTGCCCTTTATCCATAATATTGAAAATATCAATTTCAGAAATGGTGCTGCAAAGATAGGTTGGGTGTAAATCAGGCTAAACTAAACATAACCCCAAAATAAAAGTATATGGAGTGGATATTGCATTAATCTGCACTTTTAGTGCGAGGAATGATGGTATTTTGTGCGCCTTCGACATTATTCGTTTACTTATGTAATTCCAGAGTGTTGCGAATTGTTTTTTACGCCGAAAATGAGCGATTTTCGTGTGCATGTTCGATGACAGTTGAACGTCAGAAGACAGAACACTATTCACTAAACTTAAACACAACCCACTATAGAGCGGTCAGAGCGTGGGCTACAAAAACTGCCACAAACACCGCAATCATTGCCGTATATGGATATCAATGCTGTGAATTAATTTCATTCATTGTACTCACTGCTTTTTATTGGAACTGTTTACGTTTATGAAATGTTTTCGGTTTTATTTACTTTTGACAAACTTTATTAATTTGTACTATACAGCGTGTCCACGCAAGTTCTTTACAAATGGAATTTTTTTTTATTAATTATTGGAGCAAAAATTTTTTTCTGTGGAAAAGTTCTGCTTCGTCCAAAACCTCTAAAACACCAAAGAAAATTTTTGTCGGCCTAAAGTTATACGAGGGAAATCAAAAAGTTTTATTTTACTAAAGCCAGATCACCCGATTTGACACCCCTAGATTATTTCCTCTGGGACTATCTAAAGAAAATGGTGTACTCTGAAAGACCTTTTCAAGATATTGATCAAGTGGAAAGGATTATCATCGAAAAAATCCATCAAATTCCTTCTACAATGATTCGAAATTCAGTGAGTCAGTGACGGATTTTGGAAGGAGAACCGTTCTTTGTATGGAGAGAGATGAAGGATATGTTGAATTCTGATTTATAATTATGAATAAATAATTACTTAGAAGTTAGTTATGTTATAATTTTGAATTAAATTTGATTATGTAACTAATTGTAGGAAAATCTTGAATATCACCGATAATTTTTATTTTTAGTCAAATAAAACTTTTTGATTTCCCTCGTATAGCTTTAGGCCGAAGAAAATTTTCTTTGGTGTTTTAGAGGTTTTGGACGAAGCAGAACTTTTCCACAAAAAAAAATTTTTGCTTCTATAATTAACAAAAAAAAATTCCATTTGTAAAGAACTTCCGTGGACACGCTGTATATAGGTAACTATCTTTTTTAGCAACATATGGAAAAAAATAAAACAATCTAGAATCTTACCGCATTTGTTTCTCCTACTCACAAGTGGGGGAATGGTACTAGATTAGGTCAAAAATCACTTTTCAAAATTTTACAATATCTTTTCGTTTTGAGGTTCCCCGAATCCAAAAAACATATTTTTAGAAAGACGCTGTGCGTCTGTTAGTCTGTGAACACGGTACAGGCCAAACGGATTGAAGCCAAATTTTGGGAGGATGTTTGGTATGCAAATATGAAGAGCCCTATTGTTTTTGGGGAAAATCGGCGCATGCGCAGAAGATATATGTGCTTGAACAGTGTTTTTAATATAATAAAGGTTTACTTTTCATAACACCCTATTATTCTATTTATTTTTTTAAGAAACTTTTGTTGAAATATTTTTGTTCTAAGCTTTATAGTTTCGGAAATATTTTGAAAATAAAAAAAATCAGCTGTTTATTTTGTTTTGTAGATGTCAGAAATAAACTAGTTAAGCATGCTTTGATTAATTTTTACATGACGTGAAACATACTAATAGTACATAACGCAAATGTACTAAAAAACTATCTTTATAATGAGATATTGCACATCAATCTTTGGAAAGAGACAATCTGTTATGAGAGTTAACTCTTAAAGAGGTCAATAACTTTTTCCCATAACAGATAGTCTCTTTCCAAAGGTCGATGTGCAATATTTACCGCTACGTACTCTAAGAAAGTTAAGATCCGTATACGTATCTGCGGAACTTGAAACCAAATATCCGTATTCAGATCCGTATCCGCGGATATACATTTTTAACGATCCGACACATCACTAGTACTGACGAGATCTAGTAACACCTACCCTTTGAACACAACAGTTTTGATCGAGCCATATACTCCTCGGGTTAAATCAAAGATTGTCAAATTGAAAACACCAAGTTCAATCATCCGCGAGAGGATATATCCTCAACCCACTAGGGGCGATGGATGTTATAATTCCATGACAAATAATTTTGGCAACGGCGTTGAGTGTGCCAGCAGTTTGTCACGGAGACGGGTGGAAGAAGAGATGGAAAGCAGTTAGGTTCGAACTTATGCATTAGCACTGATGTACAATAAAGATATATGAATCGTATATGATATAAATAACAGTCAAAATGTATAGACATACACTTCACTGGCGAATTGTTGTGTTGAGAAATGGGTAGGGGTTGAAACCGGGGACGCAGTGGTGTTTTACGCAACACAAAGTAAGGGATGAGAAGTCAATGACATAGAGGTTAGAAAGAGAAGACTCAAAACTAATCTTCGATACATATATTGAAGACGCCCCGAAAATACTTTTTTATTGGAGTTTACTCCTTAAGGGGTTACACTATACCCAGGCGCGTCAAAAAAATAAGCTTTTTTTGTGAATTTTTTTACGAGTTCTAGGTGGCGGATCAAAGAAAAAATTTAGGGCTTTTTTACGCATATATTAAAATTCTCAAAAATATTTGTTATTTATATATATATGTTACCGGCCAAACCCGATTTCAGGACAAACTAGTTTGGCCTAGGCCAAACTAGTTCTACAAACCAGTTTGGCCTAGGCCAAACTAGTTTGTCCTAGTATGAATAGTAGGCCAAACTAGTTTGTCCTGAAATCGGGTTTGGCCGGTAACATATATAACAAAATGGCGTCGTGGTAGTATAAAAAACAGACAACAATTTTTTTAGGTGAAAAACGGTGTACATTGTAGCAGTCCTGGTGTACCATCACGAACAAAAAAGAATTTTTTTTCTTTTTTTACAACCGTTTTTCCATGGAAGTACCGAGGATTTTAAATTTTGTTTGAAAATTCACAAACTTGTATGAGTTAGAAATTTTTTTTTCATTTTTTAGCAAAAACTCGAGCTTAAATTGTTAACTGCAAACGTCATAATTTTTCAATCATAAAAATCGTGTGTACTTCCACGGAAAATCTATCTAAGTTGTCATTTAAATTTCAAGTCAATCGGACAAAAATTGAGCGAGATACGGTGTACACCAATTTGAAAAACATAGTTTCGAGAAAAACGCGTTTAAAGTTTGAAAACGTATTTCTTATATGAAATTTTCAAATTTATGAGAACTGTAATATAGGTATGCGTAAAAAAGCCCTAAATTTATTTTTTTGATCCGCCGCCTAGAACTCGTAAAAAAAAATTACAAAAAAAGCTTATTTTATTGACGCGCCTGGGTAGTGTAACCCCTTAAGAAACGATCTTGAGTTATAAGGCCCGGTACGGAAATTTTGTGTTGGTGAGGCGTTACGCTCCACCGCTTCAAAAGAGACAAACCTATATATCTGTATAGGATTTAATGTGCTAAAGAATAAGATGGAATACTAAAAAAGACAAACATATATATTATATATATCTGTAGGATTTAACGTGCGAAAGAATGAGATGGAATACATTACACAGCGTATCTAAGAAGTAAACTCCAGTCGTGCGTCGGAGCTGACTTATATAATTATTTGTAAATATAGTGTAAACTCTATATAGCGAACTTCTATTTAACGAAAAACTCCTTAAAACGTAGAAATTGCTAATGTTTGTTTGGTTTACATTGTTACTCATATACTGAAACTCAATATAGCGTAACAGCCACTCTCAATAGCGAAACAATACGTCATTATTTAGACCCCAACAACGGGATTCTTAGAAATTTGTTCATTTTTTTGTTGTACAATGTAAACAACGCCACGTGAGAACAGCGCAACTGGTACATTTGAAATATGAGCGATTAAAAAATTCTAATGTCGCCCAACATGTTTTAGCGAAGGCGTGATAGAAAGTTCCAGACATCAGTTAAACAGTAATCGAATAAATAAATTACAAAACTTGTTTTGTGTCGACATTACGGCCGTATAAGTGTTAGATGAATATGTCCTGAACTATATTTTTAATTATTAGGATCGTTGCATCTATATAATCAAATTAATTAAATTTCTTTTGTATTAGGTATAAACTAGAGTGACCTGTGCGAATTATTCGCACTAAATAAGTATAATAATAATATCACTTTACAAAATTATTTTTTAAATATGATTGCAGGTATTCAATTCGTTTCTAATTTTGCACACTGCTTATAACGTTCTTCTTTTTGTTGTATTACCTACAATATGAAGCTCAGATGACAGATCGAAGAAATATTTTACTAAAATTGTCATAGAGGCGCAAGTAACAAAAGCGTTGAGCTAAGTCGTCAGATGCTGTGACGTTGTTCAGCGTTGCTCGCTGTTTCAAAATTAAAGCCGTCAGATGGCAGTATGCAGTATTTACAATATGAAGGTCAGATGACAGATCGAAGTGTTGAAGTTGTTTCAAAATTAAAGCCTTCAGATGGCAGATGTTGTTCAGCGTTGCTGTTAATTAATTAATTTACAAAAACAAAAGCAATAATACATTTTTTAGTTGTCGATGTCAGTAGAGCAAGCAATTATCTGTAAAATGATATATAATTTATGTGGAGAAATTGTGAGGTTTTTTCTAAAAAGGGAGGCAAACATCTTTAACCTTAGCGTATTAGTATATAATTATGATGCTAACGTCATGATTTACAACAAAAATGAAATTTTATTTCAATAATTTATTAGATTATAGCAGCCAAAATTTAAAATAAGAGAAAATGTGAAATGTACTATATAATCTAATAAACTATTTAATTTATTTGTTCTGGATTATAGACGCTAGGCAACGTAGGCCGTTAACTTCTTAATTACATCAAATAGCATAATCAATAAAATCTAAACGACATTACAAAATATCCATGAGCTAAGGTGGGATTTGAATCTCAAACAGATTGATCCAAAATCCAGCACGTTGATCATTACACAAAGCAGTCCTCAAAACTATTCAACTCAATTAATTAGTCGTACTAAACGCAAAATAAAATTATATGGTTTGTGGAAAAAAAATTTAAAATAGACTCGGTCAGCAAAAGTTAACTCATCCTTAATCTGATGCGAAAGCGGAGCACCCCCACACAGTACAAGGGGATGTGATGTCATCCTAAACGCAAGAAGGGTGCATCGCCAATTCATTTGTTAGTCGACTGCACCCCCATCTCCCGATAGATTCCGGAATGAATTTAACATACAGTGTACTTGCTTGTACACTTATATAACCTCCTCCCTTAAGCGTAGATTTTTATAGATTGATAACGACTTCCAAAGTAATTGCTCAACGGGTCGCCAAAACTTAAATAGATATTAGCAAAATGGCACACATTTTGAATTTAGTATAATTGAATTTAAAAAATCGTATTCGAATTGATGAATATTCATGAGCGGAAATAAAATGTGAGGATCTTTTTTTTTTGCTCTCCAAATGCGAAAATAGTATGTGAGGACCTTTTTTTTGGCCCGCGTTCAAATTTCCATTAGCTATGTGGCCCGGCGATCAAAATATTTGCCCGCCCCTGCTTTATAGCATAGAAATTAACGCTGGACTTGAGTAGTTAAATAATTGAATCCATTGCAATTTAAGTTGGCGGTGACCGGCATTCATTTGTTGCACGACCTACAACCAATAACATAGCCAGGCGTAGGCGAGCGCTCATATGTTTTTACCACGTTCCTGATTCAAATGTTTCAATATTTTGATATCTCACGCACGGTGCGCGAAAAGACAGCTGGGAAAAGAAACGACACATTTCTATAAACGGCATTATGGCATATACGTTTCTTTATTTAATAAGCGTCAAACTTTATTTAAATCTGGACTAATAATGGGCCGGTTTACCCACACTTTCTTGTTACGAAATAATATCTTTAGACGTCGCAAGGGCGTCACTTAATCTAACCGCGATTTTAATAGGTCATATGCATAAAACTCCAAATTGGTTAAAATTTTTATTTCGAAATATATTTTAGTTCTTGATCATAACGTAATGGTTATTTTATTAATCTAATCACTGAAAAAAATACAAATAATAAAAAAGAAATGTAGAAAATAAGCGCTATTTTTGAATTTTCAAAACGCATCGTGACGTCAGAGTATATATCAACAACAGTTTTCATGACGACTGTGTCGTCTCACAGTAAGATTATGTCAGTATTTAGAGAAAACAACAAATAAACTTCATTTAGAACATTGACAATTTGATATCAAGGTTGGCATGCATCGTATATCATGACGTCACATAAGCCCGCGAACATGGCCGATTATTTAAACTGTCTATTTTTGAATGTGGAATTTAATATTTTTTTTCTTATGATAATATTACATTTTTAAATGATTATCAATTTTTTTCCGTATTATGGTTGACTAAATAATCTATTAAAAATATAAAAAAAAATCATGCATATGACCTATTATTTCGACTTCGTTGTGCAGGAAAACAAGTAGGCTACCAAAAAATTATGTCATTTACATTTTTTACATAAAATTTTATATCAGTGTAAACATACTAAAATTAATTTTGCTATCAAAAATATAAAAATTGCTATATATGATATTTAAATCAATATATAGCAGGAGCGGGCAAATCTTTTGATCGTCGGGCCACATTGCTGCCGAAAATTTAACCGCGGGCCAAAAATTTGAAGAGCAAAAAAAAGGTCCTTTGATCTCCGCAACAAAAATTTGGAGCAAAAAAAAAGGGCCTTTCTTTTCCGCAACAAAAAGGTCTTTTCTCGTTTGTTGTGGGCTGTGGCCCTTGCTATTTACTATCTTTCTAAAATATTTTTATGCGCCAAATTATATTGGCAAACTATTTTCGCTCTTAATAATCATTTATAAAATGCTTCGCGGGCCGGACAAACGTCTACAGCGGGCCGAATCCGGCCCGTGGGCCGCCATTTACCATAGGCCTGATATATAGCAACTGGCAATTAACAGTTGATCTACAGGGACATCTACAAGACATTTCCTGAAGGGTAGGTTTTCGTGAAAAAAGTTTCGAACAAAAGTTGCTTAATAACTTGCAAGGTGAAATCGTTTGTACACAAAACTCACCACTACCATCTCACCCCTCGCAGGGGTGGGGGTGAATCTAAAATTTCAAACGGCAATCCACATTTTTTCTCACAAATTATGATTCTCCTAAGAGAAATATCAAACTTTTGTCCGACATTTTTTTTTACCCGAAGCTTCCCTGCACCCCCAAATGAATTCCGTTATTTGAGGTGAAAAGTGAGACGGCAAAAGTTTGGCAACGGTCCCAAATTTCCTGAAGGGTAGGTTTTCCTGAATAAAGTTTCTCACTCTCTCGTAGGGGGTGTGGGGGTGACTCTAAAATGTAAAAGTGAAAATATGCTTTTTTGGAAAACGGCGCCATACAGCGCGACCTGTTGAACGTGAAAGCAACACACGCTATACTAAATATATTACGGCAATGGGAGCGCCATCTGTCGAACGTAACAGCAATTTTTTGAGTTTCAATATACGACTTTACGATGTCTAAATGTATATTAAAAATATGGAAAATATAACAAAGTAGGTGTAAAATTTAAAAATGTATATGAGTTCGTAGGACTTCGCGTTAATCTGCAATGTTGAAATTAATTATAATTTATTGGTTTTTGATATTTTTTGCTAAATATCTAAACGAAGCTTATTGTTAAAATTTAGAATCAATTTTCAACGTCATACACTCTATAATACAGTAGAACCTCTGTAAGTCAAACTTCAAGGGAAACGTAAAAAAATTCGATTTATAGAGTTTCACGACTTATGAAAAATTTCGACTTAAGCGAATTTTGTAAGGATATATTAGACTGTAGAGGTTAAGATCAATTCTAACTAGTTTTGAGTTGGTAAAAAAAATATCTACCGAAATGGCTAGTATAGGGACTCACCGATTATTTCGACCTATAGAGGGTTGAGATTTCGAGTAATGGAGGTTTTGAGCCTGGAAGGGAAGGGAACAAATAGTATATTACATCACAAGGGCCGAAAGTGTGATGGCGCGAAGGGCAAGGATATCACACTTTCAGCCAGTGTGGTGTATACTATTTTCCTTCATACCGCGGTCGTAAGCACGCTTATTAAATACATTAATTAATTACATAAAAACACAGATTAATTCCAAGCAAGAAGCTTTGAGGCTATACGTAAAAAGAAGAATGACAGCTGGTCGCGACTATTAGCTAAAATGTAATAGGGTTGCTATGGAAACGACATCTAAACAAAAACGTATGAACTTCCCGTATTGTATGAATTTATAAAGGGCCGAAAGTGTGATATTCTTGTCCTGCACGCCATGATACCTGAGGTGAAATCGACGGCATCATGGCACGAAGGGCAATATAGCACACTTTCGGCCAGTGTGGTGTATACTATTTTCCTTCATACCTTGGTCGTAAGAACGCTTATTAAATACATTAATTAATTGATTACTTATTAATTCCAAGCAAGCAGCTTTGAGTTTAAAGGTAAAAACACGAATAACAGCTGTTTGCGACTATTAGCTAAAATGTAATATAAAGTTGCTATGGGAACGACATCTAAACAACAATTGATTGGTTGTTTTTGCATTGTAAATGTTAGATTTTCTGCCTTATACAATTGGTGCCAAAAGTACGCACTTTCGATCGAGGTATGTAGACTTA
This sequence comes from Xanthostigma xanthostigma, assembly GCA_963575645.1. Lineage (NCBI taxonomy): Eukaryota > Metazoa > Arthropoda > Insecta > Raphidioptera > Raphidiidae > Xanthostigma > Xanthostigma xanthostigma. The sequence goes on along the minus strand of OY754472.1, from coordinate 6,040,091 downwards.
AAAGAGGTTTTGCTGTATTTTGTTATTCAGTTTTTATTAAATGCACGTCAAATAAAAATATTTTATGAGTTATTATTAAGTTCAAATTCAATTTAATATTACGATCAAGTTTTTCCAACAAACGTTCATTTTGAATTGTATTTGTCACAGACGAATAGTTTTCTCTAAACAATAAAAATAAATATAAATAAGATTTATTATGAAAAAGATAGTTCATCAGCGATAAACTACACCCTCAATGCCCTATCAAGCTTCATTTTATCTTTTATTGCAAATGAAACAACAGACAGACGATAAACAATACGTCTGCAATCTGTCCGTGCGTTCTGATTGGCGTCGTGTCAAAACAAAACACAACTGCCAGAACATCAGACTGTCGGATCTAATTGTGCTCACAGCCATAATACAGACTATAAGTTAATGTTGTTAAGTTTTTGGTATCAGCAAATCGGACAATATTTAAGAAGAAGATAATCATTGTTATACGACTAGTTAGTATGTTACGTTCATTTCGATTACAGTGTTTTCCAGACAAAAATAGACATTAAACATTTGCCCAAAAGGAGTTTGAAAAACAGAGACCACAAGCCTGCTCTTCAATTCAATATTCATCTATCTATAGTCTATAATATTATATGTATAAAATTCTTCGTATGTATGTAATAATGCATGTATGTATGAACAGATATAACTCAAAAATTCCAACCTATTGGACGACAGGAATGTTCCAACTTCAAAAATTCCAGCCAAATGGGCGACTTCAAAAATATTGACATTTGATAATATAGTATAATAAAGAGAATAAAATTTCTGATATAGCGTGAGATAACGCGGGTAATGGCTAGTATTCAATATGAATTTGCTATTCGTTGCCATGGTTACCTATATATAATATGTTCCACGTCATGTAAAAATTAATCAAAGCATGCTTAACAAGTTTATTTCTGACAGATCTACAAAACAAAAGAACGCAATTGATTTCTCTTTATTTTCAAAATATTTCCGAAACTATAAAGTTTAGAAAAAAAAATTGGTTGTCTGTAAAGTCGGTTTACGGACGATAGTTTTACGTGATAACGTATTCCGTAATACATAACCTAAATTTATATAATAATTATAATAATTCGAATCTATGATATTGCATCTTTCGCTTCAAATTTAGGTAAATTTTATTAAGTAGAATAATAAAACACTATAAAAAGTACACTATTATTATATAAAAAACAACTATGGCATGTATCTCTTTTGCGCATGCGCCGATTTTCCCCAAAAAATTTACAAAAATTTCTAGTAAAAATAGATAGAGTAAAAACCGTTTTAAAAACTATATTATTATTATATAAAACATCATTATAAGAGATATATTCTTTTACGCATGCGCCAATGTTCCCCAAAAACAATAGGCCACTTCATATTTGCATATCAAACATCCTCCCAAAATTTGGTTTCAATCCGCTTATCCTTGGTGTCGGAATGATAAGAAATGTCAAAAGTGACGTTTGCAACTGTCATAATATGTTCTAATAATAATTAGTTATTCCAATAGTTAACTTAGAAGGCGTTGCATTTCACAAAATACTAATGTCAAAAAATTGAATTAAACATTAGAAATACAGCACTTTTCATGTTAAGACAAGACATACGTTATTTTCTAATTTCCATGTACGGCAAACAAAGACGACCGACCGCGTCGCGCCATGCATTAGACAACATTGCATTTATACAGCTATTTTTCTATATAAATTTGTATAAAATATTTTTCTATATAAATTTGTATAAAAAAACTGTTTAGGCAAATTCTGTTATACGAAATCTATGTAAAATGTTCTCCTCTTTCGTTTAAGACTGGTTCCAAACCGATCTGATTTAAATTGAGCGAGAAATTAGCAAAAAGCACGCACAGGGTCAGGCGGAACGTTACGCGTTACGAACGTTAGGAACGTTACGTTACACTTTTTCGTGCATGCAGTCGGTGTTTTATCAATTTATAAGATTGGTGATTCATCAATTTATAAGACGTTATCACGTCAAAAATTGTAACAAAAGTTTCTTAAAAAAATAAATAGAATAATAAACCGTAATGAAAAGTGTACCATTATTACATAAAAAATAAAGTTATAGCATATATCCCTTCTGCGCATGCGCCGATTGTCCCCAAAAATAATAGGGCTCTTCATATTTGCATACCAAACATCCTCCCAAAATTTGGTTTCAATCCGCTCATCCGTTTGATCTGCATCGTGCTCACAGACAAACAGACTAACAGACGCACGGAGTTTTTCCAAAAATATGTTTTTTGGATTCGGGGGACCTCAAAACGAAAAGGATATTGTAAAATTTTTAAAAGTGATTTTTGACCTAAGCTAGGAAGTACCATTCCCCATTTGTGGGTTGGAATGGTAAAATTGCAACTGGTCTCATATAAATTTTAAGAAAATATTTTCGATCGCAATACTAATGGTTTTTGAAGAACGAATCAATCGAGATAGTATATTGTGCAACTAGTGCGACAATGCCGCACGAGTTGCACATACTATTTTTTTTACGAATTAAATTAAAATTTTATTACGAATTAAAAAAAGAAATTAAAAGTAATAAAAATTAAAATTAAATCATTAAAAAGTTGAAATTGTTAAAATTGTCAAGAATAAAAGTCCATAATCGACAATTTTAACCTCAAATCTGCTTCAAATGACAGTTTATTTCGTTGACATTAACACCGTTATTATTTTGTTTTTTTCTCTGAATTTGCGTGCGGCAAACAATAATTTCAGTGCGACAAATAAAGTTTCCGCACGCAAATGAAAATAGCTACTTTTCAACCGTAACAGCATGCGTAAAGATACCACTTTTCCCGCATGAGTAATAAAAAATAATAAGTGCAATTATGTCAATTTTTCATCACAGCATAAATGCAAAAATTTCTCTCAAAGAGTGAACGATTTTCAAAACAAATGAAATGCTAACCAATAAGATCGACTTACAAACACATTAACAATTAAATATTTCAGAAGAGCATGTTAAGGTTCGTAGTTTTTCGCAGACGACAAGCAGAACAACATCAGAGCGAAGCAGCGGCATAACGGCGGCGTGTAGCTACTTCCGGCGGCCGCTGTCTCCGCGCGCTGACGCATTTCCGGGCCGGGACTCCGGAGCTGCCGCCCGTTGATGCATGCTCGCCGGCTACGCCGACACGGTGACGGTTTTTGAAACGTATGCGGAGCCCACTGAGCGCACGAAAACTGCTTAAGCGCGAAATTGAGAAGAAAGAAACGTGTTAAACAAAGCTAGACAATGGAACTTACTTGTAGTAGACAAGGATGCAGCTATTTCAATTAAATTGCTGCTTTTATTGAAGTTACGATTTTTGAGTCTTTTTGACGTGATAACGTCTTATAAATTGATGAATCACCAATCTTATAAATTGATAAAACACCGGCTGCATGCACGAAAAAGTGTAACGTTCCTAACGTAACGTTCCTAACGTTCCGCCTGACCCTGTGCGTGCTTTTCTCGAAAACGGCCCTAACGATTTGGATGAAATTTACTGAAAAGGGATTTTGGGGGGCAAAAAATCGTTTTAGCTAGGTCTCATCTCTCGAAAAAATCGTTTTCATACAAATTTTATCATTATAAAAATCAATTTTTTGACGTATGAAAATACTTAAATATTGTAAGTAGGTTTTGGAATTTTATATAAACAGTGAAACAATTGTTTTCAAAATATTATGACAGCTAATCTTTGAGACTTAAAATAAATACGAAAGAAAGAAAGTTAAAAAAACAATTATATTATATGGTGAGTAATTTTAATAAATAAAATTAACCTAAATTTGAAGCGAAAGATGCAATATCATAGATTCGAATTATTATAATTATTATATAAATTTAGGTTATGTATTACGGAATACGTTATCACGTAAAACTATCGTCCGTAAACCGACTTTAAAGACAACCAATTTTTTTACGTTAAGTACGGTGAGATAAAGGATATAAAATAACCGAACGTCGCGTTTTCTATAATTTTTGAGGAACCCCCTATAATTTATTTATTTTTAATCACTTTAAAAAAAAACCGGCCAAGTGCGAGTCGGACTCGAGCACCGAGGGTTCCATACAATTTTGTAGGTATGTAAATAGTTCGTCCATCGCGGGAATAGAGTCTCGAAGATTTTTCCCGCTTTGCCGTTGGAAAACTGTTGTGCCCACACATCGACATAATTTGCGGTCGGTTTACCAACTTAGTGTAATAGATGGACTACCCGAATTGTACTGTACACAGTGGCAATATCTAATAGCCTAGCGGTCATGTCGTGCTGTAGGCGAGAGTTCTTATAATTTGTATTTTTAAATGTTCGAGTATACTGCTGTATAAACGCACCGTTAACGAACGCTTGTTTTGTATTAGAACTGTTACTGTACCTACGTTTAACATAATTCAGAATTATAGATGACAAAACAAGAAAATAATAAAAGAAATAAAGGTATTTTAATAAAAACATATAATTAAATCTTACTTATTTACCGTTGTACGGAGTTATCTTTGCTGAGTCATTTAATGTTGAATGACACACTGTAAGTGTATAGTACTAAGCTTACAGTGACTTAAACCATTTACATTGACGTCGTTGAGAAAGATATAATATTGTAACAATAGTTTATCCGAAATGCTAATAATATAAGATCAGAATCATATTAAAATGAGCTCAGAGCTGAGCGTGTGTATTGTGCTATGCAATAGAGCTGTAAAAGTAACGAGAAATTGTGTACCCGTATGTATTCGTTACTTAAAGAGCCAGTACCCGTTACTTTCGTATCGTTACGTTACTCGTTACTTTTCATACGACATACAATCGTGTACTAACAGCATCAAGCATGTACCATCGCATCGAGGCGCGTCGCATACGTGATACGGTATGACTTCGTTCGTATAACGTATAACCGCATCAAACGAGTCGAACTGACATGGATACGACAAATGCGAGTAACGAAATGAATTTGTAAGTAACGATTCGTTACTTCGAGTCAGACGATGTACCCGTTACTCAGTAACTCAGCTCTACTTTTTAGTGAGCGGAGCGCACGGAGCCAGCTCCCAATAAAGAGTCATGTGGACACATCACTACAGTGTAGTAAAATCGCTTATCGCGTTGCGGCTTAAAAATCTCTTATTCGATTCTCGGTTTGAGTCACGCGACTTTCAAAACATCGCGAGGGGTGCCTCAGCCTAATGTCACGATGACAATGTCCTCTCACAAGAATGCACATGACATTGTTGTGACAAGTGAACATCGGCATTGTTATGTAAGCAACTTGTGTACACTATTCACTATGTATGTAGTATATTTTTATGGTTATGGATGTTTTTATCGATCGCCGAATAAGCGAAATTATTGACAGCCAAACGGAGTTATAAATTATTTCATTCACTTTGTCATTTTTATTGCCGATGCGTCATGGCGTACTGGATTACAACACCATAACTTGATTGTCAAAGAAATCAAGAAGCAGGGTTGAAGAAATCTTTACGCTTATTTACGTCCGTCGGTCGCGGAATTAATCCTTAAAGTCGATATGAGTTTAAGGATGTATGAGGGTCGAGGGGTATCTCAGATCGACGAGAAATGAATTAAATTTTGTCAATTTATTTCTTAAGGAGGTTGATGCGTTACAGTTCCAATCAAAAGTAAGTCGAATTCTAAATGGAAACTTTTCCATAATAAATTTTTACAAAAGGTTATAAGTCGATGATACCAATAAATTATTGTTATGAAGGCATAAATAAATCATTTTTTTTAATATTAATTAATTATTTCAGTATTTTACTTAATGGACTAACTTTTGAATTTTTTGTACAAAGTTAGGTTAGAAAAAATAAATTTATGTAAATATCTGTATTTTACATATTTTTTGCAGTAAATAATTAAAAAAAGAAATTAGAGGTAATAAAAATTAAAATTAAATCATTAAAAAGTTGAAAATTCATTTAAAATTGTTAAAATTTTTAAGAATAAAAGTCCATAATCGAAAAGTGCTAAGGTTTAATATTTTTTTTATTGACTAAAAGTTTCCTACTTAAATTGGAAAAAATATTAAAATATGCGTAAGACATCGATGCTTTACATAGTTAGTTTTCGGAACTGCTGACATTATTTGGTTATTTGCAAAAAATTAAAATGTACCGTTTGCATGCTAGGTTGACATATTTTCCATAAGAGTAGGTACATGTAAAAGTTTTTTTTAATTTTTAACTTTATAAATCTGCTAATGATTTTGGATTTTTTACAGAAAATTTTGTCATAAAAAAATCTATTACAAAAACTTTATTTCGGATTTTTTTCATTATTTTCGTTAAACGGCGAGGAGGATAGTAGGGTACTTAGCATTCAAGCATACCTATAATAGTTAAAATATTATGATTTAAAAACAAATTTTGACTCAATATCATGGTTTGACGCATTGTGAACGACTATGGATATATTTTTCTCGATATAACGATAATAAATCTACAATATGTGAATACACAAATGAAAAATGGTATTTGTTTTTATTATCAATCATCATAAACTTCTCTTTTAAAATTACAGAAACAAAAGAACTAATTAAATGTAGGTACACTGCTACAAAACGAAATATTAACCACCACAATACATAAACAGGTTAGAAAAAAAAGTGCTGTTTAATTTCGCGTATTTTTTTAAACGAAAACACTGATTTCGATACTTTTGTTTATATAGGATAAACGGCTATCGAAATGCCGTGGATCGCTCATGAAGGTCACGCTCCGACTGACGACCAATCAAAGCGAGCCATTTGACACTTTGCACGGCGTTTCATTCGAGCCGCATGAGGGATTCCCCGCTATATATTCGAAATATTTGAAATTAATAATAATTTAAATTTTAAATAAAAAATTGTTGAAACATAAAACACTACCATTAATAATAATTAATTCATATAAAAAATGATAATAACACGACGCGACGCTTTGTAGTGTGTAGTGGAAAATACATAGTCAAAAACAGGGAATTTTTTAACGAAAATTAAAATATTTGCCATTAAAATAAGTAGTGAAGTTATTTGATGACGCGTGAAAAATATGTTTCGCAAATTTTCAATCGTGTTTGAGATAGACTTCGAGATGCGCTCCTCGGTTCCTGCGCTGTTGTATTGTGTTTAAGTATTTTATTGTTCATGCTACAATAAGTTTGTTTTCGAGTTATGAAATTTTATTGCGTATATTTTTATTACAACACACGCATATTATAATATACATATCTGCGACTGAACGGAAAAACGACTTATGTCACATTTTCGATAAACCTAAACTTTCTTCAAAAAATGAACCATCGAATGTAGTCATGTGTCGCTCCTGAGAGAGTCGTTCATAATGGGCGACTCCTTTCTCGGAGCGGAGCGAGTCGCTCTTTTTTTGTGAATGACTCACTCCGAGCGCCATTGCTCTGTGCTGAGCTGTTCTGTACTGTTGCATTCGCACATTTACAGAGCGCACACAGCACAGGCCACAGAGGCACTAGTGAATTTTGCACGTACGGAGTTATCTTTGCTGAGTCATTTAATGTTGAATGACACACTGTAAGTGCAATAGTACTAAGCTTAACAGTGACTTAAACCATTCACATTGACGTCGTTGACAAAGATATAATATTGTAACAATAAACATTATTTTTGTTCAGCTTTTATTATACTTTATAGTTGATCCGAAATGCGAATAATATAAGATCAGAATCATATTAAAATGAGCTCAGAGCATGTGCAATGCTTCGTGACTCCTGAGCATGGCATGATGACAGTTCACACCTCTGCAGTCTGCACTCTTGTGTAGTTCGTACTGTCTAGTGTCGCTCCTATGGACGACTCCCTCTGAGCGACTCTTTTTAGTGAGCGGAGCGCACGGAGCCAGCTCCCAATAAAGAGTCATGTGGACACATCACTAATCGAATGGCTCTATTCAATCCGATTCTCAGCCTAGGCGGGCAGTTATTATAGATCTTAACTAGAGATGAAACGGATAGCGTTTTGCCGGATACCGAATATCCGACCAACCTTGTAGCCGGCTATCCGGCCGAACATAGTCGATTGGCGCATCGTTACACGAGCGAAGCTTCGTAGGTGGCGCACGAACGATCGGGTGGACTCGGGCCTTTTCGTTCATGAACGAAGTTAGTGCTTCATTGTCTTATTGAATTGATAGCAAACACGATCATATTTTGAGGTTAATTGAAAACACATGCTGCTATATTTTGAGGTGATTTTGTATTTTATTCAAGTGTGTAGGCTTTCACGGCCGGTGTTGATCCAATTCTTCTTGGTTTTCGGGCTTGTATGCCGTGGTCCATTGGTATTTCTACCTTGTTAGTGTTAAAGCTATTGGCGGTACATATTTACATAAAACAACAGTAAAAAAAGCTAGGCTATCTGAACTTATAGAACAATTCCAAAAATTATACATACGTGATTTTGCCTTGCGAGCATAGATATACATTCCATAACATTAAGAACGCAGAGACAGAAATATTTATTATAAAATTCATTAACTACAAATTCAAGATCTCAATTAAAAAATAATAAAAAGTTCACGCATTGTGTTGTCATATTCAGATAGTCTTTGATCAGCCTAAGTTGAAAAGACGGTGACAGAATTTAGAAATGGTCAAGAAGCACTTGGTGGCAGAAACGCTCTCTTTCGTGTAGTCTGAGTCCCGCTTAGTGGAGTAGGGGTCCAGGGCGTTGCGATACGACGCTGGGGCACTTAAAAAAACGTCAAAATTCAACATTCCTCACTTAAATGGCAGAAAATGACTGAAAGGCATCTGGGGGGACCTCCTAATTGCAGAAAAAATATTTTCTGTCAATTTACCCTCTGCAGAGCCATGTTGGTTTGTGGGCGTTTGTTCAAATATCCACGTGACAAGATACTGCTTCCTGATTGTTCTTGCTCATACCTAGCAGCAGATCTAGCGCGGAAATATAGCACCTGTTCTAATTTTAAAACCTATCCTCTGAGCTAGCAGTGACGTCATTTCCAGCTTCGTACCCAGCCTACCGGTTAGCAGAACTCCTAAGCAGCATTTCTAGCAGCGGCCTTAACACACTCAAATCAATACCACACTTGTTTTTTCCTTCCCGGATTTATATATGATACCAGGTTTACTTCTGTAGTGTGTAGTGTAAAGTATAAAGTCTCTTTTAATTAGATACTTAGTCTAATGTACCTTTTAGAGTAAACGGTCAAGAGAGAGAGAGAGACTGTATATTATAGACATTCAACACCTGAGTTTATCAGCGTAGACGGTCAACATTTGCATTGCATTACCCTTCTAAGTTCCAACTACGCCCATGGCTGGAAGTTATTTTGGAGCTATACGTGCATAAAACACATTTATAGCTCCATATAACTCCAGAACTGTTCACGCACGGATTGGATTAAAAATATGCGCATTTATGGTTTAAATTTTAAATATACACATGCAAATAAAACTCATTCTTCGGTCCGTTTGAAAAATTTCTTTTTGTATTTTATTCGCACATTTTCAAGTGAATCAAACGTCATGCCTCATTTAATTCTTTCTTTGTTGCATTTTTTCTTTTACTTTATGGCTAATAAATTTTAAACTGAGTACAGTTTCCATTTTTTTAAGTGAAACTTTTTTAGGCGCGCCTTTATAAACTTTGTTGTGTTCCTGTGTTGTAAATATTTTGTGTACATAATTTAGTGACTCTATATTCTCTGTTACTTAATCTTTTATTTTATTATTAAGAACTGTCGTTATTTTGTTTTTGTTATTATTACTGTTACGTTTGAGAAGTACACTTTCGTTTGTGTGTTCAACTGTTTTGTTAAACGTGTATTATTGTAAATAAATAATTTCCACCACGTGTTAGAGTTTTGTTACAATATCATTTCAGCACATATCGCGAGCACTTGTTTGTCAGTTGAAGAACAAGTTTGACTCATGTCAGCCAATTTGTCATCGTTTATGTTGTACTGACTGCCGAGATGGATCTGTTTTATGCTATACCTACACATTTGACTCCTGATATCTTATATCTAATTCTTATGCCTCTAAATTAGAAAACTTAATTATGTCCTTTTGTGAGTACAGCGTAACCTTTTTACATCGTTATTCGTTATATGTAACGAAAAACTCCCTATAACGTAGAAATTTTTACAATTTGGTTGGGTTACCTTAAAACCAATACATTAATGCCCTCTTTATAGCGCAACAGCCAACAGAATATTAAACCGTTATGAAAAGTAAACCATTATTATAATATTATCTCTTCTGTGACGATTTTCCGCAAAAACAATGGGGCTCTTCATATTAATTAAACATCAAATATCCTACAAAATTTGGTTTCAATCCCTTCATCAGTTTGATCTGTATCGTGTTCACAGACAAATAGACAAACAGACGCACAGACTTTCTCCAAAAATATGTTTTTTTTATATTCGGGAGACTCGAGACAAAAAAATATTGTAAAATTTTGAAAAGTGTATTTTGATCTAATTTAGTACCATTGCCTATACGTGAGAAGTTGGAATGGTAAAAGATTCCGACGCAAAAATGAAATTGCCGCCATAAAAAGCTACACAGTATGTAAATTGTAAACGCGTAAGGTGCACATAGGGAAAATAGCATTGGGAAAAAATACTTGGATCAGAGTTAGCCATGACTGCATTAATTGTTATTTCTATTGAATTATCGTGGTAATCTTGAGGATTTCTATTATATTTTGATTTATTTTTATTTTACTTGGCTTTTTTAATAATAAAAAGCTCTTATAAATCATTATTTTATTTTTTTTGTACAAAAATAAAACAATTAAAAAAACAACTCCATCTGTTTGAAAACATTTCATTCAAAAATTGTCCGACTGGTATGACGTATGCGCGTTGGTAATTCAGTGATCCAATGTCTTTAGGTTCAACACGAATAGGCGGAGATATTTGATCTCGCACCATATTTAAGTATTTTTGGGAATTTAATGTCCCATTAATAAAAAAAGTCCGATTATGTTGTAATCATTTGAATATTTTCTTCGGTAGTATACACATTCATTTTGCAAAAGAATATTGTCTGTCAAATTGAAAAACAATATTTCAAGGCTCACAATGTTAATTTCCCTATGTGCACCTTACGTGTTTACATACTGTATAATATTATAGATTATAGATGAATTGGAAGAGCAGGCTTGTGGTCTCTGTTTTTCAAACTCCTTTTGGGCAAATGTTTAATGTCTATTTTTGTCTGGAAAACTCTGTAATCTTAATGAACCTAACATACTAACTAGTCGTATAACAATGATTATCTTCTTCTTAAATATTGTCCGATTTCCTGATATCTGTCAAATTGAAAAACAAGATTTCAAGGCTCACTCTGATCCAGTCATTTTTTCCCAATGTTAATTTCCCTATGTGCACCTTACGTGTTTACATACTGTATAAGTAAAATATTGTTTCATTTCAATCGCGTGCGAAGCCGCGGGTATTGACTAGTATCAAATATATTTCAGGCAGTCAATCTATTAATTAACCTCTATTATACAAAATCAAAAAATAAAAAACGAAATCGCTGAGCATCAGATAGGGCGACGCTCTCAATCGGCAATAACGAATGCCCTCGTGCGTATATATTCCCGACAAATGAACAGCGGGAGTCGTGACATCATAATGACGATATGAATAGCACGTCATCATAATCAACGTGACGGCAGCGCATACATTACAATTATTATAATGTGTATATGTATAATGTAAGTACGGTTTAATTATAACGAGTTGTTTAGTTAATCCAATTTAAAACCTCCCCGCTCATTTAGTTAAGTGTGCTTCGCAGTCGCGAATGGATATACGCTGACTATATACGCGCGCCGTAGCCCTAGCGCACCGCCCCGACGCGTTCCATTCCAGCCGCAAAGTGCGTACACTCTAGACCAGGGACTTCAAACTTAACACTTTGACGGACACTTAAGGAGTTTGATCCGTTACAGTCCCAATCAAAAGTAATTCAAATTCTAAATGGGAACTTTTATAGTTTATAAGTCGATGATACCAATAAATTATTGTCATAAAGGCAAAAATTAATAGAATAATAATCCGTTATGAAAAGTATACTATTATTATATAAAAAAACACCGTTATAGCATATATCTCTTCTGCGCATGCGTCGATTTTTCCCTAAAACAATAGTGCTCTTCATATTTGCATACCAAACATCCTCCCAAAATTTGGATTCAATCCGCTCATCCGTTTGATCTGTATCGTGTTCACAGACCAACAGACGCACAGAGTTTTTTTTTTTAATGTATTTTTTGGATTCGGGGGACCTCAAAACGGAAAGATATTGTAAAATTTTTGAAAAGTGATTTTTAACCTAAACTAGTACCATTCTCCACTTGTGGGTTGGAATGGTGAAACACCCGGTATATGTAGTTCGTACTCGTCAAGTTTCCATGTGGCTACACTTAGCTACACGTTCAGCTTTTCTAAAGTTCAGTCAGTACGTTTGTCAAAGCAAAACGAGAAATAGATACTTTTTTCAGGCAAGCCAAGAAACCTGACCGCCTGTTCGAAACTCCTGCACTAGACTTTAAAGCTGTATACTGAGTGTGTTCATTGTCGTCTAAAAATTCTACTCGATAAAAACAAATACATTCGGTCGTTCGATTTCCAACAGCACATCGGATATCGATATTATTTTTGAAGTGAAAACTTCTTTAGCGGCGTTGTACACTTTTTTTGTAATAGGTAAAAAATGTTAAACTCGCGTCACGTAAAGTAAGAACTGGGTGAGCGAGAAAACTCTCTCTTTTATTTATACAACGTTAGACATCTAGCGTTGAAATATCGTACATAAAAATGCAATCTATGATACAAACCATTTTGATCGAAAATTCGTAAGACGAAAACATTTATTAGCGTTGAAATATCGTACATAAAAAAGCAATCTATGATACAACTCCCGGAGTGCAAAGGGTTTTTTTTTCTCTATATGTAAACGATCTTACAAGAGTTACTAGCCACCGATTTTCCCCAAAAACAATAGGGCTCTTCATATTTGCGTATCAAAAATCCTCCCAAAATTTGCTTCAATCCGTTTATCCGTTTGACCTGCGTCGTGTTCACAGACTAACAGACGCACAGAGTTTCTCCAAAAAATATGTTTTACCATTCCAACCCACTAGTGGGGAATGGTACCTACTAATTAAGATCAAAAATCACTTTTCAAAATTTGATAATATCTTTTCGTTTTGAGGTCCCCCGAATCCAAAAAACATATTTTTGGGAAAACTCTGTGCGTCTGTTTGTCTGTGAACACGATACACGTCAAACGGATGAACGGATTGAAACCAAATTTTGGGAGAATATTTGATACGTAAATAAGAAGAGTCCTATTTTTTTTGGGGAAAATCGGCGCATGCGCAAAAGAAATATACGCTATAACATTGTTTTTCTATATAATAATGGGATACTTTTCATAACAGTTTATTATTCTATTAATTTTTTTCAAAAAAGTTTTGCTAAAGAATTTTTTTTCTAAACTTTGTAGTTTCGGAAATATTTTGAAAATAAAAAAAATTAGCTGTTCTTTTGTTTTGTAGATCAGTCAGAAATAAACTAGTTAAGCAATAAGCATGCTTTGATTAATTTTTACATGACTTGATTGTTTATTTCTTTGTTCGGTTAATTAACAAAATATCGATATATCGATATTGAACGAGTCGATATTATCGATCATCGATATCGGTCCGCTGCCGATATAAATATCGATATATTTATCAATATTATTATTATTTTGCATCCCTAGTCAGAAGCTGTTTTAAGACGCAACCGAGCACATTATTTCTTCCGCAGACAATCTCGGTGCATTACATAACGCCCCCCCGCCCATACGTCATGACGCGACACAACCGCTGTTTACAACTTTGAAAACTCTTTTGCGCACAAAAAAAAAACTTTCAAAGTTCTGTTCAAATGAGAATGAATAATTTATCGTTCAAAAAATTCCTCTTAACTTAAAAAGGCGTCCATTAGTCGAGTGAGAGTCCAATTTTGCTCATCTTCGTTTTCACATATTTTACCATTTCTACAAAATTCTATAAATAATAATAATAATAATAATAACGCGTTTAACGTCCGTTTCTCGACTTTATGTCATAACAGACGCCATCCACACCATTACTATTTTCCATCATCTACCTGTTTAAACTTCCACTTAATTAATAGGCGATAGGTGAAACCGGACGGAACCGCTAGTATATTATACTAGCGGTCCCGTCCGGTTTCACCCGGGTGTAAAAGAACGAATGGGGAAGGGAGGAACATGAGTAGGTACACACACTCATCTTAGTTTACCGAGATGAAAGTTGTGTCCAAATTTCATGATGATCGGAGTTACCGTTCAAAAGTTTTTGTCGATAAAAAGCAGTATTTATACTTTTTTAACTAATAATTTTTTTTAATTAATTAAATAAAATTAAAATAAATTTAAATGTAAGCCTTAGAAAAAAGCAATGTGGAAAATAAAAAAAAAAAATAAATAAAAATATATTCGCCCAACGTGGGACTCGACCCACGACCCTGATATTGACAGTCGCATGCTCTACCGATTGAGCCAGCCGCTAATATATGAGTATATTTAGTTAGTGCATTTCACCTGAATAGAAGCTTATTTTTGAGATACATTTTGCAACATTTTTCATTAATGCTCCGTTCCTAATGGTCGTAGCGTGATATTATATAGCCTATAGCCTTCCTCGATATATGGGCTATCCAACAAAATTTTTTTTTTCAATTTGAACCAGTAAGGTAGTTCCTGCGATTAGCGCGTTCAAACAAACTCTTCAGCTTTATATACTAATATAGATGACCACGGCTATACGACCACGGCTATTCTCAGATGAGAATATTTTCTTGTTTCATACTTTTCAGTAGTTGGGTTTTAGTTTTTGAACTAATTTTTTATTTAAATTTTTTTGACGTGATAACGTCTTATAAATTGATGAAACACCAGCTGCACGCACGAAAAAGTATAACGTTCCCCCTGACCCTGTGCGTGCAAGCGAGAGCGCAATAATGTATTATTAAATATGATATTCGAGCGGAATACGTTATCACGTAAAACTATCGTCCGTAAACCGACTTTACAGACAACCAATTTTTTTGAACTTATTTTTTATTTGTTTTCAATTTGCTCCTCTCTGGGATCAAAATTCAAAAATAAATGTAGCCTATGTTACCCGGGTCATAATAACCAACCGATTCACAACTTATTTATCCAAATCGGATGAACAGTTTAGGCGCTACGGTGGAACATACAAACATACATATATACATAGAATGATAGATTGCTTAAAGTCATAACCCTTCCTTTGGGCTTCGCCGTAGTCGGGTAAAAATTATGAGTAGTACATTTGAAATAATGAAAATCAGGCACTTGAAGCAGAGTGGTTTGTTTATTAAATGAGTCGAAGGGTGGCTTGCATTAAACAGTTGACGAACGTTATTATGTAACGGGACTCAAGGGATGTCAACATGAGGCAATGTGACAGTTTATAATTGCTCCGACCTACACTGCGTCAATTAGCACTCAATACTCGTCCTCTGTATCTCTATCTACATTCTACGCTGTGTAAATAACATGCAATCATTCAAAACTAACAAACATTAATGTATTTGCCACATGGCACGAGACACTAAAGTCTCAATGATATGTTAGAAGAAGAATATTTTTGACGTGATAACGTCTTATAAATTGATGAATCACCAATCTTATAAATTGATAAAACACCGGCTGCATGCACGAAAAAGTGTAACGTTCCTAACGTTCCGCCTGACCCTGTGCGTGCTTTTCTCGAAAACGGCCCTAACGATTTGGATGAAATTTACTGAAAAGGGATTTTGGGGGGCAAAAAATCGTTTTAGCTAGGTCTCATCTCTCGAAGAAATCGTTTTCATACAAATTTTATCATTATAAAAATCAATTTTTTGACGTATGAAAATACTTAAATATTGTAAGTAGGTTTTGGAATTTTATATAAACAGTGAAACAATTGTTTTCAAAATATTATGACAATTAATCTTTGAGACTTAAAATAAATACGAAAGAAAGAAAGTTAAAAAAACAATTATATTATATGGTGAGTAATTTTAATAAATAAAATTAACCTAAATTTGAAGCGAAAGATGCAATATCAGAGATTCGAATTATTATAATTATTATATAAATTTAGGTTATGTATTACGGAATACGTTATCACGTAAAACTATCGTCCCTAAACCGACTTTACAGACAACCAATTTTTTTTAATTAAAAGATATGACTTTTACCATTCCAACCCACAAGTGGGGAATGGTAGGTACTAGTTTAGGTCAAAAATCACTTTTCAAAAATTTTACAATATCTTTCCGTTTTGAGGTTCCCCGAATCCAAAAAACATAGATAGATAGATAGATAGATAACTTTATTGTATATCGCCTTATAAAAAGTGCATACATTGTCAATAAATAGATTAAAATTCAGACATCCCATAAAAAGGATTGTTTAATAAAAATAATTTTGCAGATCGTGCAAATTTGTTAAAATTGTTCATTTTTTTAATATGTACGGGTAACTTATTATACAGCAGCGATGCAGAACATAATATAGGGCTCTTGATGTTTCTTGAATAATTGTAGTTTTCCACATATATGTCATCACGATTTCTTGTAGCGTATTTGTGAACATCTCTGACATGCTTATTAATATTTTTCCTTGCAAATAAAACGCACTGATAAATGTAAAATATTGATTGCAGTAAGTATCTGCTTATTCTTAAATGTTGATCTGACTGACTCCCGGGGGCCTAAGTTGAATATTAAGCGAAGAGTTCGTTTCTGAATAATAATTTTTGGAAAAACTCTGTGCGTCTGTCTGTTAGTTTGTCTGTGAGCACGATGCAGGTCAAACGGATGAGCGGATTGAAACCAAATTTTGGGAGGATGTTGGGTATGCAAATATGAAGAGCCTTATTGTTTTGGGGGGAAATCGAAGCATGCGCAGAAGAGATATATGCTAAAACGGTGTTTTTTATATAACGGCTTATTATTTTTTCAAGAAAGTTTTGTTAAAAAATTTTTTTTCTAAACTTTATAGTTTCGGAAATATTTTGAAAATAAAAAAAATCATCCGTTCTTTTGTTTTATGGATCTGTCAGAAATAAACTAGTTAGGCATGCTTTGAAAAAAATTACTTTTGATGTCGTTTTGAGACTAAAAATTAAGAAAATAAATTATAGTTAAAAAAAAAAAACAAATAAAACACGCTTTAATAGCAAACCGAACTAAAATATAGACAATAATTAATTATTAACAAAATAATTCAATTATAGTAAAAATGCGTGAGGTGTCTATTAGTATATAAGTTTACTATACTTTTATTCTATACCGAGCATAGGAAAAAAATTGCAAACGAACCATTAGGGTGCAAACATATACTTCCGTCTTTTTTTACGCCGTAAGCACTGGCGTATCCAGGAGGACAAAACAAGCACGGGGGACCCGGCTTAGGAAGTTTCTAATTTGCCCCCTCCTGGGTCAAAAGCTGGGTTCGTCCATGTAAACGTCATAGAAAAAGACAAAGTTTTTGAAACAGATACTTTATTCAGGTTGAATGCAAGTACATCAACCAATCCTATCATCGGAGAAATCAGGGAATTACATCCAAGAAAGACGCAGATATATTTTCGATACGCTTTGTTGCGTTCACTCACCGAACATTGAGTAGATAGGCAATGATTTATATAGTTAATTAATAGATGTATGACAAAATATCAAAATGAGTTTCGGAATTATTTCGATATTGGAGGCAATGCCGGTGAACAAAATATTGTGGTAGGTACTTATTTCTTTGAAATATTGGTGACTTGCACAGTGCTTAAAAAAAGATTATAAATTTTATAAATGTCAAAAATGTGCACTTTTCATACAATTGATTGATAAAAGTTTCATGGAAAGTTACTTTGAGAGCAGATTAAATGATCGACCAAGGCTTTTTTCCGATTAGCATAGCAATCTAATTTTTTATCAGTTCGTCATTCTTGCAGTTTCATCTCGAATGATGATGAAGAATCGTTTCGCGTTAGCGATGAAGAGATGACTCACGTGCATACAATATACGCATGTTGTCAAGGATGGGGAAGAATCTATTGGCAGAAAATATTTTTTCTACAATTTATTAATAATAATAATAATAATTCTTTATTCACTTTTGCAACAGAGAGAGCATAGAATGCGTCAGAAGATAGTAGGTGGTACATAAAATATATTATAAAATATTCTTAAAATTTATGTTATAGTATTCATTTAAGCTGTATATTGTTTTATCAAGAAGAATGTTTTTTATAGTATTTTTTAATTTGGGTGCTTTTAAATTTAAGATATTTACCGGTAATTTGTTACAAATTTTAGCTATTGTATTGTAAGGACTATTAAGTGTGATGTTTAAGTTACTAGTTTTATAATTAATGTCTTCTTTAAATCGTGTGTTATGGTTATGTACAGTTATTCTTCTACTGAAAAGATTTACATTCTTCTTATAAAACAATATACAGCTTAAAATATAAATACTATGATGTCCCCCAGATGCATATCAGTCATTTTCTGCCATTTAGTAGAGGAATTTTGAATTTTGCCGTTTTTCTCTTTTAAAGAGCTGGCTCCGTGCGCTCCGCTCACTAAAAAGAGTCGCTCAGAGGGAGTCGTTCAAAGTAGCGACACTAGACAGTACGCACTACACAAGAGTGCAGACTGCAGAGGTGTGAACTGTCATCATACATGCTCAGGAGTCACTTAGCATTGCACAGCACAATACACACACTCATCTCTGAGCTCATTTTCATATGATTCTGATCTTATATTATTCGCATTTCGAAAAAAAACTATAAAGTATAATAAAAGCTTAACAATAATGATGTTTATTGTTAGAATATTATATCTTTGTCAACGACGTCAATGTGAATGGTTTAAGTCACTGTAAACAGTGTGTCATTCAACATTAAACGACTCAGCAAAGATAACTCCGTACGTGCAAAGTTCACTAGTGTCTCTGCGCCCGGTGCTGTGTGCGCTCTGCAAATGTGCGAATGCAACAGTACAGCACAGCTCAGCACAGAGCAATGGCGCTCGGAGTGAGTCATTCACAAAAAAAGCGACTCGCTCCGCTCCGAGAAAGGAGTCGTTCATTATGAACGACTCGCTCAGCAGCGATACATCACTAGTTGGAATGGTAAAAGAATGTGCTTTTTGTCATAATGCAGCTAGTTTAGCAACTTCCAATCTTAACCAAGTTTTCTTAAGGAAATCTGCAAGATAAGCAGTAATTTTCTTAAAAGTTATTTTGTTTATGCCAAAAATAGTGGCTAGTGTTTTATAAAGATGCCCAGCCCTACGCACATAGTGCGTTTGTGTGTTATTTTTAGAAACGCGCACTTCAACTGTTTGTATGGATATTCTTTTGTTGCAGACATTTTCAACATGCTGAAAACCGCGATGATAGATTCGCGGCTAATGTATAATATCATAGACAAATGATTCGCATAGACTAAGCCGCGGACATCGATTTATCAACAAAACTACCTAGAGGGAAAACCATTCACGATTTTTAAGCTAAAACGTGACGGTAGACAAAATTTTAGAATATTTTCGGAAGGCTAAAATTAAACAAATCTATATACACCGGGTTGTCCGGTAATTGCTTGTATTCCTCTTGGGAAAAGGAATTATATGATTAATTTGGAACTAGAGTGACCAGTGCGAATTATTCACACTAAATAAGTATAATAATTATCACTTTACAAAATTATTTTTTAAATATGATTGCAGGTATTCAATTCGTTTCTAATTTTGCACACTGCTTATAACGTTCTTCTTTTTGTTGTATTACAATATGAAGCTCAGATGACAGATCGAAGAAATATTTTACTAAAATTGTCATATAGAGGCGCAAGTAGCAAAAGCGTTGAGCTAAGCCGTCAGATGGCATCATGCAGCATTGCTGTGACGTTGTCCAGCGTTGCTCGCTGTTTCAAAATTAAAGTCGTCAGATGGCAGTATGCAGTATTGTGTCTTAATGTATATATTATTATGTAAATAAAACATTCAACTCAATTTAATGAATCAAAATTTATTGCAGGTAACATGATGATTTAACCTCTATACTTGGGGGTCGGAAATGCGTCATTTTTTATGATAATTACACTTCTGTGATGAATTTTTTTTATTTATGATAAATTTTAACACAACATAAAATCTAACAGTATAAGCCTCGTGGTTTTTAGCTTTAGGAAGGTTGGCCAATTACTATGGAAAAATGCAGGCCAAAAAACGAGACATTTTTTTTATTTTTAACTCCCAAAATTCTGATTTTTGTAAAAAGAAAACCGAAGTAGATTTCCTCGAAAATGACGCATTTCCGACCCCCAAGTGATAGAAGTTAAATCATTCCGAAGAAGTCATACTTTCTTCTCCCGAGAGGAATACGAGCAATTACCGGTCACACTATATATACCCAGAAATGCACATATTTTAAGAAAAATACGATCTTATTTTAAAATCAAAATTACTTTTCAATTTTAATTTTATCAGTTAATCAAATTATTGTTACATCTTTTTTTCTTATTAAATACGTTTATTTTTTTGAAAATAAATAAGTATTTCATTTTAATACCTATTTAGCTTACAAGTTCCCGTACACTATACAAATTTGACTTCCAGAGGGTCTGTATGTCGAACTTCAAGGGAGACGCCAAAAAATTCGAATTATAGAGTTTTCTACTTATGAAGGGTGAAAAGTGGTAAATAGTCTAATAATCAACATGGGTGTCATTTTCAAGGTTTGTCAGGACGTTGATCACGTGAATCAATTTTGAGATTTATTAAGGGGGTCTACGTCAGCGTTGCCAGTTTTCTTTTTGCCAAGTCGGGATTTTGGAACTCTTTGAGTGAAAACAGCGGGATTCTTTCGTCGAAAGCGGGACATAGTAAAAAAACGTATATAATCAGAAGTTTTCAAATATACCTACTTATCTTTTTATTTAAATTAAAATTACGTTTACGTGACAATAGAAAGCAAAAATAGCCATAGAAAATGTATTTTAATAAAAATATAATATTTTAAATCAGATTTACCCTATCGTTAAATAGTTGAATCTTATTCGTCTTCAGAATAAAAAAAAATAAAAAAAACAGAAATCAAAATCAAAAAAGTTTTATTCATTAGAAAAATATGGCGTTTCAAACAATAGTCTGTGGAGTGAGTGTTACAAATTGCAACTTACAATAAGAGAATAATTATTTATAACAATTACTTATTCATGATATTTTTGTGAAGATTTAACTTTTTTTAAAGTTATCCCCGAGTTTTCCCCGAAAAGCGGGACTGAGCCTGTCCCGCGCGGGACATTTAATTTTGATTTAAAAATCGGGACGTCCCGCCAAAATCGGGACGTCTGGTAACGCTGGTCTACGTCGAGAAAGGAGTAACTTAACGGGAATGCATCCGTGTTTCGTCTCAATGGCGTGCGAAGCCGCGGGTAACGGCTAGTTTTAGTTTATAAAAGCACAACTCCACCGTCGACATGACGGAGGTGCAGTATAGTCTACAACGGATTGCAATAATGCAAGATCTATGGACTCGGACGATATAGATCTATAAACCGCCTCCTTTTTGTCTATGACAAAGCAATTATTTTGTTTTCGCGTTCAATTGTTATACGACAGTCGTTTGTTTTACAGCTGCCATAACGGCGTCGCTCGACTGTTTCACCGCCATTCGACTGTCAAAAGGGGAATATAAACTCACATTTATATTGTATAATAATTCCTGTTATGGTTATGGATTATGAAACTTCGAATGTTTCGGTAATGAATAATAAAATGTGTAAAGTTTAAAATGACTGTACAGTTGGTCGTTGGATTCGACCGAACAGTCGTTATATTTTTAAGTGCTTTATGAACTAAATACTTAAATGAACTATGTATGTATTCATTGACCCAACCTCCTACAATAAGCGTTTTAAAAAGCACGTTATGATTTTTTTAATCGACTTCAACAAAAAGGAGGAGGTTCTATGTTCGTCTGTATATTTTTTTTTTTTTTTATGTATGTTCACCGATTTCTCCGTCAATTATGGACCGATTTTCAAATATTTTTTTTCATTCGAAAGAGTGCACCTCAGAGGTGGTCCCATCGGAACCAAGTCAGGATCTGATTGTGGAATCCGGAGAAATCGAAGGGAAACTCTCAAATTTCAAAGGCACGCATAATGTTTTTTATGTATGTTCACCGATTTTTAGTGTTAGATTAACACTAAAAAGAGAAAAATAAAATATTTTTAACAAAAAAATTGAACCGACTTCACACTAAAAAGTAAAAAATAATTGCGTATTGAAATGTTTTGGAGTCGGTGTAGTTCTCGGAATAGATTTCATTTTGGCTGACACCGACTCCAAAACATTTCAATACGCAATTATTTTTTACTTTTTAGTGTGAAGTCGGTTCAATTTTTTTGTTAAAAATATTTTTTTCAAATTCTGTTCTCTAGTTCATAGCCAAATAGGTAAATTACTTCTAATATATTCTGTCTTAAAAAATGTACAGTAATTTTTAATAAATTTGAAATTACGCATTTAAAAAGATACTTTGCTGTCTGGGAAAATGCGAACAGTGATTTATGCGGGAATTCGCATAAAGAAAATTGCAAACACAGAATATATATATTATATTTTATATAATATTTTATCGTACGAACAAGTTTGAAACAAATTGTTATAAATTACGAGAAGCTATTTTAAAAAAATAAAGTTAAATATTTTTATACAACTTCTGAACATTTTGTTACTCGAATAGTAAATTCGGCGTCACCGTAAATCTGTATTAAAGATAAAAGTATAAAGCATGAACAGAGTGTCCATGCTTTAATGTTGCATAAACCACACGACATATAAATTAAAAAATAGAAAACTTACGACGAAAAGTGGATTCTTTGATTCTTTGGAAGTAAGGTATCCAAGGCTTGATTTAAAATAAATATTTACCTATATGCGAAATCTCTAGTGAAAGCACTGAGCAAAATATTATACAGTATGTAAACGCGTAAGGTGCACATAGGGAAATTAGAATTGGGAAAAAATACTTAGATCAGAGTTAGCCATGACTGCATTAATTGTTATTTCTATCGAATTATCGTGGTAATCTTGAGAATTTCTATAGAAATCTTGAAGATCACTGTAATTATGTACATTAAACGACTGAAGACACGTTCTCCCACCATCAGGACCGTCACCTCCACCACATGTGATTGTACACATATTGTCGATTA
This sequence comes from Xanthostigma xanthostigma, assembly GCA_963575645.1. NCBI lineage: Eukaryota > Metazoa > Arthropoda > Insecta > Raphidioptera > Raphidiidae > Xanthostigma > Xanthostigma xanthostigma. The sequence continues at coordinate 6,016,709 of OY754472.1, read as the reverse complement.
TTCGGAACAATCGGAACCCAAAAGAATGGTGAGCCTCCATCATGCTTAGTCTCCATCATGCTTTTCTAAATCAATGTTTATCTGTCAACCCCCCCCCCTTAGGACAGTTCGTCGCATTTCTCACCAGAGGTCTCACCATTCCTTTGGGTTCCGAACAGATGCTCGTTAACAGATGCCATAATAAGCACCTATATTATTATGTATCAGAATATTGTATTGTCATTGAAACTAGAATACGACAGTGTCAATTGGATATTTGGAGGTGGGCGAGTTTTGTTTATTTGGCAGCTATGGAAATCATTAAGGCATTACAGAAAATTTTCTCACTTAAAATACAACAAGCACCGATAAAGAATAACTTGATAAATAAAAAAAAATGCATTAATTATTTCCATAGTTTTAGGTATAACGAAAGAAAAATTCTAACGATTAAGACATCGAAATAACAGAAAGTGTGCAAATCTTTTTTAAAAATTGGAATTCATTCCTTGAAGACTATTGGAGAAATCTTCAATAAATAAAATTATAGACCAATTTACTAAAGAGTTATAATCAGACGTTAATCAAAGATTTGACTATTGAAGAAAGTTTTGAAAGCATCCGTGGCAAAAGGATCAATAAAAAGCAATACTGAATTATTAAAATTATTAAAATAAATGCATTTTGTAACACCACGTCTTAAAAAGCCACGCCGACACTGGTGTACTCTGGTGGTCATGTAGAAAAACAGAGGCAAAATGGCAGCGGAGCGTATGAACTAGGAAGTAGTGTCCATGTTAAAAAACTTAAATTAATAAATGTGTTGAATTAAATAATATTCATGTTACAAACTTACGTTAATAAATATGTTTAATTAAATATATTTTTTTTTAATTTAAATATAGAACGCGCAACAACTAGGGCTTATTAAATAATTTACAAACTTACGTTAATAAATATGTTGAATGAAATAATAATTGTTACAAATTTAAATAATTCAGTACCTATTGCTTTTTATTGATCCATTTGCCACGGATTCTTCCAAAACTTTCTACAATAGTGATGATAATGCAAGCGTGTTGAAAAAGAAAATAGGCAAGCAAACCGAAATAGTCGTTAGTTCATTGGATAGTTATCTTTCAACTGACTGCACGATGAACTATGTGACATTTCTGCACGGTCAACGCCGTAGCAAAGTGATGAAGAAGGGACGAGATGTATGGCGACGGCGGTAGCGGTGGCAGTTCGGTGAATGAGAGGACCACTTCACCTATTAACTCGAACAAACAACGACATTAAAGCCAGCCATCGCGTTCCCGTTTACCCTACACAAATAAAGACAGTTGTTTCTTCTCTCCTTAACTCGACGCGCTGCGCGTATAGCGAAGAAAAGAGAAGCCCGACCTCAAGCCTCAACGGAGTCAAGGCGGACGATCAAGATATCCGTGGGAACGCTTGACAACTGCTCTATATAATGCTAATGCCGCGATGCAGAGACCAACATCCCCGTCAGGGCTTTCAGGACAGATAGTCAGAGTGCCCGTCGGCAAAAATTTTACTAACAAATACTCTCCCCAAACTTTGTATATGGCTTCATTAGGCCTAGTCTGACACCTATTTCCTCTATGATTTTTTTTGATTTTGGGGCGTTTTCCCTCTAAATTTTCCGAAACATGTCGTTTTGACGACATGTAGAAATTTATAGATATTGTTTGTTTTTTTAATTGGATAGCTTAAAAACTTCAACCAAAACGCTAAAATAATGTTCTCTGACCATTTGAAACGTCTGACACCTCGAATATGTCGACATATTCGAGGTGTCAGACATTTTAAATGAAGCCATATGCAAAGTTTAGGGAGAGTATTTGTCAGTAAAATTTTTGCCAACGGGCACTCTGATTAAGAGCTTAATGCCCATTAAAGATGGGAGTAAATAGTAATATATCTTGGAAAAAATGTATTCGTTAAAATAAGTTCAGTATACTTTAGGCATTCATGCAGATCCTTTTAGGTGAAAATAGAGCTAAAAAAATTGTTTTCTATTTTTTATACGACAAACTAAAAGACACGAAAATATTATAGAAAAAATAGAAAAAAAAGTTTATTTAGCCCTATTTTCACCTCTGAATTAAAATTAGAAATATTGATAGTAGAGTTCCGGGAGATAAGACTTTTTTGTGGGTAATTTCCTTTTATTTCAGATATCTGGAAGAGTTTTTGAGATATTCGCAAAAAACCAAACCCCTCTTTTTTCTTTTACTAAAATGTTTGTAATTTTTTCGTCCCCCACTTCAATTTTTTCAAAAAGTTCCTAGATGTCCTTCCGAATCGAATGAGTCCATAGATATATATATTTAATAGATTGCGGATACACTAGCGCCTCCTGTACCTTTTAGAAGCCGCATTTTGTACGTGGAAAACGCCGTAAAAAGCGCACGAGATTCAAAAATATTAATTATTTTATAATATGATTTTATTGAGAAAAATAACCAAACTCACAGTAAACAGTGATATTTCGCTCCAAAACCTTATTTTATACTGAAACTTTTCAAAAATTACAAAATTGAGCATAAATATAATGTAAAAGCTTAGAACATTTTACATTTTCAATTTGACATCAAGGTTGACAAGCACTGATGCCAATCTGACAATGTAAAATGTTCTAAGCTTTTATATTATATTTATGCTCAGTTTCGTAATTTTTGAAACGTTTCAATATAAAAATAGGTTTTGGAGCGAAATATCACTGTTTACTGCGAGTTTTATTGTTTTTCCATTAACATCATATTATAGAATATTTAATCTTTTTGAATTCCACGCGCTTTTTAAGGCGTATTCCACATACAAAATGGCTTCTAATTGGGACCATTCCGCACAATGCTCAAGGATAGGCATCCGTTATCTATTAATATATATCTATGAATGACACCATGATCATAATTTTGGGTGTAGGAGGACTGGAATTCATCAAAAAGGGACATGTGAACCAGACTAGTGTATATGCAAATGGTTCTTTATATCAATGGTTAAAATCAATCAATTAAGTTTTTCGACAACATTAAATCTTTGAAAGCCCGGAACGCGTAATTAATGATGACCGTGCGTGTATTTCCCAATCCGTATGCAATAATAATTATTCTTTGTATGTTTTCAAAAGTTGTCAACCCTGTTTGTTGGCCCATCAAACAGCCTCCTAGACAAGGCGGGGCCCGAACTATACATATGTAGATGCAGAACTCCTCTGGCTGGCGCCACCAGAGGTCGTTCGACGATCCGGGAGCTTCATGCACCTTCGTGCGGAGCTACACAAACGGCTACTGTATACGGGAGCTATAGAGCTGGAGCTAGCTACTCTACGATGTGATGCTCGTCTAGCTGGCGCCGCTGAATTCGGTACACTCTGGCGACGAAACGGACACTATCATTCCATCTGAATTATCTATCTGAATCTATCGAAACCAATCACATTTTCTCATATCTCACATGCCTTAATGGTGAGCTTCTGGTACGACTTTTAAAAGTAGAATTAATAGCCATTAAATTTACCGTGGTTTTTATGGCAATTCAGAGATAAAAGTACTTTTAGCGCTGAAAGTCGTAACAGAAATTCACTATAGACAAATATAAAATTGAAGTGTATGCTTGTATTATATGACCGAATGACGTCACGCCTTCTTAAGTCAAAGATTTTAAACACTTGAAGTAAATAATCACCGTGTCGCTTAATTTTTTGTTGCGATCATTCACTTCTGAATCATTTAATTAATTGCTTTGTTGTTTATTCGTTTTTTTTGTGATATTTTATAACACTTATGTCGTAAGTTATTTTTGAGGTTAGTTAACAAGCAACTAAAGAAAACCGTACTATTTTTTAACACGCTTTTACTATTCTGCTATTATTTTCAAGAAAATGTCTTTAAGTACATTTACATACTCTTCTAAGACATACTTCTTAACCACAGCTCTACACCCTTAAATACAACATCTAATGTCAGCTGTCACTGAGGCGTGACGTCACAAGCGTTTTCGCGATTACTTCAAAACAGAAAGATAAAAATGCAACAATTTGCGTTAAAATTTAATTTACTGCTGAAATAATGCTTTTTTTTCGGAAATAGTACGCGTATGCCAACAATATAGAACCGGATATCAAAATCTGTCGTCATGCCTATTTTTTCAAAATCTGCAGAAACTAAAGGCCGCTGCACACGAGGTTAGAAACGCTGCTAGAAATGCTGCTAGGAGTTCTGCTAGCCGGTAGGTTGGGTACGAAGCTGGAAATGACGTCACTGCGGGCTGCCTTGCTAGCTCAGAAGATAAGTTTTAAAATTATAACAGAGGCTATTTTCCCTGCTAGATTTGTCGCTAGGTGTGAGCAAGAACCAATCAGAAAGCAGTATCTTCACGTGGGCACTTGAACACCCACATGGCGTCATTCTGCCAGACAACAGACACGTTTTGCTCTGTGTTTATATTCGAACTGTCACTGCGCGCGCACCAGATCTATCCACAAAACACGCTTGAAAAATAGTCTCGTGTGAAGCGAGCACTTAACAGCAATCAAGAAAACCAGCGCTAGAAAACTAGTAGGCAAATCTAGCAGCGTTTCTAGCCTCGTGTGCAGTGGCCTTTAGTGTGCCGCTACTATGAGACGGTGTACTCTCGAAAGTTACATTCGTTGCCAAAAAACTTTTGTCGAGCTTGACGATATAGGATGTCTTTTTTGTATCTTTCCTGCGTACAAATATAGATGGCAGTGGTTGTTGGCAGTGCTAGTAGCTATTTGTTATTTTACTGTCCCGTTACTGCGTCTCCCTTGCGTAACTCATTCTACTGCCCTCCTCATCTTCCAGTATAACGGTCCTCCGGCCCCTTGCATAACATCATAACATATAGTATTAGTATATACATTCCCGTACCCTGAGTTACAATCGGCGGCCACGGCGTAAAAAAACTTGAAACAGAGAAAACTTGTTAAGCCTAACTGACACACGACACAAGAAAACGTTCAAACACTGTGTTCAATGTCGCGTCGTATCGAAGACATTTTGAAATGCATTTGTTTATTGTTTTTTCTATATTATTACTTTTGTTTTTCTATACGAGCGTATTCCAAATTTTTTCGCCAGCTCACTAAAACATAAGTAATTTTGGCGCGACTTGAGAGCAACACGGATCTTTTTACGCGCTTTATATTAACTTCACTTGTAAGTTTGTATGTATGTATGTATGTATGTATGTATGTAAGTATGTATGTTTGTTTGTAACCTTCCTTTGGACTACAGCATGTGGTTTATTACAGTAGTATAATATGCCAGAACTGTAACTACAGTGGTTAGCCGTGCGGTCTAAAGCACGGGTCTTCGCTGACGTCAACTCTCGGAATCACAGGTCGTGGGTTCAAACCCGTCCACGTCGAAACAAAAATTGTATTTTTTTCGGCAAATTTTTGACAATAAATCGAATTAAAAAGTGGAAAATAAATATAGTTTAAAAAAAACTAAAAAACACGCTTTATATCGAACTAAAAAATATCTATTTAAAAATAAGCTTAAAACAATAATGAATAAAAAATACAAGTATTATTGTGAAAGGTGCGCTCGATGTACGAAACTGTGGAACAAAGCGCAACACGCTTTTTTCACAATAATACTAGTATTTTTTATTCATTATTGTTTTAAGCTTATTTTAAAAAAAATATTTTTTACTTTTCAGTTCAATATAAAGCGTGTTTTTTAGTTTTTTTTTTAAACTACCTATATTTTTTAAATTTAAAATTTTTAAGAGATATTAAAAGTGAGAACCAAAAAAGTCGTTTTTAACCATCTTCCCCTCTCCCTTTTCAAGTGATGCCACTGACTTAGTGACCCGCAAGATAGTACTAAAAAAATAATAAACAAAATTTGACCCACTTCTTAAAAATGTTCGCCATCACTGGTATAGTGTATACTAGACTTTGACAACTTTTTTTAGCCTCGGATCAAGATCAACAAAAATATGGCTACTAATAAGACGGTTCGGGAAATTCGAATCCAGCGATTGGCATCATTTTTTTTTAGTTTTTATACAATTATTCCATATTTCAACTATATTTATTTATATATATTTTTTCAATATTATCATTCCATTTTTCAAATAGTGATAGTAACTCAAAAAGCCCATCCTCTCCAGAAAATCGGATAGTTTTTTTTAAAAAAAACGTAGGCACATGTTCTTATTCAATAAATAAAATAATCGACCAATTTTTCAGACAATAATTGGTCGATAATTTTATTTATTGAAGAGATCTAATCAGACGTTAATCAAAGATTTGCACATGTTCTTATGTTTAAACAAAATTAAACGATGTTGAACGTAAATATTGTTGTCATAATCTGGAACATTCTATGGAACACATTATCGTCCCAACAGGGAGCACGTAACACTAGTGTTACGTGCTCCCTGTTGGTACGATAATGTGTTCCATTAAATGTTCCAGACCACGACAACAATATGTACCTACATATTTTCTTACCAAATACCAAAACTAAATTGTGTTGTGTAATACAAGCTTTCTAATGTAATGCTTCTTTTCAGAAGAGATAACGAACTTATATCTAAATAAATTCATTTTGAAAATTTGTCGTTTTCATTTCCGATTCTGAAACAAAATGAATTTGTTAAGCGATTCTGTGATTTCAAAATTATTTATAGGTACATAAAATGTCATATTACAAATGTGCATTGAATGGAATAAATTTCCGGCAATTCAAAGCCTTAAAATATTATACGAATTACGAGCTGATGACAGACGTTCTTCTTTTTGACGTGATAACGTCTTATAAATTGATGAAACACCGGCTGCATGCACGAAAAAGTGTAACGTTCCGAAAATTGTCACGTTCCGCCTGACCCTGTGCGTGCAAGCGAGAGCGCAGTAGGCTTCGGCCCAAGTTTGACAGCTACTAAAATTTAGGTTATGTATTACGGAATACGTTATCACGTAAAACTATCGTCCGTAAACCGACTTTACAGACAACCAATTTTTTTTTTGAGATTATATTAAACAGTTTAAAAAAAGAGCATTTTATCCGAAAAATACTAGGTTATGTTTCCAGTGCGTGATGACATATACAGTAGAACCTATGTAAGTCGAATTTCAAAAGAGACGCCAAAAAATTCGAGTTATAGAGTTCTCGGCTTATGGAGGATTTCGACTTAGGCGGATTTTATAAGGAAATATTTGACTTGTAGAGGAAGATACATTCTAACTAATTTTCTGTTGCTATGGTCGAGATACAGAGTTCTAATTTATTTTTTCGAGTTATGGAGAAAAAATATGTACCGAAATGGCTTGTAGGGACTCACTGATTATTTCGACCTATAGAGGGTTGAGATTTTGAGTAATGAGAAAATATTAAATACATTTTTTGTATTATAGATATCGCGTCCATCGTGATAAAATATTAAGAAAATATCACAGGTATGTGGACAAAAATATAAGTATTAGATTTATTTATTGTACGACGTTTCGTTTATGAATATAAATAAATAACGATTTATTCAAATCTTCGATTTATTTTTCTGTACTTAAAAAAGTCTAAATTCAAAGACGAAACATCGTATAATAAATAAATCTAATATATATTTGTCCACATAGTTGCGAATTTTTCTTAATAATTATTAAATACAATCAGAATTCATAATCCTCGTTTGTAAATAAAAATTGCAAAATTGTCAAATTATAAAGAAGTAAAGAAACTCAGAAAAAGAAACATTTGTTTCAACAAAAATTAAAATAAATCCGTTACACAAATAAATAATATTTTGTCACCGCCCCCTAGTCAATGTAGAGACGCACAAAAAAATATTGCACCCCTTATCAATTTGTCAGTAGTAAAGTGCTCCAGTTATGAATAACTATGAGTTTGCTCCGAAGAAAGACGTTCGCATTCGGTTGTCATAAAACAGCGGCACTAAAACTCCGAAAAAATCCCGCGTTCAATAAGAATTGCAGAGCTGCATAATAATTTTTCAGATGTTTTGCAACCGTAATTCTTATCGATTGTGCAGACATTTTCGACCATAAACTCTTGTCCAACAAATAAAAAAAAGAAAATTACAAAATAGATCGTTTTTCGTATTCTGTTACTAATCAATAAACGCAGGAGCTTACGATGACGAGTCAAATAATGGTGGAGGTGCAGGTAATTTTACGGTGGAGGCGCGGTGACTGTACGGTGGAGGTGCAGTAAATTCAAGATGGAAGTGTAATGAGTGAACGGTACATTCTAGAAATTCATATTATTACCGAAGAATCTCGTTAGAGATTCTTTTCTGTGCTATATATTATACACGGTCTTCCAACGAAAACTTGTACCCCCATAAAACTCGGCAAAATAAACGCTTAGAAAAAAACAAAACAAAAACACGTCGATTTTTATATCAAAGGGGACCAATTTTTATGCAAAAATCATTCCTGCAATTCTAGCTCTGTGCGGGGGGTAGCAGCCCCCCCAAATTTTTTAATGGGATGGATGGTCAAATGATTCCTAATTTGGAAAGGTTTTTTATTACAACCGTATTTGTTTTTTACAATTCGATCGATTTGTTATCGAGAAATTACTTTTTGAATTTTCGAAGTTAAAAGACTAATAAAACGCAAAAAGTTTATATATTATATAATAAACTTAAATTAGTTTTCTTCATACCTCGATCGAAAGTACATACTTTCGGCATCAATTGTAAGACAGAACGTCTAACATTTACGCATTGGTGAGATTACACGCACTGATGCGGGAAGTTCGTACGTTCGGGCGGTAGTAAAGCAAAAACAACCAATCAACTGTTGTTTAGATGTCGTTTCCATAGCAACCTTATTACATTTTAGCTATAATAGTCGCGAACAGCTGTCATTCGTGTTTTTACATATAACCTCAAAGCTGCTTACTTGGAATTTATCTGTGTTTTTATGTAATTAATTAATTAATGTATTTAATAAGCGTGCTTACGACCGAGGTAGGTATGAAGAAAAATAGTATACACCACAATGGACGAAAGTTTGACATCCTTGCACTGAGCGTCATGATGCACTCGGCTTCGCCTCGCGCAGTGCAAGAAATTCAACTTCCGTCCATTGTGGTGTAATATACTATTATGTTTCAAGGCCACTACAAAAATGAAAATATGTAATTTTTTAAAGGTTGCCGATAAAGCGTGCAGTTATTTTTTTATAGAGCTGTAACAAACCGTATGTATTCGTTACTGAGTAACGGGTACATCGTCTGACTCGAAGTAACGCATCGTTACTTTCAAATTCATTTCGTTACTCGCATTTGTCGTATCCATGTCAGTTCGGCTCGTTTGATGCGGTTATACGTTATACGAACGAAGTCATACCGTATCACGTATGCGACGCGCCTCGATGCGATAGTACATGCTTGATGCTGTTAGTACACGATTGTATGTCGTATGAAAAGTAACGAGTAACTTAAGGAGGTTGATCCGTTACAGTCCCAATCAAAAGTTAGTCGAATTCTAAATAGGAACTTCTCCATAATAAATTTTTACAAAAGGTTATAAGTCGATGATACCAATAAATTATTGTCATAAAGTCATAAATAAATATTTATTAATATTAATTAATTATTTCTAACTTTTGAATTTTTTGTACAAAGTTAGGTTAAAAAAAATAAATTTATGTAAATATCTGTATTTTACATATTTTTTGCAGTAAATAATTAAAAAAGAAATTAGAAGTAATAAAAATTAAAATTAAATCATTAAAAAGTTGAAAATTCAGTTAAAATTGTCAAGAATAAAAGTCCATAATCGAAAAGTGCTAATGTTTAATAATTTTTTTTATTGATTAAACGTCTCCTAATTAAATTGGAAAAAATATTGAAATATGCGTAAGACATCGATGCTTTACATAGTTAGTTTTCGGAACTACTGACATTATTTGGTTATTTGCAAAAAATTAAAATGAACAGTTTGCATGCTAGGTTGACATATTTTCCATAAGACTACATGTAAAAGTTCTTTTCTTAATTTTTAACTTTAAAAATCTCCTAATGATTTTGGATTTTTTACAAAAAATTTTGTCATAAAAAAATCAATCAAAAAAACTTTATTTCAAATTTTTTTCATTATCTTCGTAAAACGGCTCAACCTCCTTAACGATACGAAAGTAACGGGTACTGGCTCTTTAAGTAACGAATACATACGGGTACACAATTTCTCGTTACTTTTACAGCTCTATTATTTTAACCCTTTTCGGATAAATCCGATCGAAATAGTTGTGTTGTACTGTTTTAGGTTAGCTGACGCATTTGAACTAGAAACATACAATTGTAAGATATGTTGCCTACACATGAGCGCACGAGAGAGAAGGCGAACATTGTGCAATTCGTCAGTGTGAGTGAGACGGACGACCGATGCTGTATGGATCTCGGCTAGAAAAGGAACGACGCTAAGTTAAAGTAGTGGAGGCTTCGGTTGGCGCCGAATTGGCGCCAAACTGTCGGGCGCCAAAATACAGACGAACGTCGGGATGCTGGATAGAAGACTCATTTGATTCTTTTGTTTGATTCAGTTGTGACGCGTCGAATCGTCAAAGAATGCCGAATGGAGATTCTCTTTATTTATTTGTTTATTTAAGACAATTAACTGTCAAAGCTATTTGAATTTTGAGTCCAGTACCTATCAATTCATATTTTAAAACTCTTATAAAAACTCTATATTCAATATGGCGTCAATTTTAATATATATCGTTTTTATCGTTATTAAACAAAATACTGTATCATTGTAATAATAATAATGCGTTTAATACGAAAAATTATCACGAAATCAGTATCAGTATTTAAAATATAGTATAAATTTAAATGTAATATTCGTTTTCACATGTTGGTTTTTATATCAAATTTTTAAGGTAGTACAAGCACCAAAGCAATTTTAAATAAAAGGCTTGATTTTTTTTATATTTCGGTAGTTGGATGATATGTTTTCATTGATTTCTCCAAAACTAGTCGGTGGAAATTAAAAAAAAAAACTATTTAAATTAAAGTTAAAAACTTAATAAACTATTGAAAACAAAAAAAAAACCGTTGTGCCCGACTAATTAAAAAGATATTTAATCTTTTTAATTAATTATCTTTTCTTCATACCTCGATCGAAAGTTTTACATTTACTCCCTGTTATTTTTTATTATATTAAATGACAGCGGTAACCCTAGAGTTACGAGTATAAATACGCATGAGAAATTTTTTCCTCCTGCCGTTCTCACTATAGGAGTGAATGTCAATCTTTCGTCCCTGCTGACGAAAGTACGTACTTTCGAGCGGACATGAAGAAAAATCGTATACACCACACGGGCCTTACAAGTTGAAATGCCGAGGGCATCATGACGCGCAGGGCCGAAAATTCAACTTTCGGCCCTTGTGATGTAATATACTATTTTAATTAGTCGGACACAACGGGGTTTTTTTTGTTATAATTTATTAAGGTTTTAACTTTAATTTAAATAGTTTTTTTTTTTAATTTCCACCGACTAGTTTTGGAGAAATCAATGAAAACATATCATCCATCTACCGTTTTACCATAAAGCCAATGTTAAATATGACTACTTTTGAAGTCATTTATTTATTTAAATAATCGGGCAACCCTCCCTAAAATTTTCAGAATTGGTTTAGACTTAGTCCAACTTCATATAAAAAAAATCAAGCCTTTTATTTAAAATTGCCTTGGTGCTCGTACTATCTTAATACAATCGAAAATAAAATTTTTAATTATTGTTGATCATAGAAAAACTTTTCTCTGTGAATGTATCTTGATTGACACGTTTCTTTGATGAATCAATTTATAGTACTTTATGTCGTAAATGTCACTCATACTGATTATTTTTCTCTATAAATAATAACATTGAAATCAGTAAATGTTAATTGCTTATATGCTTCTTGAATATTTAATCTGTTTACAATTTTACGAATTTTTCTAATTATTTTTTCATTTGGCCGGATGGTGCCTTTTTCATTTAAGAGTATTCGTCCCTACAAATACCCCCTGCACCCTTCATCTCAAATCTTTTCCCCTCGCCTAAAAATGGTTCGCGCTCTCCCGACGCTATTTTTAAAGCTAGAGGGTTCTGGTAAACGCCAAATGAAAGACAAAGAATCAGACTACAGATCCTTCAGGCGAATTTTTTGAAAAAAAATTCCTGAAAAAACTTACAACCTTTTGAAAAAAATAATAAGTTACGTAATATTTCACACGTAGGCGAAACTGTTTTTCAAAAAAATCGCCTGAAGGATCTGTAGTCTGATTCTTTGTCTTTCATTTGGCGTTTACCAGAACCCTCTATTTCTCTATTTCTATTACAATTTTTGTAGTTCGTTTAAGTTAAGAATTTAAATATGTCAAAAAGTGCAAGAAAACAACAAAATCGTAAATAAACTAGTCATATAGTTCGATCCTAAATTTAATTGCAAAACTATAACAATATAATAAACAAAAAACGTTTGTATTTTTGTTTATTTAACGCAGGTATTCTCAGGAGCTACCGAGCCGATTTGAAAAATTATTAGTCATTTCTTCCCTATACATTATTAGAGATGAGCAATTAGCGTAAATGAAAAGCAAGTCGAAAAACAACTATTTTATAAATTATAGCTTTTACCAGCTTCCAGTGAGTTCAATTGCATATTTCGATTTTTTAGTTACTGCTTAGATCTCAGTTCCATTTAGTAGAAGCTTGATGATATTATAATTCCTTGATGTATAACGAAAGAAACTGGAAAAACTCGGCCAAAATTAGTTAAGTAGTTTTCGAGTAAACTCGTGGAATTAATAAATTAACATACTTACAAAAATTCTGAAAATGGCTAGTTTGATGTTCCGTATCTTATAACGGTTTTAATTAATTATTTGTTTATTATTCATACTAGGTAAGTAATTTTATATCAACTATATTACTGCAATAGTTCACACTGACTTAAATTTATATTTTTACTAGCGGTCCCGCCCGGTTTCACCCGGGTGCAAAAGAACGAATGGGGAAGGAAGAAAAAAAATTTAGGGGTGGACTACCCCTAACATTTAGGGGGATGAAAAATAGATGTTGGCCGATTCTCATAGATACCGGATAAGCACAAAAAATTTCATCAAAATCAGTCAAGCCGTTTCGGAGGAGTATGGCAACAAAAACTGTGACACGAGAATTTTATATATTAGATATCGTACTTATTTGGAAGATTCCTGATGAGTTCAGATACATACATAATAGGGCGTCTTCTATTTGACACTCTGTAACCCTGATTAATGGTCCGAATTGTTGAAACTACGTATTTTATGCCAAATTTACCTAAACTTTTTTTACGCGATTCATCGAGATTTTAAGTAATTTCAAGTTTCAACAATTAATAGATATTAATAAAATTACAAATAAAAAAATTGGTTGTCTGTAAAGTCGGTTTACGGACGATAGTTTTACGTGATAACGTATTCCGCTCGAATATCATATTTAATAATACATAACCTAAATTTTAGTAGCTGTCAAACTTGGGCCGATCGTGCTTCTCTATCGCTTATACTGCGCTCTCGCTTGCACGCACAGGGTCAGGCGGAACGTGACACTTTTCGGAACGTTACACTTTTTCGTGCGTGCAGCTGGTGTTTCATCAATTTATAAGACGTTATCACGTCAAAAATATTAAGAAGTTAATAAACTCAGATATTATAGACTGTATTGACATAAAAGTATCAACAAAAAATTATATATTCAATAGGTATACCTACCTACATATAAAATGTTAATCCACAAATTACTGACGTAGCATTTTCAAATTAACTGTAGGTAAATAAAAACTTGAAAATAAAAGGGTTTTCTGCTTATAAAACATTCTTAGATTTTTATATATAAATAAAGAGCAGTCATTAAAGCTGAAATGCTATTTTATAATTCATAAAAAATTGCATTATTTTCCTAAGTATTTTACTTTGAGAAAAAATTTATACAAAATATTAAATTATATCCCAGATTCTATCCAAGATTACGCACACATTAAATAGCATTTCTATTCGGTTACTGTTCGCTAGATGTCACTTCTTTAATAAAGGCTGCCAACATAAAAAGTAAAAACTAAGATCTATAGGTGGCAGCACTGACTTATTCTGACATTCTAGTATTTATAAGATGACATTTGACAATTAAAAATTAATGGACGTGGATTTTAGTGTCAACAAAACGGAAAATAAAGATGGTTAGGTTAGAAAAACATCTTATACTGCTTATATTTGTGATAGTAATTAAATATATTGGTGGTAAGTAGCATACTTCAATTTTATACTAGAAATGTTATTTCATCTTTAGTTTATTTACTACTAGAACATCCCAATTACCACAAATTTATTCTAATTGGCTGCTTCCTTTTTAGTGATAAGAACAGATAATATTGATAACGATGCGAGTTAACTGATTATTTCTTTGTCTCTTAAATTTTTTTTATCGTTAATATTGTAGGTATAAATTGTTTATTATTTTTACGCAATACCATTCTAATTAAATAAACAATAAAATGTATTACAATTAGATTATTATCATAGAAAATAGATGAGTCAGTATTTTTATTATGAATAAGTTTAAAAGATAAACATGTAAACCGCAAAACGGTACATTGTTGGCATGTTTCCAGAATTGTGAGTCAAATCTGTAACAGGAACCTTTTGTTCGTTATAAACAAAACTGTTGATTTTTTTTTATAAAATCCATAAAATAAAAAGCCGTCTTCAGCATAATGTAACATAATTGCATAACTATCTCTGAAGACGACATGATATGAATTTTTCAACAGATCGTAGCTATTTATAAAATTACAAACAAAAATAATAATTGTTTAAAACATTGCCGGACATTTCGTTTTTTAGTTAAAATTTAATGCCCCGTGCGGGAGAACTAATTTCACGATTTTTAAAAAATCGTTAGATTTTCAAAAAGAATTAAAATCTTCAGCCAAGTACAAAAAAGTAGACGTTTCTAGAACATAAATACCTATCTACTGCCTTTAGTATTTGCTTCATAATATTTTCATATCTAAATGATTTTCATTTTTTTAAAAATTTATTTCACATATTAAAATTCTTGATCTTTGATTAACGTCTGATTAGAACTCTTCAATAAATAAAATTATCGACCAATTTTTCAGACAATATATTAACAAAAATTATAATTAATACATTAACGTTTCGATCCGGATTTGTTAATATATTGTCTGAAAAATTGGTCGATAATTTTATTTATTAAAATTCTTGATTTAGAAAAAAAATTATCAGACAGTACTTCAAATGACCTTCCAAATTCCTAACAAGTATATTTTATTGATAAGACATGGTATTCAGTGATTATGCTGCTAAAATAAATAACGTATTATTTATTTTAGTCATATACAAATACCGGAAACCATGTATTTTGATAAGCTGACAAATGACAATGCGGTTTGAGGGGAAGACATTAAAAATTTGTTGCCAAATTTACATAGATTACGCTTTACCATCGAATAATTTCTGTCCTAATTAATTTGATTAGTTGAATTCAATACCCGTTTTTCGTACTGAATGAGTGTTAAAGCTTGTAGCTGAAGAGCCAGTAGCTGGATGACAAACCTGACATTTTTATTTATTATTTATAGTAATATTATAAGCCTATATTTATGATGGCAGACATTTCTTCCGGTTGTAATATCCCGGCAGACTCAATGAAAGGTTCGCTGTAGGAGTGCGATTTAAAAAACATATTATTTATAGTAATATTATAAGCCTATATTTATGATGGCAGACATTTCCTCCAGTTGTAACATCCCAGCAGACACAATGAAAGGTTCGCTGCACGAGCGCGATTTAAAAAACATTTCATCCTGTTTGTCGATCGGCCAGCTTTTTTGCGGCTAGCTCTTGAACTAGGAGGCACAGTGTAGGACTATGGCGTAACATTGGTGGCGCGGGCGCCGCTGTTTTGGGTGTAAAAAGTAAAAACACGATACGTAATATTGGCTATCGGTATTCAGGATACTGACGATCCTGATACGCAATTGGCCAATACTATGGCGGAAGGCTTTTCAAATTTGTAGAATTTTATCTTCACAGAGCTTTTTATTTTACAGTCCACGTTGTGTGTTAAAAATAATGCTTCACTAATTACATTGACCTCTATTGTTGAACATTTTTTTATAATACGAGACAAACCGAAAGTTTTTGTGGGTTTTGTATGAATAATTATTATAAAGTCGCACGAAAATGTATTATCGATATAAAATATAAAAAAAAATAGGTTTAAAAGAAATCTATGTCAAGCTGGGCGATGGCCCTGCTTGACTACCTCCTCAAAAATGTCAAAGATGGTAAAAAAATGATTAAGATTTTAAAAAAAATTCTGCCTCTTCGTTTTTAGGTTCTGTTTTCAAATGGCCGGGAAATACCAGCGGCAGAAATTTTGGATTTATGAACATAAATCAACTTTCTTATTTCCCGGTCACTTAGCTCTAACAGAACCTAAAAACGAAGCGGCAGACATTTTTTTAAATTTCAATTGTTCTTTTGTTTTGTAGATCTGTCAGAAATAAACTAGTTAAGCATGCTTTGAGTAATTTTTACATGACGTGGAACATATTATACACTTGTTAGTTTGTTGTAAAGTCATTGGTTTTCGAGATATTCGCAGTTTTTTGAAGACAAAATAGTAAAAATGAATATTATTAATAATAATACAAATAAAAAGTACATGTCTATCTATCTTTAACTGCGAATATCTCGAAAACCAATGACTTTACAACAAACTAACAAGTGTACATTATTGACTTAGAATATATCAAAAAAATTAAAATTATAGTCAAAATTAAAATTTAGACGGCGGCATAACATTTAGAAGGGGTACAAGCATTACTTACTCCTGCCGTACGCCACTGGTAGAGCGTACTGAACTAATTTTTTTATTGTTAGGTGCATTTTATGATATTTAACAAGTGTGTCGATTTGAGTAAAATTATGCGGGTATTAAAAAAATTATGGACATTAATAATTTTTCAGTTTTCAACTTCAACACCCCGTATTTCGGAAACGAGTAACATTTTATCTAAGCATATTTCGCTTAATCGTTTTATTTCGAATTGGAGAATCTGCGGTTGTTCTATGTCCCATTCTTAATGGATAGCAAATGTCATACTGAATACTAGCCATTACCCGCGTCACCTCACGCGATATCAGAAATTTTATTTTCATCATTATACTGTATAACAATTTTGAAGTTGGAATGGTCCCGTCGTCCAATTGGCTGGATTTTTTTTTTCAATGTTTTAATTAAAATTCTATCCTCTTTCCCAGCTGAAAAAGCATGCACGATAAACGATTTGAACAAAATAGCAAGCAATGAATGCGGAGAGAACGAATCGTGCATGCAAAGCAACAAGTCAACAACGACGGGCGTTTGCCAGTGCAAAGGCGACTACAGTCGTACCAGCGCGAACGAACCGTGCGTTCGTATCGCCATCCCAACCAAATCACCTACGTCCGATAACTCCGTAGGCATCGTCTTGATCAACGAACAATCGACGGGCAATACGGGAGCGATCGTCGGCACACTGTTAGTGATATTGGTGATAACGGGATGCGTGGTCGGCGCGTATTACGGTGAGAAACGATACAGGTTTGTTACGAGAGTTCGAAACAGGTTTGTACGAAGGCAGGACGTAAGCACGTACGACGAAGTCATGATAGGAAGAGAAGATGACGATGATCCACCTCTAGCATGATTTGTTTATTTCCTATGTCTTACGAGTTATTATGCATTGTGATAGAATTACTTTAAAGAAATATTAAATGTTTATGTATGATTATACAGTATCATTACTAAGTTTATTTTGTAATTTGTTTTTAACTCTTTTACTGGGTATCCAAAATTTCACTGAAAATCACTGAAATTTTGTTCTTTTTATAAATAAAAATGTGCATACTTTGCACAAAGCACTTTTTCATAAAATATGAGCTGTCATTGTGGCCATAAAGTTTGACGTAGAACCGGTTTAAAATTTCAAATCAACTCAGAAATAGAAATAGAAAAAAACAGTGAATCATTGATAAAAATAAATGACTTATTGCGGAAGTAAAAGAGTTAATCTCACTATTATAAAATAATTATTTTGAAAAAACAACTGTAGTCATTCATTTTAAAATAACTTCTGAACCGGTTCTGAACTCCCAAAGCGTCAGTCGGTAATACAGAACTCTTTACACACAACGGCGTCTATGTTGGTTAAATTCTCGGCCTGTTTGAACTAGAGATGTGACTCCAGTAGGCTTTTGCGACTCGAGTCACTCGGGTTATTTTATTACGTTACTCGAGTAACTCAAGTTTACTATTTACAGTCCCTGCAACACAAGTGAAAATTATCACTCGAGTTGAGATTTTCGATTACTTTAGTTAAAGCATTTTTAAATAGATACCTTTATTAAATAAACAATATGAGATAATATGAAATAAAATACAAGCATTTATTTTTCATTTATTTAATCAATTAATAATTAAGTTTCCATGTAAGGAATTAATTCTCCAAATCTATTCGGTGCGCCGAGTTGACTCGGTAACTCGAGTGCAAGCGGACTCGAGTAAAATTTATTTTTACTCGAGTACTGAGTTAGAAAAATTCAGTAAAACATGGCTCGAGTCGCATAACTAGTTTAAACCTGATTCTAGGCTTCTATTAGTTCTAGAAGCCTAGAACTGCTATTAAACCAAAATCAAATTGTCCTAAGAATTCGAGAGTTCATCTATGAAAAACGCAGTCATGTCTAAAGAGTTCTGCATTGCCGACAGACGCTTTGGAAGCTCAAAACCAATTCAGAACTTATCAACAAACACTAGCTGAAACTTAAGTTATGACTGAATTATTTTTTTTTTATTGCAAAATTATGTGTTGGTTTTATGAACGACTTTTGTGAGATTGCCTCACAAATGATTTAAACGAAGCACCAATTATATTAAGTGCAATTTTCGGTAAAATTCTACCTTCCGCTGCTTAATGTACTTCTCAAAACGCAAAATAACCAATCCAAATAATTTTTTGTCAAATGCAATCTTTTACATAAATTGAACCTATACATTTATGTCAAAATACAAAGTATTAATTCCATTACACCATTATAAACAAAATTATCGTACTCAAATCTTTGATTAACGTCTGATTAGAACTCTTCAATAAATAAAATTATCGACCAATTTTTCAGACAATATATTAACAAAAAAAAAAATTGGTTGTCTGTAAAGTCGGTTTACGGACGATAGTTTTACGTGATAACGTATTCCGTAATACATAACCTAAACCCCCCAAAATTTGGTTTCAATCCGCTCATCCTTGGTGTCGGAATGATAAGAAATGTCAAAAGTGACGTTTGCAACTGTCAAAGTATTATGTTCTAATAATAATTAGTTATTCCAATAGTTAACTTAGAAGGCGTTGCATTTCACAAAATACTAATGTCAAAAAATTGAATTAAACATTAGAAATGCAGCCGTTTTCATGTTAAGACAAGACATACGTTATTTTCTAATTTCCATGTACGGCAAACAAAGACGACCGACCGCGTCGCGCCATGCATTAGACAACATTACATTTATACAGCTATTTTTCTATATAAATTTGTATAAAAAAACTGTTTAGGCAAATTCTGTTATACGAAATCTATGTAAAATGTTCTCCTCTTTCGTTTAAGACTGGTTTCAAACCGATCTGATTTAAATTGAGCGAGAAATTAGCAAAAAGCACGCACAGGGTCAGGCGGAACGTTACGCGTTACGAACGTTAGGAACGTTACACTTTTTCGTGCATGCAGCCGGTGTTTTATCAATTTATAAGATTGGTGATTCATCAATTTATAAGACGTTATCACGTCAAAATATAATTAATACATTAACGTTTCAATCCGGATTTGGACCTTCTTCAGAACTGATCTAAAAAATAATTAATATTTAATTTCTAATTCCCTTTATATAAAATTCTTTCAAAACTATTAATTAGTATCAAAATATTGAAAAAAAAATATATTGTCTGCAAAAATGGTCGATAATTTTATTTATTAAAAAATTATCGTACCACTAAAAAAATGAACAGGGTTGAATGATGTTATAAAAACCGGTTAATGAACCATTTTCCTGAATGCGATGTCTCAATTTGCCGAGTGAGGCAGCACTTGTGGTAGGGAGATATTCTCAGTATTCTACTTGCGTGTAGTTTGCTCAATATATTTTATTTACTGTTTTTTTTTTTTTTTTGGAATAGTAAGGGAAAACAAAATACTAATTTAAATCTGTTGGTGGTAAATGTTAGAATAATTGTGTTTTATCCCGGAACAAGCAAGGGCGTAGATTTTTTTTCTGGGGAGTAAGGCAAAAAATAAATGTTTTTTAAGTTTTATTAATATCAAACAAGAATAATCACGAAGTAAGGTGTCAAGCAAGATATTAATTCCCAAACTACCTATCTTACAAAATACGCTGTTGCAAATCTTGTCTAAATTTTATTTTTTAAAGATAGGGACAACTTTTAATAAAGAGAGATATACTCCACGCTAATACAATAGCTCTGTTCCGACTTCTCTGCGATCGGTAGCATCGTCACAGTCTTGCGCAGTAGCTACAACAAAACTGTTTGTATCGCTTTTTGAGCTACTATGCAAGTCCGCGACGATAATATTACCCATATACTTTTACTATATATCGATCATAGAAATAAAATCGCAATCAAACCATTAGGGTGCAAACATATACTTCTGTCTTTTTTTAAGTCGTAAGAGCCATAGATAAAGACATAAGACTTTTGATAAAGAGAGATATACTCAATGCTAATATCGTATATTTAATAGCGTCTATATTGCAAGCAAAGATCGGGAGAAAGACTTAAACACTACAGTGCAGACATTTATACGTCTGTCTCACTTATTATACTCTGAGTCTCATGCGCATGTCCGTGAATGGATGCGCGTCAGTTTGCACATGGAACTAAGCTGTGAGAAGGAGGTGGCTTGCTCTGTTCCACTCACTAATTGCCCCACTGCAGACGCGACACTTGCGCACAACGGGTCAAGTAAAAAGAAAGAGATAGAAAACAGTCATTTGCTGTCTCACTTCATGGGCCACGCTTCCACTTACGGCCACTAGCAATATAGAAGTTATTAAATGTATTTTGTGTGCTCTTTGTTGCTTTCTTTCACAGCACATTGAGTAAATAGACTAGAATAATATGTATGTAATTGTCCCTATCATTCTACTAGCGCCACAGATGAGCGATTTTTCAGTTTTCTCAAGAAAATGGTGAATTCGAATAAAATAATTGTGCATAAAGCGCGTTCGTAATGTCCACAAAAAAAAAATATATAAAAAACGATCAATAAAATGAACTGAACAATTAAAATTACCAGCTTGCACTAATTATTATTAAAATAAAATTAAAAACGAAAAAAATAATAGATTTTTATATTTAATACCTAAATATTTGATGTTAACTAGTGTAATAATGTATCAACTGTTCACCGATTTCCTTACATGATCATTAGTTGCATTGTTTTTATGGAGGGTACCCTCCATAATTGTTTTGTTTTAATACCACGTGACATAAATAGCCTCGAGTTGGTTTTTGTTTCTTGCAAACGATGATGATTGAAAAGCACTCAAAACATGACACTTTCTAAAATATTTAGCCGCAAAATAAAAAATCGTTTTTCGTTCAGCGCAACTAGTGAATGTGTACCTATAAAATACGATAATATTATTATTTATAAAGGCTAGTCATTTTGATGCCTCTTTAATTTGTTTTTATTTTTATATATTATAGAATCGTTTTTAGTGCAATCAGTGTCCCAATATGATCAAAACAAATGAATTTTCACCAATGGGATACTGAATGCCTACATCATTATGTTTATATTTTCTATTATATTAAAATAATGAAATTTTGTAAAAATGAGGAAATATTTGTAGAATGGGAAAAATGACAGTATGAATGAATGTCCGGTTATTTAGTTTGTAAAAATCGCTAAATAGCTATAGTCTGCTATCTATATATATAAAATTAACGCGTCACAATTTTGGCCGCGCTAATCTCCGAAACCACTGAACCGATTTTAATGAAATTTTGTAAATGTGTCTTGCGTGGTGCAACCTACGCTACAGGATAGTTTTTATTAAACATTTTGTGTAAAATTACGGTGTTTTGTGAAAAAGAAAAACTGTTTTACCCAAAGCTATTAGTTCAGAAGCAAACAAAAAAACAGTTTTAGTACCAAGTAGCGACACCTGTTATAATTCGCTCAAAGCTGTTAGTTCAGACGTCGGGTTGATTGTTTGGACATGTCACTGCGGAATAAATGATTATTCAGCCGCCGCGATAGTAGAAGATTCAGGTTTGAGTTCCGACTGTTCGAATAATCATTTTTTTTCTAATATTGCATCGTAACTTCAACAATGGATGTTTCCAGAGCTGGGCAAAGCGCTGAATTTAAGTGCTCGAAGCATCGATCACTTTCATAAATGCTTGATTTTAGTGATGTGCCGGATCATTAAAAATGTATATCCGCGGATACGGATCTGAATACGGATATTTGGTTTCAAGTTCCGCGGATACGGATACGGATCTAAACTTTCTTAGAGTACGCGGCGGTAAATATTGCACATCGACCTTTGGAAAGAGACTATCTGTTCTGGGAAAAAGTTATTGACCTCTTTAACAGGTAACTCTCATAACAGATTGTCTCTTTCCAAAGATCGATGTGCAATATCTCATTATAAAGATAATTTTTTAGTACCTTTGAGTTATGTACTATTAGTATGGTACTCACTACGATAAATGTTTGCAATATAAAGGTGCCAAATACGATTTAAAAAAATGAAAAATACTCTTAATGGAATTCATTATTACCTAATCACCTATATATATAAAATTTAATCTATGAATTGAAAATTAATAAGGTAAAAGATCCGCCAAAAACTAACGGATACGGATCTTTCTTCTCCCTCGGATATCCGGCACATCACTACTTGATTTTTTCTAGCAAAAAGCACATTAATTTTTAAAAATGCTTTAAAGCATCGAGCATTGATTCTTAATTTATAATCAGGCAAATTTCAATTAATATTTTCTTTAAAAAAAATATATTTCGTTTCGATAAATTGTGAACATTTTTGTACGTAATTTTTCAATGGCTATTTTCATTCATACTGTGCAACTAATTGTCTTAGGAGGCTACAATAATTTAAGTTGTTTTTAATGTTTAGCTGTTTTATTTCTTACGTGCCGAAAATACTAAGAATAGGATACTGACTGTTTCATATGTATAGAATAAATAAGAATACTTCCTCAGCTTATGTACGCTGCAAATGTATTTTGAAATGAAATAAGTGTTTGATTGGCCAATCTTGAACAAGTTCTCAACTGTAATAATAGTTTTGTATAATAGTTGTTCCAAGGCAATCAGTGGAAAGGAATGGACACCTAATGGCAAGAAAAAAAGTCAGTTAAAGTGAAACTTCTTACACCTTGACGACTTGAAAGATAGCTCGATGAAACAAAGAATGTGTATACAAAAATATGTAACGGAAAAGAATGTTTGGAATGTTTCTCATTTCGCAGGGATTTGATTTCACATTTATCGATTAGAGATCTTTAGTATCGTATCTTTCTATAGTGAAATAGGTCCTAGAAAGTGTCTACATTAAGCCTGGCAAATTCACGGATTTTTAAACGGTTTTATTTAGCTTGACCCCGTATATTTGTTTATTTATTATAGCTAATAACTTTCAAATCTTACGACAGTTTTTAAAGTGAAACTTTTATTCTATCGCCCCGAATTTTTCTGGCCGTCTGTTGCATGTCGCATTACAGGCGGCCGCGGAGTAGGGGTAAAGTGAAAGGCGTTCGGAGTAGGCGCTCGGTAGAGCAGCCAAGGCCAATATGGCGGCGCCCATGGTTAGCATCAGCTGACAGTGTAGTATGTATAACACACTCAGTCTGTCATGCGGGCAAGTGCTGTACAGTGTTTACATTATTTTATTCGTGTATTCATGTGAATATTGTTGTTTATAATTAATCGTGATGGATAAGTGTCTACAATCCAACGCCTACAATCCAATAAAAGTTTCACTTGCGTCATGGTTTCTTAAAACCACACAACTGTTTTTCAACTACTTCCCGTTATCGGATTGAGTAGAATTTTTTTTATTTTACGTAATGTTAATAACAAAATTGTCCGGAAATTAATTCATTATTGAAAATGTTTCGTGTTGTGGAAAGGGGTTATAAACATTTATTAACAACTTTTGCTGTCGATATAGTGTTTTGTTTGTTTAATGACGAAGCATGATGAAATTAACTTACTGTCTATTTTTCATAGCTTTGGAATAACTATGTTTAAATTGAAAACATGTTCAAAATTGGAGAACTTAACACATTTACCGTTCCTTTAGTTGTATGGATGTCTTTAAAAGAGTGTATTAAATTTGGAACAAAACGAATCATATTACGAACAGGATAAAGACATCGGGTCTCAACGACTTGTATATTTTTAATTGGCAAATTAAATTAATCAAATCTTTGATTAACGTCTGAATAGAGCTCTTCAAACAAATAAAATTATCGATAATAAGAAAATTAAAGAAAAGTTACTTCTTAGAATTATAACATGACAAATTTAATTTTTATGAAATAACGGTACGGAACCCTCAGGGCGCAAGTTCTACTCGCACTTGTCCATCTTTTTTATTACTAATGTATTCTGTCGATTGTATTTAAAAAAGTGCTTCATCACTGATGACAGATCAGAAACCGGTGCCTTTTGCCTGTTTGTGTATGCTTTTCCTTGTTTCAGATAATACGTAGATTCAGTTCACTCTTTTTTGAGTCAACCTTTATATAAGTTTTAATAGTTTTATCATTTGTTATAATGAAACTAAGATTTATTTTAGTACTAAGACAGAATTTTTTTAGCAAATTATTTACAGTATTTATATTTTATAAGAACCAAAAAATAATATTATTCAAGTTATTTTTTATCAGACACCGTTGATTGAATTAATTACTCGATCAACGCTTGAACTCGTTTTTTTATACGAAAGTCTTTAATGAATTTGAAGGGAAATTCGTATTTATGTACAGTAATCTCCTTCGATCATCCGCTCACTAGCCCAGCTGTGTCGTGTAACTGACATTAATACACACCCGAATAATGTGCAGAATAAAATATGACAAATTAATTATACAAGGTTGGGTGTAAATTTTACTTGCAACGTACAAATTGAAGTTGTTAATTAACTTGTAACAATGGTTACTTACAGAGGACAGAGCAAAAAAATTCGATTCTTACAATTATCAGGTATTTACATTTATTTGCAATTCGACATGGCAACTGATTCTAGCGCTCTCTGGTGGTAGAAAATTAAAGCTGTTTTTGTAGTCATTTTTAAAGCAAACGTGACTATTTGTAATGGATAATAAACAATTCGAAATAAATATTACTGATATTATTAAGTATTTGGGTAATTCTAAATGACTTCTAGTAGAAGGAGAACTGTTTTTTTAAAGCGAACCATATTATATGTGGTTTAAAGATACAAATAGTATGAAATGCATACAAATAGCTGCACTGTCTATCATCGTTTCAAGTGCAACACGTACATCAAATTAACTTATTATCCCTGTTCTTCACACTGAGTAATGTCATTGGCAAATTTTCAGAGAGAATAACCTTTTTTTTCAATTTAATCCGAATAGTGCGATCATCTATAAATAAATAACAGAAATATTAAATCAAATATTGTATATCTAAAAAGGTAAAAACTATTCTAGTATATTGAATTCTATAAAAATAATTACTGGTAGGAAAAAATTAGATTTTAAAGTGTCCACGACTGATTCGCATTCTTCTTTTAACCATTTTCTCGTCAGTATCACTGAGAAATTTATGAAAGCAAGATGAATCGCACTATATTTTTTTACACTGTGGTACATCACTCTTTTTCTTCAGTTCACTCATCACAATAAACAAACAATGTCACAGGAAATTTAATATAGAGTTTTTATTTTTTCGCGCCAGATAGCGCTAGAATCAGTTCCCGTGGCGAGATCAAGACGCATGCGCATTATCGTCTTGCCTGATATGGTAGTTTTAGATATCATTAGCGCATTACAAAGGAATTTTAACAAAACTTTATCATAGCTTAAATATAAAAAAATAGAGCACATGCCGCTAGTGAAGCGGTATGTGCAATTTGATTGTCAATTTTTGAAAACAAGAACGTTTTCTTTCAAATTTGTTAAGAATTTCGAGATGAAAACCTGAATCATTTGGATTAGAGGGTATAATAATTATATTCTCTAAGAATATTGTCAAAAAGCATTAATTGTTTTTTTATTGTTTATTTTTTTACCGATTAATAGAATTATTGTGAAAGCCAAATTGGTTGTGTAAATAAATTTTATTAATAATTTATGGGAGAGTTTTTTTTTTTGTATTGTTTTAAATGAAGAAGTTTTTGTACAAAAAAAAAGTTTAACAGATTTCGTCACAGTTGTGTTTAAATCGTAAAACTTTTATTAAAAATCAAAACTTTTTCATTCAAATTTCAAACCGAATATCTGGTAGCACATACTAAAAAATGTAATATTTTAATTATTGGTAGTGAAATAATTTTAAATGGGAAAAACAGTCGTTTTGATTTTTCATTTACATTCAAGAATAATTTATACAATTTATTTTTAAGATAGAAATTTAAACTTGTATAAAAGGAATGTAGAAGCTAAAATAATAAAGTATTTTCTGTGATAAAGATGTATTTTTTTTTATTTTTGCTATTTACCGAGCGGGGCGGCGTATTGGTGAGAGCATTCTTCCAAAAAATGAGCAGTAGCCGGGTAAAACATGTTTAGTGAGATACTAAGATCAACATTTTTTTACTAAAATAATGTTCACATTGAAAGTTTGTTTCGTGCATTTGTGATAGACGCAATTAGGTTTTCTTTTATTCTATTAACAACCTTTTTTGCAGACGATTATCTTTCGGGGTAAGCGAGGTACTTGAAAATTTAATATTAAAAAATTTGTTGGTTAGTAAAAAGTAAGTATTTGATTTCTTACCTTTAAAAGGTTCTTTTTGATTGCTGCAACTCGCACACACACAAACTAATCACTTTATTATCTGACCGAACAGTTAAAACAGAAAACATAACCTTTTTGACAACAAACTACACTAACATTAATATAATTATTATTGTTGCCGTTGCCCGTTTGGATTTGTACTGGTCAAAGTTTTACTCGTTACAGTAGAGCCACCTGTAAAACTTCCAAAGTCACCACCAGCAGAAACTTCGAAAACCTTACTCCTTGTTGCGGGGAAAACAAATCGCAAATAATAAAAACACAAATAAAATTAATTAAATAAAACTACCGTCACAATATAAGAACAAAGAAACAATAAAATTAAATAAACAAATTTTCAAAACACAGAAATTAATAAACGCACGTGCCACCTCGTCCTGATTCGCATTACGACTGTATCAACAAAACATTAAAAAATCATGAATATAAAAAAAATTATGTAATTTATATACAACCTTGAACTTTGAGATTATGATGAATCTTAATATTACATAATTAATTTTTAAGCGGCTCATAGACAGTCAAGCTTGACAATAATTAATTATGATTGCGCATTCATTTAGATAGTTTTTGTGGCTTGTGGGTTTTTATAGGCTTGCGTCATTACTCTAGGCACTAGGTAGCCGCTGCGGCGGCCGAAATATTTGAGCAGCCACTTTTAACAGCCAACGAATGAAAAGACATTGGATTCATCCTCTTTTTCTAGAACGGCACTCAAAAGGCTTATTTCATTCCTATTTTAAAGATGTTCATAAATACCCCGACCGGTTTTTTAAGTACACGAGAATGTCAGTGCAATCGTTTGATAACCTTTTGTAAAATATAAGAAATTCAATCAAGGGTCCTGATACTCCTATGCGAGTTTGTACAACTCCAGAAGAAAAATTGTCAAGTGCGCAGCCACATACATTCGCCTGCACTAGCTCTGGCTGCGCGCAGCCAATGGGCTGCCGTGCAATCAGGCGCGCATTATGGCTGCCGCAGCCGGAAGTTCGTAGCTGCTTAAGTGCGCGGACTCCCATACACCGTCATATGTTCGACTGGCTGCCTAGTGCGCGGGGACACTTATACATACATATTATACATTTATTATATACCGAGCATAGGAATAAAATCGCAATCGAACCATTAGAGTGCAAACATATACTTCTGTCATAGATAAAGATATAAAACTTTTGATAGAGTATGTTCCATGCTAATATACATATATAAAGTTTGTTCAAAGCAGCCTCGAACGGTAACAGAACCGTACACAGTTTTGTTACTGCGCAAGACTGTTCGATTTTTGAGCTAGTGCGCAAGCGAGTCTTGCGCAGTGACAAGACTGTACGGTTTTGTTACTGTTCGCGGCTGCTTGGAACGAACCTATTAAGTTTGTTCCAAGCAGCCAGCAAACGGTAACGAAACCGTCACCAGCATGCGCAGTAGCTAAAACGTGTTCCAAAACTGATGCAGTTTCATTTTAACTACTATGTGGGTAGGGTACCTGCAAGCATGCTTGACTGTGTATGGGTCGCTGAACAATCTTCTCATCTTTTCATTATTATTGCTGACAAGTTATAATTTGATTTTACAATGTCATGCCTCCACTACACACGTGGCCAGCACCGCCACTTAAATAAGTGCCTATCATCGCCGCGATGATTGCCTAGCCCTCCACACAATCGTGCCGGTCCGATTGTGTGTACGGACGCACGATGCTGGCCACGCATTCCTTTGATGTACCGACAATCAATCGATTACTGCCGATTACAGGCGATGATGTCCACGCACCGACGAATATGCCCTCTACACAATCGTGAGTGCCTGTAAGTGGCGGTGCTGGCCACGTGTGTAGTGGAGGCTTTACATTACGATTTATTTAGGATTGCCTATCAAAATATAAAACGTACAAATGTCTTATTTGAAATAATTTATTAATTGTAGAGGTACTTTAAATATTTTTTTTTTATTTTACAATAAAATCACATTTTTATTATTTTGAATTTTATATAGCAAATAACAATAATGTCAGTGAATAATAAAAACAATAATGAGAAATTTGCTGGTTCGGTTCAGAACAATCATGTTTTTTCTTTTTTTATACTAGGTATGGGCCTGTCACCGTCTCCTTTGACTGGTCGGAACCTGGCCGGCATTTGTGGTTCTCTTCGACCAGCCCTCGAATATTTGACGATCGTTGTTATCAGTGAAGATGCTACCAGAAAAGAGACCAGAGATATTTATATCTCTGTAAGAGACACTGTATAGAAGTTTATTTCTAATGAAACAGTGTGGCCGGAAATTTTAGTTCGTCTTGTTTCTGTTAGATGACAGAACGATCGAGGTTTAGTGTCGGTGTACAGAGGTAGGGAACGTATATTACCATACCTCATCTTCAGTAGTATTTGAGCGTTTATCTCAACACCGTACAAAATCAGTATAAGAAATTCATCAATTTCTGTCGATTTTTTCTTTTTAATTAATAAAAAATTATGGAAAACACAATGATTAAGGTGTGAAGCTGAAATTATGAATTATCGCCACCTGGCGTTGCGGTTCCGAAGCTTGAGTGCGCCGCATCGCCATCTGACAATTGGGGCGGGAATTGCGCTTTGGGGTGATCTCCAAATATAACACAGGATTGAACTTCTATACAGTCTCTCTTCTTTGATGCTATATAATCGTTATTGGACGATAATAATGGACCAGGCTTGTCATGCGTGGAACTTAGGCTTAAGCCATTTTTAAACTTTTGTTTATGAAGACAAGTATGAAACACGTCACTTCCAATCACAAAAACATAATTTTAACTCATGTGACATCATGACAATATGTTAAATACCTAACCAGCAAAGTTATCATTACGGTGTGTGAAATATCCGAAACGCTATAAATAAATTTTGTGAAATATTCATAGTTTTTATACTTTCTTTAGGGTCCAGTACGATAACTCAATGTGCCCGAATTTTGACTTTTTCATAGTCATAGAAAACGCTTAATTTTGACGTTCAAAAAAAAAAAAAAAATGCGGATTATTCACAAATTTCCTCAAGTAAAAAAATATACTACTTTTCGTCTTTCACTATCATTTTTTTAATTTAACCAATCAGAAATCACATATACACGTCATAGCAATTGGTACTACTATTTCACTTTGTATACACGACCCCGTAATTTTGAAAATTGTATGGCAATTAATTCATACGCACACGCCATGACTGCTTGCCTTGTCGACTGCAGCTGTCTTATCCTCTTAAGTAGTTGATAAAGCGGTTCATAGATGACGCTTGATTACGGTAGACTTAATTGAAATGTATCGCAAATTACCGTTATCTATATCGGTAATTTAATTACTAAGATATTAATAATAAACCAATATATCCATACTCACACTCTAAGTGCAGTTTAAAGATTGTATCTGGACAGAACTTGATCCGAGCGAAGTCGGGTTCGAAGCTAGTATTATGAATATTTCACAAAATCTGTTAGATATTTCGAACCTAATTAAAATTAAACACGTGAGATCGTGATGCAAAATAAAATAAATCTCAAAACTTAATATTAATATCTTGTATTCCAGTTGCAAAAAAACAATTTAACATACTATCAGCTGATCAAAACACGTTGTACTAGGCAAGTTATAGGATATACAGTAGAGACGCGATAATCCGGACTAATTAAAACACAGCTGATCCGGATTATCAAAATGTCCGGATTACTGGATGTAATTTTAATTATTAAGAAAACAAACTAAAATGCGTGCTCGAAGGATTTATTCATACGTAAAAAATAAAACTTTTAATTTGTCAAGAATTTCGTTTTTTACTTGCAGTGATAAAGTAACGTGTGATCGTTTACGCGGCGCCATAGTGCGTTCTCTATGTAATTCTATCTGAGTTTGGCAACGACTACATATATACTAAAACCACCTAACTTCTTTCACTTCTCTGACAACAAATATGTATGTAACTGTTTGTAACACACCGCCGGCCAATAGTGTTGACGCAAATAGTGCCGGTACAGCTACTCAATAACTAAGTATCATGATCCGGATTACTGAAACTGGAAAAATCCGGACTACAATGTACATAATACTATCAAACGACTGTCCGAATTACCAAAGAATCCGGATTAAGAAGGTTCGGATTAACGCGTCTCTACTGTATTGAGCAACGACACAACCATATGTTTAATATCCTCTATATTGCTAGCAAAGATCGGGAGAAAGACTTAAACACTACGGTGCAGACATTTATACGTCTGTCTCACTTATTATACTCTGAGTCTCATGCGCATGTCCGTGAATGGATGTGCGTCAGTTTGCACATGGAACTAAGCTGTGAGAAGGAGGTGGCTTGCTCTATTCCAGCGGTTGCCAAAGTGGTGGTCCGCGGACCACTAGTGGTCCGCGAGAAAATTTCGCTGGTCCGCAGAAAAATGTGGAATATACTTACTCATCATGTTAAGTTATGTTTTAAGATGCATTAAAACATGATTCAATTCATAACAATACGTGACAAGTTATAAAAACTTCTGTTTTATTTTATTATGGTTTATTAATAAAGCTTTCATAACTTGGTTACTATTAATAGTTTCATTTTATTAACTAGGTACATTTTATGTGTTCTTTGATCACAATTCTTTTTTATAAATATATTTAACACTTAAAAAATCCTATTAGTGGTCCGCGGGATTTAAATTATGAATTAACTGGTCCGTGAGGTCAAAAAGTTTGGCGACCGCTGCTCTATTCTACTTACTAATTGCCCCACTACAGACGCGGCACTTGCGCACAACGGGTCGAGTAAAAAGAAAGAGATAGAAAACAGTCATTTGCTGTCTCACTTCATTGGTCACGCTTCCACTTACAGTCACTAGCAATATAGATGTTATTAAATATATGGACACAGCGCCGGTTATTTTAAGGTTAATTTTAGTTTATTATAGTTTTATTGAAAAATCGTTAACTGAACCTAAAAAATTGCGGACTGTAGGCGAATGCTGCCGTCAGACACTCGGCGAATACAAAAAGAAAAATGCAGCCGATAATATGTTAACTAAACAAAGGATCCCGCACAAACCGTATGGCATTTAGTTTTCGGTTAAATTGATCGAAAATGGTTTTATTTTATAGTTAGGTCATTAAGAAAAAGTGTCCATGGCCGCATAGCCTAAAAACCAATAGATTTTTAGCTACAGATATGTTTAGCGAGATTTTAGATATAGGGATATCCATTGAATTCACAAACATGTTCCATGTTCAACTCTTGTGCTTTTTTTTTAGAAATAGAAAAATAGTTGAAAACTAGGTAATGTTGTCACCCTGTATAAAATAATAATGTCTTATTTGGATTCAGCGCACTCGAAAACATATTTCTAGAGCTTAGAATTTTTTAAAATAGTGCATTCAATGGATATCCTTATATCTAAAAGCTCGCTTAAATATTTGTAGCTAAAAATCTATTGGTTTTTAGGTTATGCGCCCATGGACACTTTTTCTTAGTGACCTTTAAACTATAAAATAAAACAATTTTCGATCAATTTAACCAAGAACCAAATCCCATAAGGTTTGTGCGGGGTCTTTTAAAGAAATAAACAATTATTACAATGAGCTTTCTTGGAAAAAAACAATTAAAATATTTTTAATCAATTCTTTATTATAATATTTTATAACTCTTTAAACTTTCAATTGTTTCTTTCTACAAGTAGATTCTGTTTTGTTTAATAACCAAATACTAAATAAGAAGGAATGTTTTATTCTTGCAAATAATATAAAAATAAAACAAGCTGACGGTATGAATTAATATCTACAGAGGAAACCCTAAATTTAAAAAAAAAATCAGAATAACAGAAAATCGAATAAATTTCAATACGATCCATCTATTTGAAGAAATAACGCCGATATCCAACGACAATTTAAAAATGAATACTATTCGGAACCTAAAAGAATAATGAGACCTCTGGTGAGAAATGCGCCGAACTGTCCTAAGGGAGGTTAGATTTAGTTGATTTAGAAAACCATGATGGAGGCTAGTCTAGCTTCCATCTTGCTTTTCTAAATCAATGTTTACCTTATGCCTCCATAGTTTACCTGTCAAAAACCCCCCTTAGGACAGTTCGGCAAATTTCTCACCAGAGGTCACCCCATTCCTTTGGGTTCCGAATTAATAAAAATCGTGCACAATGATCAAATTTATCTGTTAAAAAATTGCAACAGGGTATATTTACAGTTCTGTTAAAATTTGTAAAATAGGAAAAAGTCATATATACTTTTAAATTAATTCGGAAGACAAAAATTAAAATATAACAAAAAAAAAAAAAATAATCGGAACTGAATTGGACCTTACCGGTCATCACATTTTCCTAATATCTAACTTTTCTTTCATATACCTACAACAAAATGATTACTGATTTTATTACTTGGCATCAAATTTCATTTTGAGTCATACGGAACCATCCTGATTTTTCCAAAAAGAAAAAAAAACTTGCTAAATATAAACGTTGAGTCCATTGAAAAATTTCAATCTACACGAAACATTTCTAATTCAATAATCTGTAAGATTTCAAAAATAAGTTTTGGCAAAGTAGTTCAAACTATGACTCATGATTGCGGAAAATAACTTTAGATACAATTTTTTCCACTACGCAACTGTTTCCAATTTTTAAACTGGACTACAAATTTCTGATATATTTATTAAGTCGATAACTTCATACATTTTATAAACATATAGACGGAGAGCTGGCTACGGAGAAAATGGGTGACTTGGTGCAAAGCTGAAAATTTGCAGAATAATAGGAGATAGTACAAGTAAGTAGGGAAAAAATTGCCAGAAGGCTAGGCGGAAGATAAAGAGCCGCCAGAAGGCGCTAATGTTGCGAAAAATCAGTGCACTTCTGGCAATTTCTATACTTATTCTGTAATTCAAAATAAAAAATTGTATGTGCAACTCGTGCGGCATTGTCGCACTAGTTGCACAATATACTATTATTTTGTTTAAAAACAAATTTAAGTCGACACAATGGCTGTCTTGGCAAATACACCATATTTTCGGCAGTGTTTTGGCACTGCCACTTGAGTTTTTTATTATTTAAAGTCTATGCTAAACGTCAAGAAAAAGCTTGGAGCGTCGCCTCTTGTAAAACTTGCCAACTCTGAGATATTGTTGACGGTTGCAGAAGAAAGTAATTTAACAAAGACAACAACTCAACAAAAAGAATATTTTGTAAAAAAAACTTAACATTTAATAAATAACTATATAATATTTTTTTATAAATAAATTAACATCATCTTAACCACACGCCACAAATTAAAAATAAAATATTTGACTGCACCGTCCATCTAGGGTGGGTCGTTAAAAAATTATAGAAGATTTTTTACGACTTCCCCTTTCTCACAAGACTTATTCTATTATAGGTCTTATATAATTTATGGACGCTGCAGTCAATCCGAAACTTCTCGATAATTGATTTAAATAAAGCGATCGACTTAAAAATCATCATTTCAAAGATAAAATATCTAATTTCGGAAACAGTAAACACTGTTATTAATAAACATTATCGTTTTAACTTTAAATTTTGACAAATGTTCAATAATATAATATTATCATTATTACAACAACACTATAATTGCAACACCACTAGCAGTCAGCTGTTTTTTTTTTTTTTTGATAGTCTGTTGTTTAATTGGACAGCAGTCTGTTGTTTGTGTTTAATCAGTGTTAACTCCACGTAATGTCGTAGCCTTTCCAATTGACATTTGGTGCAAGATACACAGTCCTACCTTGATAATGGAACGTAACAATACCCTTGTAGCCTGTTCTGGGAACTCCACTCTAAACAAAACACAACACAAAGTCAAACCGCAGTCTAACCAGTAGATTGCGCCGATCACTACGCGCATGTGCAAGGTTGCCGCCAATCAGACGCAAGTTACGAGTATAGGCTGTGTGCACGAAGCCTACTAGCGCCGCTAGTGGTTAATAGAGAATTATTTAACTCACTTTTTATGGAAATCGCGACATGTTTCTATTGTGATAAGTCAAAAACTTTAGTTGGCCATGATGCATCAAAAAAAAAAATGTAATAACGAAAACTGCTGTTAATTTTATATACAATAAAATTCAGATTGTAAACCGTTATGTAAATAGCATAACATAAAAGGTACGTGAGAATTATGACGTACGATATATATAATTAATTTACACTGATAGTGTAACGTCAAATTATGGCGCCAATGATCTTTATTTTACTTAAATCGCCATCAGCGCAACAGCCCGGAACACAACCGACATACAGAAAATTTGAGTTTGAAGTTTCCCCTAGTGCTCACCACAAACGCTCGCATCGATAAATTTGTAACTCCGCCTCCTTGCACATAGCCCATACAGTATGTAAACGCGTAAGGTGCACATAGGGAAATTAGCATTGGGAAAAATACTTGGATCAGAGTTAGCCATGACTGCATTAATTGTTATTTCTATTGAATTATCGTGGTAATCTTGAGGATTTGTATTTTATTTTGATTTATTTTTATTTTACTTGGCTTTTTTAATAATAAAAAGCTCTTATAAATCATTATTTTAATTTTTTTGTACAAAAATAAAACAAAAAAACAACTCCATCTGTTTGGAAACATTTCATTCAAAAATTGTCTGACTGGTATGACGTATGCGCGTTGGTAAATCAGTGACCCAATGGCTTTAGGTTCAACACGAATAGGCGGAGATATTTGATCTCGCACCATATTTAAGTATTTTTGGGAATTTAATGTCCCATTAATAAAAAAAGTCCGATTATGTTGTAATCATTTGAATATTTTCTTCAGTAGTAGACACATTCATTTTGCAAAAGAATATTATTTGTCAAATTGAAAAACAAGATTTCAAGGCTCACTCTGATCCAGTCATTTTTTCCCGATGTTAATTTCCCTATGTGCACCTTACGTGTTTACATACTGTATACAAGTATACACAGTTCAAAAAAAATATTGTTTCAATCGATTTTCGAGCTACATCGATTTAAAATTCTACTGTGATTTTCTCGCAAAGAAATGTGTAAGGTCATTGCCAAATCAGATTTTCTGACAGTGCTTTCTGCAACCGAGCGTAACAAAAGCGTAGCGATGTGTCGTTTGTGAGGGACCCGTTCATGATGACTCAATCTTTCTGATTCGGGGAACCCTTTTGACTCATTCTTGTTTATTGTAAATAATTACACTTTGACAGACAAGTGCACCGGCAGATAATCACACAATAAATTAGAAAAATAGAACGTACCTTAAAATCATTCATAAGCCCGAGCGCATTGGCTGCTTGCCTGAAAGTTTGGAAAGAGTGATACGGGATACGGACGGGGCCCTCGAGGGTTATTTTACCCGATTTCAATTCTTGATAGCTTACTACCGTACTCTGATAGACCTGCTTTGTGAATTCTGTGTCGTAAACATCCTGAAAAAATAAAAACCACCGTTCTTAATGTGCATCCTTTTCACCGATGTCTAAAATATTACTTAAAAAAAAAATACTTACAGAATGAAGAAAATTTAAGTTCATTTTAGTAAAAGGCACAAATTTCTCATTTAACTTCATATTCTTCAAATGTTTGTCAAAAAACAGCCCACTTAAAACAAAAGAAAAAAATTAAACAAATGCAACGCAGTTCTGGATTTGGATTAAGTAACTTTGATTCCACTTACTTTGAAACACCTTTTTTGCCAAAAGTCTTTGTCCGTGATACTTCGGGTCTTAGGCAAGCCCTGTTCTTTCGTTGCGCAGGATGTCTTAGCCAATCGTCCCAATAACTGAAATTGGACGTAAAAGAAAAACAAAATAATTTCATATTTGCAATCAAATTAAATATGAACACGATATATAAAAATAAATTCACTGCTAGCAGAAAAAAGAGTCATAGACTAACAGTCTTCGATTGGGAAATATATCTTATCTGCAGTATTCAAGATTCCAAAGTATCATAACCTAACTTTAAACATTTTTATTTCGGACTACAAAGAACTCATGTATTTTCAACTTCTTCATCCTCACTTCGTGGCAGCCATAATGAGAAGTAGGAACTAAAAGCTTGAAAATACGTGAGTAAAATCAGTTTTGAATTTTAAACTTTTTGAATCTTTATTGTTCGAAAATTTCGATTGTTAATTATGTATATTGTAATTTTGACTAGCCTGTATACACTGTATCTCTAAAGGGTCAATAAATTATTATTATTATTAGTTGAAAATAGATGGAATTTAAAGTACATTAGTCTCACTGTATGCAGATGTGTTTCTAACCTCGAAAAAACATTAAACAAATGACAATAGCTGTATTTAATTGGCTTCAAATTAAAAACATAAAAAAAAGAGGGAGAATAAACGAGATTACACACGGTTAATAAAGACAGAAATGATGAACCATTTTCTAAACTGTTATAAAACAAATGACAACCAAAAGAATTCAGAAGCCTCTGTGTAAGGGTACAAAAAAAATGTGTAAATAAATAAATCAAGAACTTACGACTTTGGCCATTTAGTAGAGAGCTCTATCCATAAATCTTTGGTCAGCATCCAGCCTAAGCCAGGGAAGAAATCGGTGCGATACAGAAGTTCTGGAGCATCGTCGTTTATAAGCCCGGGTAAGCCGTTGTCATTCCAGGCCGATATACAAAACAATCTTTTGTCACTTAATAACAAAGGATATGTTGCCTTGAAATATTCGAAAAAGTCTGGCGCTATGTCTAAATCATCTGCAAACAAAATTATTACTTAAAAAGATTAAAAAAAAATACACTATTTTATAGCAACGTGAACTAAAAAGTAAAAAGTCATTTTTAAATAATAAGATTTTGTTCAACAACGATAGGAAGTCCTCCAATATATATTGGATATAGGGAAACTTCCTATCACTGTTGAACAAAATCTTTTATTTAAAAGTTATTTTTACACGCTTTATATTAACTGCACTTATAAGTTTGTATGTATGTATGTATGTTTGTTTGTAACCTTCGTTTGGACTACAGCACGTGGTTTATTACTGTAGTATAATATGCCAGCACTGTAACTACAGTGGTAGCCATGCGGTCTAAGGGACGGGTCTTAACTGACATCAACTCACGGAATCACGGGTCGTGAGTTCTGATCCCGCCCACGCCGAAAAAAAAATTGTTTTTTTTTTCGGCAAATTTTTGACAATAAATCAAAAGTGGAAAATAAATATAGTTTAAAAAAACTAAAAAACACGCTTTATATTGAACTAAAAAGTAAAAATATTTTTATTAAAATAAGTTTAAAACAATAATGAATAAAAAATACAAGTATTATTGTGAAAAAAGCGTGGGGCGCTCGATGTACGAAAATGTGGAACAAAGCGCCCCACGCTTTTTTCACAATAATACTTGTATTTTTTATTCATTATTGTTTTAAGCTTATTTTAAAAAAATATTTTTTACTTTTTATTTACTTTTTAGTTCACGTTGCTATAAAAGGTGTTTTTTTTCCGAGTTTTTTTAAACTCTAATTTTAAATCCTAAAAAACCAACACTCAAATGATAACCAAAAAATTGTTTGGGATAAAACTTTTGTATTTTTAGTCGGGGAGTCTGAATCCGCGATAAAAAAATAGGAGTCCCCATTTAACACTTCAAAGTTCACCCCTTCCCACAAGGGGGAAGGGCAGGGGGTGGGGTAATTTTTGCACCAGTCTTTCCCCCATCAAAATGATTTGACTTTAATCGGAGATATTTTTCTCCAGAGTGCTTATTTCTCGAGATATTTGAATGTGTCAGGTTACAAAAATCACCGGGAAAAAAAAATCCTTAGACCGCCAACGAAGCACAGAGCTGTGGAATTTTAATTTTTTCACTTTTAACATCTCGGTAACAGTCAGTTCAAATGTCTAATATAATACGCGCCACGGATCTAAAAGGTTCGGAAGTTAGTCAAAAACAGCGTCGCAAAGGCACATTTTAGAGCCGCTGAGGCTCCCACCACCTTCCAGCTACCTGCACGGAACGTGCGCTTGTCGGTGATTGGCCGTGATCGCTCGTTGCCTTTGTCATTTGTCGCTTTCCTGCTTTAAAGTACAGTCGAGTACGCCAGTGCTCCGCAACCGGTGTGCCGTGTCACACTGGTGTGCCGTGAGCCGGATACAGTTGTGCCGCGGTCAAATTCAGTGTATTTGACAATTTACAATTACATTTTGCAAAATTTGAAGAATTAATTTTTAATTTCTTAGTTATCGCTCAAAAAATTCTGGTATCATTAAAATGTAACTGAAATAAATTCGCACTATTTTTTTCAATGTTTGAAAATTTTTATTTGTTGGTACATTGTTACTATTTTTTTCAATTGTTATTTTAATATGAAGAAAAAACACAGTGTGTAGAACGCACGTTTGCCGTCGTGTCAATCTGAGGCGGTTGTCGCCTCAGTCGTCGCAACAGTGCAGAGCTGTCACTATTTTAACAATACAAAGTTAAATAAATAAGTTTCTACCATTAAAGATAATTACTATTAATTGTGTTGCTGAATTGTATGTGGTTCTTCGTGTGATACATATTTATTTTTATACCCCTTTAAATATGGATAACTTTTTACGTGGAAAAGATCGGTCTTCACGTACAGATGATGAAGAACCCAGCACAAGTGTTACAAAAAAACCAAAGAAGATACCTTGTGATATATTTTAGCTTTTGGTGTGCCACGGAAATCTAGCAAGAATTTTGGTGTGTCGTAGGTGAGAAAAGGTTGCGGAGCACTGGAGTACGCTATTGTCAAGTTGTTATTGCTATATTAGTTTTGTTGAGTTGCGAGTTTGTAGTTTTTCAACAGACTGTACAAGCGCAAGCCCGCATTCGCATCTAACTTCCGAGCCTTTTAGATTCGTGGCATGTATTATACAGGTACACAATATATTGTGATGATTACCTTCAACGATGATAACTGTATCAAAATTAAACTTGAGAAACGTTTGATTTAGAGCCCATCCATAGTGTCGAGCTATCTTAAAATAGCCCTTGTATTTCTTCTCTTTCGGAGGCACCCTGATATCCGACTGATCCGGCTGCTGTATTAATGTTAGCTTGTCTCCGTAATTTAATATCACATTTTTAGTCGCCTCGTCTCCACAATCCTATTAACACAGTTCAAAGCAATAAAATTCAACGCTCGATTTAAAATCCTGTTTCAATTAAAATTTATAAACACAGGAAAAAGGTACAATGATCAAATAAAGAATCGGTAACCAAAATAAGAAATTGTCCGCAAACGGGTTAACTTTGCCCTAGTGTCCAACCGAAACTAGTTTTATGGCCGAAACCGAATTTCGGCCTCAGTCTCAGTTTCCGCCGAAACCGAAACGTCATGTTAAATTAATCACATATTAATTATTCAGCCTATGATATTTTAACTTATCATTAACTTATCATATCATATTATTAACCCCCTTATTTCAAAAACACAAATAAATATATTTTTTTTTTAATATTATGCAATAAAATAAAAGCTCCAAAACAAAATTACTTTTTAATAAAAAGTATTTACCTCATAGCAGGTACACGCACAAAAAGAAAACACTCTTTCATCTTAAGAACAAAATTATTTCTTCTAAACTTTGGTTATTTTGTAAGGTAGGTACTCTTGTTAAGGTTATACGCCCGATAGAGCAATGTATAGACAATACGCTGAAATTTTAATATGTTAATTATGGATATCTCATACATTCAACTGCATTTTTTAAAAAACATTGACCGTCTAGTTTTCAAGTTATTAATTATTAAAAATGCGATTTTTAACACAGTGATAAATGAGAAGACTGACCGGAAGTGTATATAAAAATAAGATTAAACCAAATTGGCTATAGACAAATTTTTAAAAAACTGATTATTCGAAAGTTTGACTCATTTAGATAACGTAAAAATTAAAAAAACTATACTTTCCCGTGCAGTTTTGGAGAAATATTAATTAAAAATTTTCGAAACAACTCTCAAAATCTCTATTTTCTAGATTTGAATTATGTCACCATGAAAACCAGATTACACGAAAAGTTTTTCATAAATTTTGTTTTTATTAAATAATTTTTTTGACGTAGCTAATAACTAAAACTTGAAAATTGGATATTATCTCATTTACCGTGTATTAAAAACTGCATTTAGTATCCAATAACTCAAAAACTATACGTCTAACGGTTCAAAGGTTTTTAAAATCAAAACGTAAGATAAAATCATTCGTGTACACTGGACTTAATTAAATATACTGCTTATTTTTATTTTTTTATTTTATTTATTTAAAGATGGGTGCCAAACAGACTCTAGGTCCAAATAAATGACACCTCTTAATACAGAAAAAAAAATTAGTTAGTTGTCAGATTAAGTCACAACTTTATGATATTATGTCAAATGTTTAAATATTATTTCTTATAAATATTAAAAAATAAAGCTATGATCAACAGGATATAATATTTCCATAAGAAATAATAAATTTACCAAGTCATATAACATTGTTTTGTTACAACAAAATACGGACGCAGTTTTTACTAATACGGTCGAGAGCATATAACCTTAAAGAAATACAATAAAATTAAAATTAATACTAAGTACCTACCTACCAAATACAACCATTAAATAAATATATTTAATGCATTATGCCAATAATACTTCAATCAAAAGTATCAAAATAAAAAAAGTTTCCTTTCAAACTAAAAAAAAAAAAAAAAACGCGGAGCGCGCAGGCATAAAAGACACTTCGTCGCTCGCAGTTGCACCGCATTTCAGCGCGAAACCTCCCGAATATAGTTTCGGTTTCGGCCAGAAACTTTGGCTTTTCGGCCGAAACCGAAACCGAAATTTCGGTCGGACACTACTTTGCCCACATTTTTAGCCCGCAACCATAGATAAACGTATTATAATACGTTTATCTATGCCGCAACTAATCACATTCTAAAATCGATCGAACTCACCTGACTAACTATAATCGGGAATTGTTCTTCGCTCGGCCGATATTTGAGCAGCTGGTCGAGACATCTCGACACGGTTACGCGATTACACGCAAACACAAGCACCGGAATCACCGTGCCATCCTTGTACCGTTCTTTCAACTGGAAGATCTTGTTCTCTCGATTCTGTTCAAAATCTTCGTTCGCAATACTGTCCCGTTTTGCTTCGACAGCCTGTTGCAAGTCCCTCAACAAGTTGCTGTTGGCATCGTACTGCTGTCTTATCATAAATTCGAGCTTCTCCACTTTCGTTTCAACACTTTCCACACTGACACCACCCTTGGACTGTTCTCGGTTACTGTAGTCGAGCGATTTGCTCAGAAATAGCGCGTACACAATGATGCCCCATATTAATAAAATCGATAAGAGAAACGATATACGTTTTGTACGCATATTTTGAGGTTAGGCAAGACTTTTAGTTACGACAAACGTTGATTCGATACATTCATCCATATTCTGTAAAATAAATCACAAAATAAATTTGTTTTAAGTATGTCCGAGACGGCCAATGGAGACGGGCACATGAGAAACGTAATATAGATGGCAGCAGGGGGTCTAGTACGATAACTCAATGTGCCCAAATTTTGAGTTTTTTTTTTTTTTTATCATAGAAAACGCTAAATTTTGACGTTCCAAAAAAAAAAAAACTTAGAGGAGTATTCACATATTTCCTCAAAAATACGTAAAAACTTTTCGTCTTTCGCTGTCATTTTTTTAATCTAACCAATAAGAAATTACTTATACACGCTATAACAACTGCTGTGGAATTACTGTATTACTATCTCACTTTGTATACACAACTCCGCAACTCCCCCCAAACGCCCTTCCCTTTTCACTGCGCAAAAAACGCCATCGCATCGACCCGACTCCGTAATTGTTTTTTACAGAACTCCCCCCAGACGCCTTTCCCTTTTCACTGCGAAAAAAACGCCATCGCATCGACACGACCCCTTAATTGTTTTTTACAGAGCTCTCCCCCAGACGCCTTCTCCTTTTCACCGCGCAAAAAAACGCCATCGCATCCACACGACCTCGTAATTGTTGTTCAAAGAACTCCCCCAAATGCCTTCCCCTTTGTCACTGTGCGAAAAAAAAAAATTTTAAATCAATTTTGCGCACTTAAAACGGCTAATAATACTGTTTTATGTTATTTAAAACAATGGGTATTTTGCACATCGAGTTATCATATTCTAACCGGCAGCAGGTATACAAGCCACCTAAGTTATGATCGGTTTTTATAGGAAAACGCGATTTTTCCCTTCCGATAGCATGCAACCATTTCTTTTTCAGTTTCAAATCCTTTGGAAACACAAAACCTTTATAATTTGAACATTGATAAACACAATACATCCGCATTGTCAATGATTAATTATTTTAAATAAACTTATTTTGTACACAGTACTATGAATGGTCCATATATCGAGGTGGTTATATGGCTGGCGCCTCTAGCGGTCAAGTTTGGCAGTGCCCATCCACATTGTAATCGTCAATGTTTACGCGGATGGCACTAATTGATGCGAAAAATGATTGTTTACTTTAAGCAATTGAAGCGATTATCAATATTGCTACATGATTAACAGCAAATGATAAAAAAATATGATTGATGGCAATTTCTCAACACAGTTCATCAATCCACTGAAGCGTGCTCTAATAATACACCTTCAATTGGAGCTTCAATTTCCCATC
Source organism: Xanthostigma xanthostigma (assembly GCA_963575645.1). Classification (NCBI taxonomy): domain Eukaryota; kingdom Metazoa; phylum Arthropoda; class Insecta; order Raphidioptera; family Raphidiidae; genus Xanthostigma; species Xanthostigma xanthostigma. Next base: position 5,972,916 of record OY754472.1, on the reverse strand, counting down.
ACTTGAAGCCTCCAACCACGCAAACATCGCAAATTATCGTTTAGACCCTTTATAAACCAAAAAAAAAACAATCCACTGTAATATTTGTTCACTTTTTATGTAAGGAGCAAAAATGCGGAAAACAATCACTAGTAACAATTATGAATCGTTATTCACTTTTTAAATTTCCGTAACAATTAATCACACAATTAATTATTAAATTTCCGTAACAATTAATCACATAATTAATTACATAACAATTAATAACATTACAATTTATAAATATTGGTGTTGTCTACCTAAATACTTCAACGTCGTCAAAGCCTACATACAACTTCCTGCAGAAAGTGCACTGCCAGTGGATTTTTTTATCATACCGAAGATTTGACCCAATCATTAAAAAAAAAACATTTTAAGAAATTGACAGTTTGCAAAAATGATTGTAAAACATGTTACTATTCTACAAGTGTTATAGATTTATTTAAAACCCAGTTGCCTTTACGAACTTTAGTATAAATCACAAGCAAATGTGTGTAACAACATTCATGGCTAATTTCTTTAAATATACTATTCTTTTTGTATCAGGTTCATTCACCTTAATGCCATAATGTATAAGTACGATAATTTTTAGAAAAAACGAAGGGCAATTATTTTTTTGCAAACGTCAAATACTAATGACAGGTTCATTACGAGTAGCATAACCTAAAATGTTTTTTTATAATGCATTTAAGAACACGTTAAAGCGAGTTAATATTTACCTGACAACGATTGAGCGCGTACATTTTTACAATTATTTACATTTTCCTATTGATTACTATAATATAAAATTCAGCTCTATTCTATTCATTATCTTATCAGTGATCAGACGTGGAAGGCTTCGTACGACATCTTTTCACGTCTCTGGCCTCTGCGCTTGACCGTTCGTTCAACACTCGTGTTCAGCACCGGATAAATGTTAGCCGCTCCACTGGCGATGAATAGACGAACATATTATATGAAAGGAAAACTCTTGTTCAGCAATTTGAAATTTACACCGAAAAAATAAAACTAGAACACAGGCTTTTATAGGAATGTGCACTGAAAAGTAAAAAATAATTTTTAAATATACCTAATGATTTTGTTTAACAGCGATAGGATGTTCTTCAACTCGATATAATTTATTTTTTGAACAAGCGTAAAATGATAATATTAAATTATATTGAATTAATTCAACTAGATATAATTTAGTTTTGACAATACAATAATTCATTGTATTGTCACCGGCTCTTAATTAATACGTGTGCAAAATTTTAAATCTTTCAGACGTCTGGAAGTGGTTGAAAATTAATTTGAAAGATCCTATAATCTATAGACATACTAGCGGCCCTGTACGTGCTTCGCTACGTATAAAGTGAAATAATAAAACAATTTAATTGGAACATCTATCTATCTATCTATCTATTTTATTAATTGCTAGCTATTTTAAAATATACATGGGCGTATATGTGTGTATGTCGAGCACGACGGCGCAGCCGGAGTGCTCGAAAAAAAATAGCGTAAAGTATTCGTGGATAACTGGTCTTTAAAACACTTGCTCTATTTCGAGCACTCCGGCTGCGCCGTCGTGCCGAGCAGTTTTAAACGATATTCAGTTTTTTTACATCCTCGATCTAGATATATGGTTGTTAAGTTCGTTGCGCCATCTATTGAATATTCACTCAATCCAGTCAACAGGTATTGCCATCTTATATGGTTGTTAAGTTCGTTGCGCCATCTATTGAATATTCACTCAATTCAGTCAACAGGTTTGCCATCTTATATGGTTGTTAAGTTCGTTGCGCCATCTATTGAATATTCACTCAATCCAGTCAACAGGTTCACCATCTTATATGGTTGTATTATGACTGTCAAGGAATAGACAAATAATTTGCCATAAAATAATATTGCGACTATAAATTGAAATGTAAGCTATCCTATCTTTCAAGTTGGGTCGAATTGCACACGGTGTGCAAATCAAATTTAAAATCGGTTCAGTAGTTTAGGAGTTCATCGCGGACAAACATGTGACACGTAATTTTATATATTAAGATTATAATACAATATGGTTGCCCGGTGTCTGTATATAGTATAGTAACGGATTACAAAATCCACATACTGTGAGAGTTGTTTTTTTAATGAATTATACAGACGTTATCTTAACTAATTCAAATAAATAAAATCGTAACTTAGTCTGTAATTGAACAGTTTTAAAGATTCCTAGAGGGAATTTTCAGTTTTCATCACTATTTTCTGTTTAATTTTTTTGTATCTGTCGTCTAGTTCTATCTATACTAATATATAAAGCTGAAGAGTTTGTTTGTTTGGTTGGTTTGTTGAACGCGCTATTCTAAGGAACTACTGGCTCGAATTAAAAAAAATATTTTTTTGTTGGATAGTCCATTTATCGAGAAAGACTTTAGGCTATATAATATCACGCTACGATCAATAGGAGCGGAGCATCAATGAAAAATGTAACTCAAAATTTGTCCGTCCGACAAAAACTTTTGAACGGTAACTCCGATCATCATGAAATTTGGACACAACATTCATCAAGCTAATTTAAGATGAATGTGTGTACTCATGTTCCTCCCTTCCCCATTCGTTCTTTTACACCCGGGTGAAACCGGACGGGACCGCTATAGGTACGCCGCCGAAGCGCTTAAAAATTCGGAAAATTCAAAAGTCCTCTACGAAATGGCAGAAAATGCCTGAACAGCGTCTGGGGGACTTCATAGTTGCAGGAAAAATATTTTCTGACAATTTACAATCGAATAAGCTATTGCTCATATTTTTTGGAGACTTGGATCTATTTTTCTCAAGAATGACAGTTCTTGACTAGGATATAAGTAGTAAATCAGCAAGAAAATAATTGGAAAGCTCTTGAAAAAATGACAATAGAAATAATTTTTCTTTAACATACATTTTTTAAATTAAAAACACCTGAAAAATTGACTGACTCACTGTACGATACTTTCTAATTTAACATTATTTTTAGAAAGCGGCAAATTGACACTCATAACAAATAAAAATATGTACTAGATTCCCATATAATAAAGTGCCGCTCGTGCAAGACAACGTATAAAACTATAAGGCGCCTTCTGCGGAAAAAAACTTTGTTAGCAATAATATTTCCAGCAGTCAAAAATCGTCGCTGTTTCCATCAATATTTTGTGCCATTAACAATAATTCGTTGAAGTTCAATTAAAAAAGAAAGATACACGATTTAGAAGTTAAATTGTATTCTATCTCTTTTTAAAAGGCTTGAATTTTACGCTGATTGTTGATGGTGTTTCTTTTCCTTCTCGCCTACCTTGAGGAATGGGTAGGAGATTCTTTTAGTCACACACAAGTTGTCAAATTCTGTATTATATTGAAAGTTATAGGTATTGGTAATAACAATGCTTAAAGGTTAAATAAATCGTGATAATTTTTATTATTTTAAAGAGAAAAAGTGCGGTGGTTGTTAATTTTCAAAAGAAATTTTGAACATGTAATTTTTAATAAAAGCAACAGAAAAAATGTGTGTTAATTATTCTAAATAGATTCTTGTAAATATGTAAGTTTTATTATTGATCTAAAATTTTTATCAGACATTTAACGATGACATTTACCTATAGATAATAATGAATGCAGTTTGGAAGATGATATTAGTTGTCTTAAGGGGTTAAGCCCCCTCGACGCTCGGAAAACTAGGTATTGAAAGAAACTTTTTTAGGCGCAGCCGTTAAGTATACAAAGTGATCCTTTTTTGAACAATTTGCAATATTGACGAATAAAAAAAATTTAAAAATGGCGGAGATATTAGCCGATAACTAGTACCCTCTTGAAAATCCTTGCTGATGGTGTACTGCATGATTCCTGTGTTAGGCAATGTCAGAAACAAAAAAAAAAATTATAGCTACAATCTGACGTAGGATAAAAACTTTCAATTTTTGTAAGCACAAATGACAGCTGTTTGAAAAAAAAACTCGTATTGAGTTTGAAAATTTTATAACTTTTGAACGTACCCAATCAAAAAAATCCTACGTCACATTGTAGATAATATTATAAAAAATGTATTTGCTTATTATAAATTTCAACGTCAATAAGCCTTAGGCTCCGCAATACCCAGATCCGCTCCCGCAAGTGTGTATATTTTTGAATTTTGGACATGACACAATGAAAATGTTCAGACATTTCAGAGAGTGTCCAATTTTCTCAAAAGCTGCTAGTAGTGTCTAACAGTTAAACTTAAATCAAAATGTTTTTTATTTAAATTAAAAAAAAATGTTTTGTGAATTCTGATAAATGCAAAATGGAGTACAAAACGCGAAAAAAAACAATATACTGCAGATTGCATTTTTTTAAAGTCATTTGAGACGTATGCCGTTTTTTTTATCATGTCCGTCCCTAAAAAAAATTGGTTGTCTGTAAAGTCGGTTTACGGACGATAGTTTTACGTGATAACGTATTCCGCTCGATTATCATATTTAATAATCACGCACAGGGTCAGGCGGAACGTTACGGCGGAACGGAACGTTACACTTTTTCGTGCGTGCAGCTGGTGTTTCATCAATTTATAAGACGTTATCACGTCAAAAAGTTCGGACATTTAGCAGCACTGTACATTTGAAATGTGTCCTCGTTTTCAAAATTACAAAATTATGGCCCCGCAGTAAAATCATTGAAATGAAAAAATATTCTTCGAAATAAACCAAATTATTATTAGTTTTTCTCGGTATAAGTTTAAAACAACTGAATAACAGGTTACCCGGATATTATAGGTTATAAACACTCAAAAGCAGTGGGTCACCGAATCATTAAACCGCATCATTTTATGCTAATGAATTAATCACCCGTTCATAAATTAAAAAAAAAATCGTGGGATAAACGCCTGCGCAACTAAATGCAGTTCTTCTTGATGGCGTAGGTTCGAGTTCAGTTATCGAGTCAGTGACCATTATGAGTGTCAACACCTGATATATACTCAATCAATTTAAATGAATAAAATTGTCAAGCAATTTTTCTCAGACCATATATATTGACAAAAAATAATAAAAATACAAATCAATATAACACAGGATGATTGTAATATGAATTATATTGGGCAAACAAAAAGAGCGCTTAAAACACGAATTAAAGAGCATCAAAACAATTATAAACTACTCCCTGATAAACATAATGTCGTAACTAAGCATAAAATTGATTACGACCATAAAATTAAATGGGATAGTGTTAAAATTTTAGATAATGAAATTAATTATTTTAAAAGAAGTATTTCGGAAATGTTATATATTATAAAATCTAATAAAAAAACTCTTAATGCTCAATTAGATACGGAAAATTTAAGTAATATTTATGATATTATTTTGAAATAATATTTTGTTTTTTCAAATAATTTTTTCTTTATGGGTACTTTGATATTCATGACTACGGTTTATAAATTTTGTTTGTTATTAATTTTTCATTATTTTTTAATCTTTCAAATTTTCAATCTTGCGTACAATCGATTAGTTAATAAATAACTTAATACTAATTAATTTTTATATTTTTTAGATATTTCTGAAGAAGATCCAAATCCGGATCGAAACGTCATCCTGTGTTATATTGATTTGTATTTTTATTATTTTTTGTCAATATATATGGTCTGAGAAAAATTGATCGACAATTTTATTCATTTGAAGAGTTCTGTTCAGACGTTAATCAAAGATTTCAATCAATTTAACTTAACAGTTATAGTTTGTTTGTTACACTTGTCCCCGATTAATGAGTAGAAAAATTGACCAATGACCTGACATCATAATAACATCATTTATAGATGCGAAGAAAAGTTTAGACCATATCCAAAATATAAACTATAGCAATCCCGCCCGGTTTCACCCAGGTGCAAAAGAACAAATGGGGGGGAGGGACATGAGTACGCACATTCATCTTAGATTATCCTATTTTCCAAATTTCATGATGATCGGAGTTACTTCTATACCGTTCAAAAGTTTTTGTCGGACAGACAAATTTTGAGATACATTTTGCAACATTTTTCATTTATGCTCCGCTCCTATTGGTCGTAGTGTGATATTGTATAGCCTATCCCTATATAGTCTTCCTCGATAAATAGGCTATCCAACAAAAAAAAAATTCAATTCGAACCACGTTCCTGTGATTAGCGCGTTCAGCCAAACAAACAAACAAACTCTTCAGCTTTATATATTAGTATAGAAGTATAGATACCTATCGAAAGATCAGACGATAGTATCGGAATTATCCATCATCAGATGGTTTTTCATTGTATAGGTACTAACGAGTTGCTTGTTTGATTGAGCATTGATGTCTTTTAATTTCCTGTCTAGTTGAGCATTAATAACAAGGTCGTAGTTTATTTTCTACCTTTATTTTTCACGGCGGTCGTGCTATTTTATAGTGGCTGTTTCTACTTAATTTTATTATTTCTTTTTCTATTTTTAAACTCAATTTCCGTATTTATTACAACGCAGATACCCATTAACCGTACCTGTTTAAATTAGTGTCGCTGCTGAGCGAGTCGTTCATAATGAACGACTCACTTCTCGAGCAGTCGCTGTTTTTTTGTGAATGACTCACTCCGAGCGCCATTGCTCTGTGCTGAGCTGTTCTGTACCGTTGCATTCGCACATTTACAGAGCGCACACAGCACCGACCACAGAGACACTAGTGAACTTTGCACGTACGGAGTTACCTTTGCTGAGTCATTTAATGTTGAATGACACACTGTAAGTGCACACATGGACTTAAACCATTCACATTGACGTCGTTGACAAAGATATAATATTGTAACAATAAACATTATTATTGTTAAGCTTTTATTATACTTTATAGTTTATCCGAAATACGCATAATATAAGATCAGAATCATATTAAAATGAGCTCAGAGCTGAGTGTGTATTGTACTGTGCAATGCTAAGTGACTCTTGAGCATGCATGATGACAGTTCACACCTCTGCAGTCTGCACTCTTGTGTAGTGCGTCGTACTGTCTAGTGCATAGATATATACCTATATTTAATAGACACCTCCTGTACCTTTTAGAAACCATCTTGTACGTGGAAAACGCCGTAAAAAGCGCGCGAGATTCAAAAATATTAATTATTTTATAATATGACTTTATTGAGAAAAACGACAAAACTCACAGTAAACAGTGATATTTATACTGAAACGTTTCAAAAATTACAAAATTGAGCATAAATATAATGTAAAAGCTTAGAACATTTTATATTGTCGATTTGGCATCAAGGTTGACAAGCATTGATGCCACTCTGACAATGTAAAATATTTTAAGCTTTTATATTATATTTATGCTCAGTTTTGTAATTTTTGAAACGTTTCAATATAAAAATAGATTTTGGAGCGAAATAGCACTGTTTACTGCGAGTTTTATTGTTTTTCCATTAACATCATATTATATAAAATATATAATCCTTTTGAATCCCGCGCGGTTTTTACGGCGTTTTCCACGTACAAAATGGCTTCCGTATGGCTTCTAATTGGAACCATTCCGCACAATGCTCAAGGATAGGTATCCGCTATCTATTAATATATATATATCTATGGTCTAGTGTTGCTCCTTTGAACGACTCGCTCTGAGCGACCTTTTTAGTGAGCGGAGCGCACGGAGCCAGCTCACAATAAAGAGTCATGTGGACACATCACTAATTTCCAGTGCAAAGAAAACAAAAAATGCAGATCGTTCATCACCTGGTTACGTTGACGGCTTTGGTGGTAGCGTCGTGCCAATCCGAATACATTCCGCCGGGCCCGAAGTATCGATGTCCGGCCGTTCCGTTGCTGCTGCACCCTTGCGAGTGCATCGACGAGAGTGACGCCGGCATCGTCGTCGTCTGTCGCAATTCAAACCTGGCCAGCATCGGCGTCGCTCTCAATAACTTGGCGACATTTCAAACGCCCGTAGACCAGCTAACGATCACCAGATGCAATATCGGTAAGATAAAGAGAGAAAAAAAGTCCAGCCAATTGGGCGACGGGACTGTTCCAACTTCAAAAATAATTGACATTTAATATAATATACAGGGTGTCCCTAAAAGGTCTTTACAAAAGCCTACCACATATTCTTCAGGCCAAAACAACTCGATAGAAGCAAACTTACCTCCGTTATCAGTACAAAGTTGCTTAGTTTGGGCGCTAGATGGCTCTTAAGTTACAATTTTCAAATCGTTTTTGCTTTATAACTTTGAAACGGCTCATGAGCTTTTACTCAAATTTGGTACGTTGGCATAGCTTTGTTGGGCAATAAAACCCATATCATAATAATGATGAATGTCATTCCATGGGCGTAGAACTTGATTTTTTCGATAATTAAGCATCTAAAACTTCTACGCCAATGGAAAAAAATCAGTTTGAGTAAGAAATCTGGATCACGCGACTCATTTACTACAGAAAGGTACTCTTGATAAAATTCGATCACTCTCATAGTTTCGACAAAATTTTAATTTTAGTAATTTAGAGCATAATTAAATATTAAAACTCTCAACTGCAACACAGGTTGGGTGGTTGGGTACGCGACAGTGATATTCATATTGTTGGTTTCCATAATAATAATTATGCTCTAAATTACTAAAATTAAAATTTTGTCGAAACTATCTTGTGTGCATCGAGGGCGGTGGGTACGTTAATCAATAAAGTGATTTATTATTTCTCCCTCTTTTATCAGGGACCCGATTACATATTACTCGTGCTAGTTGAATAAAATATTATGTGCGACCATTGATCGAAGGAGAATATTCCACTCGCGTGTTATCGCACTCGCTACGCACGTGCGGCAAATTTCACGCTCATGGAATCTTCTCCTTCTCTCACTAGTCGCACAATATACTATTATTCAACACGCGTGAGTAATATACAGATTGTATCAAATCAAAACGGTCCATAGGACATTCTGTGTGTAAGCCAGAGACGATATATAAAGATCTAAAGCAGTAAGTAAGAATGAGATAAATGATCACTAATATAGTTACTGTGGTTACGTAAATAAATAATTACGTACACTGTAAATCTTTTTACCAATTTGTCAATTAAAACAACTACAAATAAGTTTATTATGTTGTCGGTTGAATTCCCACCATAAAACCATTTAATTATTTGGATTTTTTTCCCGAACAGTACCTATATAAATAGCCATTTTATCAATAATTTCACTAGTGAATACTGACATTTGATAAAATTGTGATTTTTACTGTAGAAAACAAAGACGATACTATCAGATTGTATAACCACAGTAACTATTAGCGATCATTTATCTCATTCTTACTTACTGTTTTAGTGCTTTATATAATATCGTCTATATCTTACACACAGAATGTTCTATGGACTGTTTTGATTTGATACAATCTGTATAATTCCGGGGCCACGCTAAATTCGGCAGAAATAATAAATTACTTCATGTTGACGCGTAGAGTGCGAATAATGAGCCGAAACTGTACGGTAATATATTACTGCACAGTTTCTGGACCAATAGGAACGCGGTAGCGATTTGTATATATGAAAACAGCATCGCAACTCAGCGAAAGTCAGGGCCATCTTGTGTGCATCGAGGGCGGTGGGTACGTCAATCAATGAAGTGATTTATTATTTTTCCCTCTTTTATCAGGGACCCGATTACATATTACTCGTGCTAGTTGAATAAAGTATTATGTGCGACTATTGATCGAAAGAGAATATTCCACTCACGTGTTACCGCACTCGCTACGCTCGTGCGGCATATTTCACACTCATGGAATCTTCTCCTTCTCTCACTAGTCGCACAATATACTATTATTCAACTCATGCGCGCTATTCATGTTTTATCATGCCTAAAAACCGAACCCTAAATAGCCATTTACCGACTGGTGACAATTACTTGTCATAACTCAATGAAAATTCCTACTAGCTCGGCCATTGTGGAGTAATGAAAATAAACGTAACTATTTTCTGAGTCGTAACGAAATAGTAGGTAACAACAACTCCGTTGTTACCCATTGAGGCTAAAATTGAGAGGCCGAATGTTTTCGACATGGAGTTTATTCATAACCGGCTAACCTCAAACCAAAACATTGAATCGTGCTGTTTGGTGCTGTTAGTATTGACAGTTTTTTTTATAAAGAAATAAATAAATAAATCTCATTAATAACAATAAATAAAACATGAATAACGCGCAATTGTTGAATAAAATTATGGGCGTAACTTGTAGGCTAAGTCATGACCTGTCAGCGCGGGCCATGAATGACTTAGACTACTAGTTACGCCAATAACTATTATTCTTTTATTATAGCCCGTTTATACGGCAATCTCTTCTACAAGTTGCAAGTTCGCGTGTTGATAATCGAACACACGCCGATCGAAGCGATCGACCAACACACGTTCCTCGGCATCAATCGTACTTTGGCCGAACTGCACGTGGTGAACACGTCTCTTGCCGAATTTCCGAAAGAAGCGTTCAAGATCCTCGGCAATCTGAACACACTGCGGCTCGACCAGCACCGTATACAGCGCTTGTCGACCGACATTTTCGCCGGCGCCGGCGATTTGGTCGGCAAACTGCTACGACTCCACATCTCCAACGGGAACATAACCACCGTGCCGGTGGAAGCGTTGCAGGCGCTCAAAAAACTCAAAACGCTCGATTTGCACGGCAACGCGATTGGCGAGCTGAAGAGGAACCAGTTCAAGGGTCTTCGCGACACGGAAGTGCTGGATCTCAGTCACAATGCGCTGGTCAAAATCGATGGGTCGCATCTGGCCGACTTGACGAAACTCAGCTGGTGTAACGTGTCGCATAATGCGATCACCGAACTTGCCAGGTAACAGGATATACACTGTTTTTATTAAAGTAAAACTTCTTTAGGCACGCTTGACTTGGGGAGTAAGCTGCGGTGAATGCGTGACGAAAAGTGTGATCGGGCGAGGCGAACGGAAGTTGAGAGGGAGATATAAGTTAGTGAAGATTGAAAGAGAGAGAGAGAGTTACGTTTCGTATATTACTGACTTGGGGAGTAAGCTGCGGTGAATGCGTGACGAAAAGTGTGATCGGGCGAGGCGAACGGAAGTTGAGAGGGGGATATAAGTTAGTGAAGATAGAAAGAGAGAGAGTTACGTTTCGTATATTACTGTAGGAGCAAGAGAGAGAGGTGCGCGCGCACATTTTCTTTCTCTCTTCCTCAACAAATACTTCACTGGCTAGTGGCGCCATCAGGTGGCCGAATGTATTACTTTTGTTTTCATTATCTTTATGTTTATATTTCTTTCTTCTTACTGTTCATTTCGTTCTTGAACAATTTTATAAATTAATATTTTGTTCAACCGATTTAAAATATTCCAGCCAATTGGGCTTTTGAATGAAATTTTTTTTGTCATAAATGGAAAGATCGTATATAAGTTTTATAACAAAACTATTTTTCTTTTTTTTATTTTCGTTATAATTCAAAAGTTATATCAAATTAAAAATAAATTTTTGTACCCAGTTCCGAGAACGCGCCGACATTTCCTGAACATAATGTGACGTCATAATGTTTTAGTCAATACACATGCAGAAGCCATTGATAGTATACTGCGTATATACATTTTACCATTATGACGTCACAACTGTCAAAAACAATTTTAGTGCGTTTGCAGTCACGTGATTTTTTTTAATATTTTATCAATTTTAAATTGCTTATAATTAATTTAAAAAAAGTTTTTTGAAAGTTTTTCGCATCGATTATCAATATTATTTATAATAAAGTTTTAAAATACAATAAAAAAATCGATAATTTTTTTTTTCAAAAGCCTGATTGGGCGACGGGACCATTCGAACTTCAAAAATAATGTCATTTGATATGGTATACTTAATGAATAAAATAAAATTTCTGATATAGCGCGAGGTGACGCGGGTAATGGCTATTATTCAATATGATAATTGCTATTCGTTGCCATGGTTACCTACGTAATATGTTCCACGTCACGTAAAAATTAATCAAATCATGCCTAACTATAGTTTATTTCGGACGGATCTACAAAACAAAAGAACAGCTGATTTTTTGTCGTAATAAAATTTTACATTTTAAAAAATTGAAATATAAGCCTTAGAAGAAAGCAATGTAGAAAATAAAAAATAAATAAAAATATATTCGCCGACGTGCGGCTTGAACCCAAGACCCTGGCTTTAAGAGTCTTACACTCTACCGACTGAGCTATCCGGGCTTGTAAACGTGACGCGCTAATATTGCAATATTTAGTTAAGGCATTTCACCTGATAATATTTATCGGACAGACTAATTTTGAGATACATCTTGCAACATTTTTCATTGATGTTCCGCTCCAATTGGTCGTAGCGTGATATTATATAGCCTATAGCCTTCCTTGATAAATGGGCTATCCAACAAAAAATTTTTTTTCAAATTGAACCAGCAGTCTCTGAGATTAGCGCGTTCAATCAAACAAACAAACAAACTCTTCAGCTTTATATATTAGTATAGATTTTAATACACATTTTCAGGGGTGCATTCGCAAGAAACGCCGTACTGCGCGTCTTAAACATGTCGCACAATAAACTGAAGCGCCTCGACACCAACTCGTTCCGCGGCATGCGTTTCCTGCGTCGCCTTTACTTGTCCGACAACCGGATATCCGACGTCGGTCGCGGCACGTTCGGTTCCGTCACGCGTATCGGCACAATAGATCTGGCACGCAACGCCATCACCAAGATCGACTATCAGATGTTTTATCAACTGAACTACGTCGAAATAGTCGACGTGTCGCAGAACAACATCACCGAAATACAAAAGCTGGCGTTCAAAGACCTCTACCTGACGCACATCAACCTGTCGCACAACGCGATTGTCAGTATCGAGCCGGGAGCGTTCGAGAACTGCGCCAACATTACGCGATTAGATCTGTCGCACAACGCAATCGAGACAATTCCGAAAAGAGCGTTCGACGACACCACTTACGCTACTGAATTGCAGCTTAGTTACAATCTACTCACGTCAATGAATCAAGTTAGTTTACATTTTTTAACACGCTTATATTAGCTTGACCTGTAATATGCATGTATGTAAAGAAATCTTTCAGCGTAATTTTCACCAATTTCAAGAAGTCGGATTAACTTGAAAATTTGCATACGTGTCAAGGGCCGATGACAATACAATTATTTCATAAAAAATTTTGATTTTAAAAATTTTGAAAAAAATTTGAATTTGAAAATTTTGAAAAAAACTACTTTTGAAGTTTTGAGACTAAAAATTAAGAAAATAAATGATAGTTTTAAAAAACTAAAAAAACATGCTTTATTGGCAAACCGAACTCAAGTGTCTGTTGAAGTCGGAGAAGGGGAAGTTTTTCACTTTTCATCTGATTCGGGTCAATTTATCCCCTAGCGCGCCTAAAAATAGAGAGAAAAACAATCAAAGTTCAAATTTAGGCTTTTATTAAGGAGGTTGATGCGTTATAGTCCCAATCAAAAGTAAGTCGAATTCTAAATGGGAACTTTTCCATAATAAATTTTTACAAAAGGTTATTAGTCGATGATACCAATAAATTATTGTCATAAAGGCATAAATAAATAATAATGCTTTTTAATATTAATTTATTATTTCAGTATACTTAATGGACTAACTTTTGAATTTTTTATACAAAGTTAGATTAGAAAAAATAAATTTATTTAAATATCTGTATTTTACATATTTTTTGCAGTAGATAAATAATTAAAAAAAGAAATTAGAAGTAATAAAAATTAAAATTAAATAATTAAAAAGTTGAAAATTCAGTTAAAATTGTTAAAATTGTCAAGAATAAAAGTCCATAATCGAAAAGTGCTAAGGTTTAATAATTTTTTTTATTGATTAAGTCTCCTAATTAAATTGGAAAAAATATTAAAATATATGCGTAAGACATCGATGCTTTACATAGTTAGTTTTTGGAACTGCTGACATTTGGTTATTTGCAAAAAATTAAAATGTACCGTTTGACATATTTTCCATAAGACTACATGTAAAAGTTTTTTTAATTTTTAACTTTATAAATCTCTTAATGACTTTGGATTCTTTACGGAAAATTTTGTCATAAAAAAATCTATTAAAAAAACTTTATTTTAGATTTTTTTCATTATCTTCGTAAAACGGCTCAACCTCCTTAAGCTTCTATGATGACTATTTGAAAATAAAGACGTCATCACGTGGACTAACTTAACTATATTGTAGGTACCGTTGCACAACATGAGTGGCCTGAAGATCTTGAACGTATCGTACAACGCCATTACGACGATCCCCAAAAACACTTTTCCCAAACTCTACGAGCTGCACACGATAGATCTGTCTCACAATAACGTGTCTGAAGTGGCAAACGGAGTCTTTCAGACGCTGTTCGGCTTACGCAATCTCAACATGTCTTACAACAGTCTCGAATCAATCAAACCGAGCACGTTCGGTAAGTTTACACAGAACCATTATAGATTAATGAAAATCCCATGTAAACAAGAAATATTTATGTAAGCGCTCTAGAAATTTATATCCGAACTCAATGATTTATGTCTACCCACTGTGTGTACTTTTGCATTGGCTTACTGTCTACCTGTGTCTGACCTGTGAACAGCGCAGACGCAGTCTATTTATATGCGTGCGATACCTTTTTCTCGAATGTTCGAAACCCTTCTCCACCTGCTTCTTCTAATGCGCGCAATGTCGATGGGGTGCGTCACAATATGATCACAATCTAAGGTCGTTGTCAGATCAATTTTTTTAAATGTAGTATTTAAACGAGTGACTGTAAATTACAATTTTGGGTGACAAAAATAATCAATTTGGGTTACTGTATTACTAAGTGAGCGACTGACTGCGCGTGACGAGAAAATAATAGTTGGGTGACTAAATTACTAAGTGAGCGACTAAATTACTAAGTTGTTAATAGTTAATTGTTTGAATAGAACTGCGTTTTCTAAAAAAATATATATTATTTAATTGACTGTCAATTAAATATACATTTTTTAGAAAACGCAGTTCTAATCAAACAATTAACTATTTAATTCGCATACCCCGTTATCGTTCACCCCGGAATTGTTTTTTAAAAAACTCCACATTTGCCCCTTCCCGTTTCGCTGCGAGACAATTCGCATACCCCTTTATCAAAAAAGCGGTGGTTTTCAATCTTCATGAAAATGTGAGTTTTAAGTTGTAGTTTCAAAGTGAAAAAAAAAAAAATAAAAAGTAAAAACAAAAGAAAATATCTGCTTCAAAATTACCGAAGGCATTCTAGTCGCTCACTTAATAATTTAGTCACCCAACTATTATTTTAATATCTCAAGTTATTAAAACAGTATCTCATCATCAGTCACCAAATTTTTTTTTATTCGACCGTTTTATAATTCCCCTTTTTTTAATAATACTTTCGGCAATCCAGCAGCATCAAAAATCAAAACGTCACAGCGCCGACTGTTTAAAACTGCGCGTCTTTAAAACGATTGCAGGTAATCTACCGACATTACTGCTGATGGACTTGAGTCACAATCAATTAAGGGAGATCGCCCGCAGCGGTCTAGCGAAGCTCTCAAGCGTCAGTTCATTGTTGTTGAACGGCAATCAAATCGAAACAATATTCCAGCTACCGATCTCAGTCGGCCATGTCGATCTGAGCAACAATCAGCTGACGGAAATACCCGACAAGCCGTGGCCATCAATGAACGCTCTCCTCCAACTGAATTTACGAGGCAACCAATTGGGAAACAGCTTGCGGAAAGGGACCTTAGCTTATTTATTGACGCTCAGAATTCTCGACCTGAGTGAAAATGGAATCAGCCAAGTGCCCTGGGAGGCTCTGAGCGATTTGACATCGCTGCAGTATCTTTACTTGGAGGTAATCACTTTAAAGCGCTTCGAAAATCTGTATTGGTAAATAGGTAAATTCAGCCCATTTCGAAGCGACTGCATTACTGCTTAATCAATTTGTACGAATGATAAAAAAAAGTTTTGTTGTTACGGTTTTAGAAAAACAATTTGACAACGTTGAAAAAAGCGGCTTTTGGAAGACTTCCGGTCGTGTTTGAAATTAATATGGCAGGCAACAATATTGTCAACGTTAGTTCAAGGGCTTTTGAAGGACTGCTTCAACTGCTGACGTTAAATCTAACGAACAACAACATATCGCATGTTCCTAACGGAGCTTTTCAAGGTAAACAAAGAGGACAGTTAGATGTAGGTGGTCAGCGTGATGGCCATTGTAACAAGCTGTCGTGGGTTCTAATTAGTGATGTGCCGGATCGTTAAAAATGTATATCCGCGGATACGGATCTGAATACGGATATTTGGTTTCAAGTTCCGCGGATACGGATCTTAACTTTTTTAGAGTACGCGGCGGTAAATATTGCACATCGACCTTTGGAAAGAAATTATCTTTTATGGGAAAATGTTATTGATCTCTTTAAGAGTTAACTCTCATAACAGATTGTCTCTTTCCAAAGATCTATGCGCAATATCTCATTATAAAGATAGTTTTTTAGTACCTTTGAGTTATGTACTATTGGTATGGTACTCACTACGATAAATGTTTGCAATATAAAGGTGCCAAATACGATTTTAAAAAATAAAACAGTTTTTCAGTATTACGTAATCACCTATATACCTATATATAAAATTTCATCTATGAATTGAAAATTAAATAAGGTAAAAGATCCGCCAAAAACTAACGGATACGGATCTTTCTTCTTCCTCGGATATCCGCGGATACAGATACGGATATCCGGAACATCACTAGTTCTAATCCCACCGTTGATCGTGTGATATTTAGTTTTAATTGATTATTTTATTTAATTTTAAGACGCCAATTACCTAAGTTGTTGAGCGTCTATAATTTCCAAAGAATAAAAATAAAGGTATAGCATGATAATGCAAAAAATGAATGAGATAAAATTAATTTGTTTTTTATAGGGCTCGTATCATTAAGAACACTTGATCTATCTCACAATTCAATTGAAAGAATTGAAAATAAAACGCACAGTCTACTCGAAGATTGTTTATCATTGGAAAGAGTAAGTAAATTACCTAAACTAATATTATTCTATATTTATTCCAAGAAGTTATAGTCAGAGTGCCCGTCGACAAAAATTTTATTGATACATACTCTCTCCAAACTTTGTATATGGCTTCATTAGGCCTAGTCTGACACCTATTTCCTCTATGACGAAACATATATTTTAAATGGTTCATTTTATTTGTCAGAGAACATTATTTTAGCGTTTTGGTTGAAGTTTTTAAGCTATCCAGTTAAAAAAACAAACATTATCTATAAATTTTTACATGTCGTCGAAACGACATCTTTCGGAAAATTTAGAGGGAAAACGCCCCAAAATCAAGGAAAGTCATAGAGGAAATAGGTGTCAGACTAGGCCTAATGAAGCCATATACAAAGTTTGGGTATCAATAAAATTTTTGAAAAATTAAAAAAAAATCGACCTTTCCTGATTTTATTCCACTGGATTTTTAAGGGAAGGAAATTTAAAAGAAAGAAAGAACAAAGAATGATCGGTTTAAGGGTCCAGTACGATAACTGGATGCGCAAAAAACGCTAAATTTTGACGTTTCACTTTCCTCAAAAATACGTAAAAACGTTGGCAAATAAAATGTTTTTTAATTAATCACATTGCATTTTACAAGTCTATTGTGCCCAAGAAATTTTCTAAATATAAAATTGTATAGACAGCTGATTGCTTAAATAATACGTAAAAACTTTTCTAACCAATCAGCAATCGCATATACACGTCATAACAACTGGTGTAGAATTACTGTATTACTATCTCACTTTGTATACACGACCCCGTAATTGTTTTTTAAACGCCCCCCCCCCTTTCACTGCGCAAAAAAATCCATCGCATCGACACGACCCCGCAATTGTTGTTTAAAGAACTCCCCCCAGACGCCCTCCCCTTTTCACTGCGCAAAAAAACGCCATCGCATCGACACGATATCCCGTAATTGTTTTTTAAAGAACCCCCTCCAGATGCCCTCCCCTTTTCACTGCCACACACTTGGAACTTAGCAAGCGGCCTTTATTCTATGATTTTATTGTTTCAGGTGAACTTGAGTCACAACAAAATAAGTTTCATCAGTCGGAAGTCGTTCCCGAGCAACCCGTGGGTGCCATACAAATTGAGGGAGATCGACCTGTCATATAACGTGATGCCTGTGCTTACGTATGACATAGTTTACGGGACAGGAAAAGTCGAAAAGCTGAATTTATCACACAATATAATCAACGACATCAGAAAAAGTAAGCAGTCCGTTGTTAAATAACATCACAAAGCTAATTAATAAATCCATATCAACATCAATTTTAAACTCCATATTCACAATGAGCAGCACAAGGTAGGTAGGTAGGTATAGGTAAAAACGTGTGCGCACATCTGTCGTCGTCAACAGACTTCTATGAAATGACGTGGTTCACTGCATCGGACCGACCGCCGTCGCGCCGAGGGGCAACGTGCGGGTATCCGTTGACTTTTGTTGCAACGGTTACATGCCCGTCGCGTTAACAAACGCCCGCACTAAAAAGTTTTAAAAAAAACCTACGCTAGACTAGAGTCGAGATTAGATTTAAGTAATGTAATACGTTATGATTTTTAACTTCCCGCAATCAATAAAAAATCAGGAAGTTATTGAATTCACCCCGATTTTCGAAAATCGAGTTTTTGTCAGATCTCGACGTTTTAGGAGCCTAGGAAGCTATTCTGACTATTTTGGTAATGATGTCCTGCGCGTCGGCCCGTCGCCCGTTATAAAAATCGAGCCGTTATCCGTTGTCGTGAACAAGAGGCTTTAAGCAACATACCTTAAGATCTTCTGTTTTCAGACGTGATAGGTAATCTGACACGACTCAAATCGCTGGATCTTTCCCACAACGTGCTGTCCGATTTGACGACGGATCCGCTCGTGTTCCGTCCTCCGTCGAACTTATCCGAGCTGTATCTGTCGCATAACGAACTGCGCATGTTGCCAGTCGACGTCATCGCCAATCTCAGCAAGCTGCACGTCCTCGACGTGGCCGACAACGAATTGGAAACAGTCGACGATCGAATCGTCGCCATGATCAAAAGCGGCGCGAAAGTAATGCTCCAAGGTCAGTGAAATTGATCTGCAAAAAAGTGGTCAGGTACTAAATTACCAGTAGTTTAAATGGAGTCACAATGATCTAGAGTCGAGATTAGCTTTAAGTAATACGTTATGATTAATGTTGGGCGATTATGAATGATATAATCGAAATATTTCAATTATGGCCGAATAATCGATCATTCGATTATGGCCACCGAGATATCATTCGCTTGAATCGATTATGAAATATGAAATGAATATTAAATCCCGACACAGTACTATTGCTATGTCCACTGTCGATATTAATGTGATATATCGATATATCATTCGGTTTCTGCATTAAATCAAATTCCTAAAAAATTGTTTTTATGACATTAAGGATTTTTTAAATTTTAATGTTTAACTCATTATGTAAATTGACGATGTATCCATCTAGGGCATAACAAATATATTTCTATTTCTATTCGATCATACCAGGGATTCCATTATTAATATGTATTGTGTTAGTAATATTAACAAATCGAAATTGCAAAGTTTGAACATAATTCATAATCGATATTTTGAATGATCATTCGCTTATACTGTAAAAGTAAATAAAACGAAATTAATAATTGCCAAGTTTGCGCATCATTCATAATCGATGATCATTCGAATCATTCATAATAATCAATAATTCGAATAATCATTCGATTATAAAAACCGATTATTTCGATTCATTCGATTATTGAAATATATCGATTATCCAACACTAGTTATGATTTTTAACTTCCCGCAATCAATAAAAAATCGGGAAGTTATTGTTTTCACCCCGATTTTTGAAAATCGAGTTTTTGTCAGATCTCGACGTTTTAAGGGCCTAGATTAGATTAGATTTATTTGGGGTGATAAGACATTTGATATCTCACAAACACTGCGACCTAAAAGATCTTTTGTGCATCCCCTAATAGTTTTTAAGGGCCTAGGACGCTATTCTGACTATTTTGGTAATGATGTTCGTAGAGTTGTATGTGTGTTTGTATAATTATAAACCTCTTATTACTTTTGAACGGAGTGTCCGATTGAAACGCAGTTCCCGCCATCTGACGTGATTTTGCTGAACTTAAGTTTCCTGAAAATTTGGAGTGATTCGGCCCAATAAATTTTGAGAAATCTCAAAAATACAATTTTCAAAATTTTTTATAAATTTGTTTTTTTAGAATATTTTCTAAACTACTAAACCGTTTAATTTCAAAGTCCAATCAGCTCTTCTCCTCAAAAAACTGCTTCGATTGCCGCAAACAGCATCAAAATCGGTTCAATTGTTCACGAGATATCGTGAACGAAAAATTCGTAAAGTGTTTTTTCTAAAATTACTCCTAAAATTCTTATCAGATCGATTTTTTTGTAATAAATTAATTTATTAGGTTAAGAGAACTGCGTCGATCGTCGCAAATCGCATCAAAATCGGTTCATTTGTTTTTTTTTAAGCTATTGCATAGCTTCTATCGCGGGCTTCGAGCGCGGCGACCGAATCAAGAAATTCCGTAACGAATAAACCTAACACCTCCCACTCCGACCGGCACAGCGGTGCGGTGTTGATAGCCGTGCATCGTCTAACGTCGTTTCAGTTCGGCAGTCTTCGGCACGGTGTTTGTGTGCTCATAACTGCATAACTGCTCATAACTGATTCTATCTTTATTTGTGTATAAATGAATTTATATATAATAATAATAATACTGCTATAAAAATAACCTAAATTATTTAGGTTATTTGCAGAGAAAGTATATATGATATTATATCTATATAAATGTACATCGCGCGAAATTCTATGATCAAACTCTTAATATCGTTCTTTTTGTTCAAATTTTTTGAATGAATAATTGTTTTGGTGTGTAATTACCTACACTATTTATACCTAGCTATTTTCGTTTTATAGAGAAGAAAAACTTAAAGACCTAAGAAGAATATGCAATAGCTTTACCGCGGCAGTCCCCGAGTGCCACACGTATTTTTTTTTTTTTAGCTCAAAGAGCTAAAAAATAAACTTCTTGCTATATTTTATATATTTTTCAGCATTTTGAACTCGAAATTAGCGGAGGGATGGCCTGCAGGGTCAAATTTCTTTTTAAATTTTTTAATACACTAACGGCCGGATTTGTAGATTGTAGATTTGTACATTACCGAGAAGGATTGAACAGCAGCAAAGTACCTCGCTGAGCTGGCCATATACAGTTCGATCCTTCTCGGTAATGTTCGGTACTCGTCGTGCGGCTAACCGTCAACCAACCCTCCACTCCTCAGGCCTGAACAAACGAGGTTACCTAGTACAAAAAGAATGTTTCAAATCGGATTAGTTTTTCCTGAGATTACCGCGTTCAAACAAACAAACTCTCCAGCTCTACTGTGCGATCGGCGAAAGAAGACCGGTGGGGAAAGAAGTCGCTGATGTGTTCCCAAATTATCGGAATTCATAAGCGGCGCATAGCAAGGCATGCAAACAATGTATAGCTTTAAATTTTAAGGCATTATTTTGAGCCTCTAACTCGCACATTTTAATTACACTCGCTATGACCTCCCTAGCGCCACTTCTAACTGTTTTTCCCTTTTTACTTTCCATTTTGATGATATTCAGACAACATCCCTCAACTTAGTCCGTGGACGCACGCCTATGTACTGTCTGGTGTATGATTTTTTTGTACTGTTAGCAAGTGTCGCTGTATAGTCGTACGGCTATGGCAAGAGTACAATTATCGCGATACCACAATTGTGATACGGTTGGTCGACTGGACTCCCTTATTGCATAGAAGCGGTTCCGGGATCATTACCTTTTACTAATATAAAATACATGTGCGCTCTTCTGCAATAAGGTCATAGGGCTACATTCCATAGACCGGTCTTCTTTTAAAAATCCTACAGTATTATAGCGGTATAGATCTGTTAAAAAATTGTTCAAAGGATTTCGTTAAATATTTTTCGCTCTTCCCGCAGGCAATCCTCTGAACTGCGACTGCTACTTACGTCCGCTGAAACGCTACCTCGATCGTCTGCAGGCCGACCCCGAGAGCCCGTTTGTCGGCGTTCGGTGCAGTAGACCGACCTACCTGCAGGACAAGAGACTGTATGACGAAGTTAATGACGACATGTTGAACTGCGTCGGGAGCGTGGCTGATCGCATTAAACAAATGAACACCGACGCCTATGATAAGACCGCAGACATTAAGTATAGGCGCGTTAATTTGTAAGTATCTGGTATACTCTGAAAGTTTTGCTGGAAAGACTGCCTAAACGGGCAAACCTCTTATTTATCGTATGCTTAGATTTGTGCAAGATCCGGTATTAGAAATATAGACCCTCATCTGTTATTTGATGATGACAAAGACTATATATTAGATAATTGTAATTTTTTGAAAAAAATAATTCTAACCAATTTTATAACGATTGAGAATATTGGAAAATGGTTTGGTCAATGAGTGCTCATAAGGGAAATGTAGATGGAAAAGTCGAAAGCAGAACGTTTGACTTAGGAACTTTGTTTGGACTAGTTAGGAGATAAACATACTAAAAGTCCTTACCCCTCCGAGGTACGGCCGAAGGGGGGGAGCACAAAGTAGGTCCCGTTTTTTGGTTTTTCGCTTTCATCTCGAAAACGGTACGTCGTACGAAATTTTGTTGGAATACATAATGAAAGCTGATAAAATTCTCTACAACTTTAACTTTCACACTTTTTATCTATCTCTAATCTTTGCCTAGCTATGAGCTCCGAAAAATGGTCGATTTTTAAAAATGTGTTAAATTCTCTGTAGCACATTGTAACAATACGAATTTGTCAAAATCATTTCGTATTGCTCATCCACACTATTAAAAACACCCACACACTATTAAAAAATAAGGTAAGGACTTTTAGTATGTTTATCTCCTAACTAGTCCAAACAAAATTCCTAAGTCAAATGTTCTGCTTTCGACTTTTCCATCTACAAATTATTCGTTGCTTAAGCTAAAAGTTATATGGTTTTATACGTTTGTCTAAAATTGCTATCGCTAAAGAAATCGTTATAAAATCGGCTAGAATTAATTTTTTCAAAAAATTCCAACGGGATACTAAAGTTGAATGGATTTGTGATTTTTCTGGCTTGGTCCGACCAGCGAAACCCGTTTTTGAAAAAAATGGCGCAATTTGCAATTAAGGAAACAAAAAAAAGTGATCGTTAATTACTCGAGAACGATGGCGCTAAAATTATTCATGCATGTTTGGGTCAACATAGACATCATTTTTGAAAATTTTCAGCCATCTATGTGCGACAATTTCTTAGTAGAAAAATGGTGAACAAAACGTGCTTTTTTAACTTTCGGGACTATTTGCAAGTTAACAATTACACTTAACTACCTCTGTCAGTGCTCATTTTTTAGGAAATTTCATAAGGAACAACTTTCTCAATGCATATGCTATACTAAAAGTCAAGAGGAACGGAGATATTAAAGGAAATAGAGAAAAAAGCACTATTTTCGTCACTAATAGTCAATTATAAAATCAAGCACACCAACAATTTGAAAGCAAACGAAGCGATTCCAACAATAATCTCGCCTGTTCCCGAATAATGCACTTTTTAATGCTTTTACCTCCTAGCCGTCTAGTCTATAAATTAATAACGCTTGCTTACATGTTTATACCAAAATTTCTTAATTTTTTGTTTTATTTTGTTTTAAACTTTATACAGATTTCCTGCGCTAAGAACCTTCGCAGATGAATTACAAACCTTTTACAGAAAACCATATCTGAACTGATCAAGCCGTTTTCGACATAAATGGCAACATTCGAATGCACCAAACAAACAAACAATCTCTCACCCTAAACGCATATACCTGCTCCGTTCCGTCGTGGGTAAAAATAAATAATAATTTTGTCAAATTACAGTTCCAAGTCGAAAATCAGTCTGAACTGGTTCATAACAAAAACCGACGACATAGCCGATTTCTACTTTCTGATCCGGCGCAACTCGAAACGATCTTCCAGCGTTCTGTACGAGGAGGACGTACCGTACTCGAAGCGAACGCTCGACATCGATCTGCAGGCCGACAAGCGACTGTTGCAAGCGTTGGCGATGCCGGCGAACAACGAAACGACCGCTGCCGCCGGTGGAACCTTGCAGGTGTGCCTCCTGGCCAAAGACAGCAAACATAACGTCCGCAACTGGTATTCGACCCAATGCCGGACGATCCCGGAGGACCTGGTCAGCAAGGCGTCTCGTCCAACGGGAATCCTAGTCATGATCTGCCTTAGTGCTGTGTATTTTGTTGTTAGATTGTAAATTTGATTGTTACACTTCGGATACAAACGTCCTCCCAAAATTTGGTTTCAATCCGCTCATCCGTTTGACCTGTATCGTGTTCACAGACTAACAGACGTACAGAGTTTTTTTTCAAAAATATGTTTTTTTTGGATTCGGGGGACCTCTAAACGGAAAGATATTGTAAAATTTTTGAAAAGTGATTTTTCCTACTTGCAGGGGTAAGATTAAAGACACGGCTATTCGAAGTCTATTGTAAGATAGTGTTGACAAATATATACGAATTTTATTTTATGTTTAAATTTTGTGTTTTTATTAACAAGGATGACTCCTATCACTGTACCCTAATTCGGAATTTATCCTAATTATAATTATTACTATAATTAGGGTAAATGCGTCTCCTTCAATTTTTATCGACAGAGCTACGTTCAGAAAGAGGAGTTAATGTTTCACCGCAATCATTATAAAGGATCCGGCAAAATACCGGCAACGGCTCGAAATTTCCCGAAGGATAGGTTTTCGTGAAAAAAGTTTCGAACAAAAGTACCTCAACTTAAAAGATGAAATCGTTTGTACACAAAACTCACCACTACCCCCTCTCATGGGGTGGGGGTGAATCTAAAATTTTACCCTATAAGTATCTATAATAACTATTCTAAACCGTTAACCAAGCATAACATGTCAGATTTCGACGTTTCAAGAGATCTCGAATGTAAAAAATACCAGTTTTTTATTGTTGCTTTTTAATATTATGCAAAATCTAGCTGATCTTTATTCTGTAGGTACTTGGTTGATTGCATCTAATAAAAGTATTATTAAATAAATAAAATTATCGATCAATTTTTTTCAGCCAATATCTATACAGTGTTCTCACTTAATTAGTGTGCAACATATGGGAAAATTTTTAATTAAATGCAAAACCAAAATACAAATATTGCCAAAAGTTGGTGCATGTCCGATCATCATTTTAGGTGCTCTAAGAATTGTTGAAACTCAAACAGCATACAGGGTGTTTAATATCGTTGCAACAAACATAAAGTTTGAGATTCCATAAAAAATTAAAAATCTAAGTTAATTTTACAAATATGCCTGAATTTGAACCAAGTTATGCGAAATTGATTTGATTTTGAATAATTTATTAGTGTGTTTAAGGTAAGTATAAAAAAAAATTTTCAAAAAAATTATATTTTTGGTTTTTCAAAAAAAAAATGTTTTTCTTGGAAGGCCACGTTTTAGTATTTGGGCATAACTTAATTCTAAACAACTTTTTCTTATAACATTTCGCTGAATTTTTCGAAACAAGGGCACTTTACTCTTGTACAATTTTTATATTTTTTGACCCACCCTATATGCTGTTTGAGTTTCAACAATTCTAAGAGCACCTAAAATGATTATCGGACATGCACCAACTTTCGGCAATATTTGTATTTTGGTTGTGCATTTAATTAAAAATTTTCCCATATGTTGCACAGTTAAGTGACCACATACTGTATATTAACAAAAATAATAAAATTATAAATCAATATTTCACTAAATGACGTTTCGATCCGGATTTGAAGAGTTCTGTTCAGACGTTAATCAAAGATTTGAAAAGTATAAGTATTATTAGATATTATAATTTTCGTACAGCTGGTAAAAAGAAAACATTGAAATTATGATAAATTAAATCATTTTGAGAGGTTAAATTTTGTATTATTTCCAAAAAAAATTCAAATTCATTTAATTTATTACACTATTTTGGGTAAAAGATGATCATTTTATAGAAATTTTCAACTGCGATGCGATTAGAATTTGTTTAAAGTTTCAATGACTCTCGCCGTGTTATAGAAAACACACATAAACAAAAGACGTATGTATAAAACAAATGAAGGCAATCTAATGCGTACGCATACCTAGTTAGTAGTTAATAAATGAACTGATTAATTCACAAAACGACTGGTATTTGTTTTTCTTGCGTGCTTTTTTTTACAAGATACAGTTAGGTTATAGAAATGAACTGTTTGTGACATTTTTTTTTAATTACATAAGAATCTAACTTTAGAGTAGTGATGTTAAACACGCGGCCAGCAGGCCACATGCGGCCCGCCGATCCGTTAAAAAAAACATTGAGTCTAATAATACAATAATTCTTACTATCGTATTTTATTAATATTTTTAACATCAAAACATGCGGCTCCCAACTTAGTACAAAATTGATAATGTGGCCCGTAATATCATATGAGTTTGACATGCCTGCTTTAGAGTATTATTGTCAAAGTACGCAATATAGTAATTTTCACAGTGCTAATTATTACTTGTGTAAAATATAAATAGGTACGCAGGTATACAAAAAAAACAGTTAATAATAATAATAATAATATAAATAATAATAAACACACAGACTTCTAGGAGTTTTATTGTTAGACTAAAGACCGCTGCATGCGAGGCTGGTTTTGCCGCAAGAATCACTGCTATATAGGACTTGTGCTGGCTGGCGCGCTGGCTACGAGGATGGAAATGACGTCACTGCGGGTTCCAGTGGCGTAGCTATTGGAGGGCTAGACGGGGTAGCGACGTTCGAAAAAATTATTTAAATACCCTCATCGAATAAAGAATTTTCGACTTTTGACTTTTTGGCCTCTCTATTCTGGTTTACAAGTTAAAAAACGTCTTAATTCATGCTACTGTCAGTTAAAATATAGATAGCTCATTGGATTCCTAATGACCTCTAAAAAAATGTGCAAAAGTTCCAAACCCACACATGAACAATTGCAAAAGTTATTAGCATTTATAGAATCCCAAACCGAGCGATGTAGCGTAGTGGTGAGAGCACTAGACTCGCATTCGGGAGGTACCGGGTTCGAATCCCGGCGGAGGCAGATGTTTGGGGAAAATCGGTGCATGCGCAGAAGAGATGTAATATGCTATAACGGTGTTTTTGAAGTAAAACTTCTTTACGCACGCTTGACTTGGGGAGTAAGCTGGTGAATGCGTGACGAGAGCTTTACGAAAAGTGTGATCGAGCGAGGCGAACGGAAGTTGAGAGGGAGATATAAGTTAGTGAAAATAGAAAGAGGAAATACTTCACTGGCTAGTGGCGCCATCAGGTGGCCGAAAATATAAGCAGTACTAACAATAGAATGGCACACACTTTACTTGCCAGTGGCGCTATCGGGTGACAGAAAAAGTTTTGTAAACCTACTTTAAATAATATTTCAAAAAAGATTTACGCTTTTTAATTATCTTTATGTTTATATGGTTTATATTTCTTTCTTCTTACATTCATTTCGTTCTTGAACAATTTTATAAATTAATATTTTGTTCAATACCTTAAATATTCTACGTTTAAAATTGTAAATTAATTTTAAAGTTCTTATTTTGTGAATTTTCGGTTGAATAATAACAAATTATGGCAGGAAGATGTTTTACTTCAGTTGTGTGGTCTAAAGCACACTCGTTTTTTTATATACAGTATGGTTTTTTAAAAACCAAACACTCTTTTATTTCTTAGAGGAAGGGTTTTCGAAAAAAAAGTTTCGGACAAAAGTTACAGTTTTCGTTTGGGTCAAAGAGATCAACTCTTGTACCAAACATTTTTGGATTTGATGCCATCGTGAACCGCTGTTTTTTTTTTTTTTTTTTTGGATTTGATGCCATTGTGAACAGGTGTTTGATTCTCAATTCATCTCGTTTCCTATTTTAGTGGATTGTGTGAGTCGGAAAAACCCCTGAAAAAGTTTTTCCGACTCACACAATCCACTAAAATAGGAAACGGGATGAAGTGAGAATCAAACAGCGGTTCACGATGGCATCAAATCCAAAAATGTTTGGTACAAGAGTTGATCTCTTTGACCCAAAGAACAATAATCCTAGATAAAAAATACAGGGTCGTATTTAAGAAAGTGTAGGTGACCTTGATATTTTGGAGACACCTCCACCAAACGAAAAAAAAACTACATCACTGTTCTTCCCCCTTGATTCCCTGTAACTTTTGTCCGAAACTTTTTTTTCGAAAACCCTTCCTCTAAGAAATAAAAGGGTGTTCGGTTTTTAAAAAACCATACTGTATATTTATTTTTTCAAGAAAGTTTCGTTAAAAACTTTTTTTTATATCATAAACCATCTAGATCTGCATGCTCTAAAAATTAAAATATCTAAGTCACACCAAACAAAAACGTACCTATATTATTATACACCGAAATAATCAACGTGTGAAAATAAGCATATTACATAGTTAGCTCTCAAGTCGTTCTACTAAAAAAATTGTTATTATTAAACATAATACCAACTCGGTATTAATTCAGCGCTTATAATAACTATATTATTGTCGCGTTATTTCTTCGTTCCACATTCGTTAGGTGTAATGCAATAATTGTACACCCGAGCCATAACAAACAGACGGCATAACTAAACGTAAGGTATTCACCATATACTTTTATTCTATACTGAGCATAGGAATAAAATCGCAATCGAACCATTAGGGTGCAAACATATACTTCTGTCTTTTTTTACGCCGCAAGCACTGGCGTATCAAGGATAAAGTACGGGGGAGCCGGCTTAAGAAATTTCTAATTTGCCCCCTCCTGGGCCAAAAGCTGGGTACGTCCATGTTAACGTCATAGAAAAAGACAAAGTTTTTGAAACAGAGATACTTTATTCAGATTGAATGCAAGTACATCAACCAATCCTATCATCGGAGAAATCAGGGAATTACATCGACGAAAGAGACGCAGATATATTTTCGATACGCTTTGTTGCCTTCGCTCACCGCACATTGAGTAGATAGACAATGATTCATATAGTAAATCTATACTAATATATAAAGCTGAAGAGTTGAACGCGCTAATCTCAAGAACTACTGGTTCAAACTGAAAAAAAAATTTTTTTGTTGGGTAGCCCATTTATCGAGGAAGGCTATAGGCTATATAATATCACGCTATGACCAATAAGAGCGGAGCATCAATGAAAAATTTTGCAAACTGTATCTCAAAAATAACTTTCTATTTAGGTGAAATGCCGTAACTAAATATACCAATATTAGCGTTGCATATCCAGAAGCCCGGCTGACTCTTAATATCAGGGTCGTGGGTTCGAGCCCCACGTTGGGCAAATATATTTTTATTTTTTTTTTAACTATAGGGACCTATATAAAAATAATTTTTTTACAGTGTTTTCAATTAAATATTTTATTAATTCCAATAATTACTGATTTAAAAGAAATTTATTATCTATACTTATAAAAAGTGCTTTTTATCGACAAAAACTTTTGAACGGTAACTCCGATCATCATGAAATTTGGACACAACATTAATCTCGGTAAACTAAGATGAATGTGCGCACTCATGTCCCTCCCTTTCCCATTCGTTTTCTTGCACCCGGGTGAAACCGGGCGGAACCGCTAGTTATTAAATATATATGAAAAACCGACATACGTTACATCACTAAATAGACTGTGTTGCCTTGTCCGATTGCAATGAATATTGTCCCGGAAGAAATCTCACAAACGATTGTATTTACCCATAGCACAGTTAGAGACCAGACTTGTGTAGGTGGCCACACTAATGGCGCTATTCTGTTAAAATTAACAGCGCTGTTAAATTTTTGTCTCATTTTAACATATGATTTATGTAATGTTAAATTTGGTAAAAAGTGACAACAAATTAACAGCAATGTCAATTCTTACATTGACCATATCTACACAGAATAGCACCATACAAGATAAGCGGCTGCCTTATGTTACAATTACAACACAATATTACACATTGTTATTATGCCGCGTTTCTTTAATTAACTTTTTTCACAAGAAATAACAAACAATAAATAATAACTAATTGTTACATTTGTTATCTAATACTCGGATCTAAGTTACCCAGTGCTACATTTTGACCTGGAAGTCACAAAATTTTCCAACGAGAATTTCTTGAAAATGTAATGCATTTCAGAGACGTATTATTACCATTTCAACCCACAAGTGGGGAATGGTACTAGTTTAGGTCAAAAATCACTTTTCAAAATTTTATACAATATCTTTTGCGTTTTTAGGTTCCCCGAATCCAAAAAACATATTTTTGTTTATCTGTTAGTCTGTGAGCACGATATACGGCGCAAACGAACGAGCGGACTGAAACCAAATTTTGGGAGGATGTTTGGTATGCAAATATAAAGAGCCCTCTTGTTTTTGAGGAAAATCGGCGCATGCGCAGAAGAAATATATGCTATAACGGTTTTTTGACGTGATAACGTCTTATAAATTGATGAATCACCAATCTTATAAATTGATGAAACACCGGCTGCATGCACGAAAAAGTGTAACGTTCCTAACGTTCCGCCTGACCCTGTGCGTGCTTTTCTCGAAAACGACCCTAACGATTTGGATGAAATTTACTGAAAAGGGATTTTGGGGGGCAAAAAATCGTTTTAGCTAGGTCTCATCTCTCGAAAAAATCGTTTTCATACAAATTTTATCATTATAAAAATCAATTTTTTGACGTATGAGAATACTTAAATATTGTAAGTAGGTTTTGGAATTTTATATAAACAATGAAACAATTGTTTTCAAAATATTATGACAATTAATCTTTGAGACTTAAAATAAATACGAAAGAAAGAAAGTTAAAAAAAAAAAACAATTATTATTATAGGTGGTGAGTAATTTTAATAAAAAAAATTAACCTAAATTTGAAGCGAAAGATGCAATATCATAGATTCGAATTATTATAATATTATTATTAGGTATATGTAGAATTTAGGTTATGTATTACGGAATACGTTATCACGTAAAACTATCGTCCGTAAACCGACTTTACAGACAACCAATTTTTTATGATAAATTGATTTTTTTTTACATAATAACGGTATACTTTTCATAACGGCTTATTATTCTATGTATTTTTCAAGTTTTGTTAAATTTTTTTTCTAAACTCTATACTTTCGGAAATATTCTGAAAATAAAA
Source organism: Xanthostigma xanthostigma (assembly GCA_963575645.1). Taxonomy (NCBI): domain Eukaryota; kingdom Metazoa; phylum Arthropoda; class Insecta; order Raphidioptera; family Raphidiidae; genus Xanthostigma; species Xanthostigma xanthostigma. The sequence goes on along the minus strand of OY754472.1, from coordinate 5,941,669 downwards.
AAAAAATCAGCTGCAGGTCTGGTGTCTCGTTAGCTCCACGGGACTAAAGGCAGCTGCACACCAGGCTAGAAACGCTGCTTGCTAGATTTGACTACTAGTTTTTCTATAGAGCTGATTTTCTTGATTGCTGTTAAGTGCTTGCTTCACACGAGACTATTTTTCAAGCTTGTTTTGTGGATAGATCTGGTGCGCGCGCAGTGACAGTTCGAATATAAACACAGGGCAAAACGTGTCTGTTGTTTGACTCTGAACAGAATGATGCCATGTTGGTTTGTGGGTGTTTGTTCAAGTGCCCACGTGACAAGATACAGCTTCCTGATTGGTTCTTGTTCATACCTAGCAGCGGATCTAGCAGGGAAAATAGCCCCTGTTTTAAAACCTATTTTCTGAGCTATAGCAGTGACGTCATTTCCAGCTTCGTACCCAGCCTACCGGCTAGCAGAACTCCTAGCAGCGTTTCTAGCCTCGTGTGCAGCGGCCTTAACGCTGTTGGATCACTTTCCTAAAGTTTCTCAGGGGTTCCGCGGTGAGAGACGAGGTACCAAAAACGTAAATTTTGGGCGTAAACTTTTATTGCGATGTCTCTCTCCAACATCGCCTCGTCTCATTTCGCAACACAAATGGACTTATGATATAGGGTAAAGCCGTGAAATATGATTTTATTTAGTACTTAGATAGGCAATCGAAAACGATCATATTATTGAAGTAAAAATCTCTGTGCATTAGTACCTACGTATTATGGAACGCTCTGAGAATACTATTGAGAAGGATTACAGGCGGGGATATAAAAAACGACTCAGGTTATGGGTTCCTCGGAAAGCGAGGGAAGGTTTTCTCAGAAAAAAATAGCAAACATGAAAAAATCTTCTTTATAATAAAAAAAATAATTATTTGAAAATGTAATAGTTCAAAACTTTGCTTCTGTTTCTAAAATAATATAGAAATTGAAATCCAGAACGAGGCGGTTTATCTAAATACAGCTTAGGAAATTGACGGAGACGTAATTGTTGAACAAACGAATGAAAATGTTACAAATTATGACGTGATAGATACTGATAAGGTAATATTTCTTTTTAATAAGTGAGTTGCCTACTAGCAAAGGCGCATGCCCGGGATCTAGTATCAAAGAGGATCTCAAAAGACCCTTCCATTTCTTTTTGCAATGTAAATTTCTTTGGGACCCTAATGAGTGCAATGCGAATACTGCCACAACTGTTATTTAGTAGTATCGTGAAAGCATAACGCCCAAATAAAACTAACAGACCGTACAGATGAACAATATCTTTTTGAGCTTCAAACCGAAAAATATTGTAAAATTTTGAAAATTAAATTTTAACCTAAATTAGTACCGTTGCCCACTCGCAGAGTTAAAATGGTAAAATACTAAAAGCAGACTATTTTTTTATTTGCAAATTGCAGCTATTACAATATTTTTTATGTATGTACCTATTGGTTCGACAGTCAGAGCATCCCGTCACACGTATAACCTGAGTAATTGCGTGTGTACGACACACAATCACAATATATATGTATGTTGTATACGCATGATAAGTATTTGTATTATATAAGATTTGAAAGAAACAAATTGTATGGAATGCATACAAATAGCTGCACTGTGTCAATAATCATCGGTTGAAATGCAAAACGTACATCAAATTCTTATTATTCACACTTAGCAAATTTTCAGAAGGAAAAATATGTATTATTTTTTTTTTTTTGCTTAAAAATCTTCGCAATATTATGTGAAATATGTCTACAAAATTTCAATACGATAATAGTTAATATATAAATAATTAGAATATACAATTCATACAACATAAAACAAAAGAAGTTTCGCCGGTTGTAAAGGGATGATATTCTTCAATAAATAAAATTATTGACCAATTTTTCAGACAAATATATTAACAAAAAATATAAAAATTAATACATTAACGTTTCGGTCCGGATTTGGATCTTCTTCAGGACTGATCTAAAAAATATAAAAATTAATTAATAATCAGTTTCTAATTGTTTTTTGAATAAAATTCGCTTTAAGTTTTTAATTATCAAATATTGAAAAAATAATAACAAACATTTTTTACAAATTTTTTTCAAAAACCAATTAGAAACTAATTATTAATTAATTCTTATAATTTATTTTAGATCAGTTCTGAAGAAGATTCAAATCCGGACCGAAAAGTTAATGTATTAATTTTTATATTTTTTGTTAATATATTTGTCTGAAAAATTGGTCGATAATTTTATTTATTGATTAATTCAATTATATTACTTAATTTTTATATTTATCTACTCTTATAGTTATTAAAAAAAGATATGATGATCTTTTGCAAACATTTTTTTTGAACCCTCTCTCATGAGTTGAAAGTGTAATCAAAATATTTTTTTCTGCCTTATAGTTTAATTGAGTGGGGTGTATTTCTTAAAATGCAATAGAAATGTTATAAGAAACGAAGAATTTGCTTTAAAATTTTTTATCCAAAAGCCCCACCTCCAATTTCTAAACTATCAATACAAAAAATTATAGAAAAATTCTTTAGTTACTACTTTCAATCAAAATTACACGATATGAAAACAAAACGGTCCTGAGGTAGGATTTTTTAACACAAGCAAATCTTTATGTTAAAATGTATCAAATTTTGACAGATATCAACAAGAGCAGTTTGCAACTATTCGTGAGAATATTTTTATAAATATATTATCGTCGTACGAATACAACGAAACCTAGCATGTGCGTTCCCAACACGTGATTGACTTTTTTTTAAATATAAAATCTGAATACAGAAATTTAAACATATTAAGTATTCGATGTTTGACACCACTTTCCTCTACTATTTACAAAAGCGTTTGTCGTAATATTGCATTCGAAGGCGGAGTTAAATAGCAGTTTGAAATTATTGTCACCAGTTGCCGCTACACCACGATGCAAAAAAACGCCATTGCAAGGGTACCGCTTGCAATAGATTACACCATTTTTTTGGAAATATTCGAAAATTTTTTGAACTTTTTCGAAAAAGGAAGGTTCACTTTAGGTTTCTGACGGAACAGTTTTATCAAATAAGTATTAATAAAGCTGTAGTGTGACTTTGAAAATTAGCATTTTTCGCGCAATTATTTGTCAATATTTTTCTAGAAAATCATTCATTAATTAAAAAAGTACTCCGCTAGGAACCGAGATTGGTCTTTTATCTTCCTTATAAAAAAATAATTTTTGCAAAATGTTGACTAATAAGTCAATAATCAATTGGGAGCCAAAGCCCTATTTTATGTGTAATCTCAGAGCGTTCCGACAGCCTTAAGACGTCTAAAATCGATCCTACATTATTTCGCGTTAAGGAGGTTAAGCCGTTTTACGGAGACAATGAAAAAAATCCTAAATAAAGTTTTTTTAATAGATTTTTTTATGACAAAATTTTCTGTTAAAAATCCAAAATCACAAGGAGATTTATAAAGTTAAAAATTAAAAAAAACTTTTACATGTAGTCTTATGGAAAATATGTCAACCTAGCATGCAAACGGTATATTTTAATTTTTTGCAAATAACCAAATAGTCAGCAGTTCCGCGCGGAAACTAACTATGTAATCATCGATGTCTTACGCATATTTTAATATTTTTTCCAATTTAATTAGGAGACTTGTTATCAATAAAAAAACATTATTAAACCTTAGCACTTTTCGATTATGGACTTTTATTCTTGACAATTTGAACAATTTTAACTGAATTTTCAACTTTTTAATGATTTAATTTTAATTTTTATTACTTCTAATTTATTTTTTTAATTATTTACTGCAAAAAATATGTAAAATACAGATATTTACATTAATTTATGTTTTCTAACCTAACTTTGTACAAAAAAAATCAAAAGTTAGTCCATTAAATAAAATACTGAAATAATTAAATTTAAAATTTATGTCTTTATGACAATAATTTATTGATATCATCCACTTATAACCTTTTGTAAAAAATTATTATGGAAAAGTTCCCATTTAGAATTCGAATTACTTTTGATTGGGACTGTAACGCATCTACCTCCTTAATTGTTGTCAACAACCAACAATCTGAATGTACACGATCTAAACTCATTAAAAAAATCCCAGGAGGCCTTGTAGAAATGATATTGTTACTTTCTAATCGCCTCAAATGCGATACCCGAGCAGCCAGTGGCGGATTTACAGATTTGCCGCCTGTAGGCTTTTTAATTTTTGCCGCCTCTGAATCAATAAAATTCCAACTTCATGATTTGTTCTCCATCATCCTCGTTACATCAACTTTTCCCGTATGGTTAGTATCATTGAGAACAAGGTACCGTGTCAGATCCTTGATTATTTTAGTGAGTGTTTTTTACGCATAAAGAAATAATTTTCTGAAATTGAATTTGACAATTTTGCTGCAGCAATCATGATTAGACCATCGATGTTATATCAAGATTGATTTGTGTAAGCAGATCTCATAATAATTAGGTACATGGAGAAAAAATTATAGTAAATATCAGTGAAGAAAATATGTAAAAATAACTAAATTTCGATTATAATATCGAATCGCCATTGCAATATTCTAAAAATTCATGATGATCATTAAAGTATATTTTAAAAAGCGTTTGGAAATTGTTCATGTAGAGATGTTGAAATATTTAGTATTTAGCACTGTATATAGGACTATATTTCGATTTTTGTTAAATATTTTAATTTCTCTTCAATTTTCAAAATTCGTATTTTGTGTGTATAATAATTTTTTTTTTAATTTTGTAAATCGAAATAAAAAAATGTATAAACTAAATCTGCCGCCCCTTAAAATTTGCCGCCCTAGGCTTCAGCCTACTCAGCCTGCTGGTAAATCCGCCACTGCGAGCAGCATAAACACAATATTATGATATCTACTCATTACTGCAACAGACAACAGTTGAAAGACACGAAACAATTGAATTGCATAATAATACATCACATACCGAGAACACGTAATAAGTAATATGCGATACGATACGTGATCTGCATTTGTTTCAAAACTGTGTTTTGTTTATTAGGTATATCAATTGCTTCACTAGAGCTGCATCTATATTAATTATTATCGTCAAATTTTATGCATGACACTCGTTCACAGAATGTTTTTGTACAAAAGGTGCGTCCCACGCACCCATTAAATAGGGAGATCGGGTGGGATTGTAAATTGTTTCTTGTATCGCCGCCACCCGCAGCCATCTATGATCGGTAGGCCCTGAACACCTCCCCACTAACCCGCCGATGCAGTCGATGTATTAGCCGTGGTCAGTGGCCAACCAACAAACACACACACACACAATGGAATATATCTATAGAACCTTATTATTCTCACCCAATGCACCAAAAACATAATACCCAGGATATTATAGTATACCATCGCCAACTGTGCAGTAATTAATACAGAAAAGAACAAAAATAAAATAAATTTAATAGGTATATACCACGTTTTTAAAACGAACTAAAAATTCCAGCCAATTGGGCGACGAGACCATTCCAACTTCAAAAATGTTGACATTTGATTATAATAAAGAAAATAGTTGGCAAAACCAAAAGTGCACATCCCGCAAGTTTTCCACTGTATGATAAAAAAATAACAATTAAAAAATATTTTTAATAAATTTAAAAAGATTTAAAAATTTAAAGAAATAAATAATTAAAAATTGAAAAAATATTTTTTTTTAAGTTTGCAAAAATAAAAAAAATTAAGAACTATACATAATATAATATATAATTAATATCAAGTGGAATAAAATAAAACAAAATAAAAAGAAAAAAAAAAGAAAAAAATCAATGATATCGTAAGGAATCGAACCCAGGACCTTGCCCTTGGGGATCCAACGGCATAACCATTACACCACGGCTGCCTAATACGTGTAGTGGTGTTATCACGGTATACAAGTGTAGCACTTGTTTTATGGATTACACTATATTTGCACAATATTGTTTTTAAACTATTAGCTGTCAAAAATAATAAAAAATAAAACTGTTTATAAAAATTAAACTACTGAACACATTTTAGTGAATTTAAATAGGGTTCTGGTCTGATAGTAAACAAAGTGAATAAAATATAACCCAAGGCAATCCGACCAAAATTGCGATCTGTAGAGTCGTGACGTACGTACATACGTACATACGTACATACGTACATACGTACAGACCAACCGACAACTGCTGTTTGTGATTTTCAATTACAATTTTAATAGTATTTATGAACTCAAATTGATTTAAAAATGGTTCTATTTTATAGATTAGAATCTCCTCTTTTCAAAAAGCTTCAATTTGAATGGATTTCGTGTGAAATTAACTTAGATATAACTTCTTATATGAACGAAAGTCAGCTCTGACGCACAAAGCGATAATAAAGCACATACCGCTAGTTTAGCGGTATGTGCAATAAAATTTCTGATATCGCGTGAGGTAACGCGGGTAACGCCTAGTATTCAATATGATATTTGCTTATCGTTGCCATGGTTACCTACATAATATGTTCCACGTCATGTAAAAATTAATCAAAGCATGTCGAATTAGTTTATTTCTGACAGATCCATAAAACAAACGAGCGGCAGATTTTTTTTTTATTTTCAAAATATTTCCGAAACTATAAAGTTAAGATAAAATTTTTTTAACAAAACTTTCTTGAAAAAATAAATAGAATAATAAGCCGTTATGAAAAGTAGGTATACTACAGTAGAATCCGAATAGTGCGACTCCGTTTATAACGGCCAACCGCTTTTAACGACGTAAATGCAACCTCAAGTTTGATTTTCATAAAACATACTGCGAAAGTATATCCGTTTAGTACGACTCCGGTTAAAGCGATCAACCGCTTTCAGCGACTTTATTTAGAACGACGCACATCTCAAAATGATTCATAATTTCAAGGGCAAATACTTGCATTATCTCGATGCACCCACTCCCTTCCTTCCCAGATGCACGCTGTTTTATTCCCGAGTAAATTCCATAGTATTTTTTCCCCTTTTGATGAATCACTGCGTTAACTTCGTGTCAACGCACGTCAAAATGAGATATTATTATATAAAATTTCATGCCGTTTTGTGCGTCGTCCGGTTAGTACGGCGTAATATAGCCGGTCCCTTAACAGTCGCTTTATCCGGATTCTACTGTATTACCTATATTATATAAAAAACACCGTTTTAGCATATATCTCTTCTGCGCATGCGCCGATTTTCCCCAATATAGGGCTCTTCATATTTGCATACCAAACATTCTCCCGAAATTTGGTTTCAATCCACTCATCCGTTTGACCTGTATCGTGTTCACAGACTAACAGACGTACAGAGTTTTTCCAAAAAATATGTTTTTGGATTCGGGGGACCTCAAAACGAAAAGATATTGTAAAATTTTTGAAAAGTGATTTTTGACTAGTACCATTCCCCACTTGTAGGTTAGAATGGTAATAATAAAATAAAAAATTCTATAAAGTCTGATGCACAGATGCCCGGTTAAATATTTATGCTACGTCACATCTGTCTCACCAGTACAATATGGTGGCATACCAGTACAATTATGGCGTCGGATTCATGACTTCCTTAGCACTGGCCAGTATACTGGGTTATATTTCGGAACACACCTAATATCTCCTTTTCCGAAGTTATTAAAAAAAAATTGGTTGTCTGTAAAGTCGGTTTACGGACGATAGTTTTACGTGATAACGTATTCCGTAATACATAACCTAAATTTATATAATAATTATAATAATTCGAATCTATGATATTGCATCTTTCGCTTCAAATTTAGGTAAATTTTATTAAGTAGAATAATAAAACACTATAAAAAGTATACTATTATTATATAAAAAACAACTATGGCATGTATCTCTTTTGCGCATGCGCCGATTTTCCCCAAAAAATTTACAAAAATTTCTAGTAAAAATAGATAGAGTAAAAACCGTTTTAAAAACTATATTATTATTATTATATAAAACATCATTATAAGAGATATATTCTTTTACGCATGCGCCGATGTTCCCTAAAAACAATAGACCACTTCATATTTGCATATCAAATATCCTCCCAAAATTTGGTTTCAATCCGCTTATCCTTGGTGTCGGAATGATAAGAAATGTCAAAAGTGACGTTTGCAACTGTCAAAGTATTATGTTTTAATAATAATTAGTTATTCCAATACTTAACTTAGAAGGCGTTGCATTTCACAAAATACTAATGTCAAAAAATTGAATTAAACATTAGAAATGCAGCCGTTTTCATGTTAAGACAAGACATACGTTCTCTTCTAATTTCCATGTACGGCAAACAAAGACGACCGACCGCGTCGCGCCATGCATTAGACAACATTGCATTTATACAGCTATTTTTCTATATAAATTTGTATAAAAAAACTGTTTAGGCAAATTCTGTTATACGAAATCTATGTAAAATGTTCTCCTCTTTCGTTTAAGACTGGTTTCAAACCGATCTGATTTAAATTGAGCGAGAAATTAGCAAAAAGCACGCACAGGGTCAGGCGGAACGTTACGCGTTACGAACGTTAGGAACGTTACACTTTTTCGTGCATGCAGCCGGTGTTTTATCAATTTATAAGATTGGTGATTCATCAATTTATAAGACGTTATCACGTCAATAATTGTATTTCATAAATAGTATGTAGCGGACTAGTATTTCTCATACAATGATACACGGGGCAAACAGTGAACAAGAAATAGAAAGAACGAGGCTTGGCTCAACAGTCAACAGACAACGAGCCAAATGTCAGTGTGCGCCTAGACTTGGTGCATAGAGGTCGTGCGTCTTTGGTATAGAGAGAACAAATCGAACATTACAAATATTGACACAGCGACAAGTGTCACAAAAGATTAATCGATAAAACATCCGACTGTAAAAATAACAAATGCAATACGTAATATATAATGAACGCTATTTATAACAGGTGACTAACGTATACGAGAGTGACTTAAACGCTCGGTAAAGACAGAAACCCCGGCGTGTCGGAGAGACTTCAATGATCGGTGAAGAAACGAGTGTGTCTGTGGTTTCCATAGTGATAGAGTTTTCTGTTTATTTGTGTGATAATAGATTATATTTGAATTAAAATGGGGTGCAACGTGAAGGTCGTGGAGTTAATTTTAATTATTGCATTAGCAGCTGTTGCGAGTTGCGGTGCCAATGGTAAGTCGTTTTTTTTTCGGTTACGTAATATGTAATGATTATACATATTTAAAAATGATTGCTTTAAGATATTAATAGATAGTCACGTGAGATCGCCATTTCCTCGCGAGAAAGAGAAAGAAATCGTTTATGGCAAACGTTCACGAAACAAACTATGGTTTATTTATTAATCATTTGATTCAAGGATGTTTGTTTTAACTCGTGTCAGAAGAAGAAAACAGGCGAAGGTCGACAAGATAAAATAAACTAAGTGGTTATTTTTAAATGTCAATTGCGGTATATAAGGGCGTTAATGTATAAGGTTAATGTTACATAGGACTACTGTTGCAATCATTGTTTTCTAACACCGATTGTTTATGGTAATTGTTTTCAATCGAAGAATAAAATATACCCATAGGTAATTATGTTAAGAACACCAACATGCAACTATATAGCAGGCCTGGCCTAACGGCGGCCCGCGGGCCAGATTCGGCCCGCAGTAGAATTTTATCCGGCCCGCGAAGCATTTTATAAATGATTATTAAGAGCATAAATAGTTTGCCAATATAATTTGGCGCATAAAAAAAATTAAAAAATAATAGTATCTATAAATAGCAAGGGCCACAACAGACGAAAAAAGACTTTTTTATTGCCGAAATGAAAGGACTTTTTTTTGCTCTCCAAATTTTTGGCCCACGGTAAAATTTTCATCAGCAATGTGGCCCGACGATCAAAAGATCTTAAGGAATTCTTAAGGGAAATAAAAAACAGGCGCTTATTTTTTGGAGTAGGTATAAATTACGATTAGGTATCTATATAAAATACTAGCGGTCCCGCCCGGTTTCATCCGGGTGCAAAAAAACGAATGGGGGGGGGGGTCATGAGTACGCACGTTCTTAGTTTACCGAGATGAATGTTGTGTTCAAATTTCATGATGATCGGAGTTACCGTTCAAAAGTTTTTGCCGGGCGGACAAATTTTGAGTTATATTTTGCAGCATTTTTCATTGATGTTCCGCTCCTATTGGACGTAGCGTGATATTATATAGCCTATAACCTTCCTCGATAAATGGACTATCCAACAAAAAAACATTTTCAATTCGAACCAGTAGTTCCTGAGATTATCGCGTTCAACTAAACAAACTCTTCAGCTTTATATTTACGTAGTATTAGACTATAGATGTACTATACCAACTGCTTAGGGCATCACATCTCAGGGGGCACCTAAAGTCACAGCCTAAGTACCTCACTGGACCGTGTATAAAAAAAAATTCTTTTTGTCATGTTCTCAAAAATTTGATCTACCTACTGATATAAAACTGTATTTAGAAGTAAAGAAGTTAAAAATGAGTAATAATTTATTTTTGAAAATGAAAAGGAAAAAAAGTTTTTTTAAACTGTATAAAAGTACCTAAGGACCAATTTTAAAGAGAGTTAAATTTTTAATGAAAGCATTGGTTGCAAAAATTCAATTTTTCCTAAAGTTCTATGCTTCTTAACTTTTTCTATCAATTTCAAACTTAAGACGTTCCCAATTTGGATTTTTTTTTATAAACTTAACAGGACAGAGACCATTTTCAAATAGGAGCGGAGCATCAACGAAAAATGTTGCAAAATGTAACTCAAAATTAGTCTGCCCGACAAAAGCTTTTGAACGGTATAACTCCGATCATCATGAAATTTGGACACAACATTCATCTCGGTAAACTAACATGAAGGTGCGTACTTATGTCCCTCCCCCACATTCGTTCTTTCACCCGGGTGCAAAAGAACGAATGAGGGGGGGAGGCATATTTAGTTAGTGCATTTCACCTGAATAAAGAAGCTTATTTTCTATGTCACTGAACTCCTCCTAAACGGCTGGGCCGATTTTGATGAAATTTTTTGTGTGTGTTCAAGGGGATTCGAGAATGGTTTAGATTCACAATTTGGTCCACTGGAAAATTAATAAAAAAATTAAAAAAAATTAATTAAAAAAACATTTTCCAGTGGACCAAATTGTGAATCTAAACCATTCTCGAATCCCCTTAAACACACACAAAAAATCATCAAAATCGGTCCAGCCGTTTATAGGAGGAATTCAGTGACATACACACGGACAGAAGAAATATTATAAGTATACCTATACTAGCGGCCCTGTACGTGCTTCGCTACGTATAAAGTGAAATAATAAAACAATTTAATTGGAACATCTATCTATCTATTTTATTAATTGCTAGCTATTTTAAAATATACATGGGCGTATATGTGTGTATGTCGAGCACTCCGGCTGCGCCGTCGTGCTCGAAAAAGAATAGCGTAAAGTATTCGTGGATAACTGGTCTTTAAAACACTTGCTCTATTTCGAGCACGACGGTGCAGCCGGAGTGCCCGAAAAAAATAGCGTAAAGTATTCGTGGATAACTGGTCTTTAAAACACTTGCTCTATTTCGAGCACTCCGGCTGCGCCGTCGTGCTCGAAAAAGAATAGCGTAAAGTATTCGTGGATAACTGGTCTTTAAAACACTTGCTCTACTTCGAGCACTCCGGCTGCGCCGTCGTGCCGAGCAGTTTTAAACGATATTCAGTTTTTTGACATCCTCGATCTAGATATATGGTTGTTAAGTTCGTTGCGCCATCTATTGAATATTCACTCAATCCAGTCAACAGGTATCGCCATCTTATATGGTTGTTAAGTTCGTTGCGCCATCTATTGAATATTCACTCAATCCTGGAGCTAACAGATAATTATGACTGTCAAGGAATAGACAAATAATTTGCAATAAAATAATATTGCGAATATAAATTGAAATGTAAGCTATCCTATCTTTCAAGTTGGGTCGAATTGCACACGGTGTGCAAATCAAATTTAAAATCGGTTCGGTAGTTTAGGAGTTCATCGCGGACAAACAACGTGACACGTAATTTTTATATATAAAGATAAAGATAGATATACTTACAATTCGACTTAAAGCTGATTGCAAAAGTTCATCTTCACTGCAAACAACTGTAAATAAGATTTAACTATGAGACAATAATTATTTATGTTTAATAAATAAAACATTACTTTACGACACGATTTGTGAAATACTAATTTATATAGTTATTTCCTGTTGTACCTCGACTCGATGTTATTTCTGACTTTTTTCAAACTGTACCTAATGGTCTTCAGAATCAGCAGTAAAGCGAGTTAATAGACTGATACCTGCAAGAAAGCACTCGCCGGACATCGCGAGAGGCTGGTAGCCCGAGGGCCGAGGGACACTCTAGCACCAATAAATTCAACAAATGACTAACAGCTAACGTCACGTCCAATTTGTCCTCCAGCCATTTTCTTGCACGTAGGTACAGTATCCGTGATATAACGAATGTCAATTTTTAGACGAATATCTATACGTCGTCAGTATTCACCATATAGTTTTATTCTATACTGAGCATAGGAATAAAATCGCAATCGAACCATTAGGGTGCGAACATATACTTCTGTCTTTTTTTACGCCGTAAGCACTTTAATTAATATCTACGTCGTCAGTATTCGCCATATATACTTTTATTCTATACTGAGCATATAGGAATAAAATCGCAATCGAACCATTAGGGTGCAAACATATACTTCTGTCTTTTTTTACGCCGTTAGCACTCGCGTATGCAGGAGGGCAAAACAAGCACGGGGGACCCGGCTTAAGAAATTTCTAATTTGCCCCCACCTGGGCCAAAAGCTGGGTACGCCCATGTTAACGTCATAGAAAAAGACAAAGTTTTTGAAACAGAGATACTTTATTCAGATTGAATGCAAGTACATCAACCAATTCTATCATCGGAGAAATCAGGGAATTACATCGAAGAAAGAGACGCAGATATATTTTCGATACGCTTTGTAGCCTTCGCTCACCGCACATTGAGTATCTAAATAGACAATGATTCATATAGTTAATTAATAGATATATGGTATTCACGAAATGCGAATATTCATTTTTAAAATCTGGCGCCATTTGTCCAAGGTTAAAATTTGACAGTTGATTGGTCGCGCAAGTCCCACGCACACATTTGAAGTGGTTCTGGGTATTAGGTTGATTATTAGTAGTAAGTCTAAAGCTTTATTATCTAATGTTAAAGTATTAGTCAGAGTACCCGTCGGCAAAAATTTAATTGATACATACTCTCCCCAAACTTTGTATATGGCTTCATTAGGCCTAGTCTGACACCTATTTCCTCTATGACTTTTCTTGATTTTGGGGCGTTTTCCCTCTAAACTTTCCGAAAGATGTCGTTTTGACGACATGTAAAAATGTATAGATACTGTTTGTTTTTTTAATTGGATAGCTTAAAAACTTCAACCAAAACGCTAAAATAATGTTCTCTGACAAATAACATGAACTATTTAAAATGTCTGACACCTCGAATATGGACGACATATTCGAGGTGTCGGACGGACAATTTTTGAATTATATTTTGCAACATTTTTCATTGATGCTCCGCTCCTATTGGTCGTAGCGTGGTATTATATTTAATATTTATTTAATTAACATAATATTTCACCTAGCTATAGGTACTAAGTATAGATGTACCTAAATAGTCAAATTAAATCAAATTAAAAGCTAAGAGTTTAAATATTCATTTATACTATAAAAACAAGTTGTAGTGAAGTATATAGCCCTTCCTCGATAAATGAACTATCCAACAAAAAAAAAATTCAATTCGCACCAGTAGTTCCTGAGATTAGCGCGTTCAACCAAACAAACAAACCCTTCAGCTTTATATTATATTAGTATAGATATAGATAGTCAACGTAAACCTTCAATTAAAAAGTTTTAAAATCATTTACATTATTAATTGTAGCTTGTAGCAGTTGTAGCCAATTTAAACTGAATTTTTTAGGGTTTTTAAATCTTCGGTTTTGGCCGAAGGTTGTGTCGACAGCCGATTAATCGGCTTCGGCCAGAAATCGACCTTCGATTGGACACTATTCATTTAATAATAAATCGTTAATTGAAATTTAATGCGATATGATGTTAGAATAAAGATATGACCTTAAGAAAAAATAAAATGAATATCGGAGATGATTCGATAATCCGAGCAACAATTTCCTTATAAAATTGTGCAATTATTTTAATAGCTGCTCTATTGTTCTAAAATTATCATTGCCACTTTTGAATCGGTAAGAGGAAGGTTTTTGTATGGAAAGAAAATATGCACTTAAAACACATAATCGGTACTTCCTGTACATTTTAAATTATTACAAGAATAATGGAACTGCAACGTACCTTATAAATTCTAGCTGCCCGTAGTTACAGGAATTCCCTCTGTAAATTCTTTTGTCGATTGCACAGTACCTAGTTAGTAGATACCTACTATTGTTGAGATCTTTTTGAGACAACGTCTGCATTGTCGACCACAACATTGTTTTGTTTTGAGATTCCATTAGCTACGCTAAAGAAACAAACGAGTAGAATTAGTAGGGTAGAGCGGGAGGAAGCGGGGCAAGGGGAAATTCCGATAGTAAAGCATATTCTCTAATCCAAATCTTTGATTAACGTCTGATTAGAACTCTTCAATAAATAAAATTATCGACCAATTTTTCAGACAATAAATTAACAAAAAAATATATAATTAATGCATTAACGTTTCAATCCGGATTTGGACCTTCTTCATATTTAAAATCTAATTAGCTTTTTATAAAATCTTTTAAAATTATTAATGATTATCCATATAATGAAAAAATAATAACAAACAATTTTTTATTAAGTAGTCATAGAAATAATTGTGAGTACCTAAAAAGAAAGAAAAATTATTAAAAACAAAATATTATTTCAAAATAATATTATATATAATATATTACTTAAATTTTCTGTATCTAATTGAGCATTGAGAGAATTAATTTTATTTGATTTTATATGTAACATTTCCGGAATATTTCTTTTAAAAAATTAGTTTCATTATCTAAAATTTTAATATTATCCCAATTAATTTTGTGGTCAAGTTCTAATTTGTGTTTAGTTATCACATTATGTTTGTCAGGGATTAATTTGTGATTATTTTGATGTTCTCTTATTCTTGTTTTAAGAGCTCTTTTTGTTTGACCAATTATATAATTCATAGCACAATTTTCACAATTAATTTTATATACAACATTATGCTTTTGTAATTTATTAATTTTATCTTTTCCCTCTTTAATAATTTTATCAAGTTTATTATTAACATTAAAAACAGTTTTTATATTTAATATCCAATTGGTCGTAGCGTGATATTATACAGCCTATAGCCATCCTTAATAAATGGGCTATCCAACAACATTTTTTTTTTCAATTCGAACCAGTAGGTAGTTCCTGAGATTAGCGCATTTAACTAAACAAACAAACAAATTCGTCAGCTTTATATATATTAGTAGGTACCTATATAGATTATTATTTACTCATTTAATGTAACTGTAAGAAATAAAAATAAATCTAGAACCTTAATGTTTATCTACTTTCTTTGTCTATTCTAACAAAATAGTGCTCTTTCAAGGTCATAAGGGCCCCTTCTTCCTAATCTGCCCATGGTCTGCAATAGTTTAAAGACGGCCCTGGAACAACAAGAAGAAAGAGGCAAATTTCAGCGTTTGCCATAAGAGCGCGTGAAAATACAAATACCAATTGCTCCGTATTACTATATAACAACATTTAGTCAGTGGGGCTCGTTATTGTGGTTCCCCGTTGTTAGCTGCTGTATAGTATTTGCTCTAAATGCGCAGTAAGTTGCATAACCAATAAGTACCTGTATATAATGTCGCACAGTTTTTTAGAGTGTGAAATAAAGGTCAGTAATTGTACTGTTCATACGACAGGCCGTAATCGGCGACACCATTACAGGTGGGGCGCGTCACGTCGCATTACGTCACGTCACGTCACGTGAGCACAATGTCACACCAGCGTGGAGATAGTCTCTTATAAACTTATCTTAAAGTAAATCCATAATAGACCTTGTCATTAAATCGATTATCGGGCGTGTCCGCTACTAAACCATACTAAATCATTCTAAAGCCTGGGACACACGCTGCTAAAGGCAGTTCTGCAAGATCAACCCCCAGGGTACCTCCTAACAGAGCAGTGATGCGTCGCTCCTGAGCGAGTCGTCCATAATGAACGATTCCTTTCTCGGAGCGGGACGAGTCGCTCTTTATTTTTGTGATGACTCACTCCGAGCGCCATTGCATTCGCACATTTACAGACCGCACACAGCACAGGCACTATTGCACGTACGGGGTTATTTAATGTTGAATGACAGACGGTAAGTGTAATAGTACTAAGCTTACGGTGACTTAAACCATTCACATTGTCGTTGACAAAGATATAATATTGTAACAATAAACATTATTATTGTTAAGCATTTATTATACTTTATATAGTTTATCCGAAATGCGAATAATAGTATAAGATCAGAATCATATTAAAATGAGCTCAGAGCTGAGTGTGTATTGTGCTGTGCAATGCTACGTGACTCCTGAGCATGGCATGATGACAGTTGACACCTCTGCAGTCTGCACACTTTTGTAGTGCGTACTGTCTAGTGTCGCTCCTTTGAACGACTCCCTCTGAGCGACTCTTTTTAGTGAGCGAAGCCAGCTCCCAATAAAGAGTCGTGTGGACACATCACTATAACAGAGACTAGAAACGAGGAGGGGGGTAATTAAACATGTTTATGATTATTAACACTGATGGCAACACACTACAATATACACTGTAACACTAGTCACTGCTGCTATAAGCCGTGTGTCGTGTATCATGTATGACATACCAACTGCCAAGTCAAAGGTATTGACTGATTGAGATAAATTCAGTGAACACTGATAAAGTAGGTATATGACATTGACAGATGCTTATAATGTGCTGACGTTAAATGCAGCTCAAAGCCAATCTAAATAACTCGCTATAACTTGTGGGTTAAGAGTTGCATGATGCACACTGGACGTTTCATGTGCTGCTTCGGGGCGCAAGAAAGTCTGCCACACAGAATACAAATTTTGCGGTCTGCCAGTGGTTGTTGAACGTTATAGTAACGTTTAGTAACATGTAACGCCATCTGATAGAATTTACTCAAAGCTATTAGTTCAGAAGCAAACAAACAAAACTGTTTTAGTACCAAGTAGCGGCGTCTGTTGGAATTCGCTCAAAGCTATTAGGTCAAATCTGATAGAATTTGCTCAAAGCTATTAGTTAACAGACGTCGGGGCGCAAATGAAATACATTTTGCAGAATCATATATCTATCGCACTCGGGTGAAACCGGGACGGACCGCGAGTGGTTTATATTATTAGCCGTGTAGGTAGGATCCGTTAACAAAAGCACGGTTACTAATGTAACAAGTATATAGGTAGTCCCTCTTAAATATAAGTATTTTAATTATGAGATCATTAGAGAACGACCGCGTTTTTTGAGAAAAGGTGTTTCGAGGACGGAAGTTCATTATATTATATTCATAAATATTATAATGCCCAAACAATATACCTACATAATGTGAATTTGAATGTATACATCTAAGACCCAAAAGCAAAATCGCTTATGTCGATTTATTTACTTTCGAGCAACCAATATAGGAGTGAAGTTTCGATTATTATCTATATAATCACTACATAGTATAAAACAAAGTCTGTCTGTTTCTCCGCTTACTTCTTCTAAACCACGCAACGGATTTTGAAACGGTTTTCACTAATAGAAAGAGCGATACACAAGGAAGGTTTGTGTATACAATTTGTGAATATTTTGTACAAAATACGGTTGAACTGTATGAGGGTGTTTTGTCAAAAAGCACTATCACTACATAGTATAGAAAAAAGTCGCTGTCTGTTTCTATCTGTTTCTCCGCTTACTTCTTCTAAACCACGCATTGTATTTTGAAGCGATTTTCACTAATAGAAAGAGCGATACACAAGGAAGGTTTGTGTATACAATTTGTGAATATTTTGTACAAAATACGGCTGAACTTTATGAGGGTGTTTTGTCAAAAAGCGCTATCACTACATAGTAAAGAAAAAAGTTGGTCTACCTCTGTCTGTTTCTTCGCTTACTTCTTCTATACCACGCAATGTATTTTGAAGCGATTTTCACTAATAGAAAGAGCGATACACAAGGAAGGTTTGTGTATACAATTTGTGAATATTTTGTACAAAATACGGTTGAACTGTATGAGGGTGTTTTGTCAAAAAGCACTATCACTACATAGTATAGAAAAAAGTCGCTGTCTGTTTCTATCTGTTTCTCCGCTTACTTCTTCTAAACCACGCAACGGATTTTGAAACGGTTTTCACTAATAGAAAGAGCGATAAACGAGGAAGGTTTTTGTATACAATTTGTAAATATTTTGTACAAAATACGGCTGAACTTTATGAGGGTGTTTTGTCAAAAAGCACTATCACTACATAGTATAGAAAAAAGTCGCTGTCTGTTTCTATCTGTTTCTCCGCTTACTTCTTCTAAACCACGCAACGGATTTTGAAACGGTTTTCACTAATAGAAAGAGCGATAAACGAGGAATGTTTGTAAATATTTTGTCCAAATGGGTGAACTATGACGGTGTTTTGTCAAAAAAAAAGCTGTTTTCGTATGCTTACATGGCTAACGCTTGCCAAATCTTTATAGGGATACGTCAAAACAATGTACTTTGATAGTTCGGCTGCGTGTAGATGGGAAGATTAATATAATATTTCGAGAGAGAGAGAGAGACAGAGAAACAGGGAGAGACTATATATTAATAAAGCTTAGTTTTGAACCCGGGTTAAACCGGGACGGGCCGCTAGTTTACAAGATTTCTCTCTCAGCCGAAGAAAATTGAAATGGCAAAAAAATCGATTCGAGATTGTGTCTCATTTATAGATGTTTCGTGGTTCCCCTAAATCGGATTTTTATTATCCGCCCGTGTGGAGACTTCACTGGCACACTTCAGAGCAACTCGAAGTTCAACTTTGAATTGAAGATTTAAAGAGGATCCCTTAGGGATGGCTATAGGAAGTCCCGCTTCAAAAATACAAGACGTTTAACTTAAGCTGTTCTGTCTTCTTGTGTACAAAGCGTAGATTAATGTATTATGAGAGAAACGCAAGAAGGCGGACACGTTTTGTGTGCCATTGGTAGAGATCATCGCTCAGTCATCATCCAGCGTCATTAGCATGTTATTATGTTACCACTTACCATAATACCGTCTACACTATGGCAATTTATAAACAAATGATGTCCAAAGATATTCGCGGTTTTCACGAGTCAATTATGTAGAAGTCTGCTATTTAAATTGGCATGCATACAGGTAAACGGTAATCGCTTGTATTCCTGTCGGGAGAAGAAACTATGACTAATTTGGAATGATTTAACCTCTATCACTTCGGGGTCGGAAATGCGCCATTTTCGAGAAAATTTACTTCGGTTTTCTTGTTACAAAAATTAGAATTTTGGGAATGTTTGCGAGTTAAAAAAGAAAAAATATTCTCACTTTTTGGTCTGAATTTTTCTGTGATTTGATAGCTTACTAATTGGCCAATCTTCCTAAAGCTAAAAACCACGAAATTTACTGTTTTGATTTTATGTTGTGTACGAGCACCAAGGCAACTTTAAATAAAAGGCTTGATTTTTTTATATTTCGGTAGATGGATGATATGCTTTCATTGAAAAACTATTTAAATTAAAGTTAAAACCTTAATAAATTATTGAAAACAAAAAAAAAACCCTTTGTGCCCGACTAATTAAAAGATATTTAATTAAAAAGATTAAATATCTTCTCTGTTTGAATTGCAGACACTTTCACGGCTCACTCGCGTACTCTAGTCTAATAGCTCTATGGCAAAGGTACAAATTTTTCAAAATTCCGTAAGCTAAAATATCGATATCTCCTCAACAAATGCTAGAGCCTGCCTAAGAAGTTTCACTTCTAACGCGCGAGAATCTGACGCATACTTTATTTTTTTACAAATAGATGAGTCTTCGATGCATTTATTATTTTTTTTACGGTTTAAAAAGATTATTTTTCAAGTGAGGTATGTTTTAAAGACAGATGATGTTACGCGGAAATGTTTTTTTTTCTTAATTAAATGGCGTTAAAATTAAATAACTTTAATTGCGATAGCTTAAATTATTATGCGCGGCCTGAAATAAGTAAGCGTTTCTAATTTGGTTTAATATTTCCAGTTATCAAAAACCGCCAGTTCATCAACTGTCCCAGTGTTCAATTAATTTTTATGGTTTATTAAACCAAAAATATGATTTTTGTTTTATCTCATAAAAAATGATACAGTTATTCGAACGGCAAGATTAAATTGTCTTAAACCGTTCAGTTAATAAATTATAGTTTTACGACTGCGATTTTATTTTCTGTTTTTACCAAAACAGTTATAAAAAAATTATTTCACAAATTTCACGCCAAAAAACTCTCAGGGGTGGCTTCAAAATGTATGCAATCTCGTTGGAATTACGAAACTTGTAATTAACTCTTAATTCATTCCTTTATTGTTTTTTGGAACGAAGTTCCTTATGGGACGCTTGAAACCAACCAAATCTAGCGACACAACCAGCCTCGTAATAGAGATTCAAGGCCGCTGCACACGAGGTTGGATTAAACGACTAGTTTTCTAGCGCTGGTTTTCTTAATTGATTCTATGTGCTCGCTACACGCGAGACGTCTTTTCAAGCTTGTTTTGTGGATAGATCTTGGTTTTGGGCGTTTATTCATGTCGCCCACGTGACAAGATACGTTTCCTGATTGGTTCTTGCTCAGAACAAGCAGAGAGCCTAGCAAGAAAATAGACCCTGTTCTAATTTTTAAATCTATCTTGTGAACTAGCAGGCCAGCAGAAGTCCAAGCAATGTTTCCAGCCTCGTGTGCAGCGGCTTTTATACTTCTGGTTATGTACTAATGTACTTTTTCTTGTGATTTAACAGAAAATCTATACTAATATATAAAGCTGAAGAGTTTGTTTGTTTGTTTGGTTGAACGCGCTAATCTCTGGAACTACTGGTTCAAATTGAAAAAAACATGTTTTTTTGGATAGCCCATTAATCGAGGAAGGCTATAGGCTATATAATATCACGCTACGACCATTAGGAGCGGAGCATTAATGAAAAATGTTGCAAAATGTATCTCAAAAATAAGCTTCTATTCAAGTGAAATGCACTAACTAAATATATACTCATATTAGCGTTGTCAGTACACAACCCCGGCTGACTCAATCGGTAGAGCATGCGACTGTCAATATCAAGGTCGTGGGTTCGAGCCCCACGTTGGGCGAATATATTTTTATTTTTTTTCAATTTTCTACATTGCTTTCTTCTAAGGCTTACATTTAAATTTATTTTAATTTTATTTAATTAATTAAAAAAAATGTGTTAGTTAAAAAAAAAGTATAAATACCGCTTTTTATCGACAAAAACTTTTGAACGGTAACTCCGATCATCATGAAATTTGGACACAACATTCATCAAGCTAATTTAAGATGAATGTGTGTACTCATGTTCCTCCCTTCCACATTCGTTCTTTTACACCCGGGTGAAACCGGACGGGACCGCTAGTGTGATATATTCGACAATCGACGACCACGTGCCAATTATTGTCGATGTGCATTTGATATTCTTAAACAGAGTAGACATAACCGATACAAAATATAAACCATAACTTTCACCTGGCGATTGAACGGCGGAGTGCTAAATTGTATTACAAATGGCGCAATAAATGCACATACATATATATAATTAATTATTTATCAACATTAAAATGCATCGTAGTAGGTGAACGTGAAAAGGTAAAGCCAATGACGCAACACACAAGTCAACTGTTATTCAACTGTTTCCTTATGAACAAAACGACAATGAGATAGTCTATTGTTTTCGTCCAACAATGGGATTAATTGATGACTGCGTGAGTACGTTTTGTGTAAATTGTGCGTGACTAATACACGATGAAATTTGGTTTCGCTATGGCTTATATGTATCATTACATCTAAATACACAATTATTTGTATATATTTTTGCTAAGTATACATCATTTGTTTTCAATGAAGGAAGGTTTTGGTTGAGGATCATAAATAAATAAGCTTTACCAATGTTACGCTAGTGGCCAGCATTTCGAAAAATTTATTTTCATCTTCAGGGCCTCAAGCTGATCAAAAGGTACTAAATAGGTCATATGCATGCATTTTTTTTATAAGTATTTTTAATAGATTATTAGTCAACCATAATACGGAAAAAAATTGATAATCATTTAAAAATGTAATATTATCATAAGAAAAAAAATATTAAATTTCACATTCAAAAATAGACAGTTTAAACAATCGGCCATGTTCGCGGGCTTATATGACGTCATGATATACTATGCATGTCAACCTTGATGTCAAATTGTCAATGTTCTAAATGAAGTTTATTTGTTGTTTTCTCTAAATACTGACATAATCTTACTGTGAGACGACATCGTTGTCATGGAAACTGTTGTTGATATATACTCTGACGTCACGATGCGTTTTGAGAATTCGAAAATAGCGCTTATTTTCCACATTTCTTTTTTATTAGTTGTATTTTTTTCAGTGATTAGATTAATAAAATAACCATTACGTTATGATCAAGAACTAAAATATATTTCGAAATAAAAATTTAAACCAATTTGGAGTCTTATGCATATGACCTATTGTTAAAAAAATACATGACCATATTTTTATGAGTTTATTCGAAACGTTGGACACTAGCGTAACATTGGTAAAGCTTATTTATTTATGATCCTCAACCAAAACCTTCCTTCATCGTAACATTTCGGGGTTTTATTTTTCGTCTCAAAGGTTGCTCAGATTTTATTCCTCCGGTTGAGTTACAAATCTGAATCTACAACTGGATACTGAGATTTTGAATAATTATGAAAACTAAGTCTTCTTGGTTTCCGGACTTGTATCATGTATGTCGTGGTCCATTGATATTTCTATACCTGACGTTTCGTCTACAACTGCGGTATACATTATCAAAGGCGATGTGGTAGCGGGCGAAGTGTCCTCCTAGGCTGCTCACAGGCAGTGTTGCCAGAACTTTTTTGTTTTGCGTACTAGATCAGGGTTGAAAAAAGTAGAAAAAAGTACTAGAATTTTTTTAAGATTTGCCAACCACAAATAACCTTTTTTTTAACAACCTGGCTTAAATAATTTTGTTGTGTGCACAATTGGAGAGCACAAAAAAAAAAAAAACGAATGACCTTTTTTTTAACAACCTAATTTCACAAATTTTATCGTATATGGGCACAATGTAGGAGAGCTAAAAAAAACGATCCTTTCATTTCCACAACAAAAAGTCTTTTTGGTATAATTTCCCTTTTTTCGTTTGTTGTGGTGGGTGTGTGAACATTGGATATTAAAAAGTACTAGATTTATTAAAAAGTAGATTTTTGCTTCAACGTACTAGCGTACAGAAAATGACAAAAAAGTACTAGATTTAGTACAATTACTAGAATGGCAACACTGCTCACAGGTAAGCGTGGTACTTCCGTCTTTTATAGTCAGCGTGCTCGAGTTCTCTACACGGTCGTAGTATGCTCTTCTATGTTTGGTCGTTCCATTCAATGGGTTGGTATTGCGCAGTGCTGAATGGAACGACGCTTCCACTTACGGTCACTAGTAATATAGAAGTTATTAAATATATGCCATCCAGTCTCTCTCTCTCTCTCATTATTTCCTTTGCGTTTTTGATCTCCGATCTACGAGACATCGATAAACTACTCTTCTATTCGGTCAACTTGCACCAAACGTCTGTCGCCCATCTCTATAATACGCGAAGGGCCGACTGAATGAAAATTCGCTCGAGCCGGTCCTGCTTATGAGTGATAATGAAATGAGGCGAGGGTTAATTCCTGCCGTGTCGATGGCATCGTCCGCGTCTCTGGTTGTCAACTGTGGGCGTCAGCGCGGGTTACCTAATATGGAGGTCCGAGGTTCGGTCTGTGCCGTCCTGTACGAGGTCCGAACACCTCTGTGGAACTGCTTTGTACGCCCACACACGCAATAATGACGCGAGTGTAGCGTCACATCGCTTTGTGTATTGTCACGGTTTGGTCTCTTAATTGTCTCTGAGCGACTGTGAAACAAGATTTTAGACTATTCGCTTAGCAACACATCAATACATACGGACGGGAAATTCTTAAGAGTTCATGGTTGGAGAAAAAATGATTTGTTAAAATAGATTTTTGGAACGAAGTTCCTTATGGGACGGATAATATTGAACAGGATTACTTCTTAGCACTTGCCTTTAATATATACGGATAATATAAAACGATCCACACAAGATAAATTTTAAATCTTTAATAATTAGCGACTAGTTTCAACCTTAAACGGTCATCATCAGGCATATCATTACAAGAACTATAGAATAAAAAATAAACATTTTGTTAATCATAAAATTCTTAAATAGATACAGTAAACCCTCGTTAACACGAACACGGTTAACACGAATTTCGGTTTAACGCGAACAAAAATTTGCTCTCGACAATGGTCACATAAGCTTTAATGTAATTATGTTCGGTTAACACGAACCCTCGTTAATACGAACTTCGAACAACTTTTTCGTCCCTTCACGGTTAATTATCGGATAATACGAACTACAAAAATTCTCAAATCATATATTTTGATCATTTTGGTCAATACATATACAATACAACTAAAAGAAAAGATTCGCTTAAGGGATTACAAAAGTAATTAACTCACATTCTAAAAATAGACAAAGGACTGAGAGATTAAAAATTCACTCGAAATCCTATTAATAGAAACATACCTCAAAATTTTGAATGTGCACAGAAACTCCGACCAACTTATCGTCAAAACAATATTGAAATGTATTTTGTAAACAAATAAAATCAAACTTTCAAACTCAGATAATATTTAAGAACATTTAATGTTATTAGATAATTTATAATAAATAATTATTCAATGTTTACTTAAAATAAATCATGATTTGACACTTAAAAAATGACTGTATTTTATGCCATACTCGGTTTACACGAACTCCCACATAACACGAACTTTTTGCCTGATTTTTACGAGTTCGTGTTAACGAGGTTTTACTGTACTTAATTTAAAATACATAATATAAAATAAATGAAGTACCTTATAAGTTACGAAGGTATTCATTGTTCAAAGAATTTAGAGAATTGATAGGTACAAAACATTATTGAATACGAATATAGTTGCAATTATAGAAAAACAATCTTTTAATAATCGTTGAATGATGAATCAAAGTCATCTTGTCCTTATGGGACGTTATAGATATGAATGGAGAGGGCTAGAAAAAAAAACGTAAGAAAAAAGCGTAAAGAAAAGGCGTAGGAAAATTTGTAACGAAAATCTAATCTAATTACCTATTGTATGTCTGTCCATAGACATAGAAAGTTGAAATTTGGCACACTTATAATAAGTATAGGGAATGGGACAGATCCTAACGGAGTCGGATTTTTGAATTTTATTCATGGAGGGAAGTAAATTGAAAACAAAAAAGTTTTTCGCTTATAATTCGCTCAATTTAAATGAGATCGGTTCAAAACCTGTCTTAAACGGCAGAGGAGAACATTTTACATATATTTCGTATAACAGAATTCACGCAAATAGTTTTTTTATACATAAAAAAGCAAAAATAAACACTGTGTACCTATATATATAAATTCGATTTTGCCTATTTGAGAAGTTTTTCTAGTTGTTTAAAAAACCATAATTATCATTTTTAAAAACTCAAGTTTCCGCACTTCCATTATAAAATCTTATCTTTTTTTATCTATTTTAAAAATGATAATTATAGTTTTTTAAACAACTAGAAAAACTTCTCAAAATTTTGATATAGAGATCTGAAGATGTAAACAGATATTATAATACGCGCCACGGATCTAAAAGGTTCTGAAGTTAGTCACAAACAGCGTCGCAAAGGCACATTTTAGAGCCGTTGAGACTCCCACCACCTCCCAGCTATCTGGCGGAACGTGCGCTCGTCGGTGATTGTCCGTGATCGCTCGTTGCCTTCCTGCTTTAAAGTACAGTCGAGTACGCTATTGTCAAGTTGTTATTGTTATTTTAGTTTTGTTGAGTTGCGAGTTTGTAGTTTTTCAAAAGACTGTACAAGCGCAAGTCCGCATTCGCATCTAACTTCCGAGCCTTTTAGATTCGTGGCGCGTATTGTACTAAATCATCTTATCAAATGAAATAAATATTTTTAAAAAGAAAAATTTTGGAATTGGTTTCTTTTTTACTAACATTTCAACTGTGGATGTCCAAAAAATCTCGGCGGACATTATCAATAATACAAAAGTAAACTTTTGCTGCATCTCTACTGGAATCTCACGCATACAGCATATTCTTCATTTGTTTATATAAGCTTCCGCGTCATAAACATGCGCATTGATATTATAACCGGCAAGTTAACAAGCGAACGGCGTGCGGAGATATCGATAACCGAGCAGGCCACAAACCCGTGTCGCTCTACGGCAATAAAATACAGACTGGAAGATATCTGATACATCAGGAGACAAGCAACAGGGTCCGGCTACGAGAATATGTGATGTATGCATCGATACAGTTACTTATATTCCGACTAGCCGCTACCCGCGACTCCGCACGCGATTGAGATGAAACAACGTTTTTTACAAAAGTAGTGAAGTCTTCGGCTCCACCGTATTGCAGTATTATTTGTTGACAATTTATCAGATGTCTGCAACTTTTACTATCGTCTAAAATAAATCGACGCTTGATAGTTGTTTAATTTCTAGAAGTCAATCATTATGAAGTCATCATTAGAGATACTGCGCCGGTGTAACGCCTGACCCATAAGTTATCGCGTATTATTCTATCTATCACCGTCATAATATGTTTTAGAAGTGTTCACTGTATCTGTCATTCAGTCAACACCTTTGAAAGCTACGGCTACAGTATGTAAACACGTAAGGTGCACATAGGGAAATTATAGCATTGGGAAAAAATACTTGAACCAGTTTCTATTGAATTATCGTGGTAATCTTGAGGATTTCTATTTTATTTTGATTTATTTTTATTTTACTTGGCTTTTTTAATAATAAAAAGCTCTTATAAATCATTATTTTAATTTTTTTGTACAAAAATAAAACTAAAAAACAACTCCATCTGTATGGAAACATTTCATTCAAAAATTGTCTGACTGGTATGACGTATGCGCGTTGGTAAATCAGTGACCCAATGTCTTTAGATTCAACACGAATAGGCGGAGATATTTGATCTCGCATCATATTTAAGTATTTTTGGGAATTGATAAAATTTACGGGATAATTTTATCATATCATTAGATTGTAGATTATAGACGCTCGACAGCCGATTTTATCAGCGTCCTATCTCTATAATATAACAGTATAATAGTTGGTTTTAGAAAATGATTTTTGCTTAGAAGATGACATGAATCAGTCATCTCTCGAGTGCTACGTGCTTTGCAAATACATCTGCATAAAAGAAAAGATAACGGACAGTTATTGTATCGGTAACCCATATTACAACAATCAACAATGTGTAGTCGTGACACAATCGGCCGATACGATTACGACAATGACATGACCGTGCAGACAGATGATTGTCGTAATCGTGCGTTCTGTAGTTCAGTTAGATGGCGAATTATTAGGGCTGAGTCTGCTCGTTTTATAAACAAGTAGGTATAGGATTTCTTCACCCTATTGGGATCCTTTATATGGACTACTCTATCTGGCGGCGAAACTTTCAACTATAATGTATGTATGACAATCCAAGCATCTTGTACCTAGATCTTTTGGAAATAAAATATTATTATTATTATTATCAGGTAAACATGATTATGAATTGTACTGTGAATCATGAATTTTTTAATTGCAATAATAAAAAGCGTTGAATAAATTAATAAATCACTCATTATGGAACCTTCGAAGTTTTTACCTCGTGTAAAGTTGGTCTTTATAGTAAAAGGCTGTAATAAGACCAAGTCTTTTTAGTGCAGATGATTAAATATTTTATCAAGTATAGATATTATACTTAGTCTTAATACTGAAAACTTAATTTATTAATTGAATAGTTATTATTATTAAATAACATTAATTTTTTATAGAAAAAAAAAGTTAACTTCAAGCCGAAAATACATTTTGACAGATGACTATTTTTAGGTTAGGAACTTACCTGTTGTAATAAAGTAGGTAATGTTTCAATATTATGTTTGTAACTTTCATCAACACTGCATTGATATAATATCTCTATTTACCACTTTTATTTCTTGTGGATTACTCTTTAATACAGAAGTTTGTAAACAGAAAGCATTAAAATTCACCTTACTTGAAGGTTCTGTTTCACATTAATTTTTTCCTCATTTTTTGATAATATGATCGGCATTAAATACACAATCCCCTTCGAGAAAATTCCTTTTTTGATGATTTGTATCAGCCCAATCACATATTGTGCTGATACTTCTTATTTTGTTGCATTTCTAAACATTCACAATTGCACTGTATAGGGACTATGGAAAATCATCGCCATGTTTTTAAAGCTCCGCCCATTTAACGGAACCCAATAGATATTTAAAATACACAATTAGAGGCAAAACGAATTTCAATTTAGCTAAAAATAATTTTAAACGGACGTTTTTTCACAGTTATTTTTAAACACTGTTTAAAATAACCGCCAATTATTTCTTACAGTTGTTAGAATAGTTTAATTGTTGAAAGTTTAGATAAAATGCCAACCGCTAAATGTTAATTACCTAGTTTGTTACTATCAGCTAAATACCTGTGTATACATAATATAGCAGGTTAGAATACTTCATTAGTATGTTAATTTTATGAGCCCAATTATGGTTTTTAGATTCGCGGAATAGCAGCAACTTATGCATATATTACCTATATGCATTATTATCGTGTCTTATTGTATACACAGTGCCTATATATTTGAGGAAGCGCACAGTAAAAAAAAAACAAGTCAGTGGCGGCGGATACAGTTCCGTTTAGGGGACATCCCCGATTTAAACCAACTTTTTTACGTATTTACCTCAATTAGTGATGAAAATTCCCAAAGGGATTTTTAGCGCAAAAGCATCATAAATTTTTGACGTGATAACGTCTTATAAATTGATGGATCACCAATCTTATAAATTGATAAAACACCGGCTGCATGCACGAAAAAGTGTAACGTTCCTAACGTTCGTAACGCGTAACGTTCCGCCTGACCCTGTGCGTGCTTTTTGCTAATTTCTCGCTCAATTTAAATCAGATCGGTTTGAAACCAGTCTTAAACGAAAGAGGAGAACATTTTACATAGATTTCGTATAACAGAATTTGCCTAAACAGTTTTTTTATACAAATTTATATAGAAAAATAGCTGTATAAAATATAAATGCAATGTTGTCTAATGCATGGCGCGACGCGGTCGGTCGTCTTTGTTTGCCGTACATGGAAATTAGAAAATAACGTATGTCTTGTCTTAACATGAAAACGGCTGCATTTCTAATGTTTAATTCAATTTTTTGACATTAGTATTTTGTGAAATGCAACGCCTTCTAAGTTAGGTATTGGAATAACTAATTATTATTAGAACATAATACTTTGACAGTTGCAAACGTTACTTTTGACATTTCTTATCATTCCGACACCAAGGATAAGCGGATTGAAACCAAATTTTGGGAGGTTTAGGTTATGTATTACGGAATACGTTATCACGTAAAACTATCGTCCGTAAACCGACTTTACAGACAACCAATTTTTTATGGAGGTTAAAAATTTTGGGGCACCGTTCCGTTTAGAGGACACCCCCGATTTGGATCAAACTTTTTTTTACCTCGATTAGTGATGAAAATTCCCAAAGGGATTTTTAGCGCAAAAATCTTTTATGAAGGTTTAAAAATTATGGGCAGCAGTTCCGTTTAGGGGCACTCCCGATTTGGATCAAATTTTGTTTACGTATCTGCCTCAATTAGTGATGAAATATTATTCCTTATATAGCGAAACTCAAGGGACCGAGCATTTTTTTCGTTATAAAGAGTTTTCGTTACATAGAGGGAAGAAAGAAAAATAACCAAATTTCACGTAATTAATTTATTCCAAACACATAATATATAGTCTATTAACTTTGCCTGACGTTTTTTGCTATGCTAATATTGTATTTTATTAAGTATCGTATGCATTTCTTGAGATGTGGTGGAATCACTTTCATTAAACAATAGGAATTTTTCGATAAGTTTGGCGGCATCAAGTGCTTGTCGAATAGTTGGTGATGTTTTTTTCTTAAATAATAAATTTAAATAATATATATAAATAATATATTCATTAAGATCTTCACATACCGGTTGCTTTATTTGCAACAAACAGTTAGAAATATATTTCCACGACGCTTGAAGAAGCAAACCATCCATACGCACATAAATACATAATTAATGATTTGTTCAGAATATATTTTTTGCTTAAGTTCTCCGTAATTCTGTGAGTTTATGTTGATGGAAACTGTATAAATATTAAGCTGAACGTACACGGTACAGATTGACTAAACAAAATAAATACACCTAAAATTTATGTAAGTATACCGCTGTTCAGAGAGGTATAATACGCGCCACAGATCTAAAAGGCTCTGAAGTTAGTCACAAACAGCGTCGCAAAGGCACATTTTAGAGCCGTTGATACTCCCAGCTACCTGTACGGAACGTGCGCTCGTCGGTGATTGGCCGTGATCGCTCGTTGCCTTTGTCACTTGTCGCTTTCCTGCTTTAAAGTACAGTCGAGTACGCTATTGTCAAGTTGTTATTGCTATGTTAGTTTTGTTGAGTTGCGAGTTTGTAGTTTTTCAACAGACTGTACAAGCGCAAGCCTGCATTTGCATCTAACTTCCGAGCCTTTTAGATTCGTGGCGCGTCATCGATTAAACATAAAAAACCTACGCCCCTTGCGCGGGGGGGCGGTGTTTTTTTATGTTTAATCGATGACCCTTCCCAAACCAAACAACTTTTACCTCTCGTAATTTTCTGCGCAAGGTCGTTGTGTAGGCATAAAAAAATATATTCGGAAAACCGATTTTTGACATGCATTTTGGTGGATGAAGGAACTTCGGATAAAAATTTTTTTCGGACAAAAGTTTGATACTTCTCTTCGGAGAATCATAATCCGTGAGAAAAAATGTGGGTTGCCATTTGAACCCCTCACCCCCACCCCCTGCGAAGGGGTGAGGGGTTACATACATAATATGTTATCACGTCGTGTAATAATTGACCAAAGCATGATGGTCACCTACCTAATTTTGTTTTTCACAGATCTACAATACAAAATAGCAGCTGATTTTTTTTATATCTCCGAAAGTATATAGTTTAAAAAAATTTGTTACAATACTTTTTTGTAAAAATAAGTAGAATAAGAAACCGTTGTGGAAATTATACCATTGCTATAAAAAAAGACGTTATAGCATATAACTCTTCTGCGCATGCGCTGATTTTCCCCGAAAACAATAGGACTCTTCATATTTGCATATCAAACATCCTCCCAAAATGTTTCAATCCGCTCATGTTTTTAACCTGTATAGCGTTCAACAGACTTTTTCCAAAATGTTTTTTTGAATTCGGGGAACCTCAAAACGAAAAAAATATTATAAAATTTTGAAAAGTACATTTTGACTTCCAAAAATGTGGCAATCCTACAAAGTTACCTTATTTATAAACTTTTCTGTGTCCACCAGCTCTATATCTAATTAACTAAAGATAGTGTTCATTAGCTGTGTTTTTCTATGGTTAATTTATAATTAAGATGAGTTAACAGTACACATAACAAAAACACAGTCGTGTGTAAAACATAAAACGATCGTCCCGGTCAGCTCTCGCGGCAAGACAATAAAATATGGAAAAAAAATCATCATTTAGATAAAATACAAGTGGATGATTATTATCGAGAAAAAAAAGTTAATAACTGTTACCGGTTTCGTGTTAATAATTAATTTATTAGATAACAATTTTATGTTTCAATTTAAGTAAGTACGAGCACGATAGCAATTTGAAAAAAAGACTTGATTCTTTTTTTATATTGTAACAAAACTGTTCTTGTTCGTGCGGTGGAAAATATTTATTTACAATACTAGATTTGTTCCAAGCAGCCGCGAACGGTAACAGAAGTATTGTCACTGCGCAAGACTGTCCTGCGGACTAGCTCAAAAATCGATACTGCGCAAGATAGTCTTGCGCAGTGACAAGACTGTGTATACGGTTCTGTTACCGTTCGCGGCTGCTTGGAACAAATCTACTGAAACGGTAACAAAACAAATAAACAAACTAAAAGCACTTCTCTGTAACGTAACAGAAACAAAAATGACCAAATATCAATAGTCGAAGATAATTTGAGACAAATTCAGACATAGGTACTATTTTACCATTATAACACCACAAGCGGGGAACGGTAAGTACTAATTTAGGTCAAAATTCACTTTTTAAAATTTTACAATATTTTTCATGGTGAGGTCCCACAATCCAAAAAAGTGACAAGAGCGTTTAGAATAACATAACACATATTTGCAGAATTCGGTCGTTTGTTTTTATGCTGCTTTCTCTAAATAGCCTCCGTGCATATTCTTTTCTCAGGCAAACTATGCACTATACTTTGTGTACAAAATTTGCGTTCAAACTATAGAGCGAAAAATAATGCATTTTGCGCGTCGTACCTGCGTATAATCTGTTTATCTCTCTCCATATAAGGCGTATACCACGTACGCGGTGTATATATACTTCATATACGAGTATATGGACTTATAATGTGGTTATATGTTAGGGATGTGACATTGAATGGAAAAAATCGATTACTTAATAATCGATTTTTTTAGTTTGAATATAAATTCATTTTTAAAAAATCGATTTTAAAAGAAATAATCGATTTTTGTAGAAAAATCGATTTTTTCTATATAATAAAACTAAAAGAATAATATTAACAATTTATTAGAATGAAAATCATTTAAAATAGTAAGTATAATAATGATAACCAAAATGACAACCTTATTGTTATTAATACAGAGATTAGAATTGTTGAAACAATTTCTAGTACAAATTGACATTTTATTACAAATTGTAATTTACAATAAAAATAAAACCAAACGATAAGAATCAAAAGTAAAACGACAAGTTTTTGGTATGAAAACTAAAATTCAAAACAAATCATGCATTAAACTTTGAATTTAAAGAATCAAAAAACTAAAAAGAATCGTCTGTAGCCCAAATGGCACCATTTACAAAAATCGATTAAAATGTGTAATTTTTATAATCGATTAATTAAAAATCGATTATTGTCATAAATAAAATCGATTACAAGAAATCGATTATAAAAAAAAAATATTAATCGATTAAAATAAAAATCGATTATTTTTTCACATCCCTATTATATGTGCAATCCAAAACATAACGGTATTGTTGTGTGTTTATATACCGTCTGGTGTCTGGTTAGTGATTTCAGATCGCGTGGACCTATCGGATCCGACCCCTCCAGTCGACAGACACACATGGAGAGCTTAAATATGTAAAGCTCAATAATTACCTCTATCTTTTTATTGTGTTCATCTGGTGAATTTGTTGATCATATTTCAGCATATACTTTTATTCTATACTGAGCATAGTAATAAAATCGCAATCGAACTATTAGGGTGCAAACATATACTTCTGTCTTTTTTTACGCCGTAAGCACTGGCGTATCCAGTAGGACAAAACAAGCACGGGGGACCCGGCTTAAGAAACAGAGATACTTTATTCAGATTGAATGCAAGTACATCAACCAATCCTATCATCGGAGATATTATATTATATCACAAAGCACTAATACATCTCTTCCAACGTTTCGTTAAGCGTGTGAGGCTGTACCTACATTGGATTCGTATTTCTCCCGATCCGATGTCGATCGATATCGGAAGAGAAGCAAACATAAATTTGGTAGACAACAAAGTTATCAAAATAGCTTATCATTCTTTCATCCAATCTCATCTCCGGTATGGGTTGATATTCTGGGGTATTTCACCAAATTGTGATTGCATTTTTAAGCTCCAAAAGCGAGCCATAAGGACTATTACTAAATCTCAGTGGAATGATTCCTGCAGATCTTTATTTGTTAAACTTAATATAATGTCACTATGCTCCCTTTTTATTTATTATTGTTTGCTCTTTGCGAAAAGCAACAGTCTAAATACACACTCCGATCAATATAATTACCTTACAAGATACCGTAAGGATACACGCATACCGGGGGTGAGATTGGATCTGACAGACAGAAGCTATAATATAATAATTTTTTAATGCTTTGCCTCTTACACTACGACAATTGAATTTTAAAGATTTTAACAAAAAATAAAAGTTTGCATAAAGGAGTGCTTATATTCACTGAGGAATTTTTTAATATTAATTTTAACAAATTTTAACTATTGTATTTCATGATATATTTGTTTTAGATTTTAATATGTATTTTATGTACCTACTTATTTCTTGACTTTATCTATGTGGGCTTGCCCACCGATGATACAATAAATTTACTTACTTACTTACTTACACCATTTAGGTGCCCACATTGTAAAGGAAAACCCGATTTCTTTTCCGATGTGGGCACCTACATTATAATCTTAGTGTTTACTTTTCTTCCGAGATCAGATCGGGAGAAATAATGGATCCAATGTAGGTGCAGCCATAGAATCATAAGACATAGATAAACTGTATTTATCTTTTGATGATGCTAACATGGTAAGCGAAACGTATGCATCTCCTGTTGATGCTAGCATGGTAAACGTATGTCGAGTGAAAATCATTTGGTTTGATGTTTTTTTTTAGTTACTTCCAATATTTACGAGTATAATTGAAATACAAACATTTTAGTTTGATTGAGTTTTTCGAAAGCAAGAAGCTACAATAAAGTCCTTGTTAAAGTTCACGAAAAACACATCGGCTATCATTTTAGGGTGACCAAATGAGCCGTTAAAAACAATGTCTTGAATTATGCTACTCGTTCAATTGGCTGCGGGATTTTTTATTTGACTCAACATTTTTTTCGTGCTTTGGAGATCGTATATACGTGGATGTTATAAAGGTTACGGTAAGTTGTAACCTTTGGGCAAGTGTGGCAGCACGTGCAAGATATGAATGAAGGCACAGTTGAGCACCACGCCTTTACCTACGTGACTGAGTCTCAACATCTACGTGTTTGCGCTGTTGGTCAGACTCTGGTCAGACTGGTCCAAAACTGAACGTCAGGTCGATACCACTGTCAGTTACCGACATTGCAACGATAAGCCGTCGTCCACTAATACTATCTGTTCAAATCTTTGATTAACGTCTGATTAGAACTCTTCAATAAATAAAATTATCGACCAATTTTTCAGACAATATATTAACAAAAAATATAATGAATGCATTAACGTTTCAATCCGGATTTGGAACTTTTTCAGAACTGATCTAAAAAATAATTAATATTTCATTTCTAATTCGCTTTATATAAAATTATTTTTAATTAGTATCAAAAATTGAAATAATAATAATAATAAAGCGAATTAGAAATTAAATATTAATTATTTTTTATATTTTCTAGATCAGTTCTGAAGAAGGTCCAAATCCGGATTGAAACATTAATGTATTAATTATATTTTTAGTTAATATATTGTCTGAAAAATTGGTTGATAATTTTATTTATTGAACTACAGTAGGGTCTCGGTAATCCGGACTCCCGCTTGTTCGGTGATCGCTGTAATCCGGCCGGGCAATGAAGTGAGAAAATTATAAACAGAAGAGTCTTACAGACTTTTTAAACGCTTTATATTAGTTTGGGTTGTAACTATGTATGTAACTAACTATGTATGTATGTCCGTAACGGAATCTTTGAGCATAATTTTCACCAATTTCCCGAAGTCTGATTAATTTGAAACTTTGCATACGTATCAAGGACCGATGACAATGCAATAATTTGATAACAGTTTCCCATTATCCTTATTAGGACCCCCAGGATTAATAAATTCTTTTAAATCTTTGAGCATAATTTTCACCAATTTCCCGAAGTCTGATTAATTTGAAACTTTGCATACGTATCAAGGACCGATGACAATGCAATAATTTGATAACAGTTTCCCATTATCCTTATTAGGACCCCCAGGATTAATAAATTCTTTTATAGATCCTCTGTAGTAAACGCTTTATTTTCACCAATTTCCCGAAGTCTGATTAATTTGAAACTTTGCATACGTATCAAGGACCGATGACAATGCAATAATTTGATAACAGTTTCCCATTATCCTTATTAGGACCCCCAGGATTAATAAATTCTTTTATAGATCCTCAAACTAAAAAGTGAAAAATAAAATATAGTTTAAAAAAAACTAAAAAACACGCTTTATATCGGACTAAAAAGTAAAAAATAATTGTTTTAAAATAAGCTTAAAAAGCGTTGGGCGCTCGATGTACGAAAATGTGGAACAAAGCGCCCCACGCTTTTTAAGCTTATTTTAAAACAATTATTTTTCAAGAAGAATTCACTAATGTTTTATTTTCACTTACTGTTTTTCTTACATGGTTGTAATTTTGAACATGTACATTTTTGTCTTTATGCTTTAATTTAAAAATTGATTAAAGAAACTAAGGTTAAACATGTGTTTTATTGCCATTTCATTTAATATGACATACTATAATCCGGACGCCTCGATAATCCGGAAAGGGTCTTGTTTTTGCCTCTCCGGATTAACGAGGCCCTACTGTATGTGTTTGTTGATTGATATTAGATATCATGTAATAATTAATAAGAAAAAATTCGCAGGTTTGTAGACAATAGAGTTGTATTTATAATTGTACGACGTTTCGTCTATAAATTTAGACTTTTTCAAGTACAAATTGAAAATTATTTAAAACAATATATTATGAAAATAAACATTAATTACTAACCATAGCAATTAACAAAAGTTAAGGTACATAAGATAAAAACATGGCAACAAGTTTATGTATAAATTTTTAAACAATAAAAATAAAAATTAAAAATTAAAAACGTCGTACAATTATAAATACAACTATTGTCCACAAACCTGCGAATTTTTTCTTATTAATTTGTTGATTGAGTTGGGGAATAAGTAAATTCACTACGAAAAAATCACTGTGACCAGCCATCTAAAATGATCACTGTGATCTGACAAGAGGGAACCTTTTAAACTAATAGCTTTGAGTCAATTCTATCAGATGTCATTACGTGTTACTAAAACAGTTTATTTGAGAAAACACCGTAATTTTGTACAAAATATTTAATAAAAACTATCCTATAGCGTAAGTTGCATTTCATTAAAATCGGTTCAGAGGTTTCGGAGATTAGCGCGGCCAAAATTGTGACACGAGAATTATAGATATGCTAAAAAGAAAAAAAAAAGATTATTTTAATAATTTAGGTGTGTAATAATTATTATGAACCAAAATATTATATCAGTCCAGTGGACCCACTGATATCTATTATAGCTGTTATTTGTACTGCAGCCCACAGTCGAATTGCAAGCCAATCTGTAACTGCGTTTCATTCCAACAGATGCTTAATTTATTTAGTGGTTCGCAAAAAAAATTAAAAATAAATAATGCTGTTTAAACGCAATAAGCGGCTCGTCAGTAACTGAGGCATTGCCTATTATACCGTTAATTAACATCTGAGAGAAGATATCCATCTGTGCTATGGAAATCGCTATAGTCACTGATGTTTCATTTCGCTACACACGAGGCTGGTTTTGCCGCTAGATTTGGCTGCTAGACGTACTGTGACGCTGCGTTTCGTGATGGTTTTTGTGTGTTCGCTTCACACTTTGACTGGAATATTTTAAAGTGAAACTTTTATTCTATCGCCCCGAATTTTTCTGGCCGTCTGTTGCATGTCGCATTACAGGCGGCCGCGGAGTAGGGGTAAAGTGAAAGGCGCTCGGAGTAGGCGCTCGGTAGAGCAGCCAAGGCCAATATGGCGGCGCCCATGGATAGCATCAGCTGACCGTGTAGTATGTATAACACATAGTCAGTCTGTCATGCGGGCAAGTGCTGTACAGTGTTTACATGTTTTTATTCGTGTATTCATGTGAATATTGTTGTTAATAATTAATCGTGATGGATAAGTGTCTACAATCCAACGCCTATACAATCCAATAAAAGTTTCACTTGCGTCGTGGTTTCTTAAAACCACACAACTGTTTTTTTTTAATCTCCCCGACGCGGCAAAGTCGCGCGCCCGCCTCTGGTTCGAGTTGTCTTTTTGCATCACATTAAACTCAAACTGGTTTTTGTGTTCAAATCAATGCGGAGAGGATTGATTTTGGACGAAACTGCATCATCGGTGCGTTTTGCTTCGTGGGTTTATATCGAAGAAAATTTTATTAGATACGGCAAAAAATAGTGCCGACTCCGGCTTCGAAAATACCTACATCAGTTTCATTTTTTCACTTCTCACATCAGCAACAGTTGCGACCGAATCAAAGATTTTATTTAATACTAGCGGTCCCGCCCGGATTCACCCGGGTGCAAAAGAACGAGTTGAATGTTGTGTCCAAACTTCATAATGATCGGAGTTACCGTTCAAAAGTTTTTGTCGTTAAAAAGCACTATTTATACTTTTTTAAGTAATAAATTTCTTTTAATATAATATATATTTAACTGAAAACACTGTAGGAAAATTATTTTTATATAGGTACCTATAGTTGTAACAATTTTCAAATGAGCTATTAATTAGATTTATTTAATTTTAATTAGTCGTACTAAAATTTTAAAAAATTGAAATGTAAGCCTTAGCAGAAAGCAATGTAGAAAATAAAAAATAAAATAAAAATATATTCGCCGACGTGGGGCTTGAACTCAAGACCCTGGCATTAAGAGTCTTACGCTCTATCGACTGAGCTATCCGGGCTTGAGAACGTAACGCGCTAATATTGCAATGTTTAGTTAAGGCATTTCACCTGATACTATTTGTTGGACGGACTAATTTTGAGATACATCTTGCACCATTTTTCATTGATATTCCGCTCCAATTGGTCGTAGCGTGATATTATATAGCCTACAGCCTTCCCGTTTTTGAGAGCGGTTTGAAAAATGTGATGGTAAGGAATGTCTTTAGAATCTTAATAAGCCACTCACTTCTTTCTGCTATTGTCTATAGTTTGAAGTCGGTGACTGCTAGCAAATTTCTACACTTCAGGAATATCTCATCCGAAGCAGATAAGAAGAAATTACAGAATGAAAGTTAAAAATAAATGTAGATACATGATATTCCGATTAAAACAAGACATTCTTTGTTTTATAAGATTAAACTCAGCTACTGACGCTAAAAGTATATACTGCTACTAATTAAAATAAACATATTTTTTATTGTTTAAAAAGTAAAAGTTAATTAACGGTCACAAATTCAATTATTAATTAAAAAACGCAAGATTGTCGACAATCTTTCGGAAATATCATAAATACGGTATACGTAATAGAATAATTACGTATATTTTAATTTCTTTATAACAAAAACATTTCACTACAAATATACATATAGATATACAATTTAGTCAGGAGAAAACCTACAATAACAAAAGAACGTCAAACGTGAAAATAGAATAACAAAACAAAAGACGACGAGAAAAAAACAAATGAAAGTCAGATGTACATTTCAATCTAGACTATTTGAAGCGAATCTAATTTACACTATACCTACACGGTGAGCATTCGTAAAAATATTCACATAAAACGAAAAAATTAACGTACAGAAAAAATGCGCCATAGTAAAGAAACAGTGGCGGTCAAAGAACAAAATCAACAGTTGAGCGCAGGACAAAAACAAATGGCAATAGCTTTACGAAGGTTATTGTCAATTGTTTGTACAGTTATACCAATATGTAAATAGAAAATATCGCAACTCACAACCATATGTGGACATTAAAAAACGTGGGCAGTGGATTGCGCGTGGAACTGAGACAACAATATTTGCACAAAGGAGATGCGACAAGGCACGTACTCTGCGTGAATCAACAAAAAATTTTAACGTTTCTTGGAAAGTTGTCTTATATTTCCACTCGATAGCCTAGAAGGAGACTTCGCCCGCTACCACATCGCCTTTGATAATGTCTACCGCAGTTGTAGACGAAACGTTAGGTAGAAATACTAATGGACCACGGCATACAAGCCCGGAAACCAAGAAGATTTGAATCAACACCGGCCGTGAAAGCCAACACAATAAATGTAGCTCTTTTTTTTCTGCGAGCTGATTGGCCACTGATTGAATGCAACTTATGGCGCGATTCTAAAACTTCTGTAAGATTTGTACAGCGCTGTTAAGTTTTTTTGTCATTTTCTAACAAACTGTAATTACATTAAGTGAAATAAAAACTTGTACAAGGCTGTACAAATCTAAACGGTTACTGAATCGCGCCCATCAGCGGCCAGCGCGCAGGAAAAAGAAGTTCGCACTAGATCTTGGGGTTTCATTATCGCTTATGTTTAAGGAGGTTGAGCCGTTTTACGAAGATAATGATAATAAAATCTGAAATAAAGTTTTTTTAATATATTTTTTTATGACAAAATTTTCTGTAAAAAATCCAAAATCATTAGGAGATTTATAAAGTTAAAAATTAAAAAAAACTTTTACATGTAGTCTTATGGAAAATATGTCAAGCTAGCATGCAAACTGTTCATTTTAATTTTTTGCAAATAACCAAATAATGTCAGCAGTTCCAAAAACTATCTATGTGAAGCATAGATGTCTTACGCATATTTTAATATTTTTTCCAATTTAATTAGGAGACTTTTAATCAATAAAAAAAATTATTAAGCCTTAGCACTTTTCGATTATGGACTTTTATTCTTGACAGATTTAACAATTTTAACTGAATTTTCAACTTTTTAATGATTTAATTTTAATTTTTATTACTTCTAATTTCTTTTTTCAATTATTTACTGCAAAAAATATGTAAAATACAGATATTTACATAAATGTATTTTTTTTAACCTAACTTTGTACAGAAAATACAAAAGCTAGTCCATTAAGTATAAAGTACTGAAATAATTAATTAATATTAAAAAAATATATTTATTTATGCCTTTATGACAATAATTTATTGGTATCATCGACTTATAAACTATAAAAGTTCTCATTTAGAATTCGATTTACTTTTGATTGGGACTGTAACGGATCAACCTCCTTAAAACAATGAATTGTATTTTATGTGTTCTTAATTTTCGAAAATTAATAAATACAGCATATCGTTTTGTTCTTAATGACTTATAATTTAAATCAATTCGGTGAGAAACACGTTAAAATCTCATTATACAACTATAATTTATCATTTAAATAACTTCTGAACAAAAAACAGTCTATGTTAATAACAAACATTTATCTTCATTTATAACCTCATAAATAAAAATAAAAACAAATGGCAATCAACGACAAACAAAACAAAACAGCGCCGCTAAACAAATGAAATCACGTAATATTATTGTCGACAAAAAGAAGATGAAATATAATTTTTATATAAAAAACACTGACACAAGTACGATGCCGTATTTCAGATAAGCGACGGATTATTTGCATTAAGAAATTCATTTATCATTGTTTATCGCACCTTTGAAATAATGTACGGGAGTTTATGAGCCACAAAATGAACATGTAAAATTAATGAGCCAATAGAAAATGCGTTTCTCATGTAAAAATGTGTTTTATAAAACAGTGTTTGTAGCAATCCAGTATTTAGCCCCACGTTGGGCGCCAAAATTGTAGACCAAAAAGTCTGGTCAGCTAAACTTCCTGTCCTTTGTGTCTTGTGGTAAGTGCAGGTCGGGTTTTTTTATTACTTATAGGTTGTTTCTTGTTGACCCTAAAGAGGGCCGATCTAGAACAGTATTGTTGTTTCGTCGTATACTTTTGTTGGCCCAGAAAAGGGCCGATGTAGAAAAATTTGACTGTGTCATTGTTGATATTATATGGCCTATAGCCTTTCTCGATAAATGGGCTATCCAACAAAAAAAAATTTTCAATTCGAACCAGTAGTTCCTGAGATTAGCGCGTTCAACCAAACAAACAAACAAACTCTTCAGCTTTATATATTAGTATAGATTTAGTATGCATGATGTGGTTTCCCTTTTACAGGGCCTTGAACCTAACACATCAGACTTGGTTGGCATAAAATTACATGGCGTGTATGTTATTTTTACATCACGTAACATCCGCACCGCTTCCGAACTATTCTGAGCATATTGTTTAAAATTATTATATTGTACAAAGAACAATACCAGCTGATCTGCCTTAAAGTCCAGTTTGAGAAAGAGAGATTGTGAATTATAGACGCTCAACAGCTGAGGTCATCAGCGTCTATAAGTCCAGTTTGTTTATATAAGATAAAAACCAGGATTAAGTAAGTGACAAACTTTAGAAGAAACATTCCAACTTCAAAAATAATTATACATTATAGAAATAGTATATTTCAACCTATCGGGACTAATCGCCTCGCTGTATTTTCAACATCTCCTTCTACCTCACTTTGTGATTTTGGACCCAACATTCATCTCGGTAAACTAAGATGAATGTGCGTACTCATGTCCCTCCCTTTCCCATTCGTTCTTTTGCACCCGGGTGAAACCGGGCGGGACCGTTAGTTATGACATAAAATCCAGAAACGAACATTAAACACATTATTATTATTATTATCATCTTAATATATAAAAATTACGTGTCACATGTTTGTCCGCGATGAACTCCTAAACTACTGAACCGATTTTAAATTTGATTTGCACACCGTGTGCAATTCGACCCAACTTGAAAGATAGGATAGCTTACATTTCAATTTATAGTCGCAATATTATTTTATTGCAAATTATTTGTCTATTCCTTGACAGTCATAATACAACCATATAAGATGGCGAACCTGTTGACTGGATTGAGTGAATATTCAATAGATGGCGCAACGAACTTAACAACCATATAAGATGGCAATACCTGTTGACTGGATTGAGTGAATATTCAATAGATGGCGCAACGAACTTAACAACCATATATCTAGATCGAGGATGTAAAAAAACTGAATATCGTTTAAAACTGCTCGGCACGACGGCGC
This sequence comes from Xanthostigma xanthostigma, assembly GCA_963575645.1. Classification (NCBI taxonomy): domain Eukaryota; kingdom Metazoa; phylum Arthropoda; class Insecta; order Raphidioptera; family Raphidiidae; genus Xanthostigma; species Xanthostigma xanthostigma. The sequence continues at coordinate 5,898,548 of OY754472.1, read as the reverse complement.
AGCCGGAGTGCTCGAAATAGAGCAAGTGTTTAAAAGGCCAGTTATCCACGAATACTTTACGCTATTTTTTTTCGAGCACGACGGCGCAGCCGGAGTGCTCTACATACACACATATACGCCCATGTATATTTTAAAATAGCTAGCAATTAATAAAATAGATAGATAGATAGATGTTCCAATTAAATTGTTTTATTATTTCACTTTATACGTAGCGAAGCACGTACAGGGCCGCTAGTATATCTTTTAAAATCTTTGTAAAGAGCAAATCTTTATGAAAGGTCTAGTGCTTAACCCGATTTGATTATTTCCAATTTTAGTCGCTTCATTATAAAAGCTAAGTATATGAAAGTTTCTGGTCGTTTTGTGTAGGGACTTTATTATTACTCAAGTAAAACTTTTCACGTATAATAGGAATGGGTGTTTTCAGTGTCCATCGAACTGTTACAAAAAAGGTAAACAAACTGTAGCAACAACAAACTGAACAAAAAGAACAATAGCCGCAGGAGTGTACCGCAATCGGTACGAAAACTTCAAAACAAAACGAAATCTGTTAATATTAGTGATGTTCCGGATATCCGTATCCGCGGATATCCGAGGGAGAAGAAAGATCCGTATCTGTATCCGTATCCGTTAGTTTTTGGCGGATCTTTTACGGATCTTTTACCTTATTAATTTTCAATTCATAGATGAAATTTTATATATAATATAGAGGTGATTAGGTAATAATGAAAAACTGTTAAATTCCATTCAGATTATTTTTTATTTTTTAAAATCGTATTTGGCACCTTTATATTGCAAACATTTATCGTAGTGAGTGCCATACCAATAGTACATAACTCAAAGGTACTAAATCAATTATCTTTATATTGAGATATTGCACATCGATCTTTGGAAAGAGACAATCTGTTATGAGAGTTAACTCTTAAAGAGGTCAATAACTTTTTCCCATAACAGATAGTCTCTTTCTAAAGGTCGATGTGCAATATTTACCGCCGCGTACTCCAAGAAAGTTAAGATCCGTATCCGTATTCGCGGAACTTGAAACCAAATATCCGTATTCAGATCCGTATCCGCGGATATACATTTTTAACGATCCGGCACATCACTAGTTAATATTAATGAGCAGCAGAGTCGCCGACTCCCGTGGGCACTCGGAATTTCCAGCACTCACAAAATCTGGGCATTTGATATTTACAAGTGATTATAGGTATCGATTTTACTTAAGAAATACATGTGGCTTTTAAATTTTTCATTTATTTTAAACTTTACTTCTAGTTCCAATGAATAACTTCTATTGTGTTCCTATTGTAATAACTACTAGTCGGTACCCGCGGCTCCGCACGCCATTTAAATGAAACACGAAAGCCAAGTAGAGCTTTCGGCTCCACCGTATTACAGATTTGACTCGGCAACGACAACAGTTATCAGTTTTTTACAAAGATTTTTTATGTACCCGTACTTCCACCATAAAATTGCTGTACTTCCACCATGTACTCAAATTTAGCCAGTTTATGTGGAATTTTTATTTTTTATCAAAATAAAATATAACTTGTATTTCTCAGGGATAGTGAGTAGCTTTTTAATAGTGAAAGAATTTTTTGAATCGATTCAATAGCTCTAGATATTCAAACAAACAAACAAATACCTATACCTACACATGTTTATTAAGTAACAATTTGTTCAATGAATAATAGTTAAGACACGGCCAATTTCGTTATAGAAACATTCCACATTCATAGAAAATCTCGATCCCGAGATCGGAACTGCTCTAATCTTGAAAATTACCAAACTAAAACAAGTAACCTGGATTGGAACCGTACACGTGACTGTCTGACTACAGCCCTGGAGATATACGTAATAATTACACAAAATTAAACAGATCTTAAGAGAGAACAAAGATATGCACACGTAACACATTACATGGTAATGAATTCTCAGTAGGTATGGGATTTTGTTTAACGAACTCTAACCTCATACTATAGTGCTCTTTGGAACCACCGATACACAGGGGCCCAAAAAACAATTGCGGATCATTCGTCTGGAAGATCACAAAAAATGAGTGCTATTTTTAAACTTCAAGCTATTAAATGGTTTTTTGTTCATCTCGATACGACCATTTTTTACAAAGATACAGCTCTACAAAAAATACCCAAAAAATTAAAAAAAAAAAATTGGTTATCTGTAAAGTCGGTTTACGGACGATAGTTTTACGTGATAACGTATTCCGTAATACATAACCTAAACCTCCCAAAATTTGGTTTCAATCCGCTTATCCTTGGTGTCGGAATGATAAGAAATGTCAAAAGTGACGTTTGCAACTTACAAAGTATTATGTTCTAATAATAATTAGTTATTCCAATACTTAACTTAGCAGGCTTTGCATTTCACAATATACTAATGTCAAAAAATTGAATTAAACATTAGAAATGCAGCTGTTTTCATGTTAAGACAAGACATACGTTATATTCTAATTTCCATGTACGGCAAACAAAGACGACCGACCGCGTCGCGCCATGCATTAGACAACATTGCATTTATATTTTATACAGCTATTTTTCTATATAAATTTGTATAAAAAAACTGTTTAGGCAAATTCTGTTATACGAAATCTATGTAAAATGTTCTCCTCTTTCGTTTAAGACTGGTTTCAAACCGATCTGATTTAAATTGAGCGAGAAATTAGCAAAAAGCACGCACAGGGTCAGGCGGAACTTTACGCGTTACGAACGTTAGGAACGTTACGACCGTTACACTTTTTCGTGCATGCAGCCGGTGTTTTATCAATTTATAAGATTGGTGATTCATCAATTTATAAGACGTTATCAAGTCAAAACTGTTCCTTTAATTGTTTGGATAAATATATATATTGGTAAGTTACCTTACAGGGTGAAATTTAGTTACAAGGCGAAATTTCGTTACAGGATGAATTTCAGTTAAATTGTTTCACATCTAGAGAAGACTCACGACGGATCCTAATTTTTTGGAAAGATTTACGGTACACGGGGGTAGGGGAAGCTAGTCGCGCGTGTTCATTCACCATTTTATATATATATATTTAATAATATAATATATGGACGATGAGTTAGCGTCATGCCTCAGAGAACAGACTTCTTAGACCATCGCAGATAATTTAATTTACAAATTAAAGTCAATATATACTGGATGGCACAAAAAGTGCGTAACTTTAACAAGTTTGTTTTTGGTGACTTCGCTTTAGGAGTTATGTACTGACTGACTGATCTATCAACGCACAGCTCAAACCACTAGAAGGATTGGGCTGAAATTTGGCACACAGATAGTTATTATGATGTAGGCATCCGCTGATAACAGACTTTTGAAAATTCAACCCCTAAAAGGGTGTAACGGGGGTTCAAAATTTGCCTGGCGAAATCATAGATGTACCTATCCATTTGAAAAAGCGCAGGATTACTCCTGTCAACAAATAAATAAACACGTGTTTCGTGCTTTTTCATAAGCAACCCCTTCAGAGCGTGAAAGAGGTAAATAGTCTAAAAATCAACATGGGTGTCATTTTCAAGGTTAGTCAGGACGCTGATCACGTAAATGTCACGTCAATTTTGAAAATTAGGGGGGTCTAAGTCGAGATAATAATGGGAATACGTGCGTGTCTCGTCTCAATCGCGTGCGAAGGCGCGGGTAACGGCTAGTACCTCATATTACGCGAGGCTTTTATAAAGTAAATAAAATGAAACAATTGACAGTAACTGATATATTGCCTGCTTTATTGCGCCAGCCAGTACGGGTACGTCTGCGTGTTTATATAACAAGTAAAATTAAAAACAAAGAAAAAACTGTCTGGCATAAAACAAGTGAAGAATATTATAGATACTCCATAACAAACAAGTGAATGATGAACGGCCCTAACCATAGTTTATTTATAACAGAAGACTGTTATTATGGTATTATAAACGCGTGCGATCGCAAAAACAAAAAAAAAATTAAAAAAAAAAAAAAGTAGATATTACCTACTTAAGCGCAACAAATATTACGTTACACAATATCAACAGTTGAAAATCTATTTATAACGAGTCGAATAATAATAATTATATAGGGGAATTTTTTGCTTAATAATCATCTTCCATAGGCGTCGCTTCGATGGACTGCAGATGCTCCTATACGTTCTTTCAGATTACGCAAAGTTGCAGAAGTTCTTGCAAAAAAAAAAATTACAAGAAACCCGACTGCTCAAAAATGGGGCAGAAAGATTTCTGTTTTAGAGAGTAGAGGAGCCACAACTTTAAATTCGCCTCTGTCAACGTTCATAATAAATTGGAAGATTAAAGGATGAATCCTGGAGGCATAGAATCGATGAACTAAGCAAATACTGAAGGTTTTTTTTATTGCATTTTATTGTCTGACGTTTCGGCAAACTTTATGGCATCTTCGGAGAATCTAGAAGATTTATATATAAAAAGTTTTAAATTAACAACTGTAACAACAATAATTTAAAACTTTTTATAAAAAATCTTCTAGATTGTCGATACGTCAGACAATAAAATGCAATAAAAAAAACCTTCAGTATTTGCTTAGTTCATCGATCCTATGCCAGCAGGATTCGTCCTTTAATCTTACAACATTTAAACAGGATCATCATCACTCTAAATTATTAGAGTTATTTTTCACGTTCATAATAATATAATAAGCATTATATTTAAATAATATTTTTTCTTATTAATGAATAATGATATGCTGCATTATACTTACAGCGAAATAAGTCGTCTTGAACAATTGGTGCAAACCATGACGCTATTAAACACTTCATAATATAATTATTCGTATTAATCAATTTCTGATTATGCTTGCCTCGTTAACGAAACCAGTTTTACATATTTTTACTAGCCTTTACCCGCGATTTATACGGTTTTAACAGTACATAAAACAGAGTGCAATATATTTCTGGTGGCTTTCTGGTACTACCATAACTCTACTGTTCACAAAGACTGACAGACGGGCAAAAATTCTGCAAACAGATTCTTCTGATTTGTCGCATCTAAATATATGTTACTAGCGGCCCGGCCCGGTTTCACCCGGGTGCGATAGATATATATAATTCTGCAAAATGTATTTCGTTTGCGGCCCGACGTCTGAACTAAGAGCTTTGAACAAATTCTACCAGATTTGCATTGAACTAATAGTTTTGGGCGAATTGTAACAGATGTCTCTATATACTTGTTTCTAAAACAGTTTTTTTTATTCTGAACTAACAACTTTGAGTAAATTCTATCAGATGTCGTTACATGTTACTAAAACAGTTTTTTTGAGAAAACACCGTAATTTTGTACAAAATATTTATTTATTTATATTTATTTTTTAAATAAGCTTAAAACAATAATGAATAAAAAATACAAGTAGGTATTATTGTGAAAAAAGCGTGGGGCGCTTTGTTGCACATTTTCGTACATCGAGCGCCCCACGCTTTTTTCACAATAATACTTGTATTTTTTATTCATTATTGTTTTAAGCTGATTTAAAAAAAAATATTTTTTACTTTTTAGTTCGATATAAAGCGTGTTTTTTAGTTTTTTTTTAAACTATATTTATTTTCCACTTTTTAGTTCGTTTTATTGTCAAAAATTTGCCGAAAAAAAAATTTTTCTTTTCGGCGTGGGCGGGATAAGAACCCACGACCCGTGATTCCGAGAGTTGACGTCAGCGAAGACCCGTGCCTTAGACCGCACGGCTAACCACTGTAGTTACAGTGCTGGCATATTATACTACAGTAATAAACCACTTGTTGTAGTCCAAACGAAGGTTACAAACAAACATACATGCATACATACAAACTTACAAGTGAAGTTAATATAAAGCGTGTAATAATATATCGATTTGAGTTCTTCTATACCAACAACTGTAGTTTGTCAGTGTATGCGTTTGTTTGTGCAGGCATCACGTAAAAACTACTGACCCAATTCAGATTAAGTTTTAGTGGCAAATCAACTGATGTTCATTTATTTTGTTACAGTGACACCGAAATTAAAATGCACAGAGGACATAATGCGCATCGAGATTCCAACATTTAGCAACATGTCCGCCATATATTTAGAACAGTTGAAAGACTACCCGGAGCGCAGCTGTCAACCGAAGTACGATCGCGTTGCAGGAGTAGCGATCATAGAACTTAGTCTGCAGGATGTGTTTCAGTGCGGCGTTACGCGGGTAGTCAACCAGCTCACGGTACGTATTAAGGAGGTTGAGACGTTTTACGAAGATAATGAAAAAAATCTGAAATAAAGTTTTTTTAATAGATTTTTTTATGACAAAGTTTTCTGTAAAAAATCCAAAATCATTAGGAGATTTATAAAGTTAAAAATTAAAAAAAACTTTTACATGTAGTCTTATGGAAAATATGTCAAGCTAGCATGCAAACTGTTCATTTTAATTTTTTGCAAATAACCAAATAATGTCAGCAGTTCCAAAAACTATCTATGTAAAGCATCGATGTCTTACGCATATTTTAATATTTTTTCCAATTTAATCAGGAGACTTTTAATAAAAAAAAAATTATTAAACCTTAGCACTTTTCGATTATGGACTTTTATTCTTGACAGATTTAACAATTTTAACTGAATTTTCAACTTTTTAATGATTTAATTTTAATTTTTATTACTTCTAATTTCTTTTTTCAATTATTTACTGCAAAAAATATGTAAAATACAGATATTTACATAAATGTATTTTTTTTAACCTAACTTTGTACAAAAAATACAAAAGTTAGTCCATTAAGTATAAAGTACTGAAATAATTAATATTAAAAAATAGTATATTGTGCGACTAGTGAGAGAAGGAGAAGATTCCATGAGCGTAAAACGCACGCGAGCGGAATATTCTCCTTCGATCAATAGTCGCACATAATACTTTATTCAACTAGCAGGAGTAATATGTAATCGGGGCCCTGATAAAAGAGGGAAAAATAATAAATCACTTCATTGATTGACGTACCCAACGTCAGTGTATAAACACAAGATTGCCTTGACTTTCGCTGAATTGCGATACTGTTTTCATATATACAATACCGCCTACCACGTTCCTATTGGTCCAGAAGCTGCTTGCAGTTTTTTTCATTATTTAGCGCTTGGGCTTGCTACTGAGTTTCTATTGGTCCAGAAAATTCATTATTACACTAGTGAAGTAATATATTATTTCTCCCACGCCAGAAAATTCATTATTACACTAGTGAAGTAATATATTATTTCTCCCACGTTTAGCAGGGCCCCGAAATTACATATTACTCACGCGTGTTGAATAAAAATATTTATTTATGCCTTTATGACAATAATTTATTGGTATCATCGACTTATAAACTATACCTAAAAGTTCCCATTTAGAATTCGACTTACTTTTGATTGGGACTGTAACGGATCAACCTCCTTAAAGGACCCCGCACAAACCTTATGGGATTGGGTTCTCGGTTAAATTGATCGAAAATGGTTTTATTTTAAATTAATAAGAAAAATCGCAGGATTGTGGCCAAAAAGTTAGATTTATTAATGTACGACGTTTCGTCTATAGATTTAGACTTTTTCAAGTACTTACAATATGAAAATTCTAAACAATAATTATGAAAATATTATAGACTTTTAAAATATTAAATAACATTACAAGTCGCTTGCCTAATTTATCATTGATGTCGCCGGGTTTGCATTTTGATCGAGCATTGAAATCACTATATCTAGCGTTAGGCACGGACTTATTTTTACGTTTTTTACGTTATTAAACGGAGCAATTTCGTTCATTTTTCAGGGTAAACGAGTCTATTACCACAAAGTGGTAATTGAAACCACAAACAAAGAAATTCCTAAAGAAATTTTGAGCGTGAAATGCGCAATCGACCCGAACGTATCGAATACTTTCTACAATCACACAATCACCAAGAGAAATGTTCTCCCCGCTGGATTTAAAGAAGACGAGTAAGTAAACAATTTTATATATTTTATATATCTAATTAGTGATGTGTCGCTCCTGAGCGAGTCGTTCATATAATGAACGACTCCTTTCTCGGAGCGGAGCGAGTCGCTCTTTTTTTTGTGAATGACTCACTCCGAGCTCTATTGCTCTGTGCTGAGCTGTTCTGTTGCATTCGCACATTTACAGAGCGCACACAGCACAGGCCCCAGAGGCACTAGTGAATTTTGCACGTACGGAGTTATCTTTGCTGAGTCATTTAATGTTGAATGACACACTGGTAAGTGTAATAGTACTAAGCTTACAGTGACTTAAACCATTCACATTGACGTCGTTGACAAAGATATAATATTGTAACAATAAACATTATTATTGTTAAGCTTTTATTATACTTTATAGTTTATCCGAAATGCGAATAATATAAGGACAGAATCATATGAAAATGAGGTCAGAGTGTGTATTGTGCTGTGCAATGCTACGTGACTTCTGAGCTTGCATGATGACAGTTCACACCTCTGCAGTCTGCACTCTTGTGTAGTGCGTACTGTCTAGTGTCGCTCCTTTGAACGACTCCCTCTGAGCGACTCTTTTTAGAGAGCGGAGCCAGCTCCCAATAAAGAGTCATGTGGACACATCATTATATCTAATGCTATGGGAAAGCATTGTCAAAAAATGTTTTGGCAATGACATTAGATTTTGATCAAATAGATAAATACATCTACTGATGGAGGGTAATTATTTAATGTTTGCAGGCAGCTGGAAGTCCTTAAAACGTTCGAAAAAGAAGCACCAAAACCAGAATTGGGAGTCAACGTCCGTCAGGGCGACGTGCCATTAAACGGAGGACAGCTTCATGTGGCTCCCGGCACGCCGCTACAGATGGAGATATTCCTTGACGAAAAATCTTCCCCTATTTACGGTCTACTCGTCAAGGAAATGCAAGTTACTGACACCAAATCACAAGAAGAAACTATCATTTTCAATGGGTGAGCATATACAGTCAGAATTTGTAACTAACGGAAATACACGTTCCTCTCGTATCTATGGGTACCTATTTAATAAAACTCTAAGACTGACTGACTGGCCGACAGACAACGCACAGCCTAAGCCGATGGGTCTAGAAGCATGAAATTTTCTTTATGTAACGTAGGTGAGCATATAATTATAAGAAAGAATCTTTGAAAAAGTAGCGGCATGTGATATAATTTGCTTAAAGCTATTAGTTCAGAAGCAAATCTGGTAGAATTTGCTCAAAGCTATTGGTTCAGACGCCGGGCCGCAAACGAAATACATTTTGCAGAATTATATCTATCGCACCCGGGTGAAACCGAGACGGGCGGCCAGTATATTAATCATATACCTATCTATATTAATTAATTATATGAATCAATGCCTATCTACTCAATGTGCGGTGAGTGTACGCAACAAAGCGTATCGTAAATATATCTGCGTCTCTTCTTCGATGTAATTCCTTGATTTCTCCGATGATAGGATTGGTTGATGTTCTTGCATTCAATCTGAATAAAGTATCTCCGTTTCAAAAACTTTGTCTTTTTCTATGACGCCAGTGCTTACGGCGTAAAAAAAGACAGAAGTATATGTTTGCACCCTAATAGTTCGATTGCGATTTTATTCATATGCTTAGAATAGAATAAAAATATATGATACCTATTATTAAAATAAATAAATAAAATTGTCGACCAATTTTTCTCAGACCAATATATTGACAAAATAAAAAATAACAAATCAATACACCATAAGATGACGTTTCGATCCGGCTTTGGATCTTCTTCAGAAAAATCTAAAAATATAAAAATTAATTAGTATTAAATTATGAATTATTATTGTTATTTTTTATTTTGTCAATATATTGGTCTGAGAAAAATTGGTCGACAATTTTATTTATTTGCAGAGTTCTATTCAGACGTTAATCAAAGATTTTTATTAAAATAAAATTAACCATTTCAGATGCTCGGTAGATCCGTATTTGTTTGACAACTTTTACACAGTCGATGGAGACTTTTTGGCGGCAAAATTCCGTGCTTTCAAATTTCCGGAATCAACATACGTTCAGTTTAGAGGAACCGTCAACGTGTGTCTTGATAAATGCAAAGGGGTGAGTTTTTACTTTTTATTTCAACAATAATATTCTAATAATGAGAACTTTCTCATAGTACATACGATATATTAACGCAAAAAGATTTCGAGTGTAAATCAAATGAAAAAAAAAAAATTCCAAGTAATTGGGCGACGGAACCATTCCAACTTCAAAAATGTTGGCATTTGATTATAATAAAGAAAATAAAATTTCTGATATCGTGTGAGGTGACGCGGGTAATGGCTAGTATTCAATATGATATTTGCTATTCGTTGCCATGGTTACCTACATAATATGTTCCACGTCATGTAAAAATTAATCAAAGCACGCCGAACTAGTTAATTTCTGACAGATCCATAAAACAAAAACCGGCTGATTTTTTTTTTATTTTCAAAATATTTCCGAAACTATAGTTTGTAGAAAAAAAAATTTTTAACGAAACTTTCTTGAAAAAATAAATAGAATAATATGCCGCTATGAAAATGTAAAATTCAATTTTTTTTCCAAAAAATCTATGCTTTTTAACTTTTTTCTATCAATTTGATTTTTTTCATAAACATATTGGAGATGGGGCCCATAAGCAAAAAATGCTTAGGGCATCAAGGAGTCTTAATCCGGCACTGTAGTTACATATGGGTGGTAGACCAAAATAACGGCGTTTGTAATTCCAGATCGAATGCAGCAATGGCATATTAGGATACGGCCGCAAAAAACGAGAAGTATCAAGCATTCCTCCAGATCCAAACAAGATTTTCGAAATGACCATAATGTCGTTCATAAAGGTGCGCTCTGAAAACGGCACGGAAAATTCGAAACCAATAATCAACGACAAGCACAAATCGAAACTGATAACCGGCTCAACATCGTCGAAAGAAGAAAAAGGCGAACAGGCTCAAAACGAGAAAGCCAACAACATAATGCAAGAGTCGCCTTCGTCCAATTACAAGAACGACGTTCGGGAAGAAATACAATACACGGCTGTTATAGCCGAAACAGTTAGTTCGGCAGGCAGACCAGAGTGGCTCTGCGGTAGTTTTCTTGTCAGTTGTTTGGTTCTATTATATTTACAATGACGCTCTTTGATCAGTGTAAGCGCAACGTAACAGGATGATAATTTTGCTTGTCAAACGTCTCATACACGATTTTATTCAGTTATTTATGAATCCACAGCAGAACTCGTGTATTTTCAACCTGTCGGGTCTAAACGACTCATGCATTTTCAACTCCTCCTTCATCTTCACTTCGTGGCAGCCATGAACCAATCAGAAAAAAAACCTTTATTAATTTGAGGTTCAACTGCGTGAGTAAAATCAGTTGAAAACAGATGGCGTTGAAAATACGTGAGTCCGACTGCATTATGTAACTAAAGGCCGCTGCACACGAGGCTGGAAATACTGCTTGGACGTCTGCTGGCCGGCAGGCTGGGTACGAGGCTGCGGGCTCGCCTGCTAGCTCACAAGATAGAATTTAAAATTAGAACAGGGGCTATTTTTCTTGCTATAGGTCCTCTGCTTGCTCTGAGCAAGAACCAATCAGGAGACAGTACCTTGCCACGTGGGCGACATTAACAAACGCCCACAAACCAACATGACGTCAGACAACAGACACGTTTTGCTCTGTGTTTATATTTGAACTGTCACTGCGCGCGCACCAGATCTATCCCCAAAACAAGCTTGAAAAGACGTCTCGTGTGAAGCGAGCACATTAAAGCAACTAGTAGTCAAATTTAGCCTCGTGTGCAGCGGCCTTATGCCGATACTCAAAATTGCGTCCAGCCCACCCCCCCAAATTAAGAAGTGAGAACAAAACTAGAGTTTATCCTATGAACCGATATAGCAATAAAACTGCGTGAACAGTATTTGATTGGTCGTTTGAAACTCAACACAGCAGAACAATCAGATTCTAGCATGTGTTCTTCACGTGATAACTATATCTGTTGATAGAAAGACTATAGTATGTTTAATAGGTACTCTTTAAAAATGTGAGTCTTCATTATTGACTGAGGATCTCTACAACCACCCCCAAAAAATTGTTCCGGCACCAATGAGTGACTTAGAAACTAGAAAGTTTATGGATAGGCTGTGAATCTTTTGTCGCTAAAACTGTCAACTCAACTTTTCCCAAATTTGATCAAAAAGACGAAACTAAACAAAAAAATATCCAAGTAGAATGAAAATGTTAAAGCCTAATAAGAATACCTTGTGTGAAATGTTTGAAAATCAATTCGTCTCTGTTATGTTGAGTCTTACATAGTCTATTTTTTTTTATTATTTTGATTATCAAAGACAAATTGACAATTAAAAAGCTCTGTGAAGTAATAACAACACATCTATCAAGAAAGTAGGCTTTTTTTACTTTTTTCTTTACAGAAAGTCAATCTTCTTTTAACCGGCTCATGGTTGTTGTAAGCAATACACGACAAACCACTGTATTGTACGTTGCAGTGACGTAGTATGACAAAGTTATAGGTAGTAACTGTTTTGTCATAAGACGACACTAAATTTTAAACACTTTCAGTACAGAGAACTTTATATACTTTGTTTAAAAAATCCCTTTCTTTCTTAATAGATAGCAAAAAAAATACTCTACGCATGTCAACAGAGAGTGATGTTTGCTGTAAGTCAGTAGATTTCATTTATAACGACCTCGGTTGTAATGACTTTTCGGTTATAGCGATGTAACACTGAACTGAAGTACCTATACCTACGCGCCACGAAAAGTTAGATGTGAAGCAGGCTTGCGCTCGTACAGTCTGTTGAAAAACTACAAACTCGCAATTCAACAAAACTAACATACTCGACTGTACTTTAAAGCAGGAAAGCGACAAGTGACAAAGGCAACGAGCGATCACGGCCAATCACCGACGAGCGCACGTTCCATGCACGTAGCTGCGAGGTGATGAGAGTATCAACGGCTCTAAAATGTGCCTTTGCGACGCTGATTGTGGCTAACTTCAGAACCTTTTAGATCCGTGGCGCGTACTATACCTTGAATTTAAAGTATACTTTTACTTCTATATAGAGAGTTCCGGATATAACGACCACCCGATATAGCGACGGAATTATGTGGTCTCTTACTCTCTTCATCGTCGCTATAACCGAAATCCACTGTACTCGGTTGTACATCAAAGTATTAGATGCTGAGATATTACTTCCTGGTGCAGGTTCATAAATGACTATTTGCACTCTGTACCAGTTGATCTATTTTTTGATACATGTGAATAAAATGTGCCGGGCACTACTTATTTATAGTTATATAACTATTGTATAAACTATAAAGACTTGGTAGGCAGATATTTAATTTAGCCTACGCTTATCGAAAGGTTTATCAACCCGCACTATAGTGCCAATCTTCATTCTAAATATGAAATGAAAACTGAATTTTGTTTTCATAAAAGAATGAATTGCAAGAGTTAAAATATTATTTTATAAACGCAATTTCAGAACAACGATAAAACTTGACTATGAAAAATATTAATTTTAGTAGAAATTAATTAATGTTTGAATAAGATATTCAAACAAAATATTAAAGATTTTACCTATATTTGCAACATGCTTTGTTTTAACAAAATGCAGTATGGTCTAACGAAATTCTAATAAAAATTACGGAGGAGATTGGATATTTAACAAAATAGCTACCTATATTTTGATAAAACTAGTTCTGAATGACATTTTTTTAAATGAATGTCGTATTTTAACGTTGACATTTAATTTTGATTTAAACGAAGATATTTATGCTCAATTTTAACAATTCCAATCTGCTCCAACACATTCTCGCTTATTATTTTGCAATCACTAATTGTTGGTACTGCCTAATTATTATAAATAATTGGTTTTTGCAAGGCGAGAATGTTAAAATATTACCAATATATTTTGTAAGGTTAATGTAATAACAAAAATGAGAATAATACTTACTTTGAAGATTTCAGGATTACTTTCACAGATGAATGTCAACAAATTCATAACACTATAATTTGACACAATTGAACATAATTGTCACTGAAGTTAACCATTTACAATTAAAAATTGCCACAATTTAGACACTTGTCTAATTTTGCGCGTAACATTAAACAACAAACTTTACAAACTGATTCGCATTTGTTTTTTTTTGCGCGTGCGCAGCTGTAATTTAAATTTTAAAAGTAAAACAGCTGTTCAAAATATTTGTAAAAAAACGTACAAAAATTAATTCAAAGGCATCGGGATTCGGGACTTCAGTATGTTTGGAAAGTAATTTTGGAAAATTAAATTTTATAAATATAACAACTAGTCTATTATTTTATTTTTTTATAACAATTAAATAAAATAAACATATAACAAAAAAATAGAAACTATTTATTTATATAACAATTCTCATAACCACTTTTACAACTTTAAAATGTAATATTTTTGTATTTCTCTATCTAAAAATTTACATTCGGAATAATCCGAATTTGGTGTCTGCAATAGGACTATTTTTTGTAGCTGCCAAACTCAAGCCTAAAACTTTTCTAGCATCTTTTGGATCTATGACACCGTCATCCCAGATTCTAAAAAAAAAAAAACGAAAATAAAATTGGTTTCATTTTCTAAGCGTTATTGAATACAATGAACATTTAGGATACAAGATTTTTGCTAGCAACCGTAGGTATTCTTACACCAATAGCTAGTAAGTAGCTGAAAAAAAAGACGGGTTGTACTCCGGGAGTGCCGGCAGAAGTGAAAACTTGAATATTAACGTCTTAATTTTTTGCATTTAGAAGCATTGTTTATTTATTGGCAACACTTGTAAATAAAATGGTTTGTATCATAGATTGCATTTTTATGTACGATATTTCAACGCTAGATGTCTAACGTTGTATAAAAAATAAAATGGTTTGTATCATAGATTGCATTTTTATGTACGATATTTCAACGCTAGATGTCTAGCGTTGTATAAAAAATAAAATGGTTTGTATCATAGATTGCATTTTTATGTACGATATTTCAACGCTAGATGTCTAACGTTGTATAAAAAGTATCTGGCAATTACTATCACTTAGAGAGTCTCACCCAGTTCTTACTTTTCCTGACGCGAGTTTAACATTTTTTATCCATTACAAAAAAAGTGTACAACGCCGCTAAAGAAGTTTTCACTTCAAAAAACAATAAAACTGACGGGTGATTATCAACTGTTTTAGACATATACCTCGCACTACTGAAGTATGGCTTGGCCTCATTTTCAAACTTATCGATAATACTCTGTCTATATGAGTCCATTTCAGACGCAGTGGTCGATTTACGGACTTTGCATAGAACGTCGGCAGCCTGTTCTCCTCCCATCACACTGATCCTTGCATTCGGGAATGTATACAAAAACCTTGGGGAAAAGGCACGACCGCACATACCTTAAACACAATTAGATGATTTATTAAATATTCGTTTTTTATTTTTCTGAAACCAATGTGTATTGGGTGAATAACAGATAAAATTGACACCGTGGGCATGTTTCGAAATATAACCCAGTATATACTGGCCAGTGCTAATGACGTCATGAATCCGTCGCCATAATAGGTCATATGCATGAGACTCAAAATTGGTTTAAATTTTTATTTCGAAATATATTTTAGTTCCTGATTCTATCGTAATGGATATTTTATTAATCTAATCACTGAAAAAAAATACAAATAATAAAAAAGAAATGTAGAAAATATGCGCTATTTTCGAATTTTCAAAACGCAGCGTGACGTCAGAGTATATATCAACAACAGTTTCCATGACGACTGTGTCGTCTCACAGTAAGATTATGTCAGTATTCAGAGAAAACAACAAATAAACTTCATTTAGAACATTAACAATTTGACATCAAGGTTGACATGCATCATATATCATGACGTCACATAAGCCCGCCAACATGGCCGATTGTTTAAACTGTCTAATTTTGAATGTGAAATTTAATATTTTTTTTCTTATGATAATACAGTAGAGACGCGTTAATCCGAACCTTCATAATCCGGATTCTTTGGTAATTCGGACAGTCGTTTGATAGTATTATGTACATTGTAGTCCGGATTTTTCCAGTTTCAGTAATCCGGATCATGATACTTAGTTATTGAGTAGCTGTACCGGCACTATTTGCGTCAACACTATTGGCCGGCGGTGTGTTACAAACAGTTACATACATATTTGTTGCCGGAGAAGTGAGAGAAGTTAGGTGGTTTTAGTATGTATGTAGTCGTTGTCAAACTCAGATAGAATTACATAGAGAACGCACTATGGCGCCGCGTAAACGATCACACGTTACTTTATCACTGCAAGTAAAAAACGAAATTCTTGACAAATTAAAAAAGGAAGCATCAAATAAACAGTTAGCCGCAAAATATGAGCATTTTAGTTTGTTTTCTTGATAATTAAAATTACATCCAGTAATCCGGACATTTTGATAATCCGGATCAGCTGTGTTTTAATTAGTCCGGATTATCGCGTCTCTACTGTATTACATTTTTAAATGATTAGCAATTTTTTTCCGTATTATGGTTGACTAAATAATCTATTAAAAATATAAAAAAAATACATGCATATAACCTATTGTACTGGTGTGCCACCATATTGTACTGGTGAGACAGATGTGACGTAGCATAAATATTTAACCAGGCCGTGCATCAAACTTTGTGGAATTTTATTATTTGTTATTTGCAATAATGTCTGATCAATAAAGTAAACAATTGCTTTTGGTGGACGAGGAAAATAATACTTCAACAGTACAGCGTCGATTCATGACGTCATTAGCACTGGCCAGCATACTGGGTTATTTTTCGGAACACACGCTCCAAGAAATAGTCGCTAACCGTAACTAACTACCTTATTCCTCGAAAACCTTACTCATTTTATAATTTTTTTTTTTTAATATCTGTCCCATACCAAAAATGGAAATAAAGAAAAAAATTCAATATTATAAACATCATAAAAGCGTGACTGAAAGAGTTAAAGATTCAGACTTGACGAATTTTCTATTTTATTATTTGTTATTTGCAATAATGTCTTCTCAAAAAAGTAAACAATCACTTTTGGAGGACGAGGGAAATAATATGTCAACACACTGGTCAGTATATTTCGGAAAAAATCAACAGTATGGCGTCGATTCATGACGTCATTAGCACTGGCCAGTATACTAGGTTATATTTCGGAACACATGGGGTCTATTACTATTCTTGTAAGCAAATGTTATATACCGAAATTTCCAGCACCGTACGATCCACCGACAATAACTGTGATTTTAGGAACTTGAGCACATGAAACAGCTGTCACTAATTTAGCACCGTGTTTTGCTATTCCATTTGATTCGGCATCTTTGCCCACCATGAAACCTATAAGATAATCGATCAAAAATAAAGATCCACAAAAATGCTCGTCTAAAATGTCATCAGTATAGTCAATTATAGTGATGTGCCGGATATTCGTATCCGTATCCGCGGATATCCGAGGGAGAAGAAAGATCCGTATCTGTTATTTTTTTTGCGGACTTTTTACGGATCTTTTACTTTACTAATTTTCAATTTATAGATGAAATTTTATATATATAGGTGATTAGGTAATAACGAAAACCTGTCAAATTCCATTCAGATTATTTTTTATTCGTATTTGGCACCTTTATATTGCAAACATTTATCGTAGTGAGTACCATACTAATAGTACATGACTCAAAGGTACTAAATCAACTATTTTTTTAATGAGATATTGCACATCGATCTTTGGAAAGAGGCAATCTGTTATGAGAGTTAACTCTTAAAGAGGTCAATAAATTTTTCCCATAACAGATAGCCTCTTTCCAAAGGTCGCAATATTTACCGCCACGTACTCTAAGAAAGTTAAGATCCGTATCCATATCCGCGGATGTTGAAACCAAAAATCCGTATTCAGATCCGTATCCGCGGATATGCATTTTTAACAATCCGGCACATCACTAATATGTATAGTCAATTATTAAAACAATACCTGTAATATTTTGCAAAAAAATCAACGGAATTTTGCGCTGTGCACATATTTCAATAAAATGTACTCCTTTAACAGCTGACTCGGGAAATAAAATTCCATTATTGCCAAGAATACCGACTAAGTTTCCATATAATCTAGCGAACCCGCATATTAAGGTGTCACCGTACAATTTTTTAAACTCGTCAAACTTCGAACCATCGAAAATCCTTGCAATCACTTCATACATGTTAAACCGATTTGTTTTGTCATTCAGAATTCCGTAAAGTTCTTGGGGATCATAAATCGGAGGTTCAATATTTGCAACAGAGTCCTCTGAAGATACAGGTGATTTAATATTTAAATTCTTTACGATCTGACGCGCAATATGCAGCGCGTGATGATCGTCTAGGGCGTAGTGATCGGAGACCCCGGTAGTTCTGCAATGTAGATCGGCCCCTCCTAATTCCTCCGCTGTTACCTTTGGAACGTTTAAGAACTTATGAACAAACGATATTCACAGGGTTGCCAGACGTACGAGAAATCTCGTACCATTACGAGATTTACAGTTTTTGTACGAGATACAAGAATAACAAAATTCTCGTACAATTTTGTGCGAGATTTTAACAATGATGACTGCCCTCGCTAGGTATCAGCCAAAAAATGTAAGAATTTGCATATTTACCTACTTCACACACAACAAAACGATCGACTGGGCGCATCACTAAATGCACTACCTCATCACTATATGAAACTAGACAACTTGAGTGGGGAATCCCCGTTTAATGTATTTATTCGTTGTTGTCCTTATTACATTAATGTTAATCACTATCAGTTCTGATTGTTTCATTTGAATTGACAGCTAAACGCGCAAAGAATATGACTACTCAAAGTTAAATAGTACAGTAAATAGCATAAATTATAAGTTTTATTCGATATACCAACTTTAAATTTATACTTGTACGAGATTAACTGTTGAAAGTACGAGATATTTAGCAACACTGGTACGAGAAAAAAAAATTGGTTGTCTGTAAAGTCGGTTTACGGACGATAGTTTTACGTGATAACGTCATAAAGAAACATTGATGAATAACATAAGTAAACAGTCGCATATAAAGGCACAGATCCAATTATGCGAAATTTCCCCGAATTTTTACTGAACATGCCTGCAAGCGACTAAGCATATGTAGTACAGCAGCGTAATTTGGGTTGCCTGCATATATTTTTTCACAAAATTAATAGATTTGTATAATAATTCGAATCTATGATATTGCATCTTTCGCTTCAAATTTAGGTTAATTTTATTTATTAAATTACTCACCACCTATAAAAATAATTTTTTTTATTAACTTTCTTTCGTATTTATTTAAGTCTCAAAGATTAACTGTCATACTATTTATAAAACAATTGTTACACTGTTTATATAGAATTCCAAAACCTACTTACAATATTTAAGTATTTTCATACGTCAAAAAATTGATTTTTATAATGATAAAATTTGTAAGAAAACGATTTTTTCGAGAGATGAGACCTAGCTAAAACGATTTTTTGCCCCCCAAAATCCCTTTTCAGTAAATTTCATCCAAATCGTTAGGGCCGTTTTCGAGAAAAGCACGCACAGGGTCAGGCGGAACGTTACGAACGTTACGTTAGGAACGTTACACTTTTTCGTGCATGCAGCCGGTGTTTTATCAATTTATAAGATTGGTGATTCATCAATTTATAAGACGTTATCACGTCAAAAAATCCGTCATCTGGCAACCCTGGATATTCAATTCTAGTGTCTGACCGTAACTAGTTTTTATACCCGATACCGAATTTATTTTTACGGCAATTTTAATACAAGATGAGCCACGTGATTGTGGACATTACCTCTTCACCAGTGGCTGCTTTTACTAGCGGAGGACCGGCTAAAAATATTGTTCCTTTTCCTTTAACGATGATAGATTCGTCTGACATCGCTGGCACGTAAGCTCCTCCAGCTGTACAAGATCCCATCACAATTGCAATCTAAAAATACATTTTCCAAACAGTACTAATAATAAAAGATAAGAATGTACCTAACTTTCGCCCGATATGCGAACCTGAGGTATTCCTTTAGCAGACATACTGGCTTGATTGAAAAATGATCTTCCGAAGTGAAATTTATCGGGAAATACATCTTTTTGATGAGGTAAATTAGCCCCTCCACTATCAACCAAATACAAACACGGTAGACGATTCTCCTCTGCGATTTCTTGAGCACGTATATGTTTTTTCACCGTCATCGGATAATAGGTCCCACCTTTTACTGTTGCGTCATTTGCTATTATCATACATTCTTTACTAAAGCAAAAACAAAATTTATCAGTTATGGGCTTTACTCCATAGACATATTATACTAGAGTACGCGAGTGAGCAGTGAAAGTGTCTGCAATTAAGACAGAGAAAAGTTCCTTGTCTCTATGGCAGGGGTGCCCAACCAGTCGATCGCGATCTACCGGTCGATCGCGGCGTAATTTTAAGTAGATCTTTAGACTTTAACATCCAAAAATTCAATTTTCAAGTAAATCGAAGTATAGTGAAATTTTTATTCAAATTGGACAGTGTCAGCGAACTCATTAAAATTACTTCACTATATTCCAAATTTTATTTCTTTATTTTTTTATATGACTATACTCGATATTGTATAATTTTTGTTCCCACTTAAATGTTTAATTTTTATTTTTTTCCCGCATATTGGTAGATCGCGATGACACTATTAGAAAAAAAGTAGATCGCACCTACTAATAGGTTGGGCAGCCCTGCTCTATGGTAACTAATGATACAAAACAATGCTGATTTGAGTAAACATACATAATGATAGGGAACGTTTGCAGCGTTCTCTCTCTGAACAGCAGACACTTTCACTTATGGCAAGCATACCCGCTAGCGTACTCTAGTTACTTATCGAAGAATCTCGTTAGAGATTCTTTTCTGTGCTAAATGCCGACGTATCTCTAACGTATTCTTATACATTGATTTTGCCTAGCTCCCATATAACGCCGTGTATATGAGACCAGTTTCCAAGTTTATCTCTATACTTTACTCGCGTCAATCGCATCAGTTTTATAAAAATCCCTAACTTTTCCGATCGTAGTCTAATGCTGGGTTGCATAAAGCATTATCAAAAAATCTTATTTCAGACCTTAGACTGTGACCACACATATTTTTCCATAAGAAAAGCACTGTCTTAAATAGATCCTTTAAATAAATAAAATTCCTGACCAATTTTATTTATTTGAAGAGTTCTATTCAGACGTTAATCAAATATTATTATACAAATCTTTGATTAACGCCTGATTAGAACTCTTCAATAAATAAAATTATCGACCAATTTTTCAGACAATATATTAACAAAAAATATAATTAATACATTGACGTTTCGATCCGGGTTTGGATCTTCTTCAGAACGGATCTAAAAAATATAAAAAATAATTAATATTTAATTTCTAATTAGTTTTATATAAAATTCTTTCAAAATAATTAATTATATTTTTTGTTAATATAATACTGTCTGAAAAATTGGTCGATAATTTTATTTATTGAAAATATTATTATAGATCCTGCTCAAAAAATAATTGGTCAATTGAAACGATTTTTTCTTAAACTGTGTACATATGTATCGAAATAAAACATAGTTTTTTGCACAATTTCCACTTCTAGACAATATTTTCCTACGCATTTTGATTAATATTTAGTTTCAAAAGTAATATTTTTCTACGGAGATCAGTCATTTGTTTTTCTGTATTTACAATCTAATGTTCAACATGACAGGGACTTTCACGACATTTGACTGCTTCTGTATATATAAAAACTATAATTAATATAATCAATAAGGTACCAGTAGCCAGTAGGTATAACTTATCAAAATCAGTTTACTTGTTCTCGTCTGACGATAGTATAAACTATAAACAGACAAAAATTCTGGACATGTTTTCCCGACTAGGTGTCAAACGAAATTCCTCGTAAACCCGCAAAAAAATGTAATTACAGAAATCCCGTGGCTGCAAAATGTCCCGTTTTTTCATTCAGACCATCTGGTAACCCTATCATTACAGATTAAAATATATACGTACCCTTGTACATGACCGATGCCTGTGATTATACCTGCAGCATTGATTTCATCATCTTCATACATATCATACGCAGCGAATGCTGATAATTCTAAGAATGGAGAGGTTGGATCTAGAAGAAGATTTATTCGATCACGAACCAGCAATTTTCCTTTTGATTCATGTTTTTGCCTGGCATTTTTTCCTCCGCCATCAAGTATTCTTTGCGTTTTAGATTGTAAACTGTTTATTAACGCAGTATAGCTAGTAAAATTTTCCTGTAAAATTTTCAGTATTGTTAAAATTATTATTAAAACCGGACTGATAAACACTTACGTTAAATTCTGCTGAATTTTTGTCAACTTCCGATTTCAATACGTTAAAAACTTTGGAATGATACAATTTTTTTAAATTAAACTTTGGAAGAGCGGTTTTAAATTTACAAAACATCATATTATATTATTTCATCAACAGGTGTAATAATGATTTTCAATTTTTTTGAACTGTTAAGAAAAAGGACAAGTGTTAAAGGTTACTTAAGAAAGTAACAACAACACAAACTGATAAGAAACGTGTCATATTATCTTATTTGCATTTAAAATGAGCTCAACTTAAAAACAATAATAATATAAATTTTGGTCATCTCATGTCAAATAATCAAAAATATCAGATAACAACATTTTGACAATTTCTGTTAACAATATCAGTGTTGCCAATAGCAGTTACTATCGCAGACACAGAGCTATTTTGAAAAGTAATATTGGTAACCTTTATTGAATTACCAAGTGCCATTTTTTCCTTCAGAATTTGGTTAAAAATTGTGTGAAAGGGTACAAATCATTATATAAAATGATTGGAGCTTTAGGCAGAACATCTCTGGTTGCCAGAAATGTCATGAAAAATTGTGTTCGCAATCATGGACACGGAGGAATCCCAGGAGAAGTAAGATAATAAACTTACAAATTTTCTGAGATTATGTAACTCATGTTTGCTGAAAATTAAAAAAATAAATATTATCCTTGCACTTTCAGAATCTCCCGTTTTCAATCACTAACAGATACAGGCTAACGGCTTACTTCGTTCTTTTCTTTGGAAGTGGACTTGGGCTTCCTTTCTTCGTTGTCAGACACCAACTTCTTAAGAAGTAAAACTTGTAATTAAAATAAGTAAGAAAAATGATTATTTTAAACGTTTATGTTTATTAGTGTACATTCTTCTAAAATAATTCATTTCTTTTTCAGTGCTAGTGGAAAAAATATAGGCTATTTAATTTTATGTATTTTTTGTTTACATTCTTGTAAAAACTAAATAAATAATTGTCAACTTTTGAATTTTTATCATTGGTTTGTGCGAAACAGTTTGGTGAAGATGGGTTGAGTGCCAAACCGTTCCGATGTATGTAAAAACTTATCGACTAGTTTCGATTAAGATTTATTTGGTTAGGAGGCGTTCACAAATTATGTGAGGCGTTTAGGGAGAGACGGGCAGTACCAAAATGAATATTTTTTTCAAAATTAGTTGTCCCGTTCAGCAAAATTTTTTATTAATCAAGCTACAAGCAAAACGTGGAAATTTAAAATTTGAATCGATAGATCAAAATGTGATCAAATTCCAAAAGCGATTTTTAAAACGACCAATAATTCATCATAACAAAGTGTTTAGTGTAGTCTTCGTTTGTTTTTATGTGGAGTTCTAGGACAAGGAATACCTAAGTTAAAACAAAATAACAAAAAAATAATTTTTAAAGTTCTATATTTTTATGATAAAAAATGCATTGCACAAAGTTTCCACCATACAAAAAAAATCTATAATAATGGAAGATTTTTCTTTTTTCCCTTTTAAAAATGTCATGTTTTTTACCTATTTGTGACAAAAAAAAACTATACAAAAATATGAAGTTCATTAAAGATATATAACATTTCTCTCCCTGAATAATAAAATTTCTACACAAAACTAGGTTTAAAATGTACAAATAAATGACGTTAATATACACAAATGCAGGAAATTATTATTTAGATAGGAATTGTACTGGATGAAGTTTATTAAGTTAATTTACTACCACGAAAAAAAGTTATGCACTAATAACAACCACAAATTACAGCAACGGTAGATGTTAAAACTTGGCATTAAAAATACAGGTGTCCCAGAAGTCACGCACTTCCTCGTAGGGATCGAAAGAGAAATTATTTTGAGACGAAAAGTCTTTAGCCATTTTTTAATCCGACGCATAGATAATTAATTATTAATTAATGAAAGTGACCAATCAGGAGCGATTTGAATTGTTTTCCGATTTTATTTGTTTTTCTCCCGTATCTTGGATACCTGTCTTCCGTTGTCAGTCGTCTCTGAATAATTAATTAAAAAACATCCAGTGACTGTCGGGAGAAAAACAAATAAAATCGGAAAACAAATCAAATCGCTCCTGATTGGTCACTTTCATTAATTAATAATCAATTATATATCTATGCGTCTGATTAAAAAATGGCTAAGGACTTTTCGTCTCAGAATAATTTTCTCTTTCGATCCCTACGAGGGACACCCGGTATATCTGAAAATAGGCATTGCATTGCATTGATACGTATTCGAAAACGTAACATACTTGTATATTTTCTTAATTTAAAAAAAGATACATTTTCAAAATGGATTAAAATCGTATCGAAATCCTTTTGAACAATCATTATTTCAAATATAATCAGATTTGCTCCATTTTACCGTTTTTAAATATATATGTTAGATGATTTTTCCAATAAAAAAATCAGCACTTTCATCTGCTGAAAAAGAATTATTCGATGGGGCAAAATTCCTTTTTAGAAGACAAGTACAATGATCAACAATAAAATTGCTCAAACATTTTTAGTTAGTATCGATCCTTGTTTTCTTACACTATAATCCATAATTGAAATTAACAGTTCTTTTGGCCTATTTTCCGCAAAAGCAAAAAAAAATCAATAAAACTTTTTGGCCTGCGCTTCTTTATTATCTCTGAAAAAGAAAAAAACACATGTTTTCTTATTCTGCACTGACAAACAGATAAAATAAGTAGAAAACAACTAAAGACTACTTTATTTATAGTCCGGGGGCCAGTAACAGGTTTTTCTTACCAATTTCCGCATGCCTCAAAGACTCGTAAAAAGCTTTAGACAGTTGGACTATGTAGCATCGTGGCCGTCAGCTGCGGCACTATCGGGGGAATAGGTAGCTTTATAGCTTCGGAAATATTTTGAAAATAAAGAAATCAGCCGCTGTTTTGTTTTATAAATCTGTCAGAAATAAACTAGTTCGGCATACTTAGATTAATTTTTACATGACGTGGAACATAATATTATGTAGGTAACCATGGCAACGAATAGCAAATATCATATTGAATACGATCCATTACCCGCGCGATATCAGAAATTCTTTAATATAATAAAATGTCAACATTTTTGAAGTGGTCCCGTCACCCAATTGGCTGGAATTTTTGTGTATTTTGTCAAAAGAAAAGTTCAACGTTAAAATTAATCAACGAAGATTTGTGCAAGTGCCGTAATATACTCACTATTCGAAAAAATTATAATTTAGCAGCAAGAGATGTAATACTTCCTGAACAACCTAATGATTTTCAACTGTACCATAGCGATTGCTATCGACGCTTTACAGCTTTACCGCCAAAATATCGACGTTCCCAACTTTCTCTTCTACCACACCCTTTTTTGTATCAGCTGACAATCTTTCCCCCAATATACAAGCAGCTGACGATTTTATTTATTTTAAATATTATAAAAACTACCTTTTGACAAAGTTTCATGTGATAGGGAATGACTGAATTCATATTAATTTCGTCAAGTTCGTATGATCAGCTGACGTAACATCCACCATCGTACAGTCAGCTGACGTTTTTTTTTTATGAAAGATCATTAATAACTATCTTTTGACAAGTTTTCAATCGATAGGTAATGATAAAAAATACTATTCAAATAAATAAAATTATCGACCAATTTTTTTCAGACTATACCTATATTGACAAAAAATAATAAATTATAAATCAATATTTCACTAGATGACGTTTCGAAATAATCTAAAAAATATATAAATTAATTAGTATAATATCTACTTTCTAATAGAATGGAGTTTGAATTATCGAATTTTAATGAAAAATTAATAACGAACAGTTTTTTGATAAGTAGTCATGGATACCTATGTACCTAACAGACGTTTGTCAAAGATTTGGATATAAAAAATATTATCTTTTTAACCGTGCGTGGGAGGCTATTCCACCGATACTGGCGCAGCTGACGGCCACTATGCTATATGGTACTACTGTCTGAGCATTTTGCGAGTTTTTCAGCCGCGCGGAAATGGACGACCTAAATAGGTCGCTGGCCCCCGGACCATTAAGGGCTGTTTAAAATAAAAGCGCTTTTCGTGGAGACCAATTTTGCAACATAAATCAACGAACAAATGATAACAATTCGCAAATTCGAGCGAAGCCGAACCGAGCCGCTAGTTATATTACAAATATCAAATCCGTATAACATTTTTATTTATTTTCATAGTTAGGGATCGGTTCAATACATAGTTAAGGAGGTTGATGCGTTACAGTCCCAATCAAAAGTAAGTCGAATTCTAAATGGGAACTTTTCCATAATAAATGTTTACAAAAGGTTATAAGTCGATGATACCAATAAATTATTGTCATAAAGGCATAAATAAATATTTTTTTTTAATATTAATTAATTATTTCAGTATTTTACTTAATGGACTAACTTTTGAATTTTTTGTACAAAGTTAGGTTAAAAAAAATAAATTTATGTAAATATCTGTATTTTACATATTTTTTGCAGTAAATAATTAAAAAAAGAAAGTAATAAAAATTAAAATTAAATCATTAAAAAGTTGAAACTTTCAGTTAAAATTGTCAAGAATAAAAGTCCATAATCGAAAAGTGCTAAGGTTTAATAATTTTTTTATATTGATTGAAAGTCTCCTAATTAAATTGGAAAAAATATTAAAATATGCGTAAGACATCGATGCTTTACATAGTTAGTTTTCGGAACTGCTGACATTATATTTTGGTTATTTGCAAAAAATTAAAATGTACCGTTTGCATGCTAGGTTGACATATTTTCCATAAGATTACATGTAAATTTTTTTTTTAATTTTTAACTTTATAAATCTCCTAATGATTTTGGATTTTTTACAGAAAATTTTGTCATAAAAAAATCTATTAAAAAAACTATATTTCAGATTTTTTTTCAATATCTTCGTAAAACGGCTCAACCTCCCCCCTTGTAGAGGCTTTGCGACCCCTCAGGCGGTCGCGACCCACACTTTGAAAAACACTGAGATAGATTATTAAAATAAAAGCATACTTTGAAATTTTAAACATTCAACTATCACCAAATTACAAACATGAAAAAGACTACTTACTTGTAAAGCCAATATGCTAGCATAATCATTAGCTGTATCACAGCGACAACTAAGAAAGCCGTAACAGACAAGCAGTTTGGACATCCTGTAGGTTGAGCCGGACCACCCGGCACGCCCAGTTTCTGTGCAAACTGGCCCATCGTCTGTTTCACGTTATTTAAACCATCTCTCATTTCATTCACAAGCGAATGCATATCATATCCAACCGACTGGACTTGGGCTGTCGGTTGGCGAGCCTGCGCGCTTATTATTGTATCGGTCTTTCCTCGGATTTCAGATACAAAATTTCTAGACAAACATACAAATCAGATCTATAATAGACAAATCCCTTGATCCTATTTCAAGTTCCGTGAATCCATGTCCCCGTTTTATATGTTGTTTAACTTTATTGAGAATTAGTTGCTGGCACATGTGCTAAGCCCTGAAGCCATTGGTTGTGGTTATAAAAAACAGAAAAATCTACTTGCAGTAGATTATACCGGGTGAGGCAAAAGTCCCGGAACGGTTGAATATCTCGCATACTACGCATCATATAAAAAAAAAAAAAATACGTGTCAAATATTTTTCGCAAAACTATTTTTTGACACCACACATGACTCCCCACCCCCCACCCAGTTGGTGGGGGGAGGGGCAACTTTAAAATTTTAAATAGGAACCTCTATTTTTTATTGCAGATTCGGATTCTACGGGAAAAATTACATCAATTTTACTTCGATCGTTTTTTTCGATTCGCGACCGATGTCGCGGTAATCGCGAAAAACTTAAAAAATCAATAATTTCCGGAAAAGTCGGATATTTTGCATATTACGCATAAAATCGAAAAACAAAAAAATACGTATCAAATATTTTTTGCAAAACTGCGGAATGGCGAGGTTTAGAGGAAAATACCAAGAGACCAAAAATGCTTAGATTTTTGCAAGACAAGGCGCGAATTTTTTGAGGAATTTGCAAACGATCGCTGAGTTTTAGAGGTAACAAAAATTGCAAATTCCTCAAAAGGTTCTAAAAAAATTCGTGCCGATTTCTGGCAAAAATCTAAGCATTTTTTGTTTCTTAATATTTTTCTCTAAACCTCACCATTCCGCAGTAAAAAATTTACAAAGTTTAAAAATTGCAATTTTTTAATTTAAATAATTCGATCAAGTTAGTGATTTCAAAAAAAAAAATAATGTTTCGAACAAAGTTTTTTTACATACAATCAATTGCTCATATGAAAAATAGGAGCGTCCATTTAAAAAAACAAAGTTGACCTCCAACGACCTTGAACCCTCCATCCAAGGTCTAAAGTATCAGTAGCATGGGATGTCCCCATTTAAACTGTACATTTTTAGTCTAAATCGTTTCTTTCATTCAGCGTCACTGCCAAAAGTTACCAGAGTGATCAATTAAAATGGGACACTTTTTATATAGTATTTTTGCACGTATCTCCTATAAAATAGTAGCTTTTTCACTTCATTTTCGAAACAACTGACAGACAGGCAGTGATTTACTATAGAATCGATATATCGCGACTAGTGATGTGCCGGATCGTTAAAAATGTATATCCGTGGATATGGATCTGAATACGGATTTTTGATTTTAAGATCCGCGGATATGGATCTTAACTTTCTTAGAGTACGCGGCGGTAAATATTGCACATCGACCTTTGGAAAGAGACTATCTGTTATGGGAAAAAGTTATTGACCTTTTTAAGAGTTAACTCTCATAACAGATTGTCTCTTTCCAAAGATCGATGTGCAATATCTCATTATAAAGATAGTTGATTTAGTACCTTTGAGTTATGTACTATTAGTATGGTACTCACTACGATAAATGTTTGCAATATAAAGATGCCAAATATACGATTTAAAAAAATAAAAAATAATCTGAATGGAATTTAACAGGTTTTCATTATTACCTAATCACCCTTATATATGAAATTTCATCTATGAATTGAAAATTAATAAGGTAAAAGATCCGTCAAAAACTAACAGATACGGATCTTTCTTCTCCCTCGGATATCCGGAACATCACTAATCGCAACCAGTTTTGTTTTACTTTACCACACTAGTGCGTAGTGCTTTGGTTTAGACGCTACCCACGTTTAAACAAAATCGAACTAACAAATCAATACAATCGATTCAAACGAGAATCAAATCTAGTGCGTTCAATTCGAATTGATTCGGATATAAATTTTTTTAAAATGACTCGACATGTCTATCTTACAGCTGAAAGACATCAAGGAGCATGTTGCTACAGGTTGCGTAAGAATTTTAAATATTAGTATAGAATAAACTATAGATAATTCCTTACTGAATATCTCTCGCGGTATTAATAATAGCGTTTTGATTGCTTAGAACTGCATCGACTTCGTGTCTTCTAATTGTATCTATGTGTCCACCAGGAGGCGGAGGCGGTGGAAGTCCGTGTCCACCAGGCTGTTGCTGTATACCTCCTTGCGATGACGCTAGCAAACTTAAAGTGCGCTCTTGTCGCCCGACCACTTCATCTAACTTTCTATGCAATTCGCGTAACTGATCGAACATGGACGACTGGCCTTGGAAAATTTGACGTAACTCGCGTTGATTGTCCGATTCAAACCATTCTTCAAACTCGTCTTTGTCTTTTTTCATCTAAACACAAAATGCATAACCAATATTTTATGTGATATACGGTCAATTATTATTATCGTTCTTAAAGATTTAATTATTTTAAATTTGTCTGTACAAACATTTTAATGGGGCAGAGCAGAATTCAGCTATCGCTGTACATCTGTACTTAAATAAAGAAATTATTATTATCATTAATAAGACAAAATTTGTTCTCATTTACTATATTTATTGGCCGGGTACAGAGCATAGATATATATATGCCTATCTTTGAGCATTGTGCGGAATGGTTCCAATTAGAAGCCATTTTGTATGTGGAATACGCCGTAAAAAGCGCGCGGGATTCAAAAAATTACATATTCTATAATATGATGTTAATGGAAAAACAATACAACTCGCAGTAAACAGTGATATTTCGCTCCAAAACTTATTTTTATATTGTAACGTTTCAAAAATTACAAAACTGAGCATAAATATAATATAAAAGCTTAGAACATTTTACATTGTCAGATTGGCATCGATGCTTGTCAACCTTAATGCAAAATTGACAGTGTAAAATGTTCTAAGCTTTTACATTATATTTATGCTCAATTTTGTAATTTTTGAAACGTTTCAGTATAAAAATAGGTTTTGGAGCGAAATATTACTGTTTACTGTGAGTTTTGTTGTTTTTCTCAATAAAATCATATTATAAAATAATTAATATTTTTTAATCTCGCGCGCTTTTTACGGCGTTTTCCGCGTACAAAATGGCTTCTAAAAGGTACAGGAGGCGCTAGTGTATCCGCAATCTTTTAAATATATATATCTATGGTGCAGAGTAGGTACATAGTAGAAACAACTGAATCGAATACAACGTGAGCTGTGGACTAAATAAGCAATAAATCATGCAACGGTTGTGGAATATAGTTTCATGCGGCCATCAGATGTCGTTTTCATCGCGTTCCCTACCATACCGTTCATTTGGAAGTTTCGCGAATTAAAAAAAATGATAACAAGGCACTTCAATCCCGCTCTATTGTCCGTCAGCGGCGCTAGTAATCTTCGCAGAAGTAAACGCCAAGTAATAATTATACTCAATATGTTTTTTTCAGTGCAACAACATAGTATAAACATTTCAAAAACTAAAGGTTTCGTTTAATTATTATTATTACAGTTATTTGAAAAATGCTCATTTGTCACAATGTTATAAGAGCATTAAAATTGCGGACACTAGGCGGTGTTGCCGTCACGCACTCGGCGAATACACGCCAACGTAAACAATTCCAACACAAATGCTTGATTGTGCGACACTTTACCAGAAAATTTAAGCTGAGAGAGAGAGAGATTAAAGATGCTAAACAAGAGATTTAATATCCATTGTCAGGAACGTAAAACGTTCATTTCATAGAGCTGGCTCTCTAAACTATGTGCATCTCTCTCAAGAACATTATTTACCAACAATGCATCTCTTTTTAAAGATTGTGCTCGACCAGTGCTGCCACTAAAATCAGTGGTCAAAACGCAGTAATTCAATAATAAGAATGCATTACTTCGTCTGGATGATCTCTCCTATACTCTTCTTTTTGTTTATCGAGTTTTCGTTGGTACTCCTGGTATTCTTGACTAAGCTTCTTCTGTTCTTCATCACTAACACGACCTAAACGAAATTATAAACTCAATCACTTTGTTTATAACGTATTACCAAAACTGGATCATGCAGTTTCCACTACACACTACAGAAATTTCTAGACACAACTACAAACAAAAACACAGCTAATGTTTTCAGCACGATTAATATGATACCATGACACAGACCCATTTAACGTTACAATGTTTCTGTCGTGTCTCGGTAGCATTAATTCTATGGGGAATTATAAAACAGTCGAATAAAAAAACAAATTTGGTGACTGATGATGAGATACTGTTTTAATAACTTGAGATATTAAAATAATAGTTGGGTGACTAAATTAATAAGTGAGCGACTGAAATACTAAGTGAGCGACTAGAATGCCTTCAGTAATTTTGAAGCAGATATCTTCTTTTGTTTTTACTTTTCATTTTTTTTTTTTTTGACTTTGAGACTACAACTTAAAACTCACATTTTCATGAAGATTGAAAACCACCGCTTTTTTTGATAAAGGGGTATGCGAATTGTCTCGCAGTGAAACGAGAAGGGACAAATGTGGAGTTTTTAAAAAAACAATTTCGGGGTGAACGATAACGGGGTATGCGAATTAAATAGTTAATTGTTTGAATAGAACTGTGTTTTCTAAAAAATGTATATTTAATTGACAGTCAATTAAATATATATTTTTTAGAAAACGCAGTTCTATTCAAACAATTAACTATTAACAGTTTAGTAATTTAGTCGCTCACTTAGTAATTTAGTCGCTCACTTAGTAATTTAGTCACCCAACTATTATTTTCTCGTCACGCGCAGTCAGTCGCTCACTTAGTAATACAGTAACCCAAATGGATTATTTTTGTCACCCAAAATTGTAATTTACAGTCACTCGTTTAAATACTACCCTAATTCTATTTGCTATAGAGTGCACAAAGTTTGAAAAATTGGATGAATACCTTGCGCTGGTTGTTGTCCAGGTCCAGTACCGGGCGGATATAAACTCGTCGTAAGGAAATGGAATACGTCGTGATCATCCGCAAGTCCTCCAGTCGCTGCCGACAATCCAAAGTATCCGCGTTTTGGCAACTGAATGTTCTCAGCTCGCAAGCAAACTTCCATGTCCTGATCGTTATTCGTCATTCCATTGTGAAACAGAACCGTTAACGTGTTCTGATAATATTCTATCTTTGCTTTTGTCGGGAACGGTTTATTTCTGAAGTCACGCAAACAGCCCGCTATTGCCTGTGTCATTCCGTCACTAAAAAAAGACAAGACCGAAACGTTTTCGCAATACTGGAGAAAAAATGAATATTTTAAATGCATTTCTGTATATTTATCAAATATATTTTTTATCGGTGATTCTAATTAGTTGTCAAGATTAAATTTTCTAGTATCTCGTCTTAATTTTCGAGTTACTTCTCAGAATGAACAAATAGTTTCCAAGCTAATCACAAAAATGAAAAATAAATATAGTTTAAAAAAAACTAAAAAACACGCTTTATATCGAACTAAAAAGTAAAAAATATTTTTTTTAAAATAACCTTAAAACAATAATGAATAAAAAATACTAGTATTATTGTGAAAAAAGCGTGGGGCGCTTTGTTCCACATTTTCGTACATCGAGCGCCCCACGCTTTTTTTCACAATAATATTAGTATTTTTTATTCATTATTGTTTTAAGCTTATTTAAAAAAAAATATTTTTTACTTCTTAGTTCGATACAAAGCGTGTTTTTTAGTTTTTTTTAAATTATATTTATTTTTCACTTTTTAGTTTGATATAAAGCGTGTTTTTTAGTTTTTTTTAAACTATATTTATTTTCCACTTTTTAGTTCGATTTATTGTCAAAAATTTGCCGAAAAAAAAAACAAATTTTTTATTTCGGCGTGGACGGGATTAGAACCCACGACCGGTGAATCCGAGAGTTGACGTAAGCGAAGACTAGCGCCTTAGACCGCTCGGTCAACGATTGCTCTTACAGTAGTGGCATAACAAACTAACAGTAATAAACCACTTGCTGTAGTCCAAACGAGATTACAAACGTACATACTTACTTACTTACATACATACATACAAGTGAAACTAATATAAAGCGTGTAATAAACGGTTTCTTTGGAACGTTGAGTGACGTCCAATGCAACAAAAAAGTTGAAAGATGTTGCCGGCGATTGTTTCACATTGCTACTACAGGAAAAGGAGGTGCAACTAGCTGTTCGGTTCTATTAAATACTCAAAGATGAAAACTATATGTTACGGCTAATACGAGAAACTAGTTTATTCGCGAATTAACCGGCGTCAAGGATAAGTGCCGAATATGTCTTAGTTTCTCGCTTTTTCGCCTATTATCAAGTGCAAGCAGGTTAAAACGCGAATTATCCAAAAGCAACCGTATAAAACGTTTATTGTCTGTATTAGTTTTGATTCCTAAGTAGGTATTCTTATTTTTATGATAAATCTATTTGTTTTTATCAGTGTTGTTTTATTTTATTTGGAGAACATTTGTTATTTTGTATTATTTTAATAAAAATTACAGCTCACTACTTATACGCACGTCTATGAATTTGAGGTTAATTGCTTACTTAACATATTATCCGGCTAATTCGCGAAAGAGCCAAGAGCTATCGGATATAACCGATCATATTGTCTAATTCGCGTTTTAACCGAATAATTTGCGAAAATTGTTAAATCATATTTCTTTCTTTGGTAATAACCGGCTGTATTGGTTAATTCGGGTATTAGCCGGTTAATTCGCGAATAAACTAGTTTCTCGTATTAACCGTAACATATATACGAATCAGCTATCTTTATATATGACTTGTAGGGAACAAACATTTTTTTAAAGTTTAATCTCTTACTTTTGATGGTCAAATTCCCTCGTTCCATCATTTACCACAGCCATAATGTACGGATTATTGTGCTTGTTATCGTTATCGAAAGAATCAAAAAAGATTCCAAGACCCACCCATTTATCCGATGAACCAAATACATCGCCATTGTAGTCTCCTTTTGACTCACTGTACCAAAATGCCTGTAAAGATTAAAGTTTTAAAAAGTAAATCCTAGATGAATTTTCATGTTTAATTCTAAGATTTTGCCACGTTTTTTCCAGAACGTACCAATCCATCCGCTCCAATTCTTCCTCTACCCGTTATTCTGAAAACAATATCAACCTCCCACCAATCGAAATCAGTCTTTTCAGTTGACCAAATTGCACCTTTTTGACTTCTCAAAGAAGGTGCAATTCGAACATTCTCTGAGCTCGCTATTGCATCTGCAAAAAAATTAATGGTAAATAACAAATTTAAACAGAAATTTGCTGCTTTTCGTTTACTATTAATATTTATTATAACTCGAGACAGCCGCAATTTTTTACCGAGATTTCATGAATTAAAAAATCATCATACAAATACAGTTCTATTACAGAAAGGTTGTAGATATTTTTAATATCTATAATTACAATTTTATGAAGAAATAATTATTTCATTTCTGTAAAAAAGGCAACATCTGGTTTTTTTAAAAATGTTTGCGTGGTCGAGTACACGTGTTTTATGTACAAAAATCGATATACGTTCACTATATTTATCTTTTTCTAACATTAGACACTATACGTACACGGAATATCACGTATGTCCGAGTAATGTCAAAATTTACTATACGTGTCCCAATCGAAACTGTCATACTTACTTCCACCGTATTCCCAAAAGGGCACTGTACCATCTTTTTGGGCCAAATAGGGCGGTTTGAACGAATACTTGTATTCAAATTTTCGATGAGGAATACTCGCACTGATTATTGTACAGGAAATTACTAATGAAAATAAAAGAAAATTAAAACGGTTAAAACTGTGTACAGTTGCCATGTTGTGTTGGTAATGTCAATTGCCAAATGCCAAATGCAAATGCCAAACTTATGACATATTTGTTAACAGCTTTGAGGTTGGTAGCGCCTCAGAGCAGTTGGTAACGACGTCGACCAACTGCCAACATAAAGGAGCATTGCCATCTGAAAGCTTTTCGTCTACAGTTGTATTACACATGTAAGTTTCATTAATTATTCGGTTTTAATTCATTATTGTCTTAATTTAATTGGATTTTTTAAATTATTAATTTCCAGTCCATAGCGATGGCAGATTTAGATGATTTTTTTGCAAAGAAAGATCGCAAAAAATCTAAAAATGTCAAAAAATTTACAACTACTGACGAAATAGCCAAAAAATTAGAAGATAGTGGTAAGAAATCAGAGAAGCCCATAAAGAAAGATCGATCCAATCAAGACGGTGATGATCCGAATCAGGAAGCCCACGTAAGTGTTTTTTGTGTTATAAATTACCGTATAATTATGTCCTTGTGTCAAATTTTAAATAGGTTATGTTAATATCCACCATATTGAAAGAAATTTTATTTTTTGTCATTTAATGCATATTTTTACGTGAAGAAATGTACAGTAACACGTGTTTAACATTATAAAAATATTGCTAATTCTCCAAACCATTTCTTCCCACTAATATAAGTACATTAGTCAATCACAAATAATGTTACTTCTGATTATTTTCTTAAACTTCCCTCTACTTTCTAGAAAGTGTATTTGAAACATCTAAAATTTACTTTATATTTGTGAATGAAAACGTAGAAGTTAATCTAGTAAAATATTTATTAGGAAAATTCAATAAAATAATTACTATCCTAATAATAACTAACCTAAACTTCGTATTTTTTCACAGGAACAAGATGAGTGGAAAGATTTTGAGGAAGAGAAGAAAGACTACACTGGACTGAAAATAGGTCATCTTAGTATAAGTAATGAGAACTCTCCACAAGGCGACAATGAATCGGGCGGTTCCGGACAGGGTGGAGACGGGATTTCTGGAGACGGTCGGGGTTCTGGTTCGGCTGGTGGTGAATCAGGCGGCCAGTCAGGAGAATCGACTCATATCGGACCGTGGAAACGCGTTCAACCCGTGGGACAACCCGAACAACAACAGCAACAACAACCCGAGGTAGTAACCCCGGAAGCCGAAAGCGAACCGCAAGCAAAGTCTGCGAGCGGTTATGTCGCTCCCCATTTACGAAACGCTTCGAGAGGACCGTCTGGAGGATCTGCTGCAGGAGGCTCGGGTGGCGGAAGATTAAGGAACAAAACTGCACCCGATATACACAATGAAGAGTTCTTCCCAACGCTAAGTGGCGCAGCGAAACCCGAAACCGGAGGAGGCGCTTGGGGTAGACGGTTAGTTACTTACGATTTGTTGTCTTTTGAAGTCGTGTAATTTTACCATTCCAACCCACAAGTGGGGAATGGTACTAGTTTAGGTCAAAAATCACTTTTCAAAAATTTTACAATATCTTTCCGTTTTGAGGTCCCCTGAATCCAAAAAAAATATTTTTAGAAAATCTCTGTGCGTCTGTTTGTCTGTGAACACGATACAGGTCAAACGGATGAGAGGATCGAAACCAAATTTTGGGAGGATGTTTGGTATGCAAATATGAAGAGCCCTATTGTTTTTGGGGAAAATCGGCGCATGCGCAGAAGAGATATTTGCTATTACGGTGTTTTTTATATAATAATGGATACTTTTCATAACGGCTTATTATTTTATTTATTTTTTCAAGAAAGTTTCGTTAAAAATTTTTTTTCTAAACTTTATAGTTTCGGAAATATTTTGAAAATAAAAAAAATAAGCCACTCTTTTGTTTTATGGATGTCAGAAATAAACAAGTTTGGCATGTTTTGATTAATATTTACATGACGTGGAACATATTATGTAGGTAACCATGGCAACGATTAGCAAATATCATATTGAATACTAGCCATTACCCGCGCCACCTCACGCGATATAAGATATTGTATTTTCTTTATTTTAATCAAATGTCAACATTTTTGAAGTTGGAATGGTCCCGTCACCCAATTGACTGGAATTTTTTTTTTTTTTTGAGTCGTAAAATTTATAAATTCTTTTTTCACACAACAGGAACCGCAACGAGGGCAGTTTCGAGGAAGTGCGTCATAGCAAAGCTGGTTCTTTACGGCACGCAGAACAATCTAAACCAAGCCAGTCGGGACCGCGTCTGAATTTGGGTAATCGGTACGGAACTCTCAGTAGTGACAGCTAGTGATTGCCGTTACAGTAATGGCCGTCCCATCATGAAAGTCATCTCTTGCTGAACGCTGCATGCATTTTTGCGCGGCCCTCTCTTCTAGACCATATGTTATATTATGAACTGTTACGAGTTTTCAGTGCTACCACACTATCTACTGAAATAGTATTGTTTTATGTTGCAAGAGATTGTAAAGTTAATGTAAGGACTAGCATACTTATAGACGGAGAGCTGGCTACGGAGAAAATGGGTGACTCGGTCCAGAGCTGAAAATTTGCAGAATAATAGGAGATAGTATAAGTAAGTAGGGAAAAAATTGCCAGAAGGCTAGGCGGAAGATAAAGAGCCGCCAGAAGTCACTAATGTTGCGAAAAATCAGTGCACTTTTGGCAATTTCTATACTTATTCTGTAATTCAAAACTAGATTATGTATTATATAATATATAATACATGATATAGTTACAAGGGCATACTGAAAATTCAAACATGATATAATAATTACATTCGGCGAATATTCAAAATTAATAATGACATTTTGATAGAAATAAAATTAAATAAATTACGTTGTTATAACAACGTAATTTTATTAATGAAAATATATGACGATTAATTTTATTTCTATCAAAATGTCATTAATAATTTTGAATATTTGTTGAATGTAATTATTAATATCATGTTTGAATTTTCAGTATGCCCTTATAACTATATAATGTATAATATATAATCTAGTTTTGAATTACAGAATAAGTATAGAAATTGCCAAAAGTGCACTGATTTTTCGCAACATTAGCGCCTTCTGGCGGCTCTTTATCTTCCGCCTTGCCTTCGGGCAATTTTTTCCCTACTTACTTGTACTATCTCCTATTATTGTGCAAATTTTCAGCTCTGGACCGAGTCACCCATTTTCTCCATAGCCAGCTCTTAGTCCATTAGTAA
The DNA here is from genome assembly GCA_963575645.1 of Xanthostigma xanthostigma. Taxonomy (NCBI): domain Eukaryota; kingdom Metazoa; phylum Arthropoda; class Insecta; order Raphidioptera; family Raphidiidae; genus Xanthostigma; species Xanthostigma xanthostigma. The sequence continues at coordinate 5,859,892 of OY754472.1, read as the reverse complement.
AAATCAGTTATAAAAAAATGCTTTTGGCACATATACTGTTGCTCAAAATAAAAAAATAACAGAAAGTTTAATTTTTCAATCGACAAAAGTTGACTTAAGTGCTTGCAATAATTTTGCATTCTTTGTTTCGGAATATATTTGATTTTTGCTTATGTTCGCGCTGTTTATATAAAAAAAATATATATGTACTGTCACTGCTTGATTATAAATAATTTCAATCGTTTTGAAAAAAATGTGTTGTGGAAATACACTGTTTTTGTTTTAAAATTAAATTTTCAGTTATTAATGCCATATTTTATTTACTAGTCAAGTAATAGTAGATTGTATATCTAGTTGCGTAATAATGTAAATTACTGACGAATAGTGATATTATGTTAAAACTAGCATTAGCGAGTTTTAAAAATCACACGAGTCGGTATCATTGCGCACCAGATATATATGATATTTTTTTTGTCATACTCCCCCTATAAAGAAGCTGCTTTTCACTTCATTTTGTAGTGATTCGACATTTTTGACAGTTCAGTTGCGTAGCAAACGTCACTTATAGATAGTATATGAAAATTACTATTTGCGTCTACTTTTGTTATTCATATACTTCTAATTGCAGGTTATAGGGTGCTTATGAAAATTACTGTTGAATTTGTTAGATCGCCTTTTGTTTTTCACTACTGCACGATATAGGTCACTTCACACGACTAAAGCAGTTATTTTACAGGGGATATGTCGAACAAAATATTTATGTTTCTTTTTAAACGACAGTGGGTCTTTAATTTTTTTTATGCAGTGAATGGGTGTTGTAACATTATGCTCGTAACAAGAAATGTATTCTACTTTTTTATGTTATATACAAGAGCTATTTTTCTCGCAAATTTTTACATTTCTCTATTGTGATTTTACTTCGATCATGCGCCATCTACTCATCGTTTTGGTGAACTATCCCATGCGAAGCGTCTCATTGCAAATATTCAATGTTTACAATTACACGTCATTGAAAAATCGAAGAAGAAGCTCGATATGTGTTGTGCAGTGTTGTAACTGTATTAGTAGATCGAGTGTGTTGACGTCAAATGAGACTGATTATACACCGTTGATTTCATACAGAAAGCAACAACGTTAACCTTATCACTACAACTTGCATCAATGATTCTGCCACATTTTACGATGCGACGAGTACTCGAGGTTTTTTGCCTCCAATATAATTACGTTTTGAAGGATTAGCGTCACTCGAACAGCGAATTTCTTTCTCAGAAATACACGTTTTAAATTCGAGACTTTATATACTGTCAATACAAACGCTTCGCATAAGGCGGCCATGTTGAATATTTTGAAATGGATTCCGCATCCAGGTAAGATCTCAATGGAAGACAAATTTTAGAAAAATGTCTATATACTTTCATATTTCGATTAAAGATAATTTATGAACTTAATAAATGAATTGTGTTCATTTAACAAATAAAAAAAAAACTATCAAACGATGAGACATTTACATTTTATCTGGACTGTCTTCTAGAACTGAATAAAGGTGTTGTCATGATGCAAGATTAAAATTTATAACATTTGTTTTGTACGGACGCTGACTCGGCAGATTCTAACGTTAGCAAGTTAAAAATTTTAAATATTAAAATTGTACAGAAAATCAAAGTTAAATTGATAGACATTTTAATTACTTACTATTTCAATTTTTACTGTTTTCTGAATTTTACATTATTGCATCTTTTACACAAATAAAATGCCTTTTTCTTGAATGTAACATAATAAACTTGAAAAAAAAAATAAAATTTAGTAAACTAGAAAAAAAGTAAGTAAATTAAAAAGGGATTTTTTGATGAAAATCAGATATTATATTTGATAATAAGTTTTGTTATTATACTTAGTTGTTGTAAAAGCATTTAATTAACATCTCTCCCATTTGTTTACAAATTATCATTTGTGGTTCGATATTAAAATATTTGGACGGATACAAAATTAATTGCGTTAATGCTCAAAGTAAATCGTACCAAAACAGGCAGTCGGAAATAAATTATGAACAGAAATATTATTAATAATATTATAACAATAATTCAACTTTATGTACTCTCATTTTATTTAATAAAGAAAAATAAATGAAAATATTCATTGTAAAACGAAAAATCATTGAAATTCAGTGTAAACAATAAAAATTAAATATATCAATTATTGTCTTGTTTATTTTCCTTATCACATACTAGCCGCTCGGTCCGACTTCGCTCAAATGTGTAGATTGACACCGTTTTTTTTTTTTTTTTCGTCGACTTGCGTTGCAAAATAGGTCTCCACGAAAAGCGCTTTTATTTCTACGCGATAATATATAGTTCATCTTGAAGGTCCATTCTAAATATTTTGAATTTGGATGAGTAGTTTTAGAGATTATCTCCTGCATCATAATATTGGAAAGAAAAAGAAATCTTCAAATAAATAAAATTGTCGACCAATTTTTTTCAGACCATATATTGACAAAAATTATATAAAAATATAAATCAAAGTAACAAAGGATGACGTTTCGATCTGGCTTTGAATCTTCTTCAGAAAAATCTACAAAATATAATAATTCATTAGTATTAAGTTATTTATTATCTAATAGAATGCACGAATGATTGAATGTTAGAATGAATAAAAAAAAAAAAAAAAAAAAAAAAAAAAAAAAAAAAAAAAAAAAAAAAAAAAAAAAAAAAATTAGATGACGCGAATGTTTTGATACGGTACGGACGTGTTTAGCCTATGTGAAATACTTACCCTCTACTCGTAAAATATTGTGCTTTTTTCTCACAGTGCATGATCTAATACGCGAGTTCAATGAGTGTTTAAACGAAATATATAATTTTTTATCACTTACCTTCAACAATAATTTCAATAATATTAATTTTATTTTTTCATTACTTGATAACCTCAAATATCGAAGTGTAAATAAAGTGCATCGGTGCGTGCGCTGAGCGCCTTGCGCTCCATCTGCAATATAAATTGTAATTGTAAATAATTTAATAAGTTTCTCTAATAAACCGATATCTAACTATCACAATCAAAATGAACAAACAAACCTCTCAAAACCTTGACTCCATTGAAACAATTAACCAACTCACCAGCAATACATCCAACCAAAATAACACTTCTTCTAACCAACAAACACATCAACATAACTCACAGTCTTATTCACCCACTCAAACCCTACCTTTAATTGCTCGGAACTCATATTCAGAAGTCGCTAACCTACAAATCAAACCTACAAAAGAAAACGCTATTATCTTACCTGCTTTCGACGAGTTGGTTCTCCTTGATTACATCGAGGCAGTCGCAGCGAAGATCAAGCCGGAATATATCACTCACGCCTTCAAAATGTCGCAAAATAGAATGTGTTTGTACCTAAAAAATAAAAAAATGGCTAACGATTTTGTAGCTCAATATCCTACTCTTAACATAAAAAATAAAACTGTGCCAACTAGAAAATTAATAAACTCAGGCTGGAAACTAATAATATCTGGTGTGCACCCAGTAATTGACAACGCGCAAATTGAAGAAACCCTAAAACAACTCAAAATTCAAACGATATCTCCTATCACAGATATCCATATATTCACGAACAACCCCAAATTACAACATATAAAAACATCTAGAAAATTTACCTACATAAATCCTAAAGATGAAATACCATCCACCATCGAAGTCACAGGAGAAGGGGAGAGTTACAAAATATACCTTACTGTAGAAGAAAACCACTGTCGACACTGTCAGTCTACGTTACACTCATCGCAAAGATGTTCTAATAAAAATGATAATAACACATCTGAAATTTCATTACCTAGCCAAGATAGTTCCACACCGCGCACGGCTAGACAAAATACCCAAACAAACATCCTAACGACAGCTCTTATCCATACAGAACCTGCAGCAAAAATATTAAAGCCGATACAGACTTCAGTTGCCGATGACAGGGATGAACAAAGTCTAATGGAATTCGAACAAACAACAAAACTAAAGCGGGCACATATATCATCGTCATCCGAGCACTCTCCTATCACGAACGAGGAAAACGAAAATCAACCACCAAGCTTCCCTAAAATTCCGGAAAAAAATATTGATGAAATATTTTTAAAACCATCCACTAGTACTCTAACCACCAAGCAACCTAAAAATAAAGAGCAAACTGTAAAGAAACGGAAACAAAATGACACACCAATAAATCTAGATAATCTCGACTCCCAAATAGCTCCCCTTCGTGACATCATGGAAAACAACGAAAACCAATTCGCTATCACATTCAATCAACTCACGGATTTAATATCCCCCAACAAACATCCTAAAGAAATAATAACTATCATGGAAGAAATAAAAATACAGCCAATGGATATATTGGATACCCTCGACAAAGTGTATAATCTGATAAATGGCAGAACAGCTAAAGGAGCAATTACTCGATGCGCAAGGAAAATCAGGAAATTAATATCCGTCATAGACTCCTCTTCAAATACCGAAGATGAATCCAGACACAATACTAGAAGCAGGAGTAACAGCCTATCAACTTAAATGTTCATACTTCAATGGAATTTAAACGGCTTCTACAACAATTACATCGAACTAAAACAACTAATTACTAGATATCAACCATATGTTATAGGTCTCCAAGAGACTCACCTAAAACAAATAAATACTATAAACTTGAAAGGGTACTCGACCAACAGAAAAGATGACGAAACAGGAAACAGAGCAAAAGGTGGAGTAGTACTCCTTACCCGAAACTCTCTCCACCATTCACCAATACCTTTACAATCAAATCTTCAGGCCATAGCCACATCCGTTACATTACATAATCAAGCTATAACAGTCTGCAATATCTATATTCCGCCTGACTCCAATCCTTCCTACGATGACCTTGAAAACATCATCAGTCAATTGCCCCAACCATTCATGCTGATTGGCGACTTCAATGCCCATAGTGACATGTGGGGTAATAACTATACCAACTGCAGAGGGAGGACTATCGAACAATTACTAACGGAAAATACAAACATATGCCTCATAAACAATGGCCAACCCACGCATATAAACAACGCAACAGGCAACACCTCTGTTATTGACTTATCTTTAGTCTCAACTAACCTGACCTCGCTTCTACAATGGCATACTCATCCGGATACATGCCACAGTGATCATTTTCCAATATTCATACAACTGCAAACAACGGACCAAAACACCATTGACACCCCAGTACCAAGACTGAACTTTAACAAGGCTGACTGGGATACCTTTTCCACACTACTAAACTTCGACGAGGAAATTGTACACCCTTTAGAAAGAATAGACCACATATATGACATCACCAATAATGCAATAAATGCAGCAGTACCGAAGACTATTCCAAAGCAAAAAACAGTTCCTTGGTGGAACAATGACATTTCACAAGCCATAAAAATTAGGAAAAAAGCTTTAAGATATTTCAGGAAAATGAGAACAGTCGAGTCAAAAGTGAGTTATAATAAAGCCAAAGCTAAGGTCCGATACTTAACTAAAAAAGCCAAAAAAGAATCCTGGCAACAATTTGTATCATCTATAAACTCTTCCACCCCTCCAAGAGATCTCTGGAACAAGATAAATAAAATAAGAAATAAAATCACCTCAAATAACACGCCCGCAATTATAAGCAATAATATCATAATTACCAACTCTAACAAAATATCTGACGCTTTTGCATGTCACTTCGAAACAATCTCTAGTGATGCCCACTTAGACCCGGATACACTTCTAAGAAAAACCAATCTGGACAATACCAATTTCGAATTTAATTCAGACAATGAGGAACTATATAACGCTGACTTTACCTTTCAAGAACTAAATTTAGCAATAGCAAACATAAAGAAAAATACAGCTGGACCTGATAATTTTTATCCTATATCATTAAAACACTTCCCTCATAGTGGACTTTCCTACATTCTCAATACCTTTAATAAACTATGGAGAAACGACATGTTACCAGATAAATGGAAAGAGGCCTACATAATTCCTATTCCTAAACCAGGAAAAAACCCCCTTGAATTAAATAGCTACAGGCCAATCTCCATAACAAGCGCGCTTAGCAAAATATATGAAAGAATGATAAACTATAGACTTCAATGGATACTCGAATCTAACTCTCTGCTCTCCAACCAACAGTACGGATTCAGAAAGAACAGGTCGATCATGGACGTGCACGCTATTTTTACCGCTGACATCACCAATGCCTTCGTGAATAAACAATTTGTTGTTGCCATCTTCGTCGACTTTCACAAGGCTTTTGACTCTGTATGGAAAAACGCTATCCTCAAACAACTAGAAAACCTAAACCTAAAAGGACACCTACCTATATTCATAAGAGAATTCCTAACAGACCGCAGTTTTAAAAACAAAATCAACAATACTTTCTCCAACACTAAAAAACTAATAAATGGAACACCCCAAGGTTCTGTAATAAGTCCTACCCTATTTAACATTGCCATTAACTCAATTAGCGAACTGTTCCAACCACCCGTCCAACATCTCATGTATGCTGACGACCTCCTTATCTACATTAGATCTCGCGATTTAAACTATGCGAAGCTAAAACTTCAAAGTGCACTAAACAGTCTTAGTGAATGGTCAAAAAATAACGGTTTACAAATCACTCCGGATAAAACTATGTGTATAAATTTCAATCGGTTATCTAAATCAATCAACGTGCCAGTGCTTAAGTTCAACAATAGTGTTCTACAGTTCAAATCCGAAAAGCAGTTCTTAGGTTTACTATATGACTCAAAACTTACGTGGAAGGGTCACATAAACAGTTTAAAAACTAAATGTCGTTTAAAACTAAATCCCATAAAAGTACTATCTAAATTAAACTGGGGTGCCGACCGCAACAGTCTCCTAAGAATCTACAAGACTACAGTTCTTTCAGTGCTAGACTTCGGATGCCAAATATACATTTCCGCATCAAACACTACTCTTAGCAAACTGGACCCAATCCACCACACCGGACTACGTCTATCAACCGGCGCTTTTCACACCAGCCCGAAATTCAGCATTTGCTGCGAAGCCGGAGAACCTCCATTAATTTTTAGACGGCGCACACTTAGTATACGCCACGCACTAAAGATCTTATCTCAAGAAAATCACCCCATCAGGAACAGTATCCTCAGCCTACCATACTTGGAACGATATCGAAAACAAAAAAGAATAAAAAAACCGTTTTTCCATATGCTCAACCAATTAGGAATCCGAGAAATAATGATCCTCGATAAGCCACTTTTTCCACCTTGGTTTCTGTCCACCATTGAAATAAACGACGAACTAAATAACCTCCCTAAAGAAACCACTCTACCACAAGTATACCAAACAAATTTTTTAAATCTGCTTAGCCAATATCACGAATGGATTCATATTTATACAGACGGCTCCAAAAAAGACAACAAGGTAGCTGCAGCGTATCACTTCAATACCACTAACGCTAGCTTTACCCTTCCTGATTCCTTCTCTGTCTACTCAGCAGAGCTATATGCCATCCTCATGGCCATACGCAAAATTCATAGCCTCCCACCCAATAACTATACCATTTGCACCGACTCATGTAGCGCAATACAGGCCTTGAAGAGTGGATCAAAAATGAGCAATCCATTACTAATAAAAATTCTAAATTTATTATACATATTGCACCCTAAATGCAGAATAGTTTTTATATGGACTCCTGGGCATAGCGGTATTGCTGGAAATGAGCTTGTCGACGATTTAGCAAAACAGGAAACGCACTCCAACCACGATGCAGCAATAACTGGAATCATTGCCGATGACGCTAAAATTATCTACGAGTCATTAATCAATCTAGACTGGCAAAACCTTTGGCTAAACATCGAAAATAACAAGCTTCGAACCTTAAAAGAAGATACCAAAAAGTGGCTTACCTCATCACAATCCCAACGGCGATCTGAGACAACCATAACCAGATTGAGAATCGGACACACAGCTCTGACCCATTCGCACATTTTGAAAAAAGATCCTCCTCCAACGTGCGATACCTGCAATGAACTAATTACAGTGAAACATATTCTATCTTCTTGCACGAAATACAACCAAGAACGGATCTCTTCTTGCTTACCGGCCTCTCTAAAGGACATCCTTCAGGATGACGAAGGAACTCTCTTGAAGGTTCATCGGTTTCTAGAACTCACCAACCTAAAATATAAAATTTAATTAGCTCAATATAAACTTTTACAAAATAGATATAATATAATTTTTACCAATCTGTAAGAAACAATCATACCTACTAAGTATGAGGCGTGAGTTTGGCCGCTCCTTGGCCACAACAACCGTTGTGGTCAGGGGGCGTCTGGGCTCACGTCTCATAATTCATAATTGATATTCATATCATACTTACATTTATGACACTTACCTTTTTGATCTTATGTTTACGCATATAGCCCTAGTTGCTGCGCGTTTTATATTTAAATTAAAAAAAAAAAAAAAAAAAAAAAAAAAAAAAATTAATTTTTTTGATTCAATCATTCGTGCATTCTATTAGATAATAAATTACTTAATACTAATTAATTTTTATATTTTTCTGAAGAAGATCCAAATCCAGATCGAAACGTCATCCTCTGTTAGTTTGATTTATATTTTTATATAATTTTTGTCAATATATGGTCTGAAAAAAATTGGTCGACAATTTTATTTATTTGAAGAGTTCTATTCAGACGTTAATCAAAGATTTGAAGAAAAAGAAATGTACAACAAAAAATGTGTAAGTAATAATTATATTGTGTAAGATTATGTTTTATACTCTTTATAATATTATTAGTATAGATTTACCATTGCACCGAAGTAAATCTTTGATTGGATGGTGACTTAAAAACAAAAATGATAAATTCATAATCAAAATTATTGACCCGTCTATAAACTAGAGGTGAAACGGATAGCTGTTTGGCCGGAAACCAAATATCCGGCCAACCTTGTAGGTGAATATCCGGCCGAACATAGCTGATTGGCGCATCGTTAGACGAGCGAGCCTTCGTAGATGGCGCACGAGCGATCGGGTGGTCTCGGGCCTTTTCGTTCATGGGCGAAGTTAGTGCTTTTGTCTTATTGAATTGATAGCAAGCACGATCAGCGAAAGAGTTTTTTCGAAAGCTAGCCTTGTATATGAAGACAAGCAAAACCGTTTGTTGCCTCCTAATGCAAAGAAATTGGTATTCATTTATCATACCCTTAGTGCAGTAGGAGTATTAATTTTCTTTGTTGTGTAATAAAAAAAATGATGATTTTGTCATGTGGATTAAATAAAGTGCCTCTAAAGTTTACACGTCGTATTTTTTTTTAAATCCAGTTGGATAGTTACCGGATATCTGTTTTATCTCTACTATAAACTTTCACCCACAAATCGCAACAAGTGAGCTGATCCACTTGTTTTTTTATGAATAACTCGTCAGGACACTCAAGAGTGGCCCCTAGTGTCAAACCCCAAACAACAGCTGTCATATGACTGACAAACTACGTATGCTGGCTGGACAAATTACATTACGGATTTGTTCGATTAGTTTTGTAAAAAATAGTTGCAGTTATTATTTTGTTAATTTTTTTTAATATTACAAAATTGTTTTAACATTGTCAATTTAATTAAGTCATAAATCGTCAATAGTTGATTCATTATTGCTGAAAATAAAACAAATGATTTTCACTTTATACCACTTCGTCTCTATGATCATAATTTGGTTCTCTCAAGTACCTTTCAAGATATTTTAAGCCGTGAGGTCCATCATTATTATATTTTTCAAACATTTGTTTTTCTAACATTTCCGGTTTAAATTTTTTTAGGAAATAAATCCAACAAATAATTGTTTCTGATTCTTTTTCTCCAGTCGTTATTCTAACATTGTACAAATCTCGCTCATAAAATGATGGATGTTCTTCAAGGATATCTAAATTATTTAGCATTTGTTCGTCGACTTCATATATTTCACCCTTCACGTTGTGACCAGTTCCTAAAAAATATAAATTAATTTTTGAAGAATTTGACTGAAGGGCAGTTTTTTTGACGTGATAACGTCTTATAAATTGATGAATCACCAATATTATAAATTGATAAAACACCGGCTGCATGTACGAAAAAGTGTAACGCGTAACGCATAACGCATAACGCGTAACGTTCCGCCTGACCCTGTGCGTGCTTTTTGCTAATTTCTCGCTCAATTTAAATCAGATCGGTTTGAAACCAGTCTTAAACGAAAGAGGAGAACATTTTACATAGATTTCGTATAACAGAATTTGCCTAAACAGTTTTTTTATACAAATTTATATAGAAAAATATTTTATACAAATTTATATAGAAAAATAGCTGTATAAATGCAATGTTGTCTAATGCATGGCGCGACGCGGTCGGTTGTCTTTGTTTGCCGTACATGGAAATTAGAAGCAAACGTATGTCTTGTCTTAACATGAAAACGGCTGCATTTCTAATGTTTAATTCAATTTTTTGACATTAGTATATTGTGAAATGCAACGCCTTCTAAGTTAAGTATTGGAATAACTAATTATTATTAGAACATAATACTTTGTAAGTTGCAAACGTCACTTTTGACATTTCTTATCATTCCGACACCAAGGATAAGCGGATTGAAACCAAATTTTGGGAGGTTTAGGTTATGTATTACGGAATACGTTATCACGTAAAACTATCGTCCGTAAACCGACTTTACAGACAACCAATTTTTTTTTGCCGAAACCGAACTGTAGCTTATGCTCTAGTTACTAGTAGAAAAATTCGGGGTTCTAATCTTGCAGCTGATTACTTTGGACTTTTTAAAAATTAAAAGAAAAGATAGCGTGGGATAATTTACCTGATTGATATAGCAAAAATGGAATATTATATTTTGTCCCAATGACCAGTGGATATTTTTCAATTGTTTCGGCTTCATAGGTAAATTTAGCGTGTCCATTTTTTTCGTTTGTTAACCAATGATGGTTAGGCTCGCCTTTTTTCAAGGTACCGTATACAAAAACCCTCTGCATTATTTTAAATACACGGTTTTCTCTGTTTAATGAAGCTAAATAATTAAAATGTTTCATCTGTTATAACCTCTAATATTTTATTTACTACTTGATGACCTTGAAACAATTATCTGATATCTGAAATATGTTTTCTACAATAAACATATAATTTTACTTTAATGACGACCCCTTGAACAAAATGAAACAACAATAATCTAATATCTATCAGTTTCGACTTTTATAGAGCGAACTGTTTTAATTCTAGTCTTTGAATGATCCAAATTTTTCCGGTTTTCAACCATGTGAATTGGCTTTATTTTAGTTTTTAACAAGAAGTTTAAATCGTAAATGTAATTAGGCACTGTAATCGCATTTCCATTAAGCACCACATAGAGGAGACCCAAGCTAGAAACTTTCTTTTCTTGATAAAACCGAATTTGATAATTTACAACCGACTGGATGTATTTGAAACCGTCATTTGTTATCTTATTGTCTAAAAAAAAGGGTACAAAAATTTTAATTTAATAGAATACTGGATATGTGTGCAATTTTAGATACTTCGTAGTGGCTTCATAACTAGGGCCTGGCAACCGGAGGGCGCAATCAGTAGTACGATTGTGATTGTTTTATTTGAATATATCAACCAACAAAACTTTGAGGGCACGAAATCAGAATCTTGCCACGGGCGCCGATGAATCTAGCTACGGTACAGTGGGTACTTGAAAAAATTAAAAATGTGTTACGAGAACGCATTACAGAAGTGAAACTTCTAGTTGCAAATCATACGATTGCATTTGGACAAGTGGAAAAAATGTATTTCCTCTGTACAAGTTAATCTGAACGTGAAACTATCTCGTAACACATTTTTTCCACTTGTCCAAATGCAATCGTATGATTTGCAACTAGAAGTTTCACTTCTGTAATGCGTTCTCTAAACACATTTTTAATTTTTTCGCAGGTTTACTGCAAATAATAAATAAGAAAATACAAGCAGACAACGAAATTTTCGCAGGTTTACTGTTAATATTGTTTTTTTTTTTTAACTCAAGTATTATTCTGATAAATTAGTCGAAAGTTTTATACAGTATGTAAACACATAAGGTGCACATAGGGAAATTAACATTGAGAAAATATTACTGGATCAGACTGAGCCTTGAAATCTTGTTTTTCAATTTAACAGATAATATTCTTTTGCAAAATGAATGTGTATACTACCGAAGAAAATATTCAAATGATTACAACATAATCGGACTTTTTTTATTAATGGGACATTAAATTCCCAAAAATACTTAAATATGGTGCGAGATCAAATATCTCGGCCTATTCGTGTTGAACCTAAAGACATTGGGTCACTGACTTACCAACAACGCGCCAACGTCATACCAGTTAGACAATTTTTGAATGAAATGTTTCCAAGCAAATGGAGTTGTTTCTTTGTTTTAATTTTGTACAAAAAAATTAAAATAATGATTTATAAGAGCTTTTTATTATTAAAAAAGCCAAGTAAAATAAAAATAAATCAAAATAAAATAGAAATCCTCAAGATTACCACGATAATTCAACAGAAATAACAATTAATGCAGTCATGGCTAACTCTGATGCAATTATTTTTTCCCTATGCTAATTTCCCTATGTGCACCTTACGTGTTTACATACTGTATATAACAAGTATACTTAAAAATATTAAAAAAAAACAAATTGTTGCGCGCACCTGACGGTAATCAAACACAGGCCGGCCGCGTGGTATGCCAGCATTCTACCACTGAGCTATCAATGCTTTCAAAGAATTATTGTTTATACCCCCATTTTAAAGAAGTATTCACTTCAAAAAATCAATATGAAAATAAAAATGTGCATTGTCCACTTACAAGATAAATTTAAATGCGCTACTTGAAAATTTCCAAAACAGTAAATTTTACCATTTCTTTGCAAATAATCATTTAAGAATGGATGATACTCCTCAACTTCTTGATTAGAAAAATGTTCAAAGTTTTTTTTCGAACTATTAAATACATTTTTCTTTGTTGAAACAGTTTCTGCTGGTGACATCCCTTTAATGAAAGTATTTGTTTTAGTTACACACTACTAATGGTCTATAAGAGCTGGCTACGGAGAAAATGGGTGACTCGGTGCAGAGCTGAAAATTTGCAGAATAATAGGAGATAGTACAAGTAAGTAGGGAAAACATTGCCAGAAGGCTAGGCGGAAGATAAAGAGCCGCCAGAAGGCGCTAATGTTACGAAAAATCAGTGCACTTCTGACAATTTCTATACTTATTCTGTAATTCTAAACTAGATTATATATTATATATATTATACATTATATAGTTATAAGGGCATACTGAAAATTCAAACATGATATACCTAATAATTACATTCGACAAATATTAAAAAATTATTACTTAATGACATTTTGATAGAAATAAAATTAATCGTCATATATTTTCATTAATAAAATTACGTTGTTATAACAACGTAATTTTATTAATTTATTTAATTTTATTTCTATCAAAATGTCATTAATAAATAATAATTTTGAATATTTGTCGAATGTAATATTATTATATCATGTTTGAATTTTCAGTATGCCCTTATAACTATATCATGTATTATATATTATATAATACATAATCTAGTTTTGAATTACAGAATAAGTATAGAAATTGCCAGAAGTGCACTGATTTTTCGCAACATTAGCGCCTTCTGGCGGCTCTTTATCTTCCGCCTAGCCTTCTGGCAATTTTTTCCCTACTTACTTGTACTATCTCCTATTATTCTGCAAATTTTCAGCTCTGCACCGAGTTACCCATTTTCTCCGTAGCCAGCTATCCGTCTATAAATTAAAACGTTGATTTTCAGTCGATATATCGATAAAATTTTGTTTTAGCATTTCAAATAATTAGAATGACTCTGAAATATTTTTAATTTCAAATTTATCAATCGTTACAATTATACGAAGTATGTTTTCCAAAATAATTACCTCGCACTGGTAAGGTTTTTTGTTTGGTTATGTTAGTAACTGAACTACGTACTGATCGGGCAGAGTGATTTGATATCCTTCGAATATTTGGTTTAATAATAGTGTGTGAAGTGTTTGGTACTATTATTTCCTTAGACTACAACAAAAACGTTAATTATTATTAATAAGAAAGTCTTGATCTATTTTTTTGTTGTTACACGTACGATTTGTGAATAATTTTGTAAGGATTGCTTTTTTAAAGATTTTAGATAACACATCCTATTGCAGCTCTGTTCCAACCTATCTGCGAATGGTAACAGAACCATCACAGTCATGCGCAGTAGCTAAAGCAAAACCATATATATATCTATGAGCAAAACTATATCGGTTTTGAACAGACCTTGTAGAGCTGGGGCGGGCAAATCTTTTGATAGCCGGGCCACATAGCTGATGAAAATTTGACCGCGGGCCGTATGGCTGATAAAAAAAAGGTCCCCACATTCTATTTCCGCATTTTACTATTTTTCTAAAATTTATAAAATGCTTCGCGGGCCGGACAAACTTGCACTGCGGGCCGCCATTTGCCCAGGCCTGTTGTAGAGCATCCTGTACTTGTAATATTTCAAATCTCCTGCTTGTAAATATTAATTAACCGACTTCAACAAAAAGGAGGAGGTTCTATGTTCGTCTGTATATATTTTTTTATGTATGTTCACAGATTTCTCCGTCAATTATGAACCGATTTTCAAATATTTTTTTATTCGAAAGAGTGCCCCTCAGAGGTGGTCCCATCGGAACCAAGTCAGGATCTGATGGTGGAATCCGAAGAAATCGAGGGAAACTCTCAAATTTCAAAGACACACAATGTTTTTTATGTATGTTCACCGATTTTTAGTGTTAGATTAACATTAAAAAGAGAAAAATAAAATATTTTTAACAAAAAAATTGAACCGACTTCACACTAAAAAGTAAAAAATAATTGCGTATTGAAATGTTTTGGAGTCGGTGTAGTTCTCGGAATAGATTGCATTTTGGCTGACACCGACTCCAAAACATTTCAATACGCAATTATTTTTTACTTTTTAGTGTGAAGTCAGTTCAATTTTTTTGTTAAAAATATTTTATTAATAGTAATAATTTCACTATAACATATTTTCGACGCTTAGGAGTCCTTTGAAAGAAGAAAATAATAAAATAAAAAAAATTACCAGTCCAATTTGTTTTTTCCATTTTTTCATATTTTTTTCTCGCTTTATTAGCGTTTCTTCGAAATTAAGCGGAAAATTTTGTAAAACATGAAATATACTAAGGCAGCCATAATCCGATATATAATTGTTAGCCAGATTTATCGATGCTAACGATCGATTTAATCGTAACATATCAGCTAAGTACTTGGCACCTTCATCTGTTATATTATTGCTCGATACGTTTATTCCGATAAGAGGCGTTTTACAAACATTGAGTTGCTTGCATAACATGTTTAGTCCTTGATCGCTTATTTGACAAAATCTCAACGAAAGAAAATGTAGATCATTTTTGCATTTGAGAATTTCAAAAAAATTTTCGTCAATAACATGATTGAAATCCAAATTTAATTCAGTAATATTTAAGTAGCTTGAAATAATGTCGCTAATTTTTTTTATTTCCATTTCTTCGAGATAACAATTTTGAAATCTGAAAATAAAAATGGAAATAAATCCCACACAAAAACACTCCTGTATTATTTTCATAAACTCTGTTCCAACCTCTCTGCAAACGGTAACAAAATCGTCACAGTCGGTTTTGGAATACGTTTTAGCAGGGCCCTCAAGGGGCGGCAAATGGCCTGGTTGTGTACTGTTTTGTACTGTATAGAAAAAATATATAACTGATATTATATCAATTTTATTTACATACTCAAGCCTGCGTGAAAACTTTTACGAGTAGTTATTTATTTTTTAATGAAATTCGAATTCAAAATATTTCGCGCGCAATTTTCGATTCGATAGTTAATTCACATCAGCGCGTAGACAGGGCGCCCCTATCGGGAGACTCCCGCATATGTTTATATCTTGAATTTTCCTGTCGATTCCTGCAAGAGTGCGAGATAAAGTATTTTTCAATCAACAAATACTTTTTTACGTAAGACTTGTGCACCTGAATGATATAATTGATAAAATATTCTTTCCCTCATGTGAGTGTAGTACGGAAAAAATTGCAAGTTAATTCCAGGGGATTCACATTCTGTCGTAATGGTATTTATGTTTTTATTAATTGCACTGGTATTCATTTTTCCTAATTGATAAACTAATGATTATTTTGACATATCATCTATAGTGAGTTTATCCCCAATAAGGGGCGTCAATTATGAACCCGCACGCGGGCGGCGTGAGGCCTTACGAGGGCCCTGCGTTTTAGCTACTGCGCATGACTGTGACGATTCTGTTACCGTTCACAGAGAGGTTGAAACAGAGCTATAGAGTTAGATACAGAACTTTAAAACCGTTACAGTCGTGTAAAATTGCAAAATATGTTTAAGTGCTAGGAGCATTCGATTCGAAACATGGAAATTTCTAAATATTACAGTCGTCAGATTTTCTAATTTCGCAGTGTCTTCATAAAAAATATATACAATGGCGTTTGTTCCAGTCGTTTTATCTTTTTCAGAAACTTGTTTAACATTTCTACTCGGTGGTTCTTCCTTAATATTTTCAGGGATTCTATTCAGAAGCGATTCAAAATCCTACAACAAATAAAATTCAGCAAAGGTCTGACACCTCGAATATGTTTCGACATATTCGAGATGTCAGACATTTTAAATGGTTCGTGTTATTTGTCAGAGAACATTATTTTAGCGTTTTGATTGAGGTTATTAAGCTATCCAATTAAAAAAACAAACAGTATCTATAATTTTTTACATGTCGTCAAAACGACATCTTTCGGAAAATTTAGAGGGAAAACGCCCCAAAATCAAGAAAAGTCATAGAGGAAATAGGTGTCAGACTAGGCCTAATGAAGCCATATACAAAGTTTGGGGAGAGTATGTGTCAGTAAAATTTTTGCCGACGGGCACTCTGACTACTACACTTCAACAATTTTATAATCGCTAAATAATTCACGTATTTTCCGATTTAAAAAATACCTACAGCTAACTGACATACTAAATAATGTTATTTGACGAAGAGAATGAAGGAATATTTCATTTTATGAAAAATGTACACATTTTATTTTAATATTGGTCTAATTTTGATGTTTTATTATTGCAAAAAACAAAACTGCACTTTAAATTACACACTGTACAGAAGTACAGAAGTGAAACTTCTATAGTCGCGTCGACTAAACACAGAGACAATACACACAAGTCCGTGCTTAAACGCACAAACTGTCTGTTACACAAAAGAACCTGATCAACCACCAACACTACAATCGGTGCGTCGGTGCGCGCTCACTAGCTCAATCGCGTAGTAGAGGGCGTAGAAGGAGCGCCGAACGATGCATCGTATGAATCGAGCTTGCTCTCTCGTGCATAAAGAAGTTCCACTTCAAAATCAGAAAAGTTTGCGTGATCCACGCTCGACTGCAGGCCAGTCAGCCAGTGTTATTTTTCAACTTACCAAATCTGGTTGAATATCATGAGGCTCAACGATCTTTACGATAGGAATAATCTTACATTGAATTTTGTTACACAAAAATGGAAAATAGTCTTTAAAATCATACGAATCAATTTCGCTATCCAAAAGACGAGCAGAAACTGATTTGTCCAAATGAGTTAGATTTTCTTGAGAACTTTCATTACTCAAATTTGATTTCTCGTGGATAGTAGTCAGTGGTACATCTTTGGTTTTGTTCGATGGTTTGGCCATTTTCGATGTTTTACCTTTCTCAACTGACAATTAATATTTATGTGAATAATAAAAACTTCGTACAATAATCCATAACAACGAATTAGTTAATTGTTTATGACTTCCCGGTTTAGTTGCCAAGAGATAAATATTAATGATACGACTTCTGGTGATAAAAATTTAAACCATAAATGAGTTACAGTTTACACACATTTTACAGGTGGCACGGTATAGATTGTGTGCAAAATCGAAATAATTAAAAATATGCTAGATGCCGAAAACAAGTGACTATCGCCAAATAACAAATACGAAAAAGTTGCATGGTGCTCAATGTATTATCAAAATTATTATTTTTATCTGTTCGATTCATTTTTTATACTACTTAATCTCTTTGGTTGCTTGTCTGATTAGCGTTCGAAAAAAATTAAAAAGGTAACAGATAAAAGATTGGAAAGCGGTTTCTTTCAGTTTATTTGGAACAAAGGTGTTCTTACAAAAAGGAATTTTAATGGGTATTTATTGTTTTTATTATGGTTAAAAAACAATGATTAGTACATCAGAAACAACAGTTAATTTTACACCGTTAATACTTAGACGCTTGCACCAAAAGCTGCCTTTATCGGATATAAGGTAACAATTTTTTTTTTTTTTTAATTGTTTTTTGGCCTGACTCTTGTCTTTGGCCAGTAGCCGATCTTCAGGTAACAATTTGATTTATCAAAAACTTTTCTTTTTTGCTTGCGGTTTAACAGGTTTACCAAGTTCAAATCTTTGATTTTTTTTAAAGTACAAAACTTAAATTTACCAAATCTATGATTAAAATTTATTTAATGATTTTGACGTTGGTGCAAGTGGCTATAATATAGCTACAGATACAGAAAAAAAACAGTGATATAAGATAAAAAAAAATTTAATGGTCGTTTTTTATTTATATGGTTAAAAAACAATCACGAATCAGGATGTACTAATCATATCTACTAACATATAGTAACAAGAAATAAAAATGATAAGCCAACAAGTACACTGTAAAAAATTAATTTCACTGTTCTGGTTATTTCTGAAGCTTTCGAATTTGGGTAAATTTTTAAACGTTAAGTTGTGTAGGTATGATTTATTGGAGGTGCCTCACAAAATACTCAAAAGCATGCGGTTTGTGGATCGTTCCACATTTTGTTTTCATTAAGTTTGGAATCTATATTTAAAAAAAAAGTGTATTAAGATATAACGTCACCATTGAGTAAGGTATTTTAGTCAATGCTACGGGTGTGTTCCGAAATATAACCCAGTATACTGGCCAGTGCTAATGACGTCATGAATCGACATCATACTGTTGATTCGTTTCGAAATAATACTAGCCAACGCGTTGAAGTATTATTATTTCCCTCGTCCACCAAAAGTAATTTGTTTACTTTATTGAGGAGACATTATCGCAAATAATAAATTCCACAAAGTCTGATGCACAGACGTCCGGTTAAATATTTATGCTACGTCACATCTGTCTCACCAGTACAACTATGGCGTCGGATTCATGACATACTGGGTTATATTTCGGAACATACCCAAAATCCCGTCCTCTCATTACATTGAAAACAATAGAATGACGACCGTTTTTCTATTTTGCTCTTTTGCATAACACAATGTCCAGTGGCAAGGTTAGGTATTGCAGAGGTTGCTTAGTTCCGTCTGACCAATCAGCAAAGTGCGGGAATGACGTCAGATAACGGACCGCTCATATTTTTATCAACCTATAATGACAATATCAAAAATGGCAGTTATATTTAACTAGGACTACATAAATATCTTACCTTAAAAATTCATTTTATTGCAAATAATATCAATATTCTGTCTTTTGATTTCACTGACATTCGTTAATCAAATGTTAGGTCCGCCAGTTGATGTCATTCCCACTCTACTATTCAACGGAACAAGGCAGCCTCTGTAATTTTCCTGACCTTGCCAAGTGGCTCCAAATTAGAGCCATAGCGTGTGAAATGACACTACATAATATCAGCCAGCTTTGTGTTAATTAGGTTGTTAGGAATGATGAGGAAAATAGACTTTTTCTTGTGGGGTTTTCTTAAGTCGCAGGTCTATGCGAATAAGCCAAAAACCACAGAGGCTCTCAAAGCCAACAGAACCCATGCCATAGCTCAAATTCAGCCCGAGTCATAGAAAATTGGATATTTCGGATGCGCGCCACCCAGAGAAGCCGCGGCGGCGATTCGAACGATGTTATATTCCACACATAATGGCATCGATAGCCCTTTTCAACGAAAAAAAAAAAAATTGATATCTCACACACACTTTGTTTTATTTAAATTTAAAGATAGGAAGCGCATAATGAAAGGCCCTTTACAAAATATGATATTATAACCTTTTTAACTTCTTTTGGATATCTGTTTTGTTTCTTATGCGCTACACATGTCCACAAACCATATGTGGTCTGTGCGCATGTCTACCTGATTCAGGTAGTATCGAATGTTATGTTGGAACAACTGGCTATCTCTGGTTGGAACAGTGTTTTCGCTTGGCGCATGCGCCTAGCGGTTTACGAACTGGATTGGTTGAGTTGTTGGAGGAACAAAGCTTTTACGTATAGTTTTTTTTTTTCAATAATAAAACAAAATGTGTCGTTTTCTAGTCATTTAAATCGAAAACTTCAAAAAACCTTATTTAAACAGTGAAAAAGCATTTATAAAATGAAAACTGATTAGTTGAATAAATAATGTTCATATCACGGATTGGTCACTGTACCATACAGGATGACACACATAAAAAAAAAAAACAAACTTAAAATGGTTTAAATAAACTCGTCAACGAAAATGATTTTTTTATTATAAATTGCACCAAGATAATAAAATGCTTGTTTAGATTATGTCATGACTTACACAAAAATTATAATAGCAAATGTTCGTTACGGTATAGTTTGTGAAGTCCGCTGCACACGAGGCTGGATTTGCCACTAGGTTCCTTGCTAGATTTCGCTATTAGTTTTCTAGCGCTAGTTTTCTCAATTGCTATTATGTGCCGCTTCACATGAGACGTCTTTACAAGCTTGCTCTGCAGGTAGATTCAGTGCGCGCCCAGTGACAGTTCGAATGTTAACAAAAGTGAACGTTTATTGTCTCTGAACAGAACACACACTATGGCATAGTGTTTGTGGGCGTTTGGGACGTGACAAGATACTGTTTCCTGATTGGTTCTTGCTCAGGGCAAGCAGAGGACGTAGCAAGAAAAAAAGGCCCTGTTCTAATTTTAAAATCTATCTTGTAAGCTAACAGGCGAGCCCGCAGTGACGTCATTTCCAGCAGAAGTCCGAGCAGTGTTTCTAGCCTCGTGTGCAGCGGCCTTTGATTAAATTAATAACAGTAGGATAGCTGTAGTTTACTACAATTGTTATGGAACGTCCATTGTTGCAATGCTATATTATAAAAAAATGATTTTCAAACACACATTGTTTGAAAATAATTTTTTCTAATATAGCTTTGTAACAATGGATGTCTCTTTACAATTGTAGTAAATTGTAGTTATTTTACAGTTATTAATAATAATTATAGTTTACAAAATGGCTACAAACCTAACTTGGACACATTTTGATGGAACTGTGGCCATCGGCCAACATGCACTTGTTTCACAACAGTTTTAGAAAATTTATTCTGCAGTGTTTAAAAATACTTATTAATATTTTTGGGCTGAAAGTTCTTCCCACTACGTGACTAATTTTAATACCGTATTTTCTCCACATTTTTCCATGCAACAAATTTAACTAATCACGCAGAAAAAACACGAAATTTTATAAGGTTAATTGAAGGTCATGTTTGATGCTCAGAAGAAAAAAAAAACAAGTTATCGATGATGATTTTAAATAATACATTAATATTTATCAAATATAAATTTTCTACACATTTTTTGTATAAATATTAATTTCTATAAATTTTAAATCCAAACAATTTGCAACATTATAAAACGAATTTTTCCATAAAAAATTATTAACACAATAACAAATTCATTTCCAGTTACATGTAAAATATTGCCAAAATTGTCCGATAAAAGTTTCATAGCACAGCTAAATTGGCGAAAAAAAGGCAAACCGTGCATTTTAGGCAGACAGTGATTTTTCTCGTGTTCGTAGGAAGTTCGGTGTCGAAATTAAATTGACTTTTCCAGACGGGGAGTGCCCCCACTTTGGCGATGGGGCAAAGGTGGAGTTTTTAAAAAAATAATTCCGGTGTGAATGATAAACGGGTATGCGAATTGTAATTCCGGGGTGAACGATAAAGGGGTATGCGAATTGTCTCGCAGTGAAAAGGGAAGGGGCAAATGTGGAGTTTATAAAAAAACAATTCCGGGGTGAACGATAACGGGGTATTCGAATTAAATAGTTAATTGTTTGAATAGAACTGCGTTTTCTAAAAAATGTATATTTAATTGACAGTCAATTAAATATATATTTTTTAGAAAACGCAGTTCTATTTAAACAATTAACTATTAACAACTTAGTAATTTAGTCACCCAATTATTATTTTCTCGTCACGCGCAGTCAGTCGCTCACTTAGTAATACAGTAACCTAAATTTATTATTTTTGTCACCCAAAATTGTAATTTAGTCACTCGTTTAAATACTACCCTTAATAAAAGTTGTAGAGAATTTTATAACCTACAAAAATTTCTTAGAAGTCACATTTGCAACAAAAAAAGTTACACCCTTATTTTCACAGTGGTGGCCAAATCGGGTTACCCCACGCCCCGAAAACTCAGTTTTAAAGTCATCACAGACTCCCTTCATAATATATAAAAAGAAAACGCCACCTACCCAAAATGCACAGTTAAATGACAAATTGGCTGCACTATCAACCTAATTTTACAAATTAAAAGTGACTTAAAAATTTTTCATGTTCGAAAAAACAGCTGCTTATTATTATTGATGGACTAGTCGACCGTAA
Source organism: Xanthostigma xanthostigma (assembly GCA_963575645.1). NCBI lineage: Eukaryota > Metazoa > Arthropoda > Insecta > Raphidioptera > Raphidiidae > Xanthostigma > Xanthostigma xanthostigma. The sequence continues at coordinate 5,837,172 of OY754472.1, read as the reverse complement.
AAATAATTTAATTAAATAATTTAAATTAGCCTATCACTGCATACCCCCATAAACACTTGATAGTCCAAGAGCTACTGACCTTTTTGGAGGCTGATTTAGGGATGGAAGTGACATACATTAGGTTCGTTCCAAGCAGCCGCGAACGGTAATAAAACCGTACACAGTCTTGTCACTGCGCAAGACAAATTTGCGCACCAGCTCAAAAATCGATACTGCGCAAGACAGTCTTGCGCAGTAACAAGACTGTGTACGGTTTTATTACCGTTCGCGGCTGCTTGGAACGAACATTTTATAATATAGTTTAATCAGTGAAAGTAAACATGAGTACGTTAACAAACAGGCTTTTTTGTTCAGTGCTGTGACGTGATTTGCTCTGATTTCTTCACGATTAATAATCTTGTTTAAAAACTAAATCATCAATAATTACATCCATAATTTAGTGAAAAGACTCCTAAAAATACATAATTTTATGTACTGTTAGCATCCCAAAGATGAAAATTATAATTGTTAAAAAATCGTGCATCCCGTTTTTAATAATTAGTTACACAATTTTCTGTTACATATTCTGTCAGAATCCAGGAAGTAAAATTGATTTAAAAAAAATTTAGCAAATTTATGAAAACAAAAGTATCATAACCAAAAACTTCACTTTCATTTTCGAGTTTTGTAAACCAATAATAACATTTAACTATACATTAATATTTATCATAATATATAAAGTTTCTACAGATTTTTTTGTATAAATATTACTTTCTTTTACAGTTAAAGATTTCAAATTGAAATATTTTTGCAACATCAGAAAATTATTTTTTGTAAAAAATATAAAAATGGTAACCAACAACTTCATTTCCATTCACGAATTTCCTCAATATTCTACAATTTAAAATATTGCCAAAATTTTAATTTTCTTTGAGCATACTTCTAACAAAGCATAAAAAACGAAGTTTAAAAACTATCAACTGTGAATTATAGCCAATAAAAGCTTGACTTTCACAGCATTTTATATAAAAAAAATTAGTAACAAATTTATGTATCGAGTAATTTTTACAATTCTCAAATCTATCCTAATATTTTGGCTCTAATGTTTTTATTACACTCTGTATATATATAAATTATTTTTTTCAAAAAATATTTTCTATTTTATCAATTTCAATTACCAGACGATCTCTATGAAACATTTAACAATTTTATATTTCCGACGGTAAAATTTTTCGGTTTCATATACAATTTCGATACAGAAATATCAATTTATAAAATAAAATAAACATATTTGTCACTGTAAAAAATAGATTTAAAACTAAAAAACTTCTAATTAACATCAGTACGTATAAATTTATCAACAATCTACTTCGTTACAGTAAACAAATATTTCGATATGTCCATTTTAAAAATATACATTACGCAGATTCCAATAACATTAAATTATTTTATGATCATGCTGTATTTACTCAACTCCAACAACGCAAAATAAAAAAATAAGAATTAAAAAAAAAAAAAAAACAACAAATAAACACGTCTTCAACATATTGTTCCTGCCTTAACAATCAGTGACCACTAAGATCTACTTCCGTCCACAGGATGTTGTATACAAAACAATCGAACTTGAATAAACAACCGTTTTGTATAATAACAGTTTTTTTTTTTTTTTTTGCTCGATCCGCAGACGGTTTGCAGACTGTTTCGTGGACAATATAAATATTATATAAATGGCTTTGCTTATGACACAGAGCTGCACGGAAGTCTTGGTGAACCCATCTGCGTTAGAACTCGATCTAACCATTGTAGAGGCCCGTTTAGGTGCAATTCTATCCAACAGGGCGTCGACGTAACCGTCTGTCTGCGATACTCGGCTCCCCAGCCTTTGACAAACGACATCCTGATCGTACACATTCGTGTCAATTGGTAAACTGCCTCGAAACCTTGCGAGACACTTTGAGATAACAGCGCCGCAAACTCTTGATTGTTGAAGATTTTTAAATTGCATGCTAAAGAAAAAAATACTTACTTACACAACTTTTCACAATGGTCAGTCTTATTTGGAGAACAAAATTATAATACGCGCCACGAATCTAAAAGGCTAGGAAGTTAGATGCGAATGCGGGCTTGCGCTTGTACAGTCTGTTGAAAAACTACAAACTCGCAACTCAACAAAGCTGCAATGACGAATAGCGTACTCATCGACTGTACTTTAAAGCAGGAAAGCGACAAGTGACAGAGGCAACGAGCGATCACGGCCAATCACAGACGTGCGCACGTTCCGTGCAGGTAGGTGGGAGATGGTGGGAGTCTCAACGGCTCTAAAATGTGCCTTTGCGACGCTGTTTGTGACTAGCTTCCGAACCTTTTAGATCCGTGGCGCGTATTACACACAGCTTTTCACAATGGTCAGTCTTATTTGGAAAACAAAATTACATCATTGCAAGCATAACGGAAAATATCATATTCAAATGTTAGGTTATACCAAATTTCATTCTTCTCTGTAAATTTGGTATTAAATACAACACTTTAAAATTATTTTTCAGTTCCTTTGATATTCAGTTTCGAACTAGTTCAAACATCCAACTCTAAATCAGGGTGGCCACAGAAAAATGATTTCAAATTTTCCTGATAATTCCAGATTTTCCAGGAAATTTATTATACTTTTTCTTATTTGTATCACCGAGATATTTAAAGTTTTTTTAAAGTCATTTTTTTGTACTTTTCAAATCGAAATTGAGCATCAAAACAATTTTCTTGCATTTTTTTACTGTACGATCATTATAGTTATCGATGGTAAAAAACCAAAGGTTACTTTTTACTTAATCGCCGATATCTCAGCGATAAATAGTCGCATAGCGAACAAAAAAAATACAAAATTTAAGCTTGAATACCAGGCTTAATGATAAGGTATTCATAAAGCTTGGAAAAACTTTTTTTCGAGTCTGAAGGCAGTTTTAAAACAACAAAAGACTTTTTAAACTAGAAATTTTCCAAAATGCTATTTTTCTCTGATACTTTGTAAAATTCCCTGATATTTCCAAGTTGCAATAAATTCCCTGATAATTCCGCGTTTTCCAGGTCTGTAGCCACCCTGTCTCATATTTAATGTACTCAAAAAGATAACAAAAACAAAACAGCAATTATTCTATACTTTTGAAATTTAAAATTTTCAACAACTGTGTCACTTTAAATCATCTTAGAATGCAATTGAAAAGAAACAACAGTCCCGTATTCAGGTTTTTTTTAAAAATGACAGTCAAAATAAACGCCTATTCGATTGTTGTTTTAATTAAAACAATTGACTGTTTGATAGACGTTTGGCGTTTGTTAACAAAAGAAGTTTTTTTTTCCAGTGTATTCAAAGCTGGAAGTTACTTTTTTGTAGTTAAAATTAAAAGGACGAAAAACTTAAACATTACAAATATTACCTGGGGGTATTTTGCAAACAGTTGCCGGATGCCAACCGTATCTCTGGTTACAGTTGGGCGACTGAACAAAGATGCTGGAGTCACTGAGACATTCAGCAAAAACCTCCCCGCCAATATAATACAGTCTAACTCCTTTGCCGATATGCCTACGTATTTGTTCTACTACAGTATTACGATTAACATTTGAGAGGAGACCTAAACAAAACCTGCAATAAAAAACATTCGAATAAACATATAGGCACGCAATTTATACTGTCACCACAAGAATAAATAAATAACCAGAAGTGTAACTCTCTATTACGCGCTTTATTCATTCTCGTAACCTCGGTGTTCGGTTAAAGTGAGAGACTATCCTGAAACGGTCAGTGATGTACCGCCTCGAGTGTTGGATAGTTAGCAGAGAATTGTTTCTCAAGTGTCGGGTAATAATAATAATAATAATAATTTTTAAGTTTTAAAGATCGTTTATATTATTAATAGGTCATATGCATGATTTTTTTTATATTTTTAATAGATTATTTAGTCAATCATAATACGGAAAAAAGTTGATAATCATTTAAAAATGTAATATTATCATAAGAAAAAAAATATTAAATTCCACATTCAAAAATAGACAGTTTAAACAATCGGCCATGTTCGCGGGCTTATGTGACGTCATGATATACGATGCATGCCAACCTTGATGTCAAATTGTCAATGTTCTAAATGAAGTTTATTTGTTGTTTTCTCTAAATACTGGCATAATCTTACTGTGAGACGACACAGTCGTCATGAAAACTGTTGTTGATATATACTCTGACGTCACGATGCGTTTTGAGAATTCGAAAATAGTTGGCAAAACCAAAAGTGCACATCCCGCAAGTTTTCCACTGTATGATAAAAAAATAACAATTAAAAAATATTTTTAAAAATTTAAAGAAATAAATAATTAAAAATTGAAAAAATATTTTTTTTTAAGTTTGCAAAAATAAAAAAAATTAAGAACTATACATAATATAATATATAATTAATATCAAGTGGAATAAAATAAAACAAAATAAAAAGAAAAAAAAAAAGAAAAAAATCAATGATATCGTAAGGATTCGAACCCAGGACCTTGCCCTTGGGGATCCAACGGCATATCCATTGCGCCACGGCTGCCTAATACGTCTAGTGGTGTTATCACGGTATACAAGTGTAGCACTTGTTTTATGGATTACACTATATTTGCACAGCATTTATTATATTGTTTTTAAATAATTAGCTGTCAAAAATAATAAAAAATAAAACTGTTTATAAAAATTAAACTACTGAACACATTTTAGTGAATTTAAATAGGGTTCTGGTCTGATAGTAAACAAAGTGAATAAAATATAACCCAAGGCAATCCGACCAAAATTGCGATCTGTAGAGTCGTGACGTACGTACATACGTACAGACCAACCGACAACTGCTGTTTGTGATTTTCAATTACAATTTTAATAGTATTTATGAACTCAAATTGATTTAAAAATGGTTCTATTTTATAGATTAGAATCTCCTCTTTTCAAAAAGCTTCAATTTGAATGGATTTCGTGTGAAATTAACTTAGATATAACTTCTTATATGAACGAAAGTCAGCTCTGACGCACAAAGCGATAATAAAGCACATACCGCTAGTTTAGCGGTATGTGCAATAGCGCTTATTTTCTACTTTTCTTTTTGATTAGTTGTATTTTTTTCAGTGATTAGATTAATAAAATAACCATTACGTTATGATCAAGAACTAAAATATATTTCGAAATAAAAATTTTAACCAATTTGGAGTCTTATGCATATTATGACCTATTGTAACTTGTAGCAGTTGTCACTACTTGAAACCAAGGTAACAAATGTGTTGGTAGCGACAAACTAACAACGCCTCCGAGTTATGTTTTTGGTTATTTACTTGTTCTAGCGTTTTCACGTTACAATGTACGGCTCATTTTTTAAATTCGACACATATACGATACAGACCGTTCTGAATTGCTAGGATCCGTAAAACCATCTACGGTAACGGAAGGTTGGCTGGCGTGGAACGTTTCGCCGACTCTAGTATTGAGTTCATAGTAGCTGATGCTGCACCAGAACGCCGGCTCGCAATACATGACTGGTTGTGCGTCCACCGGCGGGCTCGGGGTTAGCCTCGACAGGCCTGCTGACGAACCGATCAAATAAGATTAAGAAATATTGACGTTTTTATTAAACATAAACGGTGGCCTAATCTAATCGACCGATTTTCTTCAAATTACGTTTCTAGGCTCTACAATTGTTACCCTACACCCCCCCCCCTAAATAAAAGTAGTTCCTATCGAAGTATGTAATGATTTTGATCAAAAGTGCATTAATAGTACGACTAAAAATATCATTATATTACTGTTTTTTTTTTTTTTTGACGTGATAACGTCTTATAAATTGATGAAACACCGGCTGCATGCACGAAAAAGTGTAACGTTCCGAAAAGTGTCACGTTCTGCCTGACCCTGAGCGTGCAAGCGAGAGCGCAGTATAAGCGATAGAGAGTCGGTAAAAATCATGGACATAGGAATATATAGGGACGGAGTATGATGCTGCGGGGGGGAAGCCACTCAGGGACGGGGACGAGGTAAAATTGGTACCAGTTTTCTATTGGCTGATTGTTCTGCGCGTGCGTAATAAGTTTGCGCATGCTCAGTACACCAAATTCCATGTCATAAACATGTCCATGGCCATAAACCAGTGATTCCCAAAGTGGTCTATATCGATTCCCAGGGGTCAACGACAACTTGCAAGGGCTCCATGTCAGCGGGAAAAAAAATTGGGGGTCCATGAAATTAAAATGGGGGTCAACGATAGTGAATCTCCTAACAAAAAAAGAAACAAACTGGACATCGTTAACCAAGGAGACTTGAGATTAAACCTAACTAAATTGTTGCCAAATGTTAAAAAGTTTGGCGACCTCTGCCATAAATAAACTTCTCAAAAGGTTAGGTCCATTATCACGTCATTGTGACAAATTTTAGTAACCTTTTTCAAACTTGATGAAACATAAACCATAATTTTTCAAAAATATTTTTTAACAACTAAGTTTAGCGCAAACCGTACTCATTGTGTTTCATTCAGCACAAAAAAGATTACTGCATTCTTTCACAAGGTTAATTATAAATAATTATTATTTATCAAAAATCCATTTGGCTCCATGCATTCGATGCTAAAAATCATATTTTCTAATATTAATTAATAAAAAATTTTAATGTTACAGTACTATAACTACATTCATCGGTGCTTTACTTTAATAAAAAATGTATTTTAATGAATGTTTACAACAAATTAAAAAAAAAAACTTCTTTTACTATTTGATGTTTACCCGCGCTGAGCGTACGCAGTGCGTCGGCCAATCAAAAGCTGGCACCCGTTACCTCGTCGCGTCCCGCAAATCGGCTTCACCCCCCTCGTCTAAAACCTCAGTTCATGCTCCGTCCCTATATATTCCTATGTCCATGGTAAAAATATAGTTTGACAGCTACTAAAATTTAGGTTATGTATTATTAAATATGATATTCGAGCGGAATACGTTATGACGTAAAACTATCGTCCGTAAACTGACTTTACAGACAACCAATTTTTTTTTTAAATACACAAGAAGCTCATTTTCAGTACAACGCATTTATTTTTAACCTGTCGTGACAAATCGACGCATGTATTTTCAACTTCTTCTTCATTCTGATTTCGTGGTAGTTGTAGACCAATCAGAAAAAATCTTTATTATTTTGAGGTTAAATGTTGTCAAACGTATTTTTCGATTGGCTGAGCAGCGTAAGAGGAGATACTTTGCGCGAAAAGTAGGGATTAAAAACTTGAAAACACATGAGTAAAATCAGTTGAAAATAGATGGTGCTAAAAATACATGAGCACAAATATAAGATAAAGCAAATTTTGTAACATGTCATAATTGGTTGGTTTTCCTCGGAAAATTTACCTAAATGCAAAAAAAATCACGATGATTTTTATTGATCATATAAGCTCTGTTCCAACCTTTCTACGAACAGTAATAAAAGCGTCACAGTTTTGCGCATAGTTAAAACAAAACTGTTTGTATCGATTTTGAGCTACTGCGCAAGACTGTGACGATAATATTACCGTTCGCAGAGAGGTTGGAACATAGCTATAATAACTACAGTTTAGTATAAGGTGCAGTGGGGTAAGATCGTAATCGGTCTATATTTATTTATACGTAAAATGAATATAATAGCTAATAGTTAGAAACCTGCATTATAGGCCCCACTCACGATCAAACTTCATGCCAGAGTTCAGTGTTCAGTGAAGTTGGACAGATTAATCGAAAGACTGACTGGCACCACACACAGTTCATGCAAACTGCTCAGTTTTTTAAATTTTTTGTGTTCAGTTTGGTTCAGTTGTTGGCATACACTCGTCGAGTATAGATACATAAGATATATTATATTATATACACACTATAATATTATACTATAGAGTATAGTTCATTAATAAGAACTAAATGAGTAATTTAAATGGTGAGGATTGGCTGTTAAGCGCTATGGGATTGTATTTAAAACAGAGAAATAAGAAAAAAAAAGAAGAATATGGGTGAAAAATTGGTTAGAAATGCGTGATTCAAGAAGTCATGTTTATTTGATTAATGAATTACATCTTGAGCCGCTTGATTGCAATAATTATTTACGAATGAATGAATTAACTTACAATTATTTACTGGAATTAGTTACCCTATTTATTAAGAACCAGGACACAAATATGTGAAAATCTATTTCTGCACAAGAAAGGCAGCAACATTGAGATTTTTGGCTTCTGGTTGTACAAAACACAGAACTCCAAAAACTGAATTGAAAAACACACACAACAGTTTACTTGAACACTGAACACTGAAGTCGTTCAAAAATCAAGATGCATTTGATGAGTTCATGCTTGACTTCAGTGTTGGTTTCAGTGTTTATTTGTCCAACACACTATCATGCTTCACTGAACTATAAGTTTGAACACTGAACTGTTGCATGAAGTGTGATCGTGAGTGGGGCCTATTAAATCAATATGAGGCGATCCATAGAGATGCCTCTCATTCACGCGGAGAATAAGCGTATTATATAATAATAATAATAATAAACCGGCTTTATTTCGTAGAGACACGGAAATGTGTATGAAACATGTCAAAAATTACAGTGCTTAAAAATACATTAAGTAGAACAATACATTTAAAACATCTTAAAACATTTAAAAATCTTTAATAAAATCATTCACAGCATCTTAAGACATTTAAAAATCTTTAATAAAATCATTCACTCTATACGGAGCCTTGTCAATAAGAACTTTTTTAAGGTCTTTTTTAAATTTATATTCATTATATAGTACAACTTAACTGTAAATGTTTTATGAATTATTCCGACTTTGCCCCAGAACACAGTAAGAAACATTTCAATTTGTTTTAAATAGCCATTGACGAACTTGCCCCGAATGCGGGGCAAGTACGAAGTGGGTACAGTTTGTTACAATTTTCTGTATAAATGAAATTTTCCAAGGAAAATTGGTCTTTTTTTCAATACAAATTATAGAGAATCTACTTTGCGTTGATACCAACATATTATGTTAAATATTTAAAAAGGGACATAAAAATAAATGTGTTAAAAGTGGAACTTTACACAGGTCCGATCTTACCCCACTTCACCTTAGTATAGTTTACTATATAAATAGAAATTAGATTTATTTTAATTCGAAATGCAGCTTTATCGCGAAAAAGTTGTTGCGGCGTGGCAGCACTATTGATTTAATTTTCAACTTACTCATATTGTCATTGTGGTCGACAGGATCACCATCTTCACTCATGTATCCCGGGGGAGGTGTTTCGGTGGCAGGAGGTGCGCCGGTTCTGTGATGCGGTGGACTGGCCGGAGAAGCCACTTGCTGCTGCCCGCCCGCTTGTTGCATGTATGTACTGTGATGCTGTGGCATGCTGGCCGCCTGCACAGTCAAACTGCCCAAGCCTCCGTCAGACGTGTTGTGTGGAAACTGTGTGTTCTCCGGAACGCTCGTACTTAAATCGTCGAGCGAGTGAGGGTACATTGGGGCGTCGCCATCGTTCAGCGTGTGCATCGGTACAAAAATTGTAGGAAGCACTGTGACAAAACGTGCAAAAAAAAATTCTAATAGGCTAACACAAAAAACACGTGAAAATTCTACAAAATATTTTCTCTTCTCAACGATCGTTTCAGACATTAAGTCCATCATCAGTGTTGCATCAGCTTTAAATTTTAAATTTCTATTTTATAAAGCTTACGTAACAATTCTCCTTGACAGGGAACGTGTAATTTTGTTAGATCATGTTGGTTTTAGTGTTATACAAAAACTGTATTCACTGTATTTGTTGTTATAAGATTGTCAAACAAAAATAAACTATGTACCGATAAATGGCTCTGCTGTGGCTATGTTATGTTATGGTAACAAATCATATTGTGTTATGCTTACGAGTCATTTTGAAGAATATATTTCTTTGTACAATCTAATTATATAAACCACACCAATGACGCCCCCCATGAATCAGTTCAGATAAAGCTCTCGGTCTGAAAAGACCTGCAGTATTTTGAATATTATTAAAGAGAGTATAATACAAACATACACTGTTTCTTTTATTTAAAACCATATACCATCCATTAGGTTATGGGCCCAGTCACCGTGTGTGATTGAAATTAAGTGTGTGCAGTATAATTCGAGAGTGTCAAATAAAAGTGTTAATAGCGTAAATAAAGTATAACAAAATAACGATGGCGAGCGGCACATCAAATGCTTTAAAACGCAATTTAAAACTTTTCAATGGTGAAAACTATTTAATGTGGAAATTTAGACTACAAGAAATTATTGAACAAGAAGGTGCTAGTAAAGTACTAAGTGAAGATCCACCAATACCAATTACTGAGGAATGGATCAAATGGGAAAGATTTGCCAGAGGTACATTAATAGAGTACCTAGATGACACAGTAGTATCGCAAGTGCCACCAGGTCGTGCAACAGCTCGACAAATTTTGGATAAATTTCATGATATTTATGCCGGAAAAACGGTGTCTACACAGCTATGTCTCCAAGATCGGTTATTTAATTGCAAACTAAAGCCAGGTACATCGCTGAAAAAGCACATGACAGAAATTGACGAAATGGTGCGTGATATGGTTGCTTGCGGCGGGGAAGTGAGTGAATAAACAAAAGTGTGGTACACACTAAACTCATTGCCACCGAGTTATGCGCCAATAAAAGCTGCAATTAAAACTATGACTGACGAAAAACTTACGCTAGCATTTGTAAAAGGAATGCTTTTGGAACATGAAGAGTATCTTGTGCGTGAAAATGCTGATACAAGAAGCATGAAAGCTCTTCATTTCCGCGCCACAAGTACACATGATAATTACAAGAAAAAGGAGAAGTTTACTAATAAAAATAAGCCTGAGTTTAAAAATCGGCAAGTGAAAAAGTGTTTCCACTGTGGGCGGAAAAATCACTTCAAACGTGATTGCTATTTTTATAAACAAAGTTTGAAGGGGCAAGAAAAACGCAACAAAAGAAACAATCATGAAGCAAGTGCGTCAACAGCTGTGATTGATAAGGCGTTTGCTTTTATGATGTGTAGTGAAAACAATACATCATGGCGTTTTGTGCTGGACTCTGGTGCAACAGAGCACATCATCAATGACTTAACCCTGTTTACTGAATGCGAACAGCTGGATGATCCAATTCGCATAACTGTGGCAAAAATAGGGACGATCATTGAGGCAACACATATGGGCAAGATAGAAGTTACAACTTCACTTGGCTACAGTGGCGAGCTGAAAAATGTCCTCTACAGCGAAAATGTGTCAACCAACCTGATATCAGTTAGGCGCATCCAGGAAGCTGGAATGTCGGTGTTATTCACGGATACTGGCCATGTCGAAGTCAGAAAAGGGGACACAGCAGTTATTAAAGGTAAGCGCATAAACAATTTGTATATTATAGAATTAATAGTACAAAATGCGTATAATAAAGCACGGGCTGCGGGTCACGTTGCTGAGGCGAATATTATTGATAAAAACTTTTTAACAAAAAAATTAAACCGCCGAAAAACTGAAAAGCAAAAAATAATAAATCTTTTTATTTAACTAAGTTCTATCTAAGTAGTTGAACGTATGTGACAGTCTAGTATATCTAAGTAATTTTGAGTCGGCGTCAACAATCCTTCGCCGGAAATCTCTGAGCGTTCACGAAGTTAATATCAGCGACAGAGCAACCCTAACGGGCACACGTCTTTGCGAGTGGTCGTGTGGAGAGCGCATGTTTAGAATGTTAATGTTTATCGCTGGAGATTTCACGTATCATTGTTAATTTGATTTGGTTATTTCTTTTAGTGATCTTTGTTCATTGATGGTTTGACGCCGACTCAAAATTACTTAGATATACTAGACTGTCACATACGTTCAACTACTTAGATAGAACTTAGTTAAATAAAAAGATTTATTATTTTTTGCTTTTCAGTTTTTCGGCGGTTTAATTTTTTTGTTAAAAAGTTTTTATTTAATAATTTTTTGTGGCTATATAATTTATAATTGTAATACCTATACACAACTCAGCATGAAAATCTGTGAGTGAACAATAAATCACCCCTATTTTCCCACCCTTAGGGTAGGAATTTTTTTCCAAATTTATATGAGACGAACCTCGAGGTATACCCTATCCAATAAAAAAATAATTATCAAAATTGGACCACTCTGTAAAAAGTTATGTGTGGTCATACATTACAATCAGTGAGTGAACAATCAATCATCCCCTGTTTTCCTACCCTTAGGGTTGGAATTTTTCTACCAAATTTATATGGGACCAACTTCGGGGTATACCCTTTCAAACAAAAAAATAATTATCAAAATCGGACTACTCTGTAAAAAGTTATGCGTGGTCATACATAAATAAAAAAAAAAAAAAAAATAAAAAAAAAAAATATACGCGTCGAATTGAGAACCTCCTCCGTTTTTGTTTTTCGTCGGTTAAAAATAAAATGTGGCATGAGCGATTAGGTCACATAAGTAAAGAAAAATTTACAAAAATTAAAGTAAATAAATTAGCCTGTGACATTGTTTGTTTAAAGAATATAAACCCTTTCAATTCGTTATGTGAAGCTTGTATTAGTGGAAAACAAGTACGCTTTCCTTTCGCCAAGTCAAAAGATGAAGAATATATACGAAGGCCACTATTAGTTGTGCCCTCTGACGTGTGTGGGCCAATAACACCATCTACTATAGATGAAAAGAATTATTTTATAAACTTTATCGATGACTATACTCATTATACTGTAACTTATTTAATGACAAATAAGTCGGAGGTATTCACTTGTTTTAAAGATTATGTTGCAAAAGGTGAAGCACATTTTAATACAAAATTGGTTAATTTGTATACTGATAACGGAAGTGAATACTTGTCTGGCGAAATGAAAGATTATGGTCTGGTTAAGTTTTTGAGGGGGTTTTTCTTAACCCTTGCAACAAATGTTGGACCATTAATTGTACCTTCCCCGTAAAATGAACAAATATAAGTTCATACATTTTTTGAGGGGGTGTGTTGGTTTTAGTGTTATACAAAAACTGTATTCACTGTATTTGTTGTTATAAGATTGTCAAACAAAAATAAACTATGTACCGATAAATGGCTCCGCTGTGGCTATGTTATGTTATGGTAACAAATCATATTGTGTTATGCTTACGAGTTGAAAAGACCTGCAGTATTTTGAATATTATTAAAGAGAGTATAATACAAACATACACTGTTTCTTTTATTTAAAACCATATACCATCCATTAGATCAAAATACGATTATTTCTTTGATTTGGTTTTCATTCTATTTTTGGATGTTTAATTAAATATATTATACAAAAAATTGATTTTGTTATTCCAACAATGCTGACAACTTTATATACCATTACCTAAGTAAAAATCAGGAGTACAGACTAGTGATGTGCCGGATCGTTAAAAATGTATATCCGCAGATACGAATCTGAATACGGATATTTGGTTTCAAGTTCCGCAGATACGGATACGGACCTTAAGTTTCTTAGTACGCGGCGGTAAATATTGCACATCGACCTTTGGAAAGAGACTATCTGTTATGGGAAAAAGTTATTGACCTCTTTAAGAGTTAACTCTCATAACAGATTGTCTCTTTCCAAAGATTGATGTGCAATATCTCATTATAAAGATAGTTTTTTAGTACCTTTGAGTTATATACTATTGGTATGGTACTCACTACGATAAATGTTTGCAATATAAAGGTGCCAAATACGATTTTAAAAAATAAAAAATAATCTGAATGGAATTTAACAGTTTTTCATTATTACCTAATCACCTATATATATAAAATTTCATCTATGAATTGAAAATTAATAAGGTAAAAGATCCGCCAAAAACTAACGGATACGGATCTTTCTTCTCCCTCGGATATCCACGGATATGGATATCCGGCACATAACTAGTACAGACATATACCTAAGTATATGTCTGTATACTCCTCAAATAGCAAAAACAAAAAATACGTGAAAATTCTACAAAATATTTTCTCTTTTCAACGATCATTTCGGACATTAAGTCCATCATCAGGAGTACAGACATATACCTAAGTATATTATAAATTGAAAACATTAAAAAGAGGTCTTTAAACGTTATTGGGTGTTTTGTTAAAAAGATGGCAAATCGATGTTAATAACTTGCTCGTATTTCATATGTACGGATTTCCGTAGGACATGTTGTATGTAGCCAAAATCATGGTGTACGAATAAAAATATAATCTGACGGAGCATACCGGGCCTTTCGATCCTCGTATAATGATACGGATTAACGCAGACTTCGTCCCGTTTAAGCGTAAACGCGTATTCGCAGTTATCCAACGGCCGTAGCTCGTGATGCGACTGCAGCTCCGGCCAACGCCACAGTCGGCAGTAGATCACGTGAGGTAAACCCTTGCGGTGTGTTTGGCCCTGATTATTACTATCTATCTCGTTTGGACGTACACTGAAATAAAAAAAAATTGGTTGTCTGTAAAGTCGGTTTACGGATAGTTTTACGTGATAACGTCATAAAGAAACATTGATGAACTCTCTGACGTCACGCGAGAAGAGAGAGAAATGCGTACAAGCCGACGCTTGGACCGATCGTGCCTCTCTATCGCTTATACCGCGCTCTCGCTTGCACGCTCAGGCTCAGGCGGAACGTGACACTTTTTCGTGCGTGCAGCCGGTGTTTCATCAATTTATAAGACGTTATCACGTCAAAAAATATATATATTGAATTCAGTGCTCTCATATTATGAAGAAGCATCTATACTTAATACAGTAGAACGCCGATTATCCGAACGCCGATTAACCGAATCGCCAATTATCCGAATCGGTCCTAAGCGTAATATAAAAAATTAAAACCAAATAATTTTTCAATAAAAACAAGTTATGTGGGGACTTAATAAAGTTTATTCTATGTGTGACAGTTCGTTTTTCTTTATTACCAATCTATGTCCGATTATCCGAATCGACCCCGATCCCAATTAATTCGGATAATCGGCGTTCTACTGTATTATAAAGAGGTAAAATTTGTAAAGTTTGGATGTAGAGAATAATCTTCGAAACTAATCATTCATCAATATTTAGAACGGACCTTCAGGATGGACATAGGCCAGAGGCGGCGAACCTATGGCACGCGTGCCACAGGTGGCACACGACAGATTATTATGGGCACCGGCTTGATTGAGGTGCAAAATACAAATAATTAAAAATATGCTAGATGTCGAAAAATATTGACTATCACTAAATAAAAAAAAAGAAAGAAGTTTCGCGGCGCATCCTGAATCGGTTTGAAACTCAAATTGCAAAACAGTCGATCCTTGTGCGGAGGGTCTAAAACTAAGGATTTTCTTTGCTATATAAATAAAACGTCTGAAACTAAAACAGCATCTTTTGTCTCATAAGATTTCATATAGCACGTGTTTTGTTTTTTGTTTTTTTGTGGGAAAGGACAAAGATGTTTTGCAATACTTCCTATAAAATAGTTGCTTCACATGCATGTATATACAGGCTTGTAAAGTGACTCATTACGCACTAGTGCGGTAAAATAAAACAAAACTAGCCGCACGATACCAATTCCATTGTGAATCACTGTGTCAGTCAGTTGTTTTTTTTATGATCTACTTGCTCACAAGTGAACTGTCAAAAATTTTGATGATAATGAGAGCAAAGACACGGCTTTAAAATTTAATAAAACTGCCATGACTCATGAATGACTTCTGGTGATAGAAAATTAAACCATAAAGAGAACTTCAAATATAGGCAAATAATAAAAGCTTAATTAAGTAGCAATGAATGGTCAACAACCCTCCACAAAGGTTAGGGGTTAAAGAAAAATGGTGGCTTTTTGAATGGTTTACAGTTGATTAATTAAATCATTACTCTATCTACTGAAGAAGAACTTGGTCAACATTATAATATTTAAATTATTAGCATCCTGTTTTTATTGTCATGTCATATTATACCGGGAGATAAATTATGTAATGGATATTTCACTCGAAAAATTCAAAATGCAGATTTCAAGTTAGTTAGAAAAGGAAAAAATGTTTGCAATTTGTGTCTACAATAAACAATAATTTGCTTTCTAAAGTTGCCAAAATGTTGTAAGAGACTTTATTGCAAGCTTGGTTTCGTGAACAATGTGGACAATGTCCATTTAAAATAAATCAATCTTATTTCCTGATTAATTTGAATACATGTAAATATTTAACAGCAAATAAACAAAATTATATTCACGTCAAAGAAAAACACTCCGATTATTTGTGTTAAAAATAATAAAAACTAAAACAGTCTAGAAGTCAGAAGGTCCATGACATTCTGCCAATGACGTAATTAATTAAAGTGTTCATGAACTTCAGCAATGTCGAATTAAATGTTCAAAAAAAATGTACAGACAAATCACTTTAATAAGATAAATATTTTTACCTTGCAAACAGTAGCAGCTCAAAACCTTTTCCACCCACACAAAAGATTAAAATCCAGACTAATAAAAGAGATAAAACTCAGGTAAAAGCCAGACATTTGTGGAATGGGGAGACAGACAGAAGAAGGAGGGGTACAACAGAACTACCCGTTTTGCATGCAATAAAAAAAAAACTTAACAGAAGCACATGCCATTGTGAATTGTGTGATTCACGTTTGTTTTAGTGCATTTCATTTGTCGAAAGCAATCGGCTTGGAAGACAAATCGCGACACAAAAAATATCACATTCAATCAGACATGTTGCGGTAGGTCGTGAAACAGCAGGGAGGACTGAAGAAAATCCTAGCCCGAGAGACGTAAGGGACGCGGCGAAAACGCAATGCCAAATTGTGTAGAATGGAATTATGGAACCCACGCAATTTGACCGTGTTGATGAAAACAACAAAAGCACTTACCTCGGTATCGTAACGCATTTGGTTTTATGGTTTTGTGTACTGATGGCTCGTTCTAATTCTTCTAAAGCGCCAGTTTTCTTCAGTTTTTTCACCAAACTTTTGACGGCTTTTTCACACCATTTGTCGTCTGTACCCGTCGTGCCGTCATTCCCTTTTTTCCAACCTAACAGTCTTTTTACAACCGGCGGTGTGAATGGCAACATTGAAGTCATTGTTTATACATAAAAAATTAACTACTCACTTTGAAATCTTAACAAAAGAACACTACTATCACATGCAATACGCTACTTTTTCGTTAAAAAAATCAAAACCGAATTATCCTACATGAGATATCATTTCCGTAGCCATATTGACTTCGAGATTTACACGCGTATGCCAATCTCAGATATCACATCGACTTTTCTGTCTTTGTTTATCGTGATTCACGGATGCTGAAACGCGTATGTCCAAATTCATGTCGCGTATTTAATTTACGCATGCGTTTCACAACAATTTGGTAAGTATAGTAAAGCCTCAATTATTCATTAATAAACACAAATAAATAAATCCATCATAAATCGTATGAATGGAATATAAATATTTCAATCAGCTGAGGAAACAAAAAAAAAGCTTTCGCGTCTTATGTTTTAATCTGTCCCAATTTCAAAATATTGAAATATTATAATACATATTAATTTTAAAGCATAATATCAAAAATATCAGTATTGATACTGATATTTTTTCCAGTAGATAAGTATATTAGTAATCATTATTGCACCACTACAATTTTTATTTATTATTAGCATGCTAAAAAGAAAGCTAAAAAAATATTTAAGACTTCCTAAAAATAGGCAACCTCTTAAACACATCTGTGTTCTGAAAGTATACATTCAATTTTTATAAATTAGTATATAGAACTTAGCAAAATAATATTACTATTTTTAAATAATATGCTGTGTATTGATAATAAGAAAAAGAATTACATTATTAAATAAGTAGTCTAGTATTGGAGGCGTTTTGCAAAAACGTAGGTACTATAAAATTATAAAATTCGGAAAAACAAAATACATCTACTTATGTCCCAGAAAAAGTTTCCTGTGAATAGAATCTATTTATTCAATATTAAAATAATTGTCTTTTTGTCCCTGCACCGCTAGAAAACGACATGATCAATTTGTATGTAAATCACTATGTCAAATCATATTCATATTCATATTATTATTAATATTATAAATGCGAATGTAAGTTTGTTTGTTACGCTTTCACGCAAAAACTACTTAACCGATCATCATGAAACTTTGCACATACACTCTTGAAGGTATTAGAAGTAACATAGGATACTTTTTATTAAAAAAAAATAAAAATTTTTTACGAAAAATAAGAAAGGGTTGAAAACATTTTTTGGGCCCAAAAATACCGAAAAATTTCTCCGAATCGTTTCAAAATTGAAATTTAACCCTTTAGTAATGATTAAAATGTGCTATTAAAATTTCATTAAAATCGGCCCGACAGGACCGGACTTACAAATTTTATGAAAACGAAATATTATAAATGCGAATGTAAGTTTGTTTGTTACGCTTTCACGCAAAAACTACTTAACCGATCATCATGAAACTTTGCACATACACTCTTGAAGGTATTAGAAGTAACATAGGATACTTTTTATTAAAAAAAAATAAAAATTTTTTACGAAAAATAAGAAAGTTGTTTGTCAAAATATGTGCAATACCTCAACCCCTGATATGCATGTCAAAAGTCGATTTCCATCTCAATCGCGGGCGTAGCCGCGGGTAGCGGCTAGTTATTATTATAAATTTAAAGTATATTTTTTTCAACCCTCGGTCGAAAGTACCTACTTCCGGCATCAATTTTAAGGTAGAAAGTCTAACGTTAATGCATTGGGATTACACACACTGATGCCGGAAGTACGTACTTTCGATCGACTATAAAGAAAAATAGTTATCATGTACCCCGCTCCATGAGACTGCCGCTACTACCGTCAGTCAATAGTCGCGAACAGATTTCATTCGTGTTTTTACGTATAACCTCAAAGCTACTTGCTTGGAATTTATCTGTGAAGAAAAATAAAATCATGCCACCCGAGCGTAATAGATTAAAAAATAGTCAAATGGATTTTTTTTGTAAATTCTCGACTGACTAAATAAATATCAATATCAAAGTATATTGCATCACAAGGACAGAAAGTTTGAGAGCCTTGAACTGCGCGTCATGATGCCCTTGGCCGAGGCGAGCCTCGGCTCGGCTCGGGCATCATAATACGCAGTGCAAGATTCTCAAACTTTCTGTCCTTGTGGTGTAATATACTATTTTTTAATCTACTACGCTCGGGTGGCATGATTTCCGTTAAAATTCATACTGTCGTGAGCGAATCAGCGGGTAAAATGGACATTCACGCGAGCGAAGCCTCGAGTAAGAGTCAGTTTAAAATGAAAATAATAATGTATTTGTGTGACTGTATAATTGTGACATGTGGACGTATTAAAAAAGTAGCTTTGTCGTCACAGTCCGTGGCTCTACGCATGGTGTGTATCACATAGCTATAGTCAATTCAAAATAAAATATTCAACAAATTTATTTTTGTCAATTAGGTACCTTATCAATGAAATGCGCACTTACTACACTGCATTTTTTAAAATACGACTGCCAAGATTATCAGGACTTAGTAAATATCAAGATTTGAAATGGTACTACACCTAGATAGTCCAAGAAACTGTTAACGCTAATCTACTGGCATCTCTCGAAAACCGTTGAACCTATTTTGATCTGAAACTTTAAGTAAATAGTTTTATCCAAGTAAGTACACTCGCTGGAGGTTGGGTATCTTACAAAAAAGTGAATTGTAAAGGCCCCCATACACCTCGTTCTTTTTTGGCAGTTTTAACCGCCGGGTAAAACTGTACGGTTAAACACGAACAACGGCCATCCCCATACACCTCGTTCTTTTATGGCAGTTTTAACCGCACGGGTAAAACTGTACGGTTAATTAAACACGAACAACGGCCATATCCACACAGAGGCGTTGTTTCGTTCAGTTTTTCTGAAGTCGTGGCATCATTAATACGATCTACTTTGATGGATCCTACGACAACGCTAGCAGTTGCAGCCGCAGTGGCTATAAAATTAAAATTTTCAAAAAGAAAACGTTCAAAATGGACTAAAGAATGGTTACTTAAACGCAGGCAATTTTCACACGTAAATCTTCTAAATGAATTACGACCAGAACCAGGAGATTGGTTTAATTTTCTGCGAATGGACGAAGAAACGTATTTAGAGCTGCTCACTTTAGTAACACCATTAATACAAAAGTTATTATTAAAATATAAATCAATACTCAAACTAATTACAATCATTTAATTAATATGACTTATTTGCTGTACGTCGCACCACTGAATAAACACGTCGATTCTTATCGGAAAGCGCCACACATTACGATTTGAAACGACAACCAGCAAACACGTCGTGTTTAAAATCAAGATTCGGCAGATATAAAAACTGCCGTGTTTCATCGACAGTTTTTGCCCATACACTTCGGTTTTGACCGACGTGTTTTATCGTGACGATGAAAACTGCCAAAAAAGAACGAGGTGTATGGGGGCCTTAAGCGACATTGATTTTAATGTGTTAGAAAACGCGAATAATGTAATTTTGGTTGCATATTTTTCCACTGAAAGGAAGTTTGAAATACACAACAATCGATGTTTAATCTGAACGGAGTTTAGGTAGATAAAATAAAGCGTGCTGTATTCACCTATATGAGCAACAATTTGTCATGCTAAAATGCTAAGAAGAAGGACACTCCTTCCGTTTCTTCAGATCAATTGTATATTGTTTAAGACTGACAATGTTTAGTTCTAATTAAAATTTGAACAAGAAAACATTGTTGTAAACAGAAACTGAATTTATTAACTATTATTTATAAATTGGTTAATATTAATGCTATACAATAATCGGAAATGCGTACAAAACAAAATAAGCAATAATTAATTTTGAAAAAATAAATTCGACTTCAGTAGACAACGCTAATAATATTTGTGTCAGTTGGACTGGTCATCGCATTTAAATACCCTTTCTCAGACTTTGTTGCATAAAAATTTACGCTAGAAATAACACATTAGCATAAAAAAACAACACACTAACAGTATCTATACGACGTTCGACTGTTTAACTGCATTTGTTTTGTATTTCACCAATAATAAGTATGTGTTTGACTGAAAACAATCGTGCGGAGTTTATCAATTGTTTGATAACAGCGGTTTTTTTAATGGTAGTTAGTGCGGTGATTGTTGACGGTGTTAACGAAGCTAGATTAGTTCAGGTGAGTTTCATGATTTTTTACTTACTGACACACATTTAAACTTTTTTAATAAATTAATAATTTATTTATATCTTTACGGTTTTTTAAATTCTCCGCGTGTTGTAATGTTTTCATTTTTTTAATATATTGTATGCTTGAGATTAATATGCATAATAGTTATAATAGGTTATTTTTACAACGCCGTGTTCGTTTTAGAAAATCAAACAAAATACATTTTCTCTGCATACTTACTAGCTTGTTTTCTTGAATGGAAAAAAGAACAAGGTCAAGTTTTTAATTCTCATTAATAATGAACACGATTGTTATAATCAGTTTGTTTATCGTCTGAATTAATAATACTCAAAAAATGTATGCAATGACAATAAAATGTTTCATTTTTACCATTCCAACAATTTTCAAAATTTTACAATATTTTTTCGTCACCCGAATCCAAAACACATATTTTTGGAAAAAGTCTGTGCGTCTGTTTGCCTGTATTCACGATACAGGTCAAACGGATGAGCGGATTGAAACCAAATTTTGAGAGGGTGTTTGATATGCAAATATGAAGAGTCCTATTGTTTTTGGGGAAAATCGGCGAATGCGCAAAAAAGATATATGCTATAACGTTGTCTTTTAGTCTAATAATGGTATACTTTTCATTACGGTTTATTATTCTATTTATTTTTGCAAGAGTTTCGTAATTTCGAATTTTTAGTTTCGGAAATATTTTGAAAATTAAAAAAAAATCAGCTGTTCTATTGTTCTGTAGATCTGTAAAGATATATGCTATAACGTTGTGTTTTAATCTAATAATGGTATACTTTTCATAACGGTTTATTATTCTATTTATTTTTGCAAGATTTTCGTAATTTTTTTTCGAATTTTTAGTTTCGAAAATATTTTGATAGTTAAAAAAAAATCAGCTGTTCTTTTGTTCTGTAGATCTGTCAGAAAGAAATTTGGATGCTTTGGATAATTTTTACATGACGTGAAATATATTATGTAACTCACCATGGTAACGAATAGCAAATATCATAATATTTAATAGTAGCCGTTACCCGCGTCTCCGCTCGCGAGAACAGATATTTTATTTTCTTTATTTTACTATAAAAATGTCAATATTTTTTCTTAATTATGGAAAGTCGCCCAATTGACTGGAATTTTTTATCAAATAACAGTTCAGTGCACTTTTTATTTAATTAAGTATTTAAAAATGTTAGTTTATTCGAAATTTATTTATTATCGGTAAAACAGCTGTGAATCATTTATCAACAGGTCAAAATTAGTAATTTCATTACTCGGATGAAAGGTAAGGCTGCCACCGGAAAAGTTCGAAAATCCCAACAAAAATTGCTCTTTATCACTAGGTACATATTATTATAAAACAAAGTTCCCCCGCCGCGTCTGTCTGTCTGTCTGAACGTGATAAACTCAAAAACTACCGAACGGATTTTCATACGACTTTTACCAATGGATGGAGTGATTCGAGAGAAAAGTTCATGTATAAATTCACTAATGTTTTTTACCAATAGGTCATATGCATGAGACTCCAAATTGGTTTAAATTTTTATTTTGAAATATATTTTAGTTACTGATCATATCGTAATGGTTATTTTATTAATCTAATCACTGAAAAAAATACAAATAATAAAATAGAAACGTAGAAAATACGCGCTATTTTCGAATTTTCAAAACGCAGCGTGACGTCAGAGTATATATCAATAACAGTTTCCATGGTGACTGGGTCGTCTCACAGTAAGATTACGTCAGTATTTAGAGAAAACAACAAATAAACTTCATTTAGAACATTGACAATTTGACATCAAAGTTGACATGCATCATATATCGTGACGTCACATAAGCCCGCCAACATGGCCGATTGTTTAAACTGTCTATTTTTGAATGTGAAATTTCATATTTTTTTTCTTGTGATAATATTACATTTTTAAATGATTATCAATTTTTTTCCGTATTATGGTTGACTAAATAATCTATTAAAAATATAAAAAAAATACATGCATATGACCTATTGGTTGAAATATGATGATGATTGTTAAGATTTAAATCCGACTGGGAGCTTTCATTGAAAACGCTGCCTAACCCCTTTGAGATATAACAAAACAATGTGTGATGGAATTGTTTCTTTTCTATAGGTCTACAGAAAAGTCTATCTTTTAAGGATAGCTTACTATACCAATTTTAACGTTAATTTTGCAACGTAAGTCGACGAAAAAACGGTGGCAATCTATAGATACGAGCGAAGCCGGAACGGACCGCTATAGTTATAGTATATTTCATTATTCTACCATTACTCAAACAAAAGGAATTAAATATTTTAAAAAAACGAATGATTTTCCAGTAAAACTACAGTACCTATCATTAAACAATTAAACATAATTATAAGTGCGCTTCATGGATTGTTGATTAGTGATTACAGTAGGTTGACAAAATTACAATTCTCAGAGAAAGTTTTAGTTTAATCCCATTTTTAACTTTCTCCTTAAACTCAGTTTCAGTCGCAAATAATTACATTTACTTAAATATTTTACCGCGTTAATATTTTCTTATTGAAATCGCTGAAAGAGTATAACAATTTTTATTTAATCTTGGGCTCAGTTACATGTTTATAAAAAAAAAAACAATTTATTTGTCACGTCATGATTTGTGGTTTTATAAAATTGTCATTATTTTTACGCATGTCGCGGTCTTCAGTAAATTATATAACAGTAAATTTGATTGTTGCACGTAACCTAAATGAAGTATTATTATTTATAGTTCAGTTCGGAAATAATAGTCAGTGGCTTATACTTAGTTACTATACTGTTACTAGCAAGTTTAATGGGGCATCAAAGCAATGAAACAATATAAAGCAAAGGTCTTCATCCCGCGGTAGCTTCCTTATCGGCCCGGCATAGCTATTTAGTTTTACCTGTCCCGGTGTCTGTAATCGAATCTTGCAAGTTAAATTTGACCCACTTTCCGTTATCCGATTGAGTTGAAATTTTGCATACGTATGTAGTTCCGATGACAATACAATATTGTGATAACTTATTTACCGTTCAGGCTTTCGCCCGGTTTCAAATCGCACTCTTAACTACTTTCCGTTATCTGATGATGTTGAAATTTTGCATACGTCTGTAGTTCCGAATACAATACTATATTATAATAATTAACTGATCGGTACTGCTTTCGTCAAACAACAAATTGCTATTATAATGTATTATGGATATACATCTGCCGCATTTCGCTAGGAAGTGCGAGAGCCTGGGACCTTTCGAGAGCCTCGCGCGCCCATAAAGCCCATTTTGCACGTGCGAGACAAAATATAAGCGCGGCAGATAGTTAACTAGTCGACTTCCGCGTCTAATTGTTTCCGGCTTCTTTATTTGTGTCATGTCTAACCACCGTGATCAATTGTTTTTATTTATGCAACCATAACGCTGTCGTCAGTCGGTTGTTTGTATGATGTCGTTCAATTGTTTCTTACTCATACGGTCTTAAGGATTTTGTTGTTATGAAAGCACCAAGAATTTGCATCGTACTTTGTACCACAAAATATTCAAAACGACAATCTGTTCCATGACGCAAATCTGCGTTTTTGTATTAATTTTTGTTTTGGGGGTTCGGATAAACAAAATTTCAGACAATCGGGCGACGAGGCCATTCTCCAAAAGATTGACTTTTGACATATAATAAAGAAAATAAAAATTTTGTTAGCGCGTGCGGTGACGCGAGTAACGGCTAGTATTAAATCCATCTATACTAATATATAAAGCTGAAGAGTTTGTTTGTTTGTTTGGTTGAATGTGCTAATCTCAGGATTCGAATTGAAAAAAAAATTTTTGTTGGATAGCCCACTTTGCGAGGAAGGCTATAGGCTATATAATATCACGCTACGACCAATAAGAGCGGAGCATCAATTAAAAAATGCTGCATAACTCAAAATTTGTCCGTCCGACAAAAACTTGAATGTCAACTCCGAATTTGAAATTTGTAAAATATATGCGCTCCCCACAGAAAACCCCTCATGTGTGTCAATGATCTAAATATACAGGATATAAAGTTTTACTAAAACTGTTTAGATCAATATCAACGGAAATATTTATTATTTTGCGTTTTGTTTTTACATCTTCATGGCCAACTAATTTAATGATTATTGTGAAATATGTTTTATTTTAATGATAATATAATGCTTACTGAATGATGGTCACTTTATGTGACCAATTAAAAATATACTGCCATTGTCACACTAATGCTTGCTAGCGCTCTGGAACGGATGTCAATTCAAAAATAATTAATTCAATTAAGTATACTTATTCAGTTTTTTGAAAATAAATATAGTGATTAATAAAAATAAATAAATCATTGTAGTGATTTTTATTCAACCGTTGTAACGGTCAATACATTGTTATTGTAATCTATGCTTCAAAATCTATATAAACATTCTTCTAAATCTTGAACCTATTATTTTAAACCTCCCTTATATTTTACTAGCTGTTCCGCCCGATTTCACCCGGGTGCAAAAGAACGAATGGGGGGAAGGTACATGAGTACGCACATTTATCTTAGTTTATCGAGATGAATGCTGAGTGCGAACTATACTGGGAACCCTGCGAGTGTGGACCTAGGACAGTTCTTGCCGAGAATCTCGCGTGAAGTGTGGAGAGGCCTTTTAAAGAATGATTCTCATCCCACCGTGCCAAAAGAAGTTCATTGTTGACCATATATACTTTTATTCTATACTGAGCATAGGAATAAAATCGCAATCGAACTATTAGGGTGCAAACATATACTTCTGTCTTTTTTTACACCGTAAGCACTGGAGTATCCAGGAGGGCAAAACAAGCACGGGGGACCCGGCTTAAGAAATTTCTAATTTGCCTCCTCCTGGACCAAAAGCTGGGTACGCCCATGTTAACGTCATAGAAAAAGACTAAGTTTCTGAAACAGTGATACTTTATTCAGATTGAATGCAAGTACATCAACCAATCCTATCATCGGAGAAATCAAGGAATTACATCTAAGAAAGAGGCGCAGATATATTTTCGATACGATTTGTTGCGTTCACTCACCGCACATTGAGTAGATAGGCAATGATTCATATAGTATTATAGTTAATTAATATTTAATAGATATATTTTTTCAAATCTTTATTGAAGATATATTTTTTGTTAATATATTGTCTGAAAAATTGGTCGATAATTTTATTTATTGAAGAGTTCTAATCAGACGTTAATCAAAGATTTTAATAGATATATGTTGTTGACACATATTTTGTTTACAGGGAAGAAACTTGAATCTGGGCGAAGCGCTGCAATTTATACGAGAGTGGGACCGTGAAGCAGCCGGCATGTGTTATCGGGTAACGACTGCACAATGGAAATATACTACCAACATAACAGACTTCAACAAAAGGAAAATGATTGAAGAACAAACACTCAATGCCAAATTTGAGAAGTTATCATGGCGAAAAGCGGTCAGCTTCGAATGGTCCCGCCTTCCGGATCCGATCGTGAGAAGACAGCTCAAACTTCTTGCTATCGATGGCAGAGCAAGCTTACCCGATGATAAATATAATGAAGTGAGGAAACTATTACGAACCTTATGTTAAGTATGTTAAGGCCGCTGCACACGAGGCTAGAAAAGCTGCTAGCTTACTAGATTTGCCTACTAGTTTTCTAGCGCTGGTTTTCTTGCTCGCTTCACACGAGACTACTTTTCAAGCTTATTTTGTGGATAGATCTGGTGCGCGCGCAGTGACAGTTCGAATATAAACACAAAGCAAAATGTGTCTGTTATCTGACTCCGAGCAGAAAGATGCCATGTTGGTTTGTGGGCGTTTGATTAAGTGCCCACATGACAAGATACTATTTCCTGATTGGTTCTTGCTCACACCTAGCAGTAGATCTAGCAGGGAAAAGTTCACCCCCAAATGAATGCTCTCGAAAATTCGTTATCCCCAAAAATTTGAAAAAATGTTTTGCTAACATCACTCCGCTCGAAATTTTAGTGGAAAATATGCACAATAAATGTTGAAAGTAATCGACTCACTGAATACATGCTAGACCAAGGTAAGCCGGCTTTTCACCTTAAATAACGGAATACGAATTTTCGAAAACATTCATTTGGGGGTTCAGGGAAACTTCAAATAAAAAAAAATTTCGAACACAAGTTTGATATTTCTCTTCGGAGAATCATAATCCGTGAGAAAAAATGTGGATTACCATTTGAAATTTAAGATTCACCCCCACCCCCTGCGAGGAGGTGAGGAGATTGGGGAGAATTTTGTGTGCAATTGATTTCAACTTCCAAACTGAGCAGCTTTAGATCTAAACTACTTTCACGAAAACATGCCCTTCATGAAATTTCGGACCGTTGCCGAACTCTGTATAATATACAGTTTGTAAACACGTAAGGTGCACATAGGGAAATTAAACATTGGGAAAAAATGACTGGATCAGAGTGAGCCTTGAAATATTGTTTTTCAATTTGACAGATAATATTCTTTTGCAAAATGAATGTGTATACTACCAAAGAAAATATTCAAATGATTACAACATAATCGAACTTTTTTTATTAATGATTAAATTCTCAAAAATACTTAAATATGGTGCGAGATCAAATATCTCCGCCTATTCGTGTTGAACCTAAAGACATTGGGTCACTGATTTACCAACGCGCATACGTACATTGTACAAAAAAAATTAAAATAATGATTTATAAGAGTTTTTTATTATTAAAAAAGCCAAGTAAAATAAAAATAAATCAAAATCAAATAGAAATCCTCAAGATTACCACGATAATTAAATAGAAATAACAATTAATGCAGTCAGGGCTAACTCTGATCCAAGTATTTTTTCCCAATGCTAATTTTCCTATGTGGACCTTACGCGTTTACAATACTGTATGTAGAGATTCAGCAATTTTTTGAAAAGTAAACTGCTTTTTCAGATATATCATCTGATAGCTGAGATGAAGGATATTTACAACAAAGTAAAAGTGTGTCCGCATAAAAGTTACAGCAATAGCTACTGTGATTTGCGACTAGACCCGGATCTGGTTCGTACGATGGCTCATTCGAGGAACTACGATGAACTGCTGTACATGTGGACAGAGTGGCGTCGATTTACGGGACCTCCTGTCAAAAACAAATTCATGCGATATGTTCAGCTAGCGAATCAGGCTGCTAGACTAACAGGTAAAAAATTAAAATTTATAGCAGGGTTTCTATCTTTAATTTAATAGTGTTATTCTTTCTGGTAGATGGCAGGGCATGTCTCTATGAGTATGACGCAAGGCTGTTTTGCCGCTAGATTTCTTGCTAGATTTGGCTGCTGGGTTTCAATCGTGCTGTGGCGGTGGGCTTCGTGATGACTTTTATGTGTTCGCTTCACACGATGTCCGTTTTGAAGCTTGGTGTGTAGATAGCTTTGATGCGCGCGCAGTGACAGTTAACAAAAGTGGACGTTCATTGTCTCAGAACAGAAGCTATGTTTGTTTGTGGGCGTTTGCACATGTCGCCCATGTGACAAGATACTGTTTCCTGATTGGTTATTGCTTCTCTTTTCTAAGAAGAGTATTTTGCCCCCAGTCTCGCGTTTTTAGTTAAAGCATTTTCAGAGATACAGCGTACCCTTTAAGGGTTATTTTTGGCATAAAATAAAGCCTCGATCACTCCTGGAATAGCCCTTTTGCAGTTTGTAAAGTGTCATCACAATCAGCTCGGGCGTTTAAAAGATTAACCCAGACAGACAGACATAAATTTTAAAAACTGTTGTTTGCGTTCTGATGCAAATAACTGTCTGGATTAAAAAAGTGACAGTTATTTCGATATTACAGATATGCAATTCAATTTTATAAATAGCAAGCTAGCTGCGATCTTTACTGAAATCGATGAACTGAAAATTACTAATCTATTGTTTTCGTTTTTATAGGTTTCTTAGATGCTGGAGAACAAATGCAAGCGATTTATGAGGATGACGATTTTGAATCTAACTTGGCTGAAGTGTATTACAAGATTGAACCATTATATAAAGAACTTCATGCTTACGTCAGACGTAAGTTGGCTTTTCGTTACGGTTTCGAAAGAGTGAGAGCCGATGGACCGATACCTGCTCATCTACTCGGTAATATGTGGGCTCAGAACTGGAAGAATATTATTGACCTTGTGAGACCATTTCAAACTACCCAAAGTTTGGATGTTACAGATGAAATGTTACGTCAGGGCTACACTCCACTCAGGTATTTATGAAATTAGAATTGCTATTATTATTTTGAAGTTATAGCTCAGTTTGTTGTAGTTTTTTACCCGACTACGGCGAAGCCAAAAGGAAGGGTTATGAGTTTAGAAGTCTATGTATGTATTTTTTTCAAATAAATAAAATTGTCGACCAATTTTTATCAGACCAATATATTGACAAAAAATTGGTTGTCTGTAAAGTCGGTTTACGGACGATAGTTTTACGTGATAACGTATTCCGTAATACATAACCTAAATTCTACATATAATAATTCGAATCTATGATATTGCATCTTTCGCTTCAAATTTAGGTTAATTTTATGTATTAAAATACTCACCACCTATAATAATAATTGTTTTTTTTAACTTTCTTTCTTTCGTATTTATTTTAAATCTCAAAGATTAATTGTCATAATATTTTGAAAACAATTGTTTCACTGTTTATATAAAATTCCAAAACCTACTTACAATATTTAAGTATTTTCATACGTCAAAAAATTGATTTTTATAATGATAAAATTTGTATGAAAACGATTTTTTCGAGAGATGAGACCTAGCTAAAACGATTTTTTGCCCCCCAAAATCCCTTTTCAGTAAATTTCATCCAAATCGTTAGGGCCGTTTTCGAGAAAAGCACGCACAGGGTCAGGCGGAACGTTAGAAACGTTACACTTTTTCGTGCATGCAGCCGGTGTTTCATCAATTTATAAGATTGGTGATTTATCAATTTATAAGACGTTATCACGTCAAAAAATAAAAAAATAACAAATCAATATAACACAAGATGACGTTTCGATCCGGATTTGGATCTTCTTCAGAAAAATCTCAAAAAATATAAAAATTATTAGTATTAGTCATTTAATATTTAATATAGAATGCACGATGAATTTTATTTATTTGAAGAGTTCTATTCAGACGTTAATCAAAGATTTGAATTTTCTATGTATGTATGTTTGTATTTACGGATGTTCCACCGTAGCGCCTAAACTATTCATCCGATTTTGATAAATAAGGTGTCAATTGATTCGTTATTATGGCCCGGGTGACATAAGCTACATTTATTTGTGAATTTTGGTCCCAGAGAGGAGCAAATTGAAAACAAAAAATAAGTTCAAAAAAAATAATTTGTTTATAAACAAAAAACGGACTACTGAAAAGTATGAAACAAGAATATGTTCTCATCTGAGGATAGCTGTGGTCATATGCTATCTCATATATATGAGGCCCCTCTAGGTGTATAGCCTGATGTACTTTGCCCTAGAGCTTATGATCGCTTACTGCTGTTAAAATATAATGTTTTGTTAGGGTAGGTGGCGTATGACCACGGCTATCCTCAAATAAAAATATTTTCTTGTTTCATACTTAGTAGTCGGGTTTTAGTTCTTAACCTTATTTTTTTTAATGTTTTGAGTAAAAATATTCGAGCAATAGCAGAGACGAATTTAACTACGACACTTCGGGATTTAATTAATTTATTTTTTTAAGTGATCAACGGGTATAAAACCCTTTACAAAAATATATACAGAAAGTGTCAAATCAAATCAAAATTTTTGTTTACAGAATGTTTCAAGTAGCGGAAGAATTCTTCACATCGATGGGATTAAAACCGATGCCCCCGGAGTTTTGGATAAGTTCAATGCTTGAACGTCCGGTTAACAGACAAGCACAGTGTACAGCTAGTGCATGGGACTTCTGTAACAGAGTCGATTATCGAATCAAACAATGTACGCAAGTCACCGCCGATGATCTGGTATCGATACATCATGAGATGGCACACGTGGAGTATTATCTCTACTATGCTGATCAGTCACAGATATTTAAGGATGGTGCCAATCCAGGTACAGCTAGAACTTTCTCTGATAAGAAATAAATTTAAACAATAGTTTTTGACGTGATAACGTCTTATAAATTGATGAAACACCGGCTGCACGCACGAAAAAGTGTCACGTTCCGCCTGAGCCTGAGCGTGCAAGCGAGAGCGCGGTATAAGCGATAGAGAGGCACGATCGGCCCAAGCGTCGGCTTGTACGCATTTCTCTCTCTTCTCGCGTGACGTCAGAGAGTTCATCAATGTTTCTTTATGACGTTATCACGTAAAACTATCGTGTCGTAAACCGACTTTACAGACAAGCAATTTTTTTTTCTAGCAGCTTTGTTCGAATAAACATTGATTACCCATAGTTATGCTCGCGTTATTGTCGGTTAGGGATGTTGAAAAAGTATTGATATATTGATGTATCGATATTTTTAATTCAAAACATCGATATTTTTAGCCGATATATTTTGATCCGATATATCGATACAAAATATCCCATATCGAAAATTGTATCAAAAACGATATATTTTTTTATTTATGTAACTAAACTCACTAGAATCCAAACCGTAAAGGATAGGAACGAATAGAAAAAAAGTAACTGTATTTGTAATTATTATATTGCCTAATAAAAAGAAATACTGGTAAAAATACCTTCAATTTTATTGAGATTTTTGTCGATTAAAATAATGTACATTTTGTATAAAAATTACTATTGATAATATTACGCTAAATACACTATTATTTAAAAAAAAATCTTTTGAAAATTTGACCGATATATCGATATTTTTTCCTCGATATATCAACGTCGATATTGATATTTTTATAAATATCGATACATCGATATATCAATATTTTTTTTCACTTCCGACATCCCTATTGTCGGTTTTGATGAGAGCTTTAACTTAATTCGATCATAGCCGGGTAAAGACTGCTCTTCAAAATTTCATTAAAATCGGTTCAGTGATTTCGGAGATTAGCGCGGCCAAAATTGTGACACGAAAATTTTATGTATAAGTTTAGATTTATTTATCTGAAATTAGTACCTACAATGATTAATTGTAATTTGCTACAAATATTAATCAGTGATATTTCAAAAACTAATTCATATAAAATTCAATTGAAATGAATGGTGATTTTACATATTTTACGAAAAAAGGTAATTTTAATTTTCAGCTTTTCATGAAGCAATATCTGAGGCGTTAACATTATCTGTTCGAAACCCTGTCCATCTACATCGAATCGGTTTGTTTAACAATAATACCGATTTATACGAAACCAACATGAACTTCCTGTTAACAATGGCACTGGAGAAAATTGCCTACATTCCGTTCGCTTACATGGTCGATCAATGGCGTTTTAAAATCTTTCGAGACGGCGTGCAAAATATGAATTCGCTATGGTGGTCCATGAAGTTGCGTTATCAGGGTTTGATACCTCCGGTCGCTCGTACAGAAATAGATTTCGATCCGGGCTCCAAGTATCATATTATTTCTGATCAGAGCTACGTGAAATATTTTGTCGCGCAAGTTTTGCAATTTCAAATCTACGAAGCTCTCTGCGTGGCCAGTAATCATCAAGGACAACTGCATACGTGTGACCTGTACAGGTCCAGGGAAGCGGGAAGAATACTTTCGTAAGTAAAAAATGACTACATCTGGATTTAGTTTTATTTTATTTTCTTTTAAGCTCACATAAACTTGAGAATAGTCAAGATCATTGCCTTCAGTCATATCTTCAATTTTGTGTTCAGACATTACAAATTTTCACTCGGCCTCAAATACCTACCTAAAAATGTTTAATAGCTCTTCTACTATAATAGCCGTATTCGAATGGTTACAGTTAAATTTTTATTATTTTTTTCAGTGAAATAATGAAACTTGGAAGATCGCGGCATTGGAAGGACGTAATAAGAATAATGACTCACGGAAAGACAGACAGACTATCAGCAAATGCTATACTGAAATATTTTCAACCTTTGGAACTTTGGTTAAAGGTTCAAAACCGTGGCGAGAGCATTATCGGCTGGAATACAAATTTAGAAGACACCGCAAGGTTTCAACCATTGCGGAACGTAGCGTATTCAGTATTTTTAACGAACTCTACAATTGTGATTTTAATCAGTAGTTTTATTTTAATATATCATTGACCAATTTTATGGTTTTTATTAAAAAAATGCACTATTAAAATTTAAATTTAATTTGATATCAGATAGGAATGAGTGATCTAGATATTAGACAATTGAGAAGCTTGGTACTACAAGCATTGATTAAGGTATTATAGGAAGATCGGTCATCCAGTGAACCAAAATGAGACCACTTATGATGCTCGCCGATAGGTGGCCACCTATTGACGAGTTTACTATATAAAATTTGTCGTTACCTGGTTAATAATCTTTACAATACCTTAACCAATGCTACAAGAAATTTAATTTTGAAATAGTAAAACTGAAAAGTTAATACAAAACATGAAATAAAATCCATTTCCATGCATTATAAAAATGTTTAAAATGCGAAAAATCAAGGTTTGGCGAAAAATATTGCTTCTATTAATACAATTTTTACAACCGCGATTATCAATAAATAATAATTATTTCTTTTGGATTTTTCCAGTTTTCAACAAAACAAAGTCTTAAAAATATATTTTACTTTGAATGTATAATTTTAGTGTGATATTAAAAATAGTGAGATTTTAAAATTTGATTGAATAAAAGTCGCCCTGTCCTTACTTCTGTTGTTTTCATAGGTTGTTTTACAAACATTGATAATATTAATTAGAACTGGGCAATTTTTATTTTACTGTTTAATGTTTTTGTTCTTCTATTTTATTTAAGTTATAAAATTTATATGTTGTAATTGTAAATATTATGATTGAATTAAATATTTATATATTTTAATCTATATTTTTGTAGTTATTATTTCTTACTTTACTTCAACGGCTACCCTATAAACTGGTTATTAAGCTCAAAAGGGGGGAAGGGTCCAGTAAAATCTCTACAAATCTCATTTAAGGGGGAAGAGGAATTAATGAAAATTTCAAGTCAACTTTTTAATTTAGAGAAATATTACAAGTCTCACGTCACATCTGACCAAACTTACCAAAGGGGGAAGTCCAAATTTCAGAAAAAAACACATAATGTAATTAATTCGAAAATAATAAGATGTTATGTATTAAAAATGGTGACATCTGTTTTCAATTATATAACAGCGTTACACAATTTATATCAACTTGTTATAATTTCGCATGACTAATTATTTACGTACGATTATTATTATTATGAAATATTGTGCGGCCTTAAAGTAGGCAACTAAACAACCTCTTCAGTTTTCATAACAGTTCTTTAGACGCTTTCTAATAATAATTTACGGTATTTCCATGGGAATATGTCCCACGCAGTCCCATGGATGATTCCTCATGAGTTTAAAAAAAATTGCAATAGATGGAACTGATTATTGACATTTTGACATCAGCTGACAGAATGTGGAAATAACAATAATTATAAATTACTATTGTCAAAGTAATTAATTACGTGTTAATATTGCAATTTTTACTAATTTCTTCATCGTTTAATTGATAAGACAATTTAAATTTCAATACGGTCATATTCTAACAATGCATTTAAATAAATTTCGAAAAAAATATTGTCTGTTATCAATATGTTGTGAACATGATAAAGTGACTGATAACCAACCGATAATCTAATGAAAAACGGGACAGAGTAATCCTTGAATTATAAAAATTGTAAATTATATATTTTCTTAATTTTTTACGTGTGTTGAAATTGGTGATATCGATTTGTAATTAACCTGTTATAATAACCACATCTAAAGTACGTAGTATTGTTCTGTGATAATTTTTTTTTAATTTATAGTAAACCGACGATTATATTTATTTTCAGAGAATTAGTTGTAATAATTTTGATAATACTACTTATAAAAAACACCTATTTATTTTACGTAAATTTTCTAGATAAAATGTTAGATATTGGAAGAGTTGGCATGCCCATGATTTTAATAAATAAATCTTAAATAAGTGTACATACACAAAATAAATTAACTATGAGTGAACCGATATTTAAATAGTCATTTTAATTCATATTTTAAACAATGGAATGCTATTGTGAACAGCATTTAGCTGAGATAAACAATGAAGATAATTTTTTATTGGATGATAAGAACGCTTTGCCACTGTTAAGTGATTTCGACTCAAAAGCATATTGTGTACGGTGTCGAAAATTATCATCAGGAAGTAAAAATGAAGGAATCACGATGACGGAGGAATTAGATGGTTGGAAAATGCAGAGAAGTGGATCTCTAAATAGTCTATTTCCCAACATCGTAGACTCAGATCAGAGATTCTCAAATACAGCCGATAGCATGGATTCTCCGTTGCTTGTCAATGTATGAACGTTTTAATTAGTGATGTGCCGGATATCCGTATCCGCGGATATCCGAGGGAGAAGAAAGATCCGTATCCGTTAGTTTTTGGCGGATCTTTTAACGTGTTAATTTTCAATTCATAGATGAAATTTTATATATATAGGTGATTAGGTAATAATGAAAAACTGTTAAATTCCATTCAGATTATTTTTATTTTTTAAAATCGTATTTGGCACCTTTATATTGCAAACATTTATCGTAGTGAGTACCATACCAATAGTACATAACTCAAAGGTACTAAAAAACTATCTTTATAATGAGATATTACACATCGATCTTTGGAAAGAGACAATCTGTTATGAGAGTTAACTCTTAAAGAGGTCAATAACTTTTTCCCATAACAGATAGTCTCTTTCCAAAGGTCGATGTGCAATATTTACCGCCGCGTACTTTAAGAAAGTTAAGATCCGTATCCGCGGAACTTGAAACCAAATATCCGTATTCAGATCCATATCCGCGGATATACATTTCTAATGATCCGGCACATCACTAGTTTTAAAATATTTTTCGTTGAAAAAGAATAGCGGTGATTCATATGATACATTTGTTTATCTAGGACTCCTACAGTGATATCACAATGGACTCTAGGCGAAGCTCTATAGAAGAATTTCATTGTCATGATAAGAGCTTTCCGGTTGATAATAATAGAGCGTGCAGAAAACTGGTGGCTGCTGCTTTCATGTGTCTTTTATTTATGGTGAGATTTCTATACAATACCACCAATAATACAGTGCCGGATTATACCAAGTGCCGCCTAAAACAGGCTTGCCGCTCACTTAAGGCTAGCGTTTTCCCGAGTTTCTGTAGGTTTTCTTTTCTTTCAATAAAGTTATTAAAGCCTTGCATCGCATATGGGTATTTCTGTTCGAAGAGTCGAACTTGAAGTGATGACTTCCGGATTGGATAATTTGAGGAAGGAGAAAAAAGTGCTTTCCCATTGAAGAGCGTAATAGTTATTGGCGTAACTAGTAGTCTAAGTCATTCATCGCGCTGACAGGTCATGACTTAGCCTATAAGTTGCGCCCATAATTTTATTCAACAATTGCGCGTTATTCATGTTTTAATAATTTATAATGAGATGTTGTAAATATCTATTTATTTCTTTATAAAAAAAACTGTCAATACTAACAGCACCAAACAGCACGATTCAATGTTTTGGTTTGAGGTTAGCCGGTTATGAATAAACTCCATGTCAAAAACATTCGGCCTCTCAATTTTAGTCTCAATGGGTAACAACGGAGTTGTTGTTACCGACTATTTCGATACGACTCAGAAAATAGTTACGTTAATTTTCATTACTCCACAATGGCCGAGCTAGTAGGAATCTTCATTGAGTTATGACAAGTAATTGTCACCAGTCGGTAAATGGCTATTTAGGGTTCGGTTTTTAGGCATGATAAAACATGAATAACGCGCATGAGTTGAATAAATAAGATTTTTTTATTATTGCATTGTACAGCGACTACTTACTGTACATTGAGTTGCAAATTATTAATCAAATTTACTCATGCTCGCGACTAATGAAATTTATTGGTATTTTTTGACGTGATAACGTCTTATAAATTGATGAAACACCGGCTGCACGCACGAAAAAGTGTCACGTTCCGCCTGAGCCTGAGCGTGCAAGCGAGAGCGCGGTATAAGCGATAGAGAGGCACGATCGGCCCAAGCGTCGGCTTGTACGCATTTCAATGTTTCTTTATGACGTTATCACGTAAAACTATCGTCTGTAAACCGACTTTACAGACAACCAATTTTTGCCTATGATCGAATATCTATAATCGACTAACACTTATAAAGAAAAAACTGATTATCATTACATATATCAACGTTATCTTTCATAAAACTTCTGCTTATTTATTAATTATATACCAGGATTTTTTTTCGGTGAGCCGCCGGTTCTCCGTGGGCTGGTCCAGTCCAATCCAGAAATTTTTCTTAGTTACACGGTCTCGTAGAGGCGTTTGAAAATTTTCTCAGTATGGAATATTGTTTATATAAGATATTTTTTCAAAATATTATTTTTTAGGTTGTTGAAATTATCGGTGGCTACTTAGCAAGCAGTTTAGCAGTAATGACTGATGCAGCCCATTTACTTTCTGATTTTATCAGTTTTCTTGTATCGATATTTGCAATTTGGATCGGCCAAAAGCGGGCTACCAAAAAGATGCCTTTTGGATATTATAGAGCTGGTAAATATTGCACGTATTTATGTAACAATCACATTATTATATACAATTAAAACAAAACAAATTTTGCTACTAATTATAAAATATAAACGTTATTTTGTTTTTAGAAGTCCTCGGAGCATTATTCAGTATTGTAGTAGTTTGGATTTTAACCGGTATATTTGTTTATTTTGCATTTTTAAGACTGTTGCATCGAAATTTTGAAATCCAAGCAGATAATATGATGATAATATCTGCTATTGGAGTAGGAATTAATGTAGTGTAAGTGTCCTCATTATAGTATACCAATTTTATTTGTAGTGTTTTCATTTAGGCCATCTTTATTTTGCTCATGAAACAATATCTATATGTCCAAATATTTGATTAACGTCTGATTAGAACTCTTCAATAAATAAAATTATCGACCAATTTTTCAGACAATTATATTAACAAAAATATATAATTAAAATTCAATACATTAACGTTTCGGTCCGGATTTGGATCTTCTTCAGAATTGAGCTAAGAAATATAAAAATTAATTAATGAAACTAATCAATTAATTTTTATATTTCTTAGCTCAATTCTGAAGAAGATCTAAATCTGGATCGAAATTGTCTGAAAAGTTGGTCGATAATTTTATTTATTGAATATCTATAAGTCATCACGCTCTACTCGGAATTTATTTCAATTTAAAAATCAGTCAAATTTACACAAAGCGTTTAAAAATAAGGTTGTTTTAATGTTTTTACATGTTAGTGTTATATTTTTACTTGCTCTTTACTATTCTAACCTCAAACTGGGAAAACAATTGCAGGCAAGAGCGCTCACATCAAATCGAACATACACTATCGTAAAAAAGGTCTTAGCCGAACATGAAAATCATTTTCTGAGTTTTCGCCAAAAGTATTAATTAGCTATTAAGTTCATTAAATGAATATCCGTCGAATTCCAATTAATATTCTATTATTTGTTAAATGAGATTTTTCACAGCATTTGTGGATATTTTTAAAACATTTAGGTTATAGAAGAGTTGAAATGTGTTTTATGTTCGTTTTGTTATATAGGATGGGCTTAATTCTTCATGGCGTATGCCACGATCTGTCTTCTCACTACCACAGTCACAATCATGCGGGACATTCCCACGATAAACAAAACAATATCAACGTAAGAGCGGCAGTCATTCATGTAATAGGTGATTTGATTCAAAGCGTCGGCGTTCTTGTCGCATCCATTATTATTAAAAACTATGTAAGTGTGTTTTTCTTTTTATCGTATATATTAATACGCTAAGGTTTAAGATGTTTGCCTCCCTTTTTAGAAAAAACCACACAATTTCTCCACATAAATTATATATCATTTTACAGATAATTGCTTGCTCTACTGACATCGACAACTAAAAAATTTATTATTGCTATTGTTTTTTTAAATTAATTAAACTCTGAACAACGTCTGCCATCTGACGGCGTAACGTTAACACTTCGATCTGTCATC
Source organism: Xanthostigma xanthostigma (assembly GCA_963575645.1). Taxonomy (NCBI): domain Eukaryota; kingdom Metazoa; phylum Arthropoda; class Insecta; order Raphidioptera; family Raphidiidae; genus Xanthostigma; species Xanthostigma xanthostigma. The sequence continues at coordinate 5,797,874 of OY754472.1, read as the reverse complement.
TGACTGTAAATACTGCATACTGCCATCTGACGGGCAACGCTGAACAACGCTTTTGCTACTTGCGCCCCTATATGACAATTTTAGTAAAATATTTCTTTTACAACAAAAAGAAGAACGTTATAAGCAGTGTGCAAAATTAGAAACGAATTGAATACCTGCAATCATATTTAAAAAATAATTTTGTAAAGTGATAATTATTATACTTATTTAGTGCGAATAATTCGCACAGGTCACGCTAGTAAAACATTGAAAGTGCAACGTTACAAACTTGTTTTCGGGTACGACAGTTGACTTTTGAATGCCAAAAACGAAAAATAAAAATCGCGCATGTGCAGACCAAAGGCGACGTTTTTAAATACTTGGAATATTCTTTTTGGAGGGAAGGTGGCGCCGTCCTACGCGATGACTGTAAACTATACTTGACAGTTCGCCTAACCTACAAAAAAGTTTTTTTATGTTTTAATGTTGTACTTTCAATACACTTTTTAAAAAAATTACCGTGTGTAATTGACGATTGCGACCCATGTAATTGCCATACTCGCTGCACGCTGGCGAACAAATGTAACACTCGTTCGCAATCGGCACCTTTCCGCCCCAGTTGCAGTAACTATTACTGTTTGTGAGCTGCAGAATTGACGTATGATTAATTAATTGTTTGCTTTTTAGCCGAATGCAAAAATTGCCGATCCTATATGTACATTTCTTTTTTCGATTCTTGTGATATTTACAACTAAGTCAGTATTCTGTGATACCATAAATATTCTAATGGAGGGATTTCCTCCAAAACTCAACTATAATCTAGTGTACACCGCATTAAAAAGTATTGATGGCATTAGAAACGTGCACAATTTACAAATTTGGTCGTTGACGACAGAACGGTATGTTTTAGCCGCACATCTTGCAATCGGTAAGATTTTTTTGTTATTTATATTATCCTTGCGTTCGTTATGCTTATCCTTAATATGTAACTATTATAATAGTTACATATACAGTATGTAAACACGTAAGGTGCACATAGGGAAATTAACATTGGGAAAAAATGACTGGATCAGACTGAACCTTGAAATCTTGTTTTTCAATTTGACAGATAATATTCTTTTGCAAAATGAATGTGTATACTACCGAAGAAAATATTCAAATGATTACAACATAATCGGACTTTTTTTATTAATGGGACATTAAATTCCCAAAAATACTTAAATATGGTGCGAGATCAAATATCTCCGCCTATTCGTGTTGAACCTAAAGACATTGGGTCACTGATTTACCAACGCGCATACGTCATACCAGTCAGACAATTTTTGAATGAAATGTTTCCAAACAGATGGAGTTGTTTTTTTTTTGTTTTATTTTTGTACAAAAAAATTAAAATAATGATTTATAAGAGCTTTTTATTATTAAAAAAGCCAAGTAAAATCAAAATAAAAGAGAAATACTCAAGATTACCACGATAATTCAATAGAAATAACAATATAATACAGTCATGGCTAACTCTGATTCAAGTATTTTTTCCCAATGCTAATTTCCCTATGTGCACCTTACGCGTTTACATACTGTATATAATTATCACTAGAGATCAGATGTGCAAAGTACGCTACATATTTTGTAGTTAAATTAAGTAATTGTTTTTAATTTTGTAGACGACTCTTTAGATAAAGACTGCATATTAAAGAAAGCTACACTGTTGGTGAGGAACAAATTTAAAATTCAAAGTAATACATTCCAAATAGAAAGTTTCAAGGAAAATGCTGTTATTCAATGCCCCGATTGCAGACTGCTGCCTGATTGATGTTAGTGGTACTTTAGACAATTTTTCAAGAAAAAGTTAATATTTGCACGAAAAATATATAGAAATTTGCAAGTTCCAGTCAATGGTAAACAGGCTAGAACAACAGTCATGATAAAAAACGATGATTTTTTATAGTAAATGTTTAGCTAATTTATTACGTAATTAATTGAAAATAGTTGCTAACAGTAAAGCAGAATGCACACGTCAACAATCGCGCTTTATAGCGGAATTTGTTAAGCAATAATCAACACAATTCAAATAATTGATTGAACGTCGAACAGTATTTTATCAACAAATTCTACCAGGAGCCTGTAATAATACTAGATTCCTGTACTGAACTTCTGTGAGTGGTGCACGGCCATGTTGGCGCACGCGCACTGAATTAAACTGATCATCTATAAGTTTTATTACGGGTCAAGCTAAAAATATAGCGCTAGATCGTTTAATTAAACGGCTGCTACCTGATTTGTTGCGTCACTGTCAAATTAATTTGAGGTTATAAAGTTCTTAGCACTAAACACGAAACGCTTAGTTACAAAATGCTTGATTGGTTATAATGTCGTGCTATCAAACATTTTTTGGGTAGGTGTTTGAGGCAGCGTTTTCTTTTGTTGTGATACGTCCATAGAGATATAAGAGAAGAATACGCGAGAGAGCATTGAAAGTGTCCGCAGTTAAGAGAGAGAACGCAGCAAAAAATTCCGTTTCAAACATATATAAGGTACACCTATATTCTGCAAACCCTATAGGCTGTGTGCACGAAGCCTACTAGCGCCTCTAGTGGGTAATAGATAATTATTGAACTCACTTTTTATGGAAATCGCGACATGTTTCTATGGTGATAAGTCAAAAACTTTAGTTGGCCATGATGTGTAAAAAAAATGTAATAAGGAAAACTGATGTTAATTTTGTATATTATCATCTTAAGGTTATACGCCCGATAGAGCAATGTATAGATAATACGCTGAAATTTTAATATGTTAATTATGGATATCTCATACATTCAACTGCATATTTTAATAAACATTGACCGTCTAGTTTTCAAGATATTAATTATTAAAAATGCGATTTTTAACACAGTGATAAATTATTCGAAAGTTTCACTCTTTTAGATAACGTAAAAATTAAAAAAACTATACTTTCCCGTGCAGTTTTGGAGAAATATTAAATAAAAATTTTCGAAACAACTCTCAAAATCTCTATTTTCTAGATTTGAATTATGTCACCATGAAAACCAGATTACGCGAAAAGTTTTTCATAAATTTTGTTTTTAGTAAATAATTTTTTTGACGTAGCTAATAACTAAAACTTGAAAATTGGATATTATCTCATTTACCGTGTTTTAAAAACTGCATTTAATATCCAATAACTCAAAAACTATACATCTAACGGTTCAAAGGTTTTTAAAACCAAAACGTAAGATAAAATCATTCGTGTACACTGGACTTGTCAAATGTTTAAATATTATTTCTTAAATATTAAAAAATAAAGCTATGATCAACAGGATATAATATTTCCATAAGAAATAGTACCAAGTCATATAACATTTTTTTGTTACAACAAAATACGGACGCAGTTTTTACTAATACGGTCGAGAGCGTATAACCTTAAAATTCAAATTGTGAACCGTATATAAATAGCATAACATAAAAGGTACGCGAGAATTATTTATCAATTATGACGTACAACATATACGTAATTAATTTGTTTACACTGACAGTGGAACGTCCAATTGTGGCGGCAATGGTCTTTATTTTACTTAAATCGCCATCAGCGCAACAGCCCGGAACACAACAAGCATTTCCAGTAGAATTTTTGTTCCGCATCGTATTCCTGTATGAAATGCAAGATAACATTTTATCATGTTTTGATAGACTGTAATTTTCAATCTGCACAATAGTTACGTTCTACTGTATTTTTTTTTATTAGATTTACTGAATGTGACAGCATATTAAACGATAAAATTTACATAAAAATGTATAATTGTAAATTTTAATAAAATTACTATATAAAGTTCAAATATTTCATTTTGTAAAAAGTATTTTACAATTGACTGGTCTTATTACATGAATCGCAGTAAACAATTTAATGGAGTCAGATTTTAAGGAAAATTAAATAATACCAGTTTTGTAGGAACGTTTTTTATAATAAAATATCGTATAAGACATTTCTTAAATTAAAAATAATATTGAAAAAGTTCGTGTCACTTCATTTAAATTTGTTTTTATTATCCTTAAAAACAGATCTGTTTATGTTTTCCATGTAAAATTAATTATTGCAATGCAGTGTCAAAAGTCCCATTCGCATGTGTGTATGTCCAAATCTTGCATTTTCTCAGCTGCCAAAATTGCTTCCCAATCGTCTGAAAACATGAAAACGCACGAACTAATAAGAGGCTTCTGCCGAAGAATGCAACATATGGCAGTGGATCATCCTGTATATTGAGTACCAGCATCGCATACTCGCAAATGCCATGTTCGAGAAATTTCTACAATAATGGCCACGAAGCTAGAAACGCTGCTAGATTCCATGCTAGATTTGTCTACTAGTTTTCTAGCACTGGTTTTCTTACTTGCTTTTATGCGCTCGCTTTGCACGAGACGTCTTTTCAAGCTTGTTTTGTGGATGGGTCTGGCGCGCGCGCAGTGACAGTTCAAATATAAACACAGAGCAAAACGTGTCTGTTGTCTGACGCCACGTTGGTTTGTGGGCGTTTGTTCAAGTCGCTCACGTGACAAGATAGTGGTTCCTGATTGGTTCTTGCTTATACCTAGTCGCGGACCTAGCAAGGCAAATAGCCCCTGTTCTAATTTTATAGCATATCTTGTGAACTAGCAGGCGAACCCGTAATGACGTCATTTCCAACTTCTTACTCAGTCTACCGGCCAGCAGAACTCCAAGCAATGTTTCTAGCCTTGTGTACAGCGGTCTTTAAACGTAGTTACACGTATTTAAAAATGGGTAGTATTTAAATGAGCGACTGTAAATTACAATTTTGGGTGACAAAAATAATCAATTTGGGTTACTGTATTACTAAGTGAGCGACTGACTGCGCGTGACGAGAAATCAACAAAACAGCAACTTACAAACATCCATTTGAGTTACTTAAAATACAAAATGAGAAACTTCATAATATTTGAGCGACCTAATATTTGTTTGAGTGTCAACGTTACGTCCTGCATTTTTTTCAAAATTTGGCAAATGATTTATTTATTCTGAGCGGCATTTTGTTAATAGTTAATTGTTTGAATAGAACTGCGTTTTCTAAAAAATATATATTTAATTGACTGTCGATTAAATATACATTCTAAAAAATATGTATTTAATTGACTGTCAATTAAATATACATTTTTTAGAAAACGCAGTTCTATTCAAACAATTAGCTATTTAATTCGCATACCCCGTTATCGTTCACCCCGGAATTATTTTTTTAAAAACTCCACCTTTGCTCCATCGCGTTTCACTGCGAGACAATTCGCATACCCCTTTATCAAAAAAAGAAAAAGCGGTGGTTTTCAATCTTCATGAAAATGTGAGTTTTAAGTTGTAGTCTCAAAGTGAAAAAAAAAATAAAAAGTAAAAACAAACATATCTGCTTCAAAATTACCGAAGGCATTCTAGTCGCTCACTTAGTAATTTAGTCACCCAACTATTATTTTAATATCTCAAGTTATTAAAACAGTATCTCATCATCAGTCACCAAGTAAGTGGATTAATTTCAAATGTAATACAGCAGACCTGTATTAACTGTACTATATAACATTGAAATAAAATTTATTATTTACCTGTATCATTAGCGATTTGATCATTAATTGGCATAACAGGATGTAATAAATCCGGCAACGTTGTGTCTGTACGTCGCCAATATTTGAAGTACGGATGCGATATCAACTGTGCAGCACTCGGTCTATCTTCAAACTTCCTCTCGAGGCACTGTTCCGTCAACTGATGGAATTGTTCCGTGAATCTTCTATTTGCATATGCGTTGCTTCCCGTCACGCTGGAGCAGCTCGGCCCGTTCGTATCTCCGGTGCCCGTATCTAGCGGATGCACTGTAAAAATTGTTTCAGAGTGATTTTTTTAGTTCACGAAGCGTGTTTCAATTTTTTAACGCTCACTTTCGACTCCTTCGCTTTCTAGTGCTTCCGGAACGACAGTGGATTGATCGAGAATATGTGGCGCGTTCCCTCTTACTTTCTCTGTCAACATGAGAGTGGTCGGCATGTTTGCAAAAGGCACGACTCCATTTGCCAGTTCACAACAAGTTACTCCTACACTGTATATGTCGGATTTTTCATTGTAACCTTGGAGATTCTATTTTAAATGAACAAGATAAACTAAAATACTTTACTGAAATATATTTTAGACGGAGAGCTGGCTACGGAGAAAATGGGTGACTCGGTGCAGAGCTGAAAATTTGCAGAATAATAGGAAATAGTACAAGTAAGTAGGGAAAAAATTGCCAGAAGGCTAGGCGGAAGATAAAGAGCCGCCAGAAGGCGCTAATGTTGCGAAAAATCAGTGCATTTCTGGCAATTTCTATACTTATTCTGTAATTCAAAACTAGATTATATATTATATAATATATTATACATTATATAGTTACAAGGGCATACTGAAAATTCAAACATGATATAATAATTACATTCGACAAATATTCAAAATTATTAATGACATTTTGATAGAAATAAAATTAATCATCATATATTTTCATTAATAAAATTACGTTGTTATAACAACGTAATTTTATTAATTTATTTAATTTTATTTCTATCAAAATGTCATTAATAATTTTGAATATTTGTCGAATGTAATTATTATATCATGTTTGAATTTTCAGTATGCCTTTATAACTATATAATGTATAATTAATATATAATCTAGTTTTGAATTACGGAATAAGTATAGAAATTGCCAGAAGTGCACTGATTTTTCTGCAACATTAGCGCCTTCTAGCGGCTCTTTATCTTCCGCCTAGCCTTCTGGCAATTTTTTCCCTACTTACTTGTACTATCTCCTATTATTCTGCAAATTTTCAGCTCTGGACCGAGTCACCCATTTTCTCCGTAGCCAGCTCTTATCGTGTAAATCTCAACTGTAAGTTACTAGTGACATCTACCGATGTTTTTGTAAATTTTTTCGTCAGGAGGCTCACAATGAGAATGAGAAATTGATTTTCATATTTACCTGTTCTAAAACTTCTGGACTAAGCCAGTTTAAATTAACAGCTGTACTAGAAGGAAACGAATGTATCTGTCTTTGCCATTTTCCATTTTCAACAATATGACAAGCATATCGTAGACCTGTAAGACATGCTTTACCGTTGACCGATATTAATATATGACTTGCCCGGATAGCTCTACAATAAATAAAACAAATGATTACTGCAGTGCAAAAAATCAGTAACAAAACAATCACGAATCGCACATTTTAAAAACAAGGTACAGTAATTAAATACACTAGCCCGCGAGCCAGTAACAAAACATTAGCAAAAATTGATATGTGACCATGAGTTACAAAAACTAATGGCGTCCGTAAACGGTTAGGTCTATAAAACATTTTTTTTTTTTTGGTTTTACGTACCTGTGAATGAAGCCTTTTTTATGTATATAATCCAAACCCAGAAGAACATCTCTCATTATGTAGGCTATGGCTTGTTCTGGCAGACCTAAATACAAAAAAATTCAATAAAAACGAAAATTCCTACGGTTTCGGTAGTTATAAGCTATGTTCCAACCTCTACGAACGGTAATTTAAATAGAGCATTTGCTAACCCTGAAGACTATTGAAGAAAGTTTTGGATAAGAATCCGTGGCAAAGGAAAAATTGATCCTTTGCCACGGATTTTTATCCAAAACTTTCTCCAATTATCATCACAGTCATGCGCAGTAGCTAAAACGGGTTCCAACCGAGATATAGACTATACAGGGTAGATGTAAGGAAATTCATCTTATATGGGAGTAAAACTAAAAAAGTGTCCATCTAAAAACGTCAAATAATAGTATAAAAAGTGACCAGAATGGCGCTAGTGTAGAAAAAGTGTTTACTGTAAATTTAGCAGTTGTGGGCGAAGTGCAGTGTGCTGAAAGGAAATATTTTTATTTTTGGCGACTGGAGTAGTTAATTTAATATATTCACAGTAAATAAAACTCCAATCACTTACGTAGTCAAACATTACTTAGTAAATATAACCTATAGAATCATCAGAGAGAAATTGACACTCTTCCTACGGTAACGACATCTTAATTTAACTCTTTTTGACGGACTCTTTTCATACACAGAGATGGCTCTCCTTATCTTCTACCCTCCATAATATTTAAGCATTCTGACAAATGGGATGCAGTGCAATTATTTTCTGACACTTCTTTGCTATTAGTGCGCTCGATAACAAAAGATTATGATAAAAATGTTAAATAAATTTCTTTTTGAAGTGAAAACTTCTTTAGCGGCGCTGTACACTTTTTTTTGTAATGGGTAAAAAATGTTAAACTCGCTTCAGGACACGTGACCCGATCGAAAATTCGTAAGACCTGATCGAAAATTCGTAAGACGAAAACTTTTGTACACTTTTTTTGTAATGGGTAAAAAATGTTAAACTCGCGTCAGGACACGTGACCTGATCGAAAATTCGTAAGACGTTAATATTCAAGTTTTCACTTCTGCCGGCACTCCCGGAGTGCAACCCGTCTTTTTTTATAGCGAATTTTTATTTAAGAGGCAGTTTTAGCATTTGAGCAACTACTAGGTGTAATCGTAAGAACATTGTTAAATTGAAATGAAATGCAAATGAGAAATTACCCTTATTGAAATGATTTACGATTAAGTCTCTGCATGATCCGTATGCCATTAATGGTGCCACAACGCATACATCTGGTCCACTTACGAATGTAGTTAGATATGGCAGAATGTTGGGGTGTTGCAGTTGCCGAGTTAAAATTATTTCGTGCTTTAAAATCACAATTATTAAAAATTATTAAACAGCTTGTATTAATATTTATTTTATAAATAGGGTTATTGACAGTGATTAAAATTAAATATAAAACTGTTATAATGAAAGTTTATGGTCTAAAATATCGTTTAGAATTATTATTTTTATTAAATAAGTGCGTTAAATATATTAAAATAAATAAATAAAATCACGATTTTTAACCTATGTGTCACGTGATTTCAAACACCAATCACAGCGCGTGACGTCATTAATCAGTCAACATGGCCGGTAGCTGTGTGCCACTGACTGCCATGTGTATTCGTTATCTCTGTTCAGTGTATGTTCTCTGGTGTATTCATTGTACTCTGTCAATCATATTAAATGCAACACTTTGTTGGTTATAATGCTATATGTCACGTTGTACCCGCTTGCTTAGTATTTACTGATTGCCTACTGTGGTGTGACGTAGGCAATCAGTAAACATGGCTGTCAAGGTCAACTGACGTTTTGGCGCAGAATTTAAAGTCAAAATAAAAAACAACTAATAATGAGTCAAATCTGTTATATTTATGAGAAAAAATATTTTTTACGGGTACATATATCTTTATTCTTTAATTTTAAATACTTTTTGAAATTTTGTCAATAACCCTATTGTAATTTTCTTATCGACCAAAAAATTAAATTTTTCAGATATTCACTTTTCGATAGAAAAAGTCTACTAACAAAAGCAAATAATTTTAATTTAATTAAGTAACACGGATTTTTGCTAAATCGAGTTAACCGGGCTGACAATTCGCGTAAAACGCTTTCTGAATAGCGTTCGTCTGTTTCGTTCGTGATTCCTAACTGCGAACTGTAAGTCGGCTTGGTTATTCGTTGTGAAATTTCGAGTCGAATGGATGTTTGAGTTGATATAAAGAGTGCTTTCCGAAATATAATCCAGTGTACTGGCCAGTGCTAATGACGTCATGAATCGACACCATACTGTTGATTTGTTCCAAAATATACCGACCAGCGCGTTGAAGTATTATTTCCCTCGTCCACCAAAAGTAATTGTTAACTTTACTGAGGCGACATTATTGCAAATAACAAATAATCAAATAAAATATTCTACAAAGTCTGATGCACAGACGTCGGGTTAAATATTTATGCCACGTCACATCTGTCTCACCAGTACAGTATGGTGGCACACCGGTACAAATATGGCGTCAGATTCGGGACGTCATTAGCACTGGTCAGTATACTGGGTTCTATTTCGGAACATGCCCTAAGTGTTAAGTAAGAAAAACAGTTCTTTTGAAAGAATAAAAGTTAGTATTTTAAACGGTTACAAGAAAATCATGAGGTAGCGAGATTAAACGTTCGTTACAAGTAGATTATGAATTTTATAAATGTTTTTAACAAGAAAGCTCTTTCACACGATGCCTACATTAACATTAACCGAGCCGATCAGTTCAGTTGGTGATGCCGCATATCGTGAGAGAACAATTCGAGTTAGTATTAGTAATAGTAAGTTCGAGTTGACTCGAGTTAACCCGATTTGTAACATTGAGTTAACACATCACTAAACAAAATTATAATTTATATACGAAAAAAGCTACAAAAAGTAGAGGTTGAGTCGTATCAATTATTACTTTTAGAATTTTTTATAAGTTTTTATAATGGAATAGAAAACAATAGAAAATCTAGTTACATATAATTAGTATATTTTATTATTATAGACAAAGGTTTGAATGTTGTGTGACGATATAGTACCTGTATTAACGGGCTCTCTTCTTTTACTTTGTCCATGTTAAATTTCTTGACAGCCACTAATGTGCCTGATGGAATATGCCGAGCTAGGTGTACAAGAGCCAGCTCATTGAAGCACTGCCCCAACAACGATATGCTCTGGTACTGGGAATCGTCCGCCTCATACGAAATCATCATTTATTGTAATTTATCAGAATAAATAAAAATAACCATAACCTAAAATTCAAACAATCCAGTCACCTTTTAATTTGAATATGAAGTATTTAAGATAAAAAAATTAGTTATAACGAATAATTTAAATAAAACTGAAAATTTTGAAATAGATTCTAAAATTTACATACCCAACTGAAAATATATTTTCGTATTTTGACAGATGAATGTTTACTGCTTGTCAAAAATATCTTTGGAGACGAAAATTTGTTTTATTAAAACAAAGGAACTATCAAGAAATACTTGAAAGGGAAGTAAAAAATAATAAATCAAAAATGATGCAAGAAACGATTTATTATTAGAAAATAAACGTAACAATTTCGTTTTAAAATTTGTATTCAATATTTGTAACAATAATTATGAATTAAGTAATTTATTATTCGTCAATCTTTATTTGGACATTCGTCTTTTAGACTCCTTATATTTAATAACTGTATAACTTTTCAATAAAATTATACAAACATTAATTAATAAATTCAGTGTTCAAACATATCTTTAAAAGGGATGCGTACATAAAATCTACAGGAATGTTTGTTTTCGCATCCAAATAAGGGTTAAACGTTTAATATAATAAGTAGGCACTTTTCTATTACATTGGGAAGACAAGTCTTATATATATAAATTTTCTTAACTAATGGAATTCATATTAAATTTAATTGAAGATCACAATTCGTCTAGAGTATGTTCATGGTCGTTATCCTCGTCATCAGGAAGAGAATGCGAACAAAGTTTGGCTTCTTGTGAACAAACTCTAATGTCTATATTGCTTGATTTCTGTACATAATGTTTAATAATGTTGTCTTCGTTTTCTTCAATAATGCTTTCACACTGAAAGTAAACAAAAAAAGATGAATATTGCTTTATCCAGAAGTAACTCAACACAAAATCTGGGTACATACATAAAACGTAAGACTTTTATTCAAATCAGAATCTGTTATCAAATCCACTTTACTCATTTCTGGGTTCATCATTCCATCGTGTGTCATCAGTGGTATTATAGTCAGCTCCCCATTTGATTTCCACGTGGCTCTCGCGTAATTTTCAAATTTTTCACAGATAGTGTCGAGTATTTCACTTAAACGCACTTCTGATTGTGTTATTGGAACTGTTTTCCTATGCATATTTCCTAAAGCATCTAATCTGTAACTTCCGACTTCGACTCTTTGTTTTGAATCTATTTTTGAAATCTCATTGTCTATTTCTTCCATTGCGGCTTGACACACTGAAACATTTCAAGATAATTTTTTATATATTGATTGGAATTAATGACAACATATCTGAAAACGCGGCAAAATGATTTCTTAACGATAAACCATGTCCAACTAAACTATATTTTGTGTTACGTATTCAAGAACTAAAAATTTTACAAAAATAATACAACATATTTTAGAGGCAAATTGTTGCTATGTAGGTACCTGGTAAGGACATGCTATATTTTAACAATGGACCGGTGAAATTGGTTGCAGATTATTGTTTGTAAAACTCACCTAAACATTTTAATTGCTTGAAATCGTATTTAACTTCACTAAATATATTTTGAATATTATTTAGAATAATGAAGACAAATATTTGTTGCCTAATAATTGATATTAAGTACATTTTAAATGCTACAGTACGTTATAATAGACCAAATTTTAACAACACTGCTATAAATTTTTGTATACGTTAACAAAATATTTTGACATTTTATTCTACAACACGTTGCTAACTTTCTATTGGTCGTTGGTCAATTAATAATTAATAATCAATTTCTTAAAAACACAAGTATTTTTTAATTAGATTAAGATAATAAAATGACTCGAGGAATTGTTTAATTTTCATTTAATAGTGTTTTATGGGAATAAAATAGATTTTTGAAAAGAAGTAATATTTTAAAGTATTGTCCCGCATTTTTTTAAATATTTGATGTAATAAGTCCAGGCGGTGTCTCTATCTGTAGTTGTGTTGTAGTACTTTAAGACAAACCCACAAGGCCGGCCTCATTTTCCCACAAGGGGTAGCCGCGATGCATAAAAATATAATTTTTGAAATAATAAGAAGTTTAATGTCAAAAATCAGTCATTGTTAGCTGTTGTCGTGCCATCATAATAATTAAAAACATTTTTGGTTTCTATATTTATTAATCACTTGAAATTGCGCTGTCATTTCAATTTCATACTCGAGTGACTACATATGAACTAACCCACTCACGGAAAATGGACACTTCCAAGTAAGCCTACTTCCATGTTATGTTCAGTTGAACGTTTTGCTTCGCAGAGGTAGGGTGTACCTACAGAATGTATCAGATTTTTTGTGAAGTAAATTTAATAAAATTAGCACAAATTTGTGTACCAGTTTCTAAAAACAATAGTTCTGCTAATACAGCTGTGTTTTCATCATATATTAAACGTAAATTGTTTGTGAATTGTGCTCGTTTACGGTAAGTAACATATTTTCATATTGCTCTATTCTTAGAAAATTTCGATAGCTTTTTCGTTTCTAAATATTAGAAAAAACTTGATTAAGGCTTATTTTTAGTAAAATGCGTAATGTTTTGAGAACCTGTAATTTATCATAACTATTATATTTTTTTTTTGATTATTGAAACGTGTTTTGATATAAAAGCGTCATAACGGGTTAATTGTCAAATTTTCTTAAATTTGATAATTGCCTTGGTAATTTTAATATTTTATGCCAATTTGAGTTATTGTTGTAACGCTGTGTGCGACGTTGTACGACGTCCTATGTGGCAACATTGAGAAGCATGTATAAAAGATAAAATATGTGTGCTACAAATCTGGCAACGAGTTTTGGAGGCGTATATCTTTCCTAATTTGCGTTTTAGTTTATTTACAAAATTGTAAAAAAAGTCTCGTTATGAAACAGTAGTTGTGCATTGTTTTGTAATACCACATTCAAACAAACCAAAAACTTCGTTTATGCCACTTTAAAAAAATGCCACTCGTGACTGGTTTAAAGTATTTTGATATTTTAATCAAGCTGTTGTTATTAATTTTGTAACCGTATCTAGTGATAAAATTCAAAAGTACATTTTATGATGCAAAAACCAGCTTGTTTTGTTTACTACACCTCGATAGCAAACAAAAATAGCTCCTATTTACATTAAAAGTAAGGTAGAGCTAACTAGCATCATCGGACAAACACCCGCTAAGTGAAATTCCGTCGTGTCATTAAGGGCGATATTCAACTTCGGCTGTATTTCTGCGTCTATCGATTTAACTTCCAACCAATAGCCAGCCTTGCTTTGCTCTCAGTGCGCGGGACGAGACGGCTGCATATGCAGTGCTGCCAAGTTTTCACATATGTTCACTGACAAATTCATTCTAAAAAAAAACAAAACAGATATTTACATGAAGTTCAGTTGTTTCAATTGTTTTTTTTTTATCAATCGTGAGTGCAATTTGTTTTGTTTATATCGTGACTCGTTTTTGTTAAATTTTAAAATGTCACACAATGTACTAAGCCACCTGAACTAATTTGAATTTTTTTTTTTTGACACTGATAAGTATTGATAAGGATGGTAGTGAATTAATAAGTGGTGAGAAATTCAAACGAAATAATGAACTGGCGGAATTTACGCAAACGGCAAGCCCACAATGCAAACTACTGCACTGGCAACAGTGTACGGAATATGGTCTCTCGACTCTGGGACGGAATAGTTATGAAGAGAGTGGTGTGTGTGTGCGCGTATGTATATGAAGTATGAACAAGGCAGCAGGCAGTTGGGTAGCAGTCCTCTGTTGCCAGGTTGAAAGCGAAGCATTTGCAGTCACAGACGCGCGCATATTACTGCTCGGTAATAAACTATTTGAGCCCGGACTTAATTGAAAGATATCATCAATTTCGCTACACTGATCAAGTTCTTTTGAAATTATAGTCGCGGTATTACGTCTATATATTGCTTAGAGCAGTTTTGATTAGCATATTAGTATCGTTTGTCTAAAAGGGGAGCATAACCTAAAAATACATAAATCGATTTGATTGGATGTGTAATAGTTTTGTATCAATTCAGATGACTGACATATAGGCACACATAATATGATATAGGTGTAAATATGTGTATATAAATAATACACATGCACACACTAAGTTGGTGAATAGAGCGCAGAAGCACATTTATGTATTTTATGTAATGTACGCATTTGTATTTTGTATATATGTGCGTCGAGTGGCGACGAACGAAGCGAATAGCCTTTGGCATTGCTGCTAAAAGTACCAGTCTACCACACAGACAAGTCACTTTGCTGCTTCTGTGCGCGTTTTCTGTATCGAAAACTAAAAGCTGAACGAGTCAAAGCAATATATAGACTCTACATTTCCAAGATTTTGTATAAAATGGCTGCTGCCAATGCGTGTAGAAGTGGTTTGACGGCGTTGCTTTGTTCATTTGTTTATTGTAACGAAATAGTACTGTGCTCGTCGCATATCGGGAAAGACAGTTATTACTGTAGCGTTCGTCGAAAAATCGAAATGATGATATACCTGTTATTATATTAAAAGGTATATTATAACATAGGCCTAGTTCTCGGTACAATGTTAATGTAGAAGTAGCAATACAGTAACCAAAATCATATGCTTCATAATTTACCTATGCAGTCGAGTTTCAAGGTCCTATCAAAGTAGCAGAACACGAATGTCGAAGTAGCAGTCTGATATTTTAGAGAAAGTCCAGAAACAGTTGAATTTGCAGCGTGGTGTGTCTGCTTGCTTTCTTATCCCATTTCAGAGGTGATAATTCGTTATCTGTCGTATCGTTAGGTTATCGACACTGTTTTTCAATGACAATTTATTTTTATTAACAATTTGCAATGTGAAGTTCGAATATCGTATTGTAAAAACGCATTTTTAGGTTCAAATCTTATTTCGTAGCTGATATTGAGGTTGTTTGCAAACAAGCATGTTTATACTTGATTTTTTAAAGACAGTGATTGCATACCTCCTATATATCTATAATAAGTATACGTAATATATAACGCGGCACATAATGTACTCAGTTGGTATTATGTATGTCCCAAAATTAGGACACATTTCAGACTTGAAAATACAAGTACTAGCTACTTGTGTATAGTCGAGTCGTCGCGTCGTGAAGTTGATTTGATTGGCAATTTGGCGGGTCGATCGGCGACTTTCTCAAGGTTACAATACCCTTCCTTTTATCGTGAAAGCGTTTATAGATGCATAGTATATTGCCCAAAAAACGTATAGTACCTGGTAATCTGAGTAGTTTCTTGTTAAAATGCTGAATATAGGTATCATTCACACCAAAATTTAGTCTGAATATTATTTGTTATTCGAGCGGTATCCGTGCTTTGTTTAAATTGTGAAACAAAGCTCCAATCTTCGTTCTTGTTTTGTAACTGGTAGTTCCACTTTCCTGTTTTCTTTATTCTATAAGCAGTATTAAACAAGGATAAAAGAGATAAAATTATTTTCTTGCAGCGCTCTCCCAGTGGCCGCGTAGTGCTTTCTTTTTTTAATAAACACTTCTAAAGAGAAATGGAACGTTACGATTCCTCCTTGAAGCAGCTGTTCAAAGTTAGATTATATTGTTGTTATCTCTCTTCAATACATAAGCTTTTAAAACAGAATTATGCCTCCTTGATGCAATTGTGTGTGTACTATTTTGTTGTGGAGTGGTTAGCTCTTATTCTCTCTTTGAGTACTGTAAACAGAGATGACGCAATAATATATGTGTGAAACAAAATAATGCCGGTTGATATCATTTGTAACCAATCACGATAGAGATGCGTGCGTTGCGCAGAACGGGATGATTTTTTACGCTGTTTATTTTTTTTATACCTATTCACGTAAAATTCTCCTGCAAAGACTTCCCAAATTGAAACTTGTACAGTTTACCTACTTTAAAGAAAAGTGGATTAAAATTAACTTTTTAAAAATGTTTCCGCAGTTGGCACCTACACTTAAAATACGTAGATCTGTAATTGTTTTCAATTGCAAATTGAACATAATAATTGACTCTTTAATTGTATTTAAAGATCGTAATGCGATGTCAAAATATTGTGGAACATTTTTTTTGGTTCGGTTGGATTTTTTTTATTACAGCTGTGAGATTGTGAAACATTTATCCAATACTTAGTTGTAGTGATTTTTTTTAAATAATAAAAAGCCGAGTTTGAATCGTTCCAAATAAAAGTATACATATTGTACTAAATACATACGTGCGCGGACAAATATGTGAAACCGAAAACAATTGCCAGCTGTTAAATTCCAAAGCACTCTAGACGATGTACCCAATCCTATAAAAATCACACAGGAAATACCTTAGTAAGGGAAATATCATTTCCAATACTTCAACTGTTATTGGTCTGAATTAAGGACAGGTGTGTTATGATTTGCACATGTTATGTCCCGGAATAAATTTTAAATTAGACTGTTAAGTGGAATATTATGATATTATTATGATATGTACCTTGTAGGCATACAGTATGCATTGTGCAAATGTACAAAATCGCTGATCACCAAAATCAGTAGACCTGGAGACCCGAGTCCGCAATACTGAATCCAGGATCTGATTTTATCTCGATCATGATTTTTTAACCGTGTCACTATGAAAAGAAAATACATTATTCAAATAAGTACGGGGCATAATGACGCAGTCGTTTGCAAAACTATCTTTTTTTGTTCTGTCAGGAAGCTTATGTCGAGTAAAAAAGCGTAAGGTGATGGTCGCTACTTTTGTCGATTATTTTAAAAAAAAGTTTGATATTTTCTTTATAAAATGTTAACAATTAATATTATTTCAATTGAAAATGATTCAAGCTAATTAGTATTTATTTAGTCTAAATCAAAGTAGATAATATTGTTGACACTTTTTAAACATTTTATAATAAAATATAAAATGTAAAAATAAATAAATTTGAGTGTACTTATTCATCGCTGAAACATCCGTTTTTTAGCATTTTGATATTTGGCAGTGAATACCCCAAACAAGTTTCCCATTATATTAGGTTCGTTCCAAGCAGCCAGCAAACGGTTTCCGTCACCCGCATACGCAGTAGCACAACGTGTTTTAAAATCGCCACTGACAGCTTCGTTTTACCTACTGCGCATGCGGGTGACGGTTTCGTTACCGTTTGCTGACTGGTTGGAACGAACTTAGGTATTGTTTGATTTATTTTTTAAACAGGCCGTACAATGACAAAAACTATGTGAACACACCGTAGTCAAGTTGTTTTTTATTAATGCAATTTGACAACAAGGTTTTGCTCGTTGATAAGTAAATAACTAATCATTTTAAAAACAAGGCTTGTTGATTTATTTTTATTAATATTTTTTGATACAATCTTGCGAACTTATAAATGCAGACCGTTGTTTATTTACGTTTGATTTCATTAGAGACATTAAAAAAAAATATACATGTGTAGATTGTGAACTGTTTCGGAAATCACTCTGAACATTAAGGTTGTTGGTCCGAGGTAGTCACGTCCAAAAGTACTTTGGGCAGAAAATTTACGTACATATACACAACTAGCGGTCCCGCCCGATTTCACCCGGGTCCAAAAGAATGAATGGGGGGCGAGGTACATGAGTACGCACATTCATCTTAGTTTATCGAGATGAATGTTGTGTCCAAATTTCATGATGATCGGAATTACCGTTCAAAAGTTTTTGTCGGACGGACAAATTTCGAGATACATTTTGTAATATTATTCATTGATGCTCCGCTCCTATTGGTCGTAGCGTGATATTATATCGCATATAGTCTTCCTCGATAAATGGGCATCCAACAAAAAAAATTTTTATTTCGAGCCAGTAGTTCCTGAGATTAGCGTGTTCAACCAAACAAACTATTCAGCTTTATGTATCCGGTTTTTATCAATTTTTATCAACATCCTTCGAAACGTTTGCAGAACTACATTCAAAACGACTTATTTACATTTTCATTACCCCAAAAAACCTACAGAAAACGGCTGATCACCCCAGAAATCCATTATAAATACACCAGATGGAGTTGAAATTTTTATGCTCATAAAAGAACATTTTCAAGTTTTCAGGATTAAATTTTAGAATTTCTATCCAATTGGTATAATATATACATACGTTTCTTTTTTTACACGCTTTATATTAGTTTCACTTGTAAGTTTGTATGTATGTATGTTTGTAATCTCCATTTGGACAACAGCAAGTGGTTTATATTGTGGTATAATATGCCAGCACAAGTACAGTGGGCAGCCGTGCGGTCTAAAGCACAGGTCTTCGCTGACGTCAACTCTCGGAATCACGGGTCGTGGGTTCTAATCCCGTCCACGCCGAAAAAAAAATTGCTTTTTTTTCGGCAAATTTTTGACAATAAATCGAAGTAAAAAGTGGAAAATAAATATAGTTTAAAATAACTACAAAACACGCTTTATATCAAACTAAAAAGTGAAAAATAAAATATATAGTTTAAAAAAAAACTAAAAAACACGCTTTATATCAAACTAAAAAGTAAAAATTTTTTTTTTTAAATAAGCTTAAAACTATTGAATAAAAAATACTAATACTATTGTGAAAAAAGCGTGGGGCGCTCTATGTACGAAAATGTGGAACAAAGCGCCCCACGCTTTTTTCACAATAATACTAGTATTTTTTATTCATTATTGTTTTAAGCTTATTTTAAAAAAAATATTTTTTACTTTTTAGTTCGATATAAAGCGTGTTTTTTAGTTCTTTTTAAACTATAGGTATTTATTTTAATCAAAAACGCAGCAGTGGTTGCCCAGTGTCTAATTCATAATAAAAAAAAGAAACAAACAAAAACATTGTCAATCCCCCATCAATTGTCATGTTGAAACAATCTCAAATGATGTATTGTTGCGTCATTACGATTAGTTTTTTTTTTTTTTGTTTTTTCAATACGCTATTATACTTCCTACTTCATTGTAATTAATTAGAAAATCATAATCGCTATTGAACTAACAATAATTACTATAGGTATTACGAGCGTTGAATTTGAATAAAATTAAATAGCATTAAATTCGTTAAATCGCAGATTTAAAAATTGATATGAAAAGATAGTACTCATAAATTGTATTTACTGGTTCTAGTAGGGGGTAATTTTAAGTTAATTTTAACTTCTATTTTATCGTAAATTGCGTCACAATTTGCAAACAAATGCAACTGTTTTTTTCTGATCGTGGTTTTGTTGCCAGCTGTCACTGTCAACTAAATATATAGACGCGTGATTACTGTCAACTGAACATTAATGATTTGTTTCAAAACGTCTTTAATTATCGTAGAACAGATTTTTAATATCACCCTAAATCGTTTTTCCGTAGTTTGGTGAAAACAGTTCTAGTTGTGGAAAACGGTCGTTCTATAAAAATTTTGACAGCGATTATTCAATTTCAGGTTTAATTTTTTTTTCTTTTTTGGTAGTGAAAAATAGTGCATTTTTGCAATATTGCTTTACTACATAATGTATTAACCCAAAAATTGTCGATTTTGTTCATTTGTGTTTTTTTTTTTTCATATATATATTTTATATTAAACCTTTGAACTGTCATCTACAATCTTTTTTTACTTTTTTAAAAAACGAAAATCAATCAACGCGCTCGAGAGAAAGACATTTTCTGGGAATCTGTAAAAAAAGCTAAGAACTTATTTTTACTTCTTTATTCCTTCTCCCAAGGCGCTTATGACTTCTGTTGTCGAGTATCTATGATCTAAAATATCTACAATTTTCACAAAGTTAACAATTTTTGGTATTTGAATTTTGATTTTTAGCCTATGGCAAAGTCAGGAAAGGCAATATTTTTTTAAACCAACAAAAACCGCGAATACATAAAAAAATTTTGACGTTTGAAAAATAGGCAAATTGACTCTTATTTTTAAATTGTTTTAAAATGTGTATATAGCCTTAGATGCTGAGCGTGTTTTATTAAAAAAAAAAAAATGTGTATATCCTACTATTAGTCCACGGAAATTTTAACTCGCTTAAATGTAATCGTTTTATAAAATACCACTAAACATTTTAAATAAATAAATTGGCGCGAAAACACAAGCCGCCATGTTTACCTAATGTGACGTCAATCTTGTAGTATACAAACGAGTGCATACAAGGCCTCGGTATACATGAGACACGCTTAATGTTTATCCACGTGTGTTTTTTGTGTGTGTCGTTTGTTTATGTACGTATGTGTGTTTAGTACAAGTCTGACGTCACACTTCAAATCATTATGGCGAGTAGCGTTATTTGACGTGTCAAAAAATTGCAATTTTAAAATTGAAATAATAAATCAACCTCATTTTTTTTTTGTGAATACAAACCAATAATTTCTGATTTCATATTCGATAAATGGTCGTATTCACGTAGTTTAATTATTTATTTTATTCAACTCATGCGCGTTATTCATGTTTTATCATGCCTAAAAACCGAACCCTAAATAGCCATTTACCGACTGGTAACAATTACTTGTCATAACTCAATGAAGATTCCTACTAGCTCGGCCATTGTGGAGTAATGAAAATAAACGTAACTATTTTCTGAGTCGTAACGAAATAGTCGGTAACAACAACTCCGTTGTTACCCCCATTGAGGCTAAAATTGAGAGGCCGAATGTTTTCGACATGGAGTTTATTCATAACCGGCTAACCTCAAACCAAAACATTGAATCGTGCTGTTTGGTGCTGTTAGTATTGACAGTTTTTTTTATAAAGAAATAAATAGATATTTACAACATCTCATTATAATTAAAACATGAATAACGCGCAATTGTTGAATAAAATTATGGGCGCAACTTGTAGGCTAAGTCATGACCTGTCAGCGCGATGAATGACTTAGACTACTAGTTACGCCAATAACTATTGTATAGTGTCTAAAATACTCTATTGTTTCTGTTGCAGCGGCACAAATGTGATTTGAGATGAAACGTGGCGCCGCCTGCCAATCTCGGCCGGACGCTACATCAGCTCCAGCCTCATCTCAGCAGCAACAGCAGCAGCGCAATTTAGCTCCGAGCGAGCCAGTTCCTTCTCACGGCATACAAACCCTGACCAGTTCGTCGGGAGTGACTCCATTTAGTTCTGTTGCTAGTAATTTGCAGCGAGCAAGTAATATACTCAGTCCGGTAGTTGCTTCTCATTCCCAGCAGCCTCAAACATTACAGGTATAATGGATTTTTGACTACTGCACTGTTTTAAAATTAATAAAAAAGCACCGTTTTTGATCTCAAATCTTTTTGTCTGCAAAGTCGACAACGACGCATATTCTTAATATTGAACTTGGCTCCCTTTTTCATATTTATGTTTTTTATGGGATAGCATTACTTTTTGTAAAGAAATTATTGTTATTTTTCATTCAAAAGTGATTTGTAAAATTAATCTTTTTTCCTGCGTTTTTTGAATGGCGCTAAATAAAAATATATTCGTCCAACGTAGGGCTCCGAACCCACGACCCTGATATTGACAGTCGTGTGCTCTACCGATTGAGCTAGCCAGCGTTGTATTTTGGCAACGCTAATATGAGTATATTTAGTTAGTGCATTTCACCTGAATAGAAGCTTATTTTTGAGACACATTTTGCAACATTTTTCATTAATGCTCCGCTCCTAATGGTCATAGCCTGATTTTATATAGCCTATAGCCTTCCTCGATAAATAGGCTATCCAACAAAAAAATTTTTCAATTTGAACCAGTAGTTCCTGAGATTAGCGCGTTCAAACAAACAAACTCTTCAGCTTTATATATTAGTATAGATTACGCTAAACATCGATATGACGATGTATCGAGTTATCTATATGCATTTATTCAACTCATGCGCGTTATTCATGTTTTATCATGCCTAAAAACCGAACCCTAAATAGCCATTTACCGACTGGTGACAATTACTTGTTATAACTCAATGAAGATTCCTACTAGCTCGGCCATTGTGGAGTAATGAAACTAAACGTAACTATTTTCTGAGTCGTAACGAAATAGTAGGTAACAACAACTCCGTTGTTACCCATTGAGACTAAAATTGAGAGGCTGAATGTTTTCGACATGGAGTTTATTCATAACCGGCTAACCTCAAACCAAAACATTGAATCGTGCTGTTTGGTGCTGTTAGTATTGACAGTTTTTTTTATAAAGAAATAAATAGATATTTACAACATCTCATTATAATTAAAAATTGAATAACGCGCAATTGTTGAATAAAATTATGGGCGCAACTTGTAGGCTAAGTCATGACCTGTCATGAATGACTTAGACTACTAGTTACGCCAATAACTATTTCATTTGTCAACGCTAACTTTCGTTATTGTTTTCAGCTATACGTGCCCAGCGGCTACGAAGCAGTAACCGCCCAGCCGACATCGGTGTCTCAGAACCAGACGCAACAAGTGCATGCCCAGGCACTAAACGTACAGCAGCACATATCCCTGGCAGTAACAGGCGGAGGCACGCCTGGACAATCTCACCCAATCACGGTACCTGTCGCTCCCGTATCTAGTGGTGCTGGCCCGTCTGTTACATTATATTCCCCCAGAGGTGGGCATAGGCTCATCACAGCTCCGCCGCAGATCACCTATAGGTATTTTTTTTTTTTAATTTATTACTTCACTGCATTTTTATGTTTCACCTTTAATGATCATTTGCAAACGTATTTTTTGTTAGCAAAAATTTACGTCACATTTTTATACAGTATGTAAACACGTAAGGTGTACATAGGGAAATTAACATTGGGAAAAAATGACTGGATCAGAGTGAGCCTTGAAATCTTGTTTTTCAATTTGACAGATAATATTCTTTTGCAAAATGAATGTGTATACTACCGAAGAAAATATTCAAATGATTACAACATAATCGGACTTTTTTATTAATGGGACATTAAATTCCCAAAAATACTTAAATACGGTGCGAGATCAAGTATCTCCGCCTATTCGTGTTGTTGAACCTAAAGACATTGGGTCACTGATTTACCAACGCGAATACGTCATACCAGTCAGACAATTTTTGAATGAAATGCTTCCAAACAGATGGAGTTGTTTTTTTTTTTTTTGTTTTATTTTTGTACAAAAAAATTAAAATCAGGATTTATAAGAGCTTTTTATTATTAAAAAAGCCAAGTAAAATAAAAATAAATCAAAATAAAATAGAACTCCTCAAGATTACTACGATAATTCAATAGAAATAACAATTAATGCAGTCATGGCTAACTCTGATCCAAGTATTTTTTCCCAATGCTAATTTCCCTATGTGCACCTTACGCGTATACATCTGTATGTAGACAATGTGAGCAAATATAAACATGGCATTTGAGGTTAGGTTTTTTAATTAACACTCTTTTATTAGCTTGACCTGTATGTATGCATCTGTATATCGTATCTATCAAATGGAATCTTTTTCACCAACTTCTAGACTTCTGAATAATTTGAAATTTTGCACACGTGTTACGAACCCATGACAATACATTAATTTATATAAATGTTTATAAATGTATAAATAATAATTTATATAAATTAATTAATTTGAAAGATCACTGTAAGCAACGTACGTTGTGTTGCCTATTCCAGAATCATTTCAGTGTTGGTTTTTAGTGTTATTTAATTTTTAACGTTTTTTATAAGTCAAAACACTTTGTTTTCTTTGTTTACATTATCTAAATGAAACTTATAATACGGACAATTGTGACCATAATACGTCAATTTAGAATTTAGACTATATAGAGTAGATTACTTGCCCAATCATTGATATATATTAATCAATCACTAATAATTTATTGTTATCTTTTGAAGGATCGGGGTTTCTTTTGTTAGTAAATAATGTCAACAATAAATTAATTAAAATATAACTTCACTCACCGCAATTTCTGAAACATTCATGTCTATTTTTTTTTTTTGTTTTGAAAAAAATCAAAAATCCTGCGAAATTTATCATGTTATTTTTAAGTAACTAATTTTATTAACTAATGTTACATTTGATAGCAGATTTGCTGCATTATATCAGTTTTGGTGTAAGTTTTATCTTAATCCAAGCATAGCTTGGTAAAAAGTATCATATATGTGCTGAGCTTCTGTAAAACTAGCAGCTATTTTTGAGTGTTGCCGATATACAGAAAATTGTCAAACACGATATTCTGTATATCTACACTGACCGGCAAAAAAAACGCAACACATAAAATGATGACCAGTTTCAAATTGCAATAACTTTTGAGCATATTGCTCGATTTGAATGAGTTTTTTTTTTATTTGAAAGGTCTATCCTTTGTCAATGTTTCTGTACGTACTCTGCCCATTAATTAAAATGTTTTTGTTGACATTCATGGCTTGCTTTAATTTATTCTGATAACGCTGCCGAATAAGCTGCGTTTTCTTTTAGAGCTTGTAACTTTGGTGTTAAAAGCAATAGAAACATGAATAAAAAATACAAATGCTCAGAACAGACGAGGCTACAAGCTCCTTTTGTTTAAAATTAATTTCTTTTGTCAGTGTACCCCACAGCAAGCTTCAAAGTGTATGAAGAAAACGCGCATTAGCGTTATTCTTTACAGCCGAAATGGAAGAGCGCCAAAATGGGCAGAGCACGTACAGAAATATTGACAAAGCATAGACCTTTCAAATAAAAAATAACTCATTCAAATCGAGCGATACGTTCAAAAGTTATTGCAAGTTGAAACTGGTCATCATTTTAGGTGTTGCGTTTTTTTTGCCTGTCAGTGTATATATATAAAAATCTCGTGTCACAATTTTAATCTCCGAAACCACTGAACAATGAAATTTTGTAAATATGTCTTGCTTGGGGCAACTTACGCTATAGGATAGTTTTTATTAAATATTTTGTACAAACTTATGGTGTTTCATGAAAAAAAAAATCTGTTTTAGTAATATGTAATGACATTTGATAGAATTCACTCAAAGCTATTAGTTCACAAGCAAACAAAAAAAAAAACTTTAATTACCAAGTAGCGGCATCTGTTAGAATTCGTTCAAAACTATTAGTTCAGAAGCAAATCTGGTAGAATTTGTTCAAAGCTATTAGTTCAGACGCCGGGCCGCAAACGAAATACATTTTGCAGAATTATATCTATTGCACCCGGGTGAAACCGGGGCGGGCTGCTAGTCTCACTATAAAATAACCTACAACATAAGAAAGAAATGAAATATCACACAGATTATATTAAGTTCGTTGCAAGCAGCCGCGAACGGTAATAAAACCGTACACAGTCTTGTTACTGCGCAAGACTGTCTTGCGCAGTATCGATTTTTGAGGTAGTACGCAAATTAGTCTTGCGCAGTGACAAGACTGTGTACGGTTTTATTACCGTTCGCGGCTGCTTGGAACGAACCTGTTAAAAATGTATATTGTAGTATCCGATTTGAAACGACTGTCAATATTTTTAATCGTGTGTAATAATCGGAATTGTTTTGTTTATACAGTACTCCAACATCGGTGTTAAGTGGCAAGCCCGGCTCTGAACCGGGCAGCGTTGGAAGCATGCAGTCCACGCTGCAGTACCAGACACAGTATTCAACGCCAAGTGCTACCAGCAGGCAACAATCGGCCGCTACGAATGCGCCCCAACAGGCGTACGTCACAACAAAAGCCAATCAACAGATATTGCAGACCGTCGGAAATATACAAGTATGTCGAAGATGATTAAATTAACGTTATTTTGCCATAGAACAGTCCTGACAGTGTTTGAATGACCTTGAAAAAACCGATCCGTACCCTGACGATTGAATAAACTCAAAGTTAAGTATGAAAAAGTTCGTCAAAACTAAATTTTCACCAATTTTCATGCTCTCATGGAGAGAAACTCGAATAGCATTGACTTTCATACCCCCGCCGTTCTCGGGCTGCTTGGAACAAACCTTATGTCAGTAAGATTGCAAATTTTTATTTATACGGGAGAAAGGATGGATTTGATAAAATGTCGGTAAGGATGCTAACCTATAAATTTGCCAGAGGAAGTGGATAAACAGTCCACAAAACGTTACAAACTTGCAAAATTTTGCATTTGCTTTATTTAGTCCAAAAGTTCCAACTACCCTTCTATTTATTATCATGAACAATATCAATTTTGATTTAAATAACATATTCGAATGTTCGAAAAATCCCGTAAAGGCCGCTGCAGAGACTGGATTTGCCGCTAGATTTGACTACTAGTTTTCTAGCGCTGGTTTTATCGATTGCTTTTATGTGCTCGCTTCACACGAGACGTCTTTTCAAGCCTGTTTTGTGGATGGATCTGGTGCGCGCGCAGTCAATTAAAATAAACGCACTGTTCATGACAAGATACTGCTTCCTGATTGATTCTTGCTCAGAGCAAGCAGAGGACCTAGTAAGAAAAATAGTCCCTGTTCTAATTTTAAAATCCATTTTCTGAGCTGGCAGGCGAGCCTGCGGTAACGTCATTTCCAGCCAGCCGGCCAGCAGAAGTCTAAGCAGTGTATCCAGCCTCGTGTGCAGTGGCCTTAATAAGTGTTAGAAATTTGATTGATTGCAGATAGCACTCTGTGTTTGTACTTTTACTTTGTACAAATTCGATTTGAAATTCTGCTAAAACAATAGTCGGTCTTCTATTCCCTTTCTGTTTATGTTTATAACAGTTACAGATTATTCAGACCGATACAAAAGAAATAATGTTTTTTAATTAAAATCGACTTAAAAGGAGAGTGTTAAAATTAGTGATGTGCCGGATATCTGTATCCGTATCCGCGGATATCCGAAGGAGAAGAAAGATCCGTATCCGTTAGTTTTTGGCGGATCTTTTACCTTATTAATTTTCAATTCATAGATGAAATTTTATATATATAGGTAATTAGGTAATAATGAAAAACTGTAAAATTCCATTCAGATTATTTTTTATTTTTTAAAATCGTATTTGGCACCTTTATATTGCAAACATTTATCGTAGTGAGTACCATACCAATAGTACATAACTCAAAGGTACTAAAAAACTACCTTTATAATGAGATATTGCACATTGATCTTTGGAAAGAGATAATCTGTTATGAGAGTTAACTCTTAAAGAGGTCAATAACTTTTTCCCATAACAGTTAGTCTCTTTCCAAAGGTCGATGTGCAATATTTACCGCCGCGTACTCTAAGAAAGTTAAGATCCGTATCCGCGGATCTTGAAACCAAATATCCGTATTCAGATCCGTATCCGCGGATATACATTTTTAACGATCCGGCACATCACTAGTTAAAATCTCTATAGCTAAGATTCAGCGAAAGGGACAAAATATTTTCTGTTGTTGTTAACGTCTCGTGTTTTTTTTAATTCGTGTAGGTCAGACATAAACAGCAAGTTCATTCGACAACGAGTCCGCCAGCAACTCCTCTTTTGCAGACGGTCACAACGTCGCCTCAATCAAATGTCCAAAATGTATCGTCGGCTATCAGTCATGCGTCGAACCAGTCTTTGCCAGCTATAGCTCATGCAGCGAATGTTATATCACATGGATCTATTGTTGTACACGCACCTAAACAGGTACGAATTGAAAAATTCCCGTTGGCCATAAACAGATTGTCTGAAAATCATTTTGCACGCAGATAGATTGATACAAGCAGACTTGTTCAAGGGAAACGTTAAAAAAACTTAGGAGATCTTTTGCAAAAATATCGTGGTTGTAGAAAATAACGCCTTGACTTCTATAAGCACGGAATTCTAGATTCTTTTTTTGACTTTCATGGTTCCTGTTAAATTATGAAAAGAATCTAAAAATCGCATTTATTTTTTCCTATTAAAAATGTTCAATTACGTAATTTTTTTCTTTGTTGATGTAACTCTTGGTTTATTATTCATGCTTCATGCCCCCACTACACACGTGGCCAGCACCGCCACTCAAATAAGTGCCTATCATCGCCGCGATGGATTGCCTAGCCCTCCACACAATCGTGCCGGTCCGATTGTGTGTACGGGCGCACGATGCTGGCCACGCATTCCTTTGATGTACCGACAATCAATCGATTACTGCCGATTACAGGCGATGATGTCCACGCACCGACGAATATGCCCTCTACGCACTTGTGAGTGCCTGTAAGTGGCGGTGCTGGCCACGTGTGTAGTGGAGGCTACACAGTTAAACAGAATTGCATAATTATTCTTTTTTTTTTTTAGTTTTGAGTACAAAACCTACGTTACTGTGTTAAAAAATCCGGTGTTCTTGATTGTTAATTTGTTCCACAGACCACGGTTAGTCATGGAATGGCCATTCACCATGTCAACTCAATGGGTGCTCATCAACAGGCCCAACAGAACACTTCACCCCAAACGCAACAGTCGCCGAATACTTCTTTTCATCGGTTGAAAGTCGAAGACGCGCTCTCATACCTCGATAAAGTCAAGTACAAGTTTGGTGATCAGCCTCAAGTTTACAATGATTTCTTGGATATTATGAAGGAGTTTAAATCGCAGAGGTTTGTTTAAATATAAATTGTGGCTCAACATTTTTTTTTGTGACATTTGAACTGCTGCGTCGTTTGCATCGATTTTAACAAATTGAAAATACAGTCGAAACGTTATTTCTTAAGGTAGTACTGTCGACACTACAAGTATCAAATGTGTGCTCAGACACGTTTAACTTAGGTAGTATTTAGATTTGGCAGTAAGTAAAGGAGAAGCCTATTAGCGCCGCTAGTGGGTAATAGAGAATTATTGAATTAACTTTTTATGGAAATCGCAACATGTTTCTAAGGTGATAAGTCAAAAACTTTAGTTGGCTATGATGTGTCAAAAAAAATGTAATAAAGAAAACTGATGTTAATTTGTTTACACTGACAGCGGAACGTCAAATCTGGTTAAGGATGTGTATAAGGTCAAATTGTGTAGTACATCTAATTAAATTTTCAAAATCATAAATATATAAAAATTTTCATTTGCGAAGGCTTTGTGTTAATTTTAATCATTTTTTATGGTAGATTTTCTAAAAATTTTCCTATAATTAAATATTATGAACAAATATTTAACATTTAATTTGACTACTGTGACTTTAGTCAAAAACAATCAGGCAACATGGCTGTCCACGTGGTCTTCTGACACTCGGAAACATAACTCGGAGATAGAATTTCTGACCTCAAAAATTTGAAGCTATGGATACTATAAAAATAATAATAAATAAAAATGTCAAATCAAAATTCAAAGAAAGTTTTTTTATTATGAATTATTATCAAGCAATCAAAGTGGTGATTAAGAAATCAATTATCATTACGCAAAGTAATAAACTGATACATAAAGTCAGTAATTAAAGTTTACTTTTGGCAGATTTTAGTTTTCCAAACAAAAATAAATATCTCAAATCTTTTACATACTTTTGTTACATTACAGCGTTTATCCGACATATAAACGCATTTTGTGTTCTAAATGCACATAAATCTCAAAAATGACAGGTCCAGAATAATTGACAGTTGGTTCACGTGATATGACATTTCATAAATGCGATTTTTATTATCGACATGCAGGAACGCGACGTTGCCTCATTGTCTCATTACATCCGCCATTAATTAAGATTAAGATTCGGAGAATTGATTTCATCACTTTCAAAATAAAATATTTCCGTGAAATTGCCGGTAACCCCACGTTTTTTTGGGCTTGAAAAATCGCAAATTGTACAAAGAAACTGATAATAAGTTTTTGGATCATAAATCATTGAAATAAAATGATAAATGTTTTAATCTTCTCAAAATTTTTAACACTTCCGGTAGAAATAACATTGAGTAAATGGTGATTTTAAAATGAATTTTTTCATAAAAAACGTCGGTAAGGTATCTATTTTTTGGTTTTAATCGATGCAGGAGGTCTAATTCTATAACATATTTTAAATTTAGGCAAAAATCTTCGAATTCAAAAATGTTATATACATCCTTAAATCGCCATCAGCGCAACAGCCCGGAACACAACAAGCATTTCCAGATCGCTTAGTTTTTCTATGTTTTCTTTGTAATTAAAAAACTTTATAAAATTATAACTATACTTTCACTTTTAATAAACATTTCTCAGTGACATACGGAAAATGGGAGTTCAAAGTTTCACCTAGTGCTCACCACAAACGCTCGCATCGAAAAATTTGTAACTCTGCCTCCGTGCACATAGCCCATAAAGCTATAGTACAAGTTTTATGCGTGTGTTTTTGTTTTGCCACATATAAATAACGGGATAAAAAGTACACTTTCGCTTATTACTTGCTAATTACTCTTATCACATGCTTTGAACCTCAATTTTTAAAATACCAAAATGTTTGAAAGATTTTTTCTTTCTGTTGATACAATATTCATTGATATCCGAAGGGTATTTTTTTGTGAAATTTAATAAAATCTGTGGTTTCTTATAAGGTTCAATTTTAAAGGCAAAAAATGTTTAATATTAATCTTATTTTTTGTTCTCTGTGGCTTTTTGAAATTTTAGGTGGTTCATTATTTTATTAAAATCTACCAATATGCCAAATTTCATATAATTCTGAACAGTAACTCTCTAACCGACAGTACTACCTTAACGAATTTCACTGTTTAACTAAACGACAGTTCGGAATATACGCGAGTGATGCCGCGGGTACAGCTAGTCTTAATTATACTGCCCCAAAAAGGCAAAGGGCAGTAAGTGACATTTGTTGAAAAATGAGTTCATACTGAAACCAACGACAGCAGTAAGTGCTGCAGCAATAATTTTATTGTCTTTAAAGAATGTTTCCCCCATGTTTTGGTTTCCATAATCTAAAATTCTGGTCGGTCAATACATTTTTAGTAAATCTTGATTTACTCAAATTCATAAGTTGGTCACTTACTGCCTTTTGCCTTTTTACGGCAGTATAAATGAAAAAAAAATGGTATGCAAATGAACAAATCATCTATATTATTTCTGGCCAATTGTATAGGCTCCGAAACTTTTTAAAACGGTTTTATATATTTAAGCAATACTTATATCCCATTTATTTTATCTGTTAATATTTTATAGTATCGATACGCCCGGAGTAATAGCAAGAGTATCGAATCTGTTCAAAGGACATCCGGAATTAATTGAAGGGTTCAATACATTCCTGCCACCTGGTTATAAGATAGAAGTGAAAGCTAACGATCAGGGATACGCATATCAGGTAAGGTCGGAAACGGAACTTAAAACGTTCGACTAAACAGTAGATAATCTTTTACGGTTGTAGAATTTGTAAAGTCTATCAGTTCGTTGCTTAGTGCTCGGAGAGGTGTGTTCATAGGAAAATTTAAATTTTAAGCGCTGCTGACGCAATGCGTCCAGAATTGCACCTGACATGTTTTTAAATTTTTTTAATCAGTTATGTCTTTAGTATTTAATTAGCTCTCCCTATTTCGGATTATTTTTTCGGTTTGTCTGTAGAGTACACTGTCAGAAAGTTTTTTTTTAATTTTTTTTTTTTTAATAAATGTATTTCAAAAGTTTCTTTGATACAAAAGAAATTCTCCCATAATTTACGCTCGATATCTGGAAAATAGAGCTGGTGCATGGGGGGGGGTCCCTTTTCCAACTAAAAATGCATTGAAAACATTTTTTTATATTCGAAATAATTATAATATGCAAACAATTTTTTTTTTCGAATTGTCGTTTTCATATTCATGTAGAAAATTAAATTCTCTACAAAATCGATCTCTCTAATGCTATGATCAACAATTTGCTTTTTTTCCTCTCTTCTTCTAGGCTCTGTTTGAGTAGAAAACATAAAAAACCGATTTTGTATAGAATTAAATTTTCTACAAGAATATGAAAATGAAAATTCGATTTTTTTGCATATTATTATTCCGGATATAATTTTTTTTTTTTTTTCCAATGTATTTTAACTGGAAAGGGGGACCCCACCGTGCGCCAGCTCTATTTTCAAGATATTGAGCTGAAATTTTTGGAGCTTTTTTTTGTATCAAAGAAACTTGAAATACAATTATTCTAAAAAAAAAAAATATTTCTGACAGTTTACTGTGGAGTTGTAGTCTTTGGTATAAATTTTAACTTGATACGTGTAGCTGTATTCCGTTCTTTTCATTCTGAAGTACGAAACCCCAAAAATATTAAGACTTCAGACTAAAAACTACGAACTTTCGTTTCTTGAAATCTAAAAGAGAACACAAGAGTGAAGTTGCCGTCTGTCTCCATGTAGGCAGCCATTTTCGTCCAGCTTTTCAAGCACCTGATTGGTTCTCTTTTTCGATCGTGAATAGATTGCGGTATCTCGAGCAATGCATATCTTACAAGCTTAGACTACTTAATAAAAATGGGCACTACTATGGGGACCGAGCTTCGTGATTTTCACGCCAACTGGTGGTAAAAATGTTCATTTTATGGAAGCATTTATTCAAAATATAATGATATATTATGAACAGGCTTTGGATAAAAAAAATGCATTTATATGTCAATTAGTGACAGTTTGCTTTTCAGTTATCGAAAATATAAGTAAATTACAAAATAAAATACTAAATATTATACAAAATATTATATTATAAAGAAGAAACTATTTATACATACAGTAATTTTTACATTATACACTTTAGACACAGTTGTTTGTGGTACAACTTTGCGGTTATGACAACTTGCCCATTTAAATAACGTTCTACATCATATACATGACCAGAATTATATAATTTTTCTCCTTTTGAGCTATTCTGTCTATGTACAGGATAATTAATGCGTACTTACTTATTTTTTCCATTTTTACAAATAATTTTCACTGTTTACTATTATAAAATCATCCCATTTACTTCATTAATTAGATAATAGAGAGCGCCAACTTCGGCAATAATGTTCTATGTTTCACGCATACTAGTATTGAAAAAATCTAGAAACCGCGATTGACACATTGCCAACCCCTGAGTTAGATAATCCAATTTAGAGAGAGTAAATTATTAATACCTAAGATATTTTTCAGTAATTTCAAGAACTGATAGATAAAGTAGTATAGATGTGCGTAGTTGACCAAAAATGTGAATTTAATAAAGATGAAATGTTGCACTATTTTGTTTGCATTTTTTTTTGTCTATTATTTTTGTCGAAGTTTTTACACAACACCATACTTTGAAAACAATCATTGCATTTGTTTGGCAGCTGAGATTGCATCTTTGGACACCCACCCTGAAAAGGATTCTGGATTAAAAGGCAGTTACGTCGTTTTTAATACTCATACACCAAGATCCCAGACCCGCCAGACCTACGTCATTTTAGTACTGCTAATATTTTATCAGTAAACGTACAATATTTACTTAAGAACGTATGCCAATTTGCTAGCTTGAAATCGGGGCCCCTTTAGAGATAAAGTTACATAAAACACGTGCTTACTTACGTACGCAATGGTATTATGCATGCATGTGAGTGCGAGTGAGAGCATTAGATGATTTTTTTTTTTGACAGCTTCATGAAATATGTTTTTTATTTGTTTAAACACACAGAGAAAGAAAGATGAATTTAAGAGAAAAAAAACTCCATGAAAACAAATAAATAATCTACATTTGATGAAGCTGTCAAACAAAAAAAAATCATGTAATGCTCTCACTCGCACTCATATGCATGCATAATACCATTGCGTACGTAGGTAAGCACGTGTTTTATGTACCTTTAGAACATGTTATCTCTAAAGGGGCCCCGCTTTCAAGCTAACAAATTGGCAGACGTTTTTAATTAAATTTTGTACGTTTACTGATAAAATCTTAGCAGTACTGAGATAAGGTAGGACTGGAATCATGGTCTATCAGTTACAGTAATTCTATACATTTCATTCGCCTTGTAGTATTAATTCAAGTGTAAACCACGGTCTAAAACTGAACTAGAAATTCAATTTTTTTCTGTTTCAGTTGAAAAATTTACAGTACACTAATATGAGGTTCGTTCCAAGCAGCCGTGAACGGTAATAAAACCGTACACAGTCTTGTTACTGCGCAAGACTATCTTGCGCAGTATCGATTTTTGAGCTAGTGCGCAAATTAGTCTTGCGCAGTGACAAGACTGTGTACGGTTTTATTACCGTTCACGGCTGCTTGGAACAAACCTATGATTGTATACGATAATAATAAAATCAAAGAATCTTTATCTTTCAAGAACGGATTACTTGAAGTCGAAAAAATTTCTTCACGGTAAGGTTCTGAAACCGGTCGATTTTGTGTTCTGCGATCTTTGATTAAACCAGGACGCTGCTAGAAAAATCAGTTTCGACATTTCTCGTGATTTATTTATAATTTAATGCAATCAAATTCTTCTGATTGACTTCTGCCTGTCTACAGGCGCAAAACAAAAAGAAATAATGTGAACGATCAACATAGCCCCCTCTAGGTCCTATATTATATATATGGAAAAAATGGAATAAATTATTATTATTATTATTCCGTTTAGTACCTATATTTTAATTCGATAGCAGATGGCACTCTGTGTTTGTGCAGTTATCGTGTACAAATTCGATTTGAAATTCTGCTAGAAAAATGTTCAGTCTTCTATTCTCTTTTCTGTTTTTATTCATGACAGTTTAAGTTTATTCAGATTGACACAGAATATTAAACAACAAAATACAAGATCTTTAGTTTCCCGCTATTGAAAATTTCCAAAAAGAAGTGAAGTTATTGGGTTCACTCTGACTTTCAAAAATCGAGTTTTCATCGACGTTTTGGGGTCCTAAGAAGCTGTTCTGAATATTTTTTGGATGTACGTCCATATATGTGTGTGTGTATGTGTAAACAAATGATTGTCGTACAATATCTTTAGAGCGAAACAACTGATTGTGTTAGGATTAGCGATATTCGAAAGGGTTAGATCTGATTAGATTTTGCAGTGGAAACAACTGATTGTGTTAGGACTAGCGATATTCGAAAGGGTTAGATCTGATTAGATTTTGGAGTCAATCGATCAAGTAGTTTAAAAGTTATTCAAAGAATAAAAATTAAAAATTAATTTTTTCACGTTTTTGTCGCATAACCTCTATGCTGGATTGCAGAAAGGATTGTCAAAAAATTTGATTTGAAAATGATCTTAGGCTGTGAACATACATATTTCTCCATATAAAAAGCATTGTAGTTTAACAATAATTTTTTTTTCTAAAACTATGTTTTGTTTTTTTTTAGTTTCTACTTCAAAACGATGTTTTTCTACGAATTTTGATCAAAATTTAGCTTGAAAAATGACCTTTATCTATGTAGAACAATCATTTGTTTTTGTGTGAGCACAATCTTAAATGTTCTAGATGACAGGGAGGTTGAATTCGACATTAGATTGCTCCTGACGTATGGAAACTAATTATATGATCACAATCTAAGATAATCGTCAAATAACTTTTTGACAATGTTTTGTGATAATCTACTCTTACGATGATCAGAAGAGTTTTTTTTTTTTTTTTTTGTATATATATTACAAGCGGCAAAAGACCGCACATTCATCTTAGTTTACCAAGAAGAATGTTGTGTCCAAATTTCATGATGATCGGAGTTATCATTCAAAAGTTTTTGTCGGGCGGACAAATTTTGAGTTACATTTTGCAACATTTTTCATTGATGCTCCGCACCTATTGGTCGTAGCGTGATATTATATAGCCTATAGCCTTCCTCGATAAATGGGCTATCCAACAAAAAAAAAAAAATTTCAATTCGAACCAGTAGTTCCTGAGATTAGCGCGTTTAACCAAACAAACAAACTCTTCAGCTTTATATATTAGTATAGATATAAACCTTGTTTAATGTATTATAAACACAAATAGTATCAATTTATTGTAACGTATTTAGCACATAGCGGGATGTTTAGGATCGGTACACAGGTTTCCACATTTATTAATATATGTTTAATCTGTATTTCAATATTTAAGCGAGAATAGAGAGATTGCAGTTCTCGATAGTGTCAGAAAGAGTTTAAATTTTGCAATTTTATTATTAAATTTTGATCGCGAACGATTGAAATATTTTTCTCTCAACGATTGCGTCTAAAATTAAAAGAAATTTCAATTATTGGCGTGTTTTATTTAAGAATTTTGTTTACTGCAATCTTATATTTCCGCAAACAAATACCAGGCCACAAAATGTGAAAATATTCTTGTCCTTATCTAATCTAATGAGTTTAAGTAACGGGAAAGTGAAACAAAACACAATCCGAGTTCGAATTACACTACAGCAGTAGGAAAAAATTATTTTGTGATAATAAAGGAATGCTGGTTCTTATTACCGCTAAAAGGAACTATGCCTATATCATTAATTTATTGATGTGTATGATTATGATTTCTTAAACAACTTTATCATATCAGTAACTATTTTGGAAAATTATCGGCGTGATAAGATTTCAAAATTTCGACCCAGAAAGTATTCGAAAAATGCTCTACTCAAAATATTAAGTAGGGTTTTTTTTTGCTTGTCAGTTTGCACTTCTCACATCCAATCATGTAATAAAATAATTGTTTTCGCATTTTTTATTTGAAAATGCGGTTTTATTTTCTTCGATAATTTTTTTTTTTAATTGTTGGTGGCCTGACTCTTTGGCCAGTTGCCGGATTTATTTTATCTATTTCTTTATAATTTTATTTATCTTTCCTTCAGATATAGGTAACTAATTGTAGTCTGTTCGATAATATTTCTTCATGTCGGATAATTAAAAACATTAATTTGTTCGATTAAGGTGTCTGTGAGCATGCCGTCGCCTACACAGAGTACGACGTCGATGGTTCACACGCAAGGGCCAGGCCAGAGCGGTTTGACGAGCCCTCCGATGTCGGTCGCTCAGCCGCCGACCGCTTCGCAGCCTTCCGGGGCTGTTCAGCCGCAGTCGACGACAGGTGGTAGCAAACAGCCGGTGATGCAGATTATACAGAGTTCCGGCAGCATTATTCACACGACAATGGCGAGCCAGCCCGTCCCTGTGACGGCGCAGGGGCCTCCGACAGCATTGCCACAGTCGAGCCCCGTGCACTCGTCGAGCACGCCCAACATTCATCACTCGGGCTACACCGGCGGGATTAACGCGGTCGGAAACATTCAGCACAGCAATAACAATTTGCACCATAGTATTTCACAGGTATTGTAGATTGTTTTTGTTTTAAGTCATTAACTACCTCTATACATTATTATTATTAATAATTATGATAATATTAACTCCTCCCACAATTTGGAATGAGTCTCCGGCATTCGGTTTGTGGTTTTCGAACGGTTTTTGTTTAATTTCACATTCGTTGTTTGCACCAGTTATATTTGTTTTTAATCTTGCGATCGATTTTTCATTTACTTCCCGTTATCCGATTGAGCTCAAATTTTCCGCAGATGTGTCGTTCTGATAATAGTCTTGCTATAATGGTGGATCGGAAGCCGTCGTCCTAACAAACCAAAATATTATTTTTTGACGAAAACGAAACAGCTACTTCCTGTACCGTTTCAGTGGATCGGGTAAATGGACTAAAAAAATAAAGCGCACTAAAAACTTTAAAGTAAAATAAGGAAAAAAATGATTTTTTAAGTTAGACGATTTTATTGTATAATCGACAAAATACAGAAAGCTAGAAAATGATTAAGGATCAGACTAAAGTATACTCGGGGGACGCATCTACTGGAAAACTTTCTTTTGTTGGAGATCGAAAATGATATCTAGCTTTCGACTGTTTTCTGCGATCTTAATAATATTTATTTACTCCATTTAACATCATAGATGAGAGTTTGTCAAAGCAAAATACAAAATTTACAGATATAATATAAAATTTTTTTAAAAAGTTATGTTAAAATATTCCTCGACTGAATGCAATTTAGAAGCGATCAGTATCGATTTTACTAAATGAGCCCCACGATCAAGTCCCA
Organism: Xanthostigma xanthostigma; assembly: GCA_963575645.1. Lineage (NCBI taxonomy): Eukaryota > Metazoa > Arthropoda > Insecta > Raphidioptera > Raphidiidae > Xanthostigma > Xanthostigma xanthostigma. Next base: position 5,759,508 of record OY754472.1, on the reverse strand, counting down.
GATTGCTGACCCACAATCATTTTTTTACCTTTGAGTGCTTCATCAATTGTGCAATAAAAAATGGTTTTAAAAAAGTTTTCTTACCTTTTTTTGAATTTATTTTTTGACATATATAGCTTGAACAACGGTATCCATTTGATCTCTGCTATTTCAAGTTCCGTATATTTATTAATTTATTTCTAAAATGCGTTCATATTCGCGAGTCATTCTATCCTTGTTTTGTTTTTAAACATAGATCAGAAAAATATAATTTCAGTATTGTTTATAACGTAACAAACCTTAAACACTGCATTAGATATGTTACGACAAAAAATGTATTCATTTTTTTTTATTTATCGCAAATTCCGAATTGCTTGTTCATTCAACGCCTCGAAATAGTCTAGGAGGTACTAAATACCATACTAATGCGCTTGCGCTACAATAATAACCCCCCAATCATTTACCATTCCAGTAGCGCATGCGCATTAGCGTAATGCTTTCGACACTGCTTTGATAACATTTTAGAACGCGAGGTGGACTGTCAGTTTACTTCAATTAATCAGCCCGATTGATATCAGTGGAAAATTATTTCTCTCAAATTACAATTACAATAACAGTCCAACTAACTTTTAAATGTAACTGGGACACGGAATACAGTTTTCGGAATTTCCGAAATTCCTTGAAAATTCTTACGGAGGTTGGGTAAGCACTTTTGCGGGGAAAACTCCGGGCTTATCCTAAGTTTATATATTATGGTTGCCATACATATTAGGCCAGTAAAATGACGGAACTCGGTTTCCACTAATTCGAAAATTATCCAAATATAACAAGATATCGAGCAGCGGACCAATCAGTGACGTCACAATCCAACTGTGTAGTGTGCAAAGCTGCTTGCAAGACTACAAGCAAGCTAGCGAGCAGGAAATCCTGCACCGTGTGAAGGGGCCTTTATTAACGTTTTTTAACAAGTTCCAGTCATCGCAAGAAGATGCAATTTTGACAGATTGTGTATCAGACTTATATAAATGTTCTTTGTGATTTTGTGGAAATGAGAATCAAATCATTTTCATTTTACTGGCCTAATATATGGTTGCTATTTACTTCTTGAGAATTTATATAAAAGCCCTACATCCGGGATTTTTGTGTGTTATTTGAAATTATTAGTTTCTCATTACTAGTACAGGGAAAATTTTAGTTTTTTTTTATTATTATTAACTTTAAAAATGCGTATTTCATAGCATAGTTATTTTTTGAAATTAGTCATATCATGACTTATATTTGAGATATCAGTTTTCTGTTTTGTCACAATTTCTTTTTGCCATTTGATTGCATGTATTAAAAATATATTTTGTATTTTATTTTTTCAACGAGACTGTCCATAAAGTTTAAAATTTGAGATATGATATATATCACTGAGAACATCTCTTTGAAATTTTAATAATTTTGAATTTTTGACCCAACCTCCTTAAATGTTTAATAAGCACCTTCCAAGTGTAATCAAACATATTTCGTCTATCTTTTGTAATTATTATTTCGTTTGATGTTTAGAGATCAATTTCTTGTTTGTTTAAAATTTGAAATATCGCTTAGAAAGACATCACTTTGAAATTTTAACGAAAAAAATTTTGACCCAACCTCCTTAAACACGTCAACAGATCTCTGAATTCGTAACATGGCGTCAATGTTTTTAACTGTGTTTGTTTTTTTTTTATCTTCTGGAAAAGAAGAATACTATAGTGATTGTAAATAATAAATAAATAAATAAATATTTAATAATATATCTCACCTTCCATGATAAAGATAACAGAAACAAAATCGAGCTCATCAGTTTGAAATAAGAAATGGTTGTTTTTTGTGGTGATTTTTTTAAAATATGTTATTATCAATTTATTTTTGTGAATTTAAGAAATATTTATTTGTTTCTTCAAGCGCAGAAAGTTTCTATGATTTGGAGAGTATAAACGTACATTTCTGCATTTTTTTTGTTCTCTTTTATTGCTTTATTTTTGAAGATTTTATAGTCATTTACGGATCCAGCTGTTTTACAACAATAAATCGGGCTTGATTTTTTAAAAAAGAGTAAGATTACTAATTAATAAAAAAAAATTTAATCAAATTGTGACAATTACTGCAGGTTTGTAAACTTTCTTTTAATGAATTCCCGAATTTGAGCCAACAAAACTATCAACTCAAATTTGGCGTGTAAACCTTTCTAATTGGAAAATTGAAAAACAGATATAAAATATCGTTTTTTTAAAATATTACAAAACATTTTTCTAACCTCAAAAATTTGCATTTGTTTATTTTTTTTTCTCTAATTAGAACATTAAACATTGAGGTTATACACCTACTACCGTATTATTTATTTTTTTTATTTTTATAAATCTCCTTTTATTGTAAATTAGGGTATACAAAAAAAAAAAATGTGTATGAAGAATACTACCCCTCACTAGAGCGAACTCCGTATCGACGGGGATTGCGTCCGTATTTTAAAAGTGTTTTTTTTTTTTTATTGTTTCAGGCACAAGCTCATCAAGCCGTAAGTCAAGCTCTATCGCAAGTGGAGACTGGGGGCCATCCCACACCGCAGAATCAGCCTGTTGAATTCAATCACGCAATTAATTATGTCAATAAAATAAAGGTATAGTTGCTTACGTTAGATTTCGTGGTACTATTTAATATTTCTCGGTTTGCTATCGCGTAGATGTTTTACTTAAAAAGAATCGGCGCAGTTTTACGCATCTTTGTTTGGTAAACTTTAATTGCTTAATCGTATTATCGTATAATAATATTATAATATAATCGTATAATATTGTTTAACACAGCTCCAAAATTTGTTGTAATCGATCCTCTAATTAGGTAAAGATTGCATGTAGGAGATAATCTCCGAAACTACTCATCCGATTTCAAAAATTTGTTCACCAATATTTAGAGTGAATCGTCAGGATGGACCCAGGTTATATATTATCGCGTTAAGATAAAAGCTCTAATTGTGGAGACCAATTTTGCAACATAAGTCGAAAAAACCGTAGCAATCCGGGCCGCTAGTTTGTATATAATTATTTACAGGCAAATAAACGAATGTTATGTAACCGGTGTTGGGCTGGACAAGGGGACTAAGTCCACAGACTCCGAAATCCAATCGACTTTTTATTACAAAAAAAAAAGAAGTAGCCATAGTTAATTTTATTTTGATTTATATGATCTGTGGAAAATTTTTATGCATATCCGGGGCCTAAATTGCCTAAGTAACTGCGTAAGTAAGATTAATATTGAGAAAAAGGTTTGGTCATGATTTCTGATCGACTTCTTTATAAAAACAAACACTTTCATTCTCGCTTTTTTCTTTTGATAATCAAGTTTTGGTGTACAAAAGGCGATTTAGAAATATAAAACAGTTTTTCATTGGTTTATTAAAAACATATTGATCCGTTTATTGCGAACTCGGCACAAAATAAATATTTTCCAGTGATATTGTGTTTATTTTACAAACTGAAATATAATTCTGGAAAAGCAGCTACTTAAATGGAGTCATTTTTTTATAGAATCGCTTCCAACGGCAGCCTGAGAAATATAAAAAATTCTTAGAAATATTGCACACGTATCAAAAGGAACAGAAAACACTGAAAGACGCAAATACCGGTAGCGGCCACGCCAGTAGCCATGGTTCTGGGGCGTCTACTCCTCTGTTGAACCAGGGAGGTCCTGGTGCAGGCATCGGTGGCAGTGCCAACAAACATTTGACAGAGGCGGAGGTTTATAGCCAGGTCGCCAAGCTGTTTGAGAACCAAGACGATCTCCTAGCGGAGTTCGGCCAGTTTTTACCCGACGCCACAAATCATCCTACTGGACTTGTAAGTGCCATTTTACTCGTGTTTGCCACGTGGTAATCGGTTTCTCCTTGTTCATATTAGAAGACGGGGCTTTTAACACGCTTTATAATAGTTTCACTTGTAAGTTTGTATGTATGTATGTATGTATGTATGTTTGTTTGTAAACTCCGTTTTGGACTACAGCAAGTGGTTTATATAGTGGTATAATATGCCAGCACTGTAAGTACAGTGGCTAGCCGTGCGGTCTATTTTGTTGTCGGTATTGAATTTTAAAATAATCACGCGCATGTGCATTGCATTTTTTTAATGTGCAATGAAATTTAATACACTCTATAATGCTAGCCAAGATCGGGAGAAAGACTTAAATACTACGGTGCAGACATTATATACGTCTGCCTCACTTATTATACTCTGAGTCTCGTGCGCATGTCTGTGAATGGATGCGCGTTAGTTTGCGCATGGAACTAAGCTGGGAAAGGGAGGTGGCTTGCTCTATTCCACTTATGCCCCACTACAGACGCGACACTTGCGCACAATGGGTCAAGTAAAAAGAAAGAGATAGAAAACAAGTCATTTGCTGTCTCACTTCATTTGCCACGCTTCCTCTTACGACCACTAGCGATATAGAAGTTACTAAATATATGAATGAAATAGAGACGCAATGTTCGAACAAAATATTTATAGATAGATATATATAGAGTTTCAATAACTCATTCATGGGAGTGGCTATTTACAGAATTTTATAGATGCTTTAATTATAATTAATTGATAGTGTTTTTATTTCGTGTGGTCAAAATGATTCGATTTAAAAAAATAAAGTTTCCGGATAAATTATTTTTAGGCCGGACCGCACACGGACTGTTTCAAGCTATCAAAACTGACTGATTCAAGTCTTTCATAGAACAGACTGCCGGAAAGTCAGTTTTGACTGCTTGTACAGCTGGCTTGAAACTTGCCAGATGCATTCAAATCGCTAACGATCTTAAAAGTATACAAATTGTAGAATTTTTAAAGCATGCATACTTGTAGGTTCCCCCTGATTTATGTCTTTAAAACAAAATCTAAACAATTACGTATTCCGTTTCAGTGTAGCGAACCGACGACAAACGATACCTCCGCTCACGTTGCGAAGAAAACATCGATGAAGCCATCCCCGTACAACAATTCGAATATTCGGGATAGGGACAGAGAAAGGGAGCGTGAACGGGAACGGGAAAATCGCGAGAGGGACCATAGGGATCGCGAACACCGCGAAACAGCCGAACGCGAGCGCGACTTCAGAGAGCGAGAGCGCGAACACCGAGAACGTGATCGAGAAAGGACCATCACATCGTCTTCGCAGAAGTATGGCCATAACAGCGGTCATATTAAACGATCGCCGCCGACTTATGTGCCGGCGCAAAACATATCTTCGCTGCATCATCGTTCGTCGAACGACGGAGGGCCGCCGTTAAAAAAACACAAAATTACGTCGTGTCGAGACGTTACGCTCGCCGAGGCTGGAAAGTACGGCTCGCTTAACGACTATGCATTCTTCGATAAAGTGAGGAAAGCTTTGCGGTCGCAGGAGGTGTACGATAATTTTCTCAGATGCCTCGTTCTTTTCAATCACGAGATCATTTCGAAAAGTGAACTGGTTCAGTTGGCCGGTCCGTTCCTCGGGAAGTTTCCTGAACTGTTTAAGTGGTTCAAAGATTTTCTTGGACATAGCGATACCGGTGTTGAACCCATCCCTAATAATGTTGTGAGGCAAGAAAGACCGCAGGGTGACAATGCTTTAGAAGTGGGTAAGTAACATTTTGCTCAACTTTCTTTAAATTATTGACGGATGTTGATGTTATGTACAATTGGGCTTTTGAATGAAATTTTTTTTTGTCATAAATGGAAAGATCGTATATAAGTTTTATAACAAAACTATTTTTCTTTTTTTTATTTTCGTTATAATTCAAAAGTTATATCAAATTAAAAATAAATTTTTGTACCCAGTTCCGAGAACGCGCCGACATTTCCCGAACATAATGTGACGTCATAATGTTTTAGTCAATACATATGTAGAAGCCATTGATAGTATACTGCGTATATACATTTTACCATTATGACGTCACAACTGTCAAAAACAATTTTAGTGCGTTTGCAGTCACGTGATTTTTTTTAAATATTTTTTCAATTTTAAATTGCTTATAATTAATTTAAAAAAAGTTTTATGAAAGTTTTTCGCATCGATTATCAATATTATTTATAATAAAGTTTCAAAATACAATAAAAAAAATCGATAATTATTTTTTTTTCAAAAGCCTAATTGGACTAACATCATATATTTCTAAGTGATTTTACTCTAGCGTTTTCATGCGGTGTGTTTAGTAGCTACTGGCTGGGAAAACGGAAAAAATCGGGAAATTCGTCAAGCATAGGGGAAGTTTTTCAAATTGCGCGAAATCGAATAAAAAATAGGGGAATTTCTTTCTTGGTAGGAAAAACAATAACAGTATATGTTATTTTTATATTATAATTATATAACACTATTTTTTTTTTCATTGTTTGAAAATTTTTATTTGTTGGCACTTTGTTACTTGTTTTTTTCATTTGTTATTTTAATATGAGATAAAAGCAGGGTTGCCAACTTGGGGATTTTCTCCCTAAATTTGTGGAGATGAAATGTGGAATGGGATTTTTTTTAGGGCCCTTATATTTTGAGGTAATTTTAGGAACACGAAAAAACTTTAATTTTTTCTGTCACCCATTAAATTAATTATAAAACCGACTCATTGTTAAATACCTGTTTACGAAGTAGTAACCTAAGTCCTAATAATATAGTATTATAGTAACATAATGTGGCAATCCGTCTCCTTACATAGCAGAATAATAGCGGCAAACTTTGTTGAAAATGAGACAATGTATTCCGTTTATTGTAACTGTAGAACAATAATTTTTAATTGTTTACTTATCTTCAACAAAATTTGCGGTTTTGACATAGGTACATATTAACTATTCTGCTATGTAAGGAGAAGATGTATAATTTTTTCAAAGTAAAACAATCATTTTTAGGAGATTTTTAGGGATATTTCAACTTGTGGTTGGGGGGAAAGATTTTTAGACGTTGGCAACCCTGAATAAAAGACATGTGTTAGCGTGCTGCCTGGGGATAGCGATATGCAGATTAAGGCGGGAAAAACGGAAATTTTTTTCTGACAGCGCTAGACACCCTGCAAGTGTCTCTTACGCTGCTTAGCCAATAGAAAAAAAACATGCGCAAATATGTATAAAAAAAGTATCAAAAATGTAAAAAACAGTACCAGTTTTTATCGATTTCTGAAAAGCACCAACTATCGTATCATATTTCATTTAATGATAAAAAATACTGAGACGCATTGAATATAGGGTTACCATCCGTCCGGATTTGTCCGGACTTTTGGCCTTCCGTCCGGACTTTTAGCCTTCCGTCCGGACTTTGTCCGGCTTTTTAATTCGTCCGGATTTTTTACGCAGATAGAAAAATAGAAAAATTATTTTTTCATTTAATTACTTTAAAATAAAATGCAAGTATCAAATCAGTCTTCAATCTTTATTTAAATATATATTATACATAGAAGTATTTCAACTAGTTACACTATTTAGTCATTCTTATGACTCATCTCAACTAAAAAAAATCTATTTTGGGCATATTAAATATTAATCTTTTGTTTCTATCAATTAATTAGATCAAACATATAATAATAATCTCTTTTGGGGAAAAAATAGAATGACCGGACCAGACCAACTGTTCGAAACGTCTAAAACTTGCATTATACGTGGAATTAATTATTTAATTTTGTAACTAAAATGTCCGGACTTTTTTCTAAATGTCCGGCTTTTTGTCTGGACATTTGAAATTTTGAGATGGTAACCCTAATTGAATATGAATGCTAGTGTATGGACAGCAGTTCAATATTCTCGAGTGAATATCAATGTGTTAACTTGTTTTCAGATTTGACGACATGCAAACGATTAGGCGCCAGTTATTGTGCACTGCCACGCTCTCACGCTGAAGCGACCTACGCTCCGCAAGTACCGCATCACGCAGGCACGCCGCAAGCTCCGTCTAGACGGTGCTCGGGACGAACGGCTCTCTGCCGCGAAGTTCTTAACGATACTTGGGTGTCTTTCCCGACATGGTCGGAGGACAGCACTTTTGTCACCAATCGCAAGACCCAGTTCGAAGAGTACATATATCGATGCGAGGATGAACGATTTGAGGTTAGTGCTAATCTTGAAATTTCTAGTCGTTTTTTTTTCTTCATATACTGTACACCCCTTAATAAAGATAGTTTACTGACGAACAAAAATAAAAAATTCCGATTTAAGGTTATACGCCCGATAGAGCGATGTATAGATAATACGTTGAAATTTTAATATGTTAATTATGGATGTCTCATACATTCAACTGCATATTTTAAAAAACATTGACCGTCTAGTTTTTAAGATATTAATTATTAAAAATGCGATTTTTAACACAGTGATAAATGAGCCCGGAAGTGTATATAAAAATAAGATTAAACCAAATTGGCTATAGACAAATTTTTAAAAAACTGATTATTCGAAAGTTTGACTCGTTTAGATAACGTAAAAATTAAAAAAAACTAAACTTTCCCGTGCAGTTTTGGAGAAATATTAATTAAAAATTTTCGAAACAACTCTCAAAATCTCTATTTTCTATATTTGAATTATATCACCATGAAAACCACATTACACGAAAAGTTTTTCATAAATTTTGTTTTTATTAAATATTTTTTTTGACGTTGCTAATAACTAAAACTTGAAAATTGGATATTATCTCATTTACCGTGTATTAAAAACTGCATTTTTAATATCCAATAACTCAAAAACTATACGTCTAACGGTTGAAAGGTTTTTAAAAACAAAACGTCAGATAAAATCTTTCGTGTACACTGGGCTTAATGAAATATACTGCTAAAGTCACAACTTTATGATAATATGTCAAATGTTTAAATATTAATTTCTTAAATATAAAAAAATAAAGCTATGATCTACAGAACATAATATTTCCATAATAAATAATAATTTACTAAGTCATATAACATTTTTTTATTACAATAAAATACGGACGCAATCTTTACTAATACGGTCGAGGGTGTATAACCTTAATCGAAAACAGTTCTGACGATTTTGAATGTGTAAAACGTTTTTCCTTTGTTTCGTAAACGTACTAATATTTACGGTTGTTTGTTTTGAATAGTTGGATGTGGTGATTGAAACAAATGCGTCAACTATCCGCGTGTTGGAGGGCGTGCTGCGACGAATGCAGCGCATGTCTCCGGACGAAATTCACAAGTTCCGCTTGGACGATACTCTGGGAGGTTCGAGCAGCGTTCTACATCAGAGAGCGCTCCGGCGCATCTATGGCGACAAGTCGCCCGATATTGTTGACGGATTGAAACGTAATCCGTACGTCGCTGTGCCGGTCGTATTGCGCAGGCTCAAGGCCAAGGAGGACGAATGGCGTGAAGCACAAAAGGTTAGTTTTGCAGTTTTTTTTTTTATTTGATTGTTTTTTTTTTTTTTTTTTTGCGGACAAACTGCTAGCAATTTATAAAACAAAACTTTTAAAAATAATTTTACAAGTAGGACCCTACACGGGGAGCAATAAAAGTTACGTCTATGTTTAGTAGTAAAAAAACTGTTAAACTTCGCAGTTTATTGTTTATTTCAATATGATCTATAAATGAAAAATGTAATTTTTTTAATATTTAAGGAGGTTGAGCCGTTTTACGAAGATAATGAAAAAAATCTGAAATAAAGTTTTTTCAATAGATTTTTTTATGACAAAATTTTCTGTAAAAAACCAAAATCATTAGGAGATTTATAAAGTTAAAAATAAAAAAAAAACTTTTACTTGTAGTCTTATGGAAAATATGTCAATCTAGCATGCAAACGGTACATTTTAATTTTTTGCAAATAACCAAATAATGTCAGCAGTTCCGAAAACTAACTATGTAAAGCATCGATGTCTTACGCATATTTTAATATTTTTTCCCATTTACTTAGGAGACTTTTAATCAATAAAAAAAAATTATTAAACCTTAGCACTTTTCGATTATGGATTTTTATTCTTGACAATTATAACAATTTTAACTGTATTTTCAACTTTTTAATGATTTAATTTTAATTTTTATTACTTCTAATTTCTTTTTTTAATTATTTACTGCAAAAAATATGTAAAATACAGATATTTACATAAATTTATTTTTTTTAACCTAACTTTGTACAAAAAATTCAAAAGTTAGTTCATTAAGTAAAATACTGAAATAATTATTTCATGTTAAAAAAAATTATTTATTTATGCCTTTGTGACAATAATTTATCAGTATCATCGACTTATAACCTTTTGTAAAAATTTATTATGGAAAAGTTCCCATTTAGAATTCGACTTACTTTTGATTGGGACTGTAACGCATCAACCTCCTTAAAAAGATATTAGTAATTCAAACATTTGAAAAAAAAACTATAGTGTCGGAATTGGAACGAAGTGTTAAATTTAATTTTTATGTGTATTTTATGTCTCATATACATACAAATAAAAGTGTCAATATGTGTAGAACAGAGTAGATCTTAAAAGTGTGTAAACTCACAGCTTTGACTGTGGCTAGTTTTTTGATTATCGATAAATAATCCCAGTGTCTTAGTTATTAATGTTTGTTCGTTGTGATTTTTAGGGTTTTAATAAAATCTGGAGAGAGCAGAACGAAAAGTATTACCTCAAATCATTAGACCACCAAGGTATTAATTTCAAACAGAACGATGTAAAGGCGCTACGATCGAAAAGTCTGTTCAACGAAATTGAAACGCTGTACGACGAACGACACGAACAGAACGAGGAGGGCGCCAGCTCGGCCGTGAACGCGGCCGCAGCGAGCGGACCGCACCTAGCGCTGTGCTATGCCGCGAACCTCACGCCGAACAGCTCTGCGTCCGGCGTCTTGCCGGGCAGCAACGGGGCAGCGCCTCACAGCGGACCAATCGAACGGGTCGTTCTCGACGATGCGGCCAACTTACTCGTTCACCATGTGCGCAGACAGACGGGCATACAGAAACAAGAGAAGGCCAGAATCAAGGCTTTGTTGTTGCAGTTTATACCGGACTTGTTTCATCATCCGCGGCAACAGCTCAGCGACGATGAGAGAGAAGACGGTACGCTTATATAATTTTTGTCTGTCAGCTTTTTTTTGACGTGATAACATCTTATAAATTGATGAAACACCGGCTGCACGCACGAAAAAGTGTCACGTTCCGCCTGAGCCTGAGCGTGCTAGCGAGAGCGCGGTATAAGCGATAGAGAGGCACGATCGGCCCAAGCTTCGGCTTGTACGCATTTCTCTCTCTTCTCGCGTGACGTCAGAGAGTTCGTCAATGTTTCTTTATGACGTTATCACGTAAAACTATCGTCCGTAAACCGACTTCACAGACAACCAATTTTTTTTGTTTTGGAAGTTACTGAACCGATTTTGATTGATCTTTGACGATATTATTAAAATTGAATGAATTATAAAATTTAAATTGTTTTTCAGACGATAAAGACGATGAAGATAACGAGGCCAGTCCGAGTTCGGGAGACAGCAAGAACAAATCGGGTGGCGCAAGTCCCGCGAATAGGAAGTCGCCGACGCCCGCGGCCAGCGGCGAGGGGAAAGGTCATCAGTCTCCCGACACGACGACGGAACCTATGAATGTCGACATAAAGAAGGAGCTTGACGTTGACAGCATTAAAGTCGAAGAGGACGAAAAATTGCCTTTACATGCTCTCACCGAAGATCCGGTAAGCCGATATTGTTTTTCTTATTTTTGACGCAAACCGAGTTCACTTTTTTTTAAAAACGACCTTGAACTCATTAAAAACTACAAAGAAAAATGATTTAATCCTCTTTTTGGGACAGTGTTTTTTTTTTAAATTAAGGTGTACCGCAAGGAATAAATTTTTGAAAAATCTGCGTGAATCTTATTATTCTTATTTTTGAATGCGAAATATTTTATTTTGCAGACGTCTGCAACAACTGCCAAAATATCAGTGAGTTTATTATTTTAGAGTGTGACTTTTTTTAAATTCGATTCCGCTTTGTTTTTTTTGTTTGTTTTTTTTTTTGTGACAGTTCGTTTGATTTTTTTTTGTTTTCTTTTTGTTTTTTTTCATTTTGGTGCATGTATGAAAACACATTCTGGGCCCCTGACAGATTTTTCAGGTGTACCTTCAAACATATTGACAGTTGGATAACCTTTTTCAATTGAGTTTTACTTGAACCGAACATTTCATTGAAAAATCAAAGAAGAAGCATGATAAGTGCTGTGCTGTACCTAATTGTGTTAATAGATCAAGTGAAAAGGTTGATACAAAACTCAAATTTTAAAGCGACAGCTGTCAGCTGATTGCACTCCATTGATTTCGTGCGGTTTCTTTCAAATTTGACGTTTGCATGCAGAAAGCAACAAAGTCAACCGAAAACATATTTTTAGAGCTTAGGATTTTTTAAGATTGTGAATTGAATGGATATCTCTATATCTAATGTCTCGCTAAACAATCTATCTAGCTGAAAATCTATTGGTTTTTAGGCTATGCGCGCCATGGACACTTTTTCCTAGTAACCCTTAAACTCCATTTTCGATCAGTTTAACCGAGAACCAAATCCCATAAGGTCTGTGCGGGATCCTTTGAATATTGGTGGCCGTGTTGAAAATGAAACATCGATAATAATGGCGTTTGTTTTCAGGACGAGTGTTATACACTATTTATGGCCAACAATAACTGGTACTTGTTCCTGAGGCTGCACGCCACACTCTGCAGCCGCCTGGCGACCATCCACGCGCACGCGAAACGGCTGCTCGAAGAGGAGCGCGCCGAACGGCAAAAACGCAAACAGTCGACTGCTTTGGCGCTTCGGCTCAAACCGCAACAGGACGTCGAAGTGGAAGAATATTACCCGGCCTTCCTCGACATGGTCAAGAATTTACTGGACGGCAATATGGACGCAAATCTTTACGAGGACACGCTCAGAGAAATGTTTGGAATACATGCTTACGTTGCGTTTACGCTAGACAAGGTAAATATAGTTTTGAAAACGTGGAATTATCAGAGAATTTAATGCAACCAGGAAATATCAGGGAAAAATAGTATTTTGGTGTTTAATATTTCTGGTTTTGAAAATTATTTGTTGTTTTAAAACTGCCTTCAGACTCGAAAAAAGTTTATCGAAGCTTTATGAATATCTGGTAGTTGAGCGTGGTGTTCAAGCTTCAATTTGGTATTTTTTTTGTTTGCTATGCGACTATTTATCGCTTGGCGATTAAGGAGGTTGAGCCGTTTTATGAAGATATTAAAAAAAATCTGAAATAAAGTTTTTAGATTTTTTTATGACAAAATTTTCTGTAAAAAATCCAAAATCATTAGGAGATTTATAAAGTTAAAAATTAAAAAAAAACTTTTACATGTAGTCTTATGGAAAATATGTCAACCTAGCCTGCAAACGGTACATTTTAATTTTTTGCAAATAACCAAATAATGTCAGCAGTTCCGAAAACTAACTATGTAAAGCATCGATGTCTTACGCATATTTTAATATTTTTTCGAATTTAATTAGGAGACTTTATATCAATTAAAAAAAATTATTAAACCTCAGCACTTTTCGATTATGGACTTTTATTCTTGACAATTTTAACTGAATTTTCAACTTTTTAATGATTTAATTTTAATATTTATTACTTCTAATTTCTTTTTTTAATTATTTACTGCAAAAAATATGTAAAATACAAATATTTACATAAATTTATTTTTTCTAACCTAACTTTGTACAAAAAATTCAAAAGTTAGTCCATTAAGTAAAACACTGAAATAATTAATTAATATTAGAAAAATTATTTATTTATGCCTTTGTGACGATCATTTATTGGTATCATCGATTTATAACCTTTTGTAAAAATTTATTATGGAAACGTTCCCATTTAGAATTTGACTTACTTTTGATTGGGACTGTAACGTATCAACCTCCTTAAGTAAAAAGTAACCTTTGGTTTTTTACCATCGATATCTCTAACTAATGATGGTACAGTAAAAAGACAGTTTACCGTGCCATCCTTAGTTTAAGAAGTTTTGTATGCTTGAAAAAATGCGGGAAAATCGTTTTGATGCTCAATTTCTGTTTGAAAAAGTACAAAAAAACTACTAATCAAAACTTTAAAATTTGAAATCATTTTTCTGTGGCCACCCTGTTATTGATTGTGAAGTGGTACAGTAAAGTGTTTTTGCTTACTGCGTTCATCGAGAGTTCTTGTGCATTAATGTGAAAGTTCAATCGCGAAACAGTTTTGCAACGTTACGTATAAAATCGATTCTCAGGTTCTTTCGTACGCTGTGAGACAACTACAGCATTGCGTGACGGAGCGCGGCGCCATAGAATGTTGCAATTTGTGGCTGTCGGAGAGGAGAAAGGCGAATCCGAACGCGCAGAATCACGGCAGACGGGACACATTCAAGGACAAGGACTTCTTTCGTAACCTCGGTCGCGAAACTTACAGACCGTCGAGCAGCTGCCCTCCAAATAACAATAGCGGCGCGGGCGGTCCTTGCGGATCGGCACACAGGAGGAGGGTCGCTGAGACAGCTTACCAGAGAGCAGCTGAAACAAGGCTCAGAGATGAAAATTGTTTCAAAATTTATATTGTAAGTATTTTTTCTTTTTTTTTTAATTCATCAACCTAGATTTTTTTTTATTGTTTGAGAACCACTTGGTTCAAGTTATTGAAAAATAACAGTCTGTTACTAGTTAACAGGTCTTAAATAACTGGTAATTAGCACCAGAATAATCGGTTATTTGGCAGGATACTAATCACTTATTTGATTGACAAAAAAATCTAATAGCGGAGAGCTGGCGACGAATTTAGGGCAGGTTGAAATAATAATAAAAAAAAACAGTAAAATAACCGCAAACGCTCTGCCAGACTCGCAATTCCAGATTCACCCATTGATAAAATATTGTTTTTTTGTTATTTCAACTTACCTAAAATACAAATCCTAAATTCCTTGTCAGCTCTTGCAATATAAATAGATTATTTGGCAGCTAGTTTTAAATAATGTGTTATTCAGTAACATGTTTTATGAATAGTTTTTTTTTTTTTCGGTAACAGTTACTAAATAACTGTTAGTTATTTCGTTCCATCAGCGGTTCTATGCTGACGTAATCATGTTCAAACCTTCTTACCCCTGCATCAAAATATAACAGAAGGGTTCATAAAAGAGACAAAACATCATATCAAAGCACCAGTTTTATTGTTGTCCTTATCTTACAGCATTTAAATATAAAAAATTGGTAACTTTAGACAGGTTACACTTTGATTAAAAATTATTTTAATTTTTGGCTATTTTTTGAATAATTAACAGTGATTGATATTTGGAACTTTGTATTTCACCAGTCATCAATTGCTTGGCCAGTTTTGGTTCCCAAAAATAAAATTTTGTGTTCTTCAGTATAAAAATAGCTTACGAGTGACGATAGAACTTCTGGACACCGAAACCGACGATACGAATCCACAAGTCGCGCTTACAGAGGCACAGAAGTGGACATCGTACGTTGATCGATACGCGACCGATTTACCTTCTGCTCAAACGGAAAAGATTCCGACTGCTACGACCGGAAGTGAGGTTACGGCGTCGACGATGGAAACGGTAAGCAACATGGAAATCGAAACTGTAGAGCAAACTGAAGAAAAATCGTCGAGTGGCGTTGGGAGGCGGAAGTTTGATCTCAATTCGCTAGAAATAAAAGAAGAAAAGATGGGCTCGGATGATGAGAACGATCATACGGTGAGTGCTGCAAAAATATTTAGTTTAAAAAAACAGTTGTGTGGTTTTAAGAAACCACGACGCAAGTGAAACTTTTATTGGATTGTAGGCGTTGGATTGTAGACACTTATCCATCACGATTAATTATAAACAACAATATTCACATGAATACACGAATAAAAACATGTAAACACTGTACAGCACTTGCCCGCATGACACACTGACTATGTGTTATACTACAGCTGATGCTAACCATGGGCGCCGCCATATTGGCCTTGGCTGCTCTACCGAGCGCCTACTCCGAACGCCTTTCACTTTACCCCTACTCCGCGGCCGCCTGTAATGCGACATGCAACAGACGGCCAGAAAAATTCGGGGCGATAGAATAAAAGTTTCACTTTAAAAAAAATGCAGTGATTGCTATTTGCAAATGATAATAATCAGGCACTTGACAACCTTCATTGCCTTATTGCAGGGGTGTCAGACTGATTTTTCTAAAGGACCATTTATAATATTTAGGGTGTGTTAGCGGGCCAGACTCTAAATGAAAAACATGAACCATTTTAAAATGTCTGACACCTCGAATATGTCGTCCATATTCGAGGTGTCAGACATTTTAAATAGTTCCTGTTATTTGTCAGAGAACATGATTTTAGCGTTTTGGTTGAAGTTTTTAAGCTATCCAATTAAAAAAACAAACAGTATCTATAAATTTTTACATGTCGTCAAAACGACATGTTTCGGAAAATTTAGAGGGAAAACGCCCAAAATCAAGAAAAGTCATAGAGGAAATAGGTGTCAGACTAGGCCTAATGAAGCCATATACAAAGTTTGGGGAGAGTATGTATCAATAAAATTTTTCTAATAGCATCGATTGTGAAAACTGAATGGCTACGCGGTATATTAATTGTAAGAGCAACTGTTCCTACGGACTGATCTAGGAGTAGACTTTAATAGACAAGTTTTGGTTCGTGTTAGGTGGAAACGATGCTTCCGACATGGTCCGGCAGGCGGCCGTGCTTCCTGATGCGGCAGCTGCGCAAGTACTACAGGCAGCACTCGTCGACGAGCATAACTTCGCTGACGACGAACGCCAAGCAGGCAGGCGCCACACCCGAGGCGAGGACCGAGCGTCAGGCGGAAGACGACGACGAGGCGAACAGTGTCGGCGACGATCTGGAACGCAAGTTGGCGGCCAAGGGACCGCCTGAAAGAGTGAACGTGAGTGCCGCGCAGGTGAACAGTGATTGTGCGGTCGACGACAGAGCAGAGTGTCGGTTCAATGTGAACTCGTATAAAATGGTGTTTATTGTGAATAAAGAAACTATATTGTACAAGAAGGATGCGATTGGCAGAGCGAAACAGGTGAGCGTCATATACAAAATGTGTATAATAAGTAGTGATATGCCGGATATCCGTATCCGCGGATATCCGAGGGAGAAGAAAGATCCGTATCCGTTAGTTTTTGGCGGATCTTTTACCTTATTAATTTTCAATTCACCGATGAAATTTTATATATATATATATAGGTGATTAGGTAATAATGAAAACCTGTTAAATTCTATTCGGATTATTTTTTATTTTTTTAAATCGTATTTGGCACCTTTATATTGCAAACATTTATCATAGTGAGTACCATACTAAAAGTACATAACTCAAAGGTACTAAATCAACTATCTTTATAATGAGATATTGCACATCGATCTTTGGAAAGAGACAATCTGTTATGAGAGTAACTCTTAAAGAGGTCAATAACTTTTTCCCATAACAGATAATCTCTTTCCAAAGGTCGATGTGCAATTTTTACCGCCGCGTACTCTAAGAAAGTTAAGATCCGTATCCGCGGATATACATTTTTAACAATCTGGCACATCACTGATAATAAGTCTGGCCTCAGGGAATACCGGGACTTATCCCGGTGGGCCTCCGGTCCTCCGCGGGCCGGTCCAGTCCGGTCTGGATTATTTTTTTCTTAGTTACATGGTCTCTTAGAGGCGTTTGACAATTTTCCCGGTAATTTTTTAGATCTCAGACTGACTCTGAGTCGGAATAGCAAATGTATATACTCCAAAATACTTGCCACATTGCTACTGGTACAAATGTTTGCCATTAGTCTTTTCCCGCAAATAATTGTATGCTTGACAAGTCGACTGACCCTTTTCTATTCGCAATGTGAACTGATTCAAGCGCGCTCTGGTGGTATAAAATAAAAGTTGTCTATGTTGTCAATTTTTACACTATTTATAATGGATAAATAAACAATTCGAAATAAATATTACTGATATTATTAAGTATTTGGGTAATTCTAAACGACTTCTAGTAGAAGGAGAACTGTTTTTTTTTAAAGCGAACCATATTATTATATGTGGTTTAAAGATACAAATAGTATGGAATGCATGCAAATAGCTGCACTGTGTCAATCATCGTTTCAAGTGCAACACGTACTTAAAATAAATTTATCATTCCTGTTCTTCAGAGTAATGTCACGGGCAAATTTTGACAGGGAATAACTTTTTTTTTTTTTAATTTACTCATACGACAGATTCGCATTCTTGAAGTAGCGTATTGCATCTTTAATGCTTTTAACCATTTTCTCTTGTTTCTCATTTATGAAAGTAGGATGAATCGCACTGTCTTTTTTTACATTGCGGCACATCACATACAGTGTAACCTCTTTATAACGAATCTCAAGGGACCGGGCATTTTTTTTCGTTATATAGAGGGAAGAATGAAAAATAACCAAATTTCACCTAATTAATTTATTCCAAACATATATAGTCTGTTAACTTTGCCTGACATTTTTTGCTGTGGCAATATTTGTTTTGTATTTTATTAAGTATCTTATGCATGTCTTGAGATCATCTTCATTAAACAATAGGAATTTTTCGATAAGTTTGTCGGCATCAAGTGCTTGTTGAATAGTTGGTGATGGTTCAGAATCGTCTTCTTTACGTCTGTAAATATTTTCTGACGCCTAAATATGAACATATTTCTCCGTAATAGAGAATGGCTGTTGCGCTATAAAGAGGGTATTAATGTATGGGTTTTAAGGTAAACCAACCAAATTGTAAAAATTTCTACGTTATAGGGAGTTTTTCGTTATAACGAAGGACGTTATAAAGAGGTTACACTGTAGTTTAAATTAACTCCAATTCACTCATCACAATAAACAATGTCACAGGAAATTTATTGTAGACAGCTTTTATTTTCTCGCACCAGAAAGCGCTAAAATCAGTTTCCATGGCGACAACATTGACTTCCCTCACAAGTAGAGAGAGAGAGAGATTGTAGGTTAAAATTCAAATCTTTGATTAACGTCTGAATAGAACTCTTCAATAAATAAAATTATCGACCAATTTTTCAGACAATATATTAACAAAAAATATAATTTATACATTAACGTTTCGATCCGGATTTGGACCTTCTTCAGAACTGATCTAAAAAATATAAAAAATAATTAATATTTAATTATAATTCGCTTTATATACAATTCTTTCAAAATTATTATTTTTATTGTTATTATTTTTTCAATATTTTGACACTACTTAATAATTTTGAAAGAATTGTATATGTATAAAGCGAATTAGAATTAAATATTAATTATTTTTTATATTTTTTAGATCAGTTCTGAAGAAAGTCCAAACCCGGCTTGAAACGTTAATGTATTAATTATATTTTTTGTTATTTTCTCTGTAATAAGAGGAGAAAAATGTTGCAAAATGTTATGTTAAAATAATGTGTATTCTTTGAATTAAAATGTTAACGTGAGATTTTGCCCATAATGATACTTTAAGCATAACTTTTTATAAACATTATAAGTAGTATACCAACATCCCAGATCCAGCAGAACTACGTCATTTCAGTACTACTAAGATTTTATCAGTAAATGTACAACATTTAGTTGAAAACGTATGCAAATTTTCTAGCTTTAAATCGGGGCCCTTTTAGAGATAACAGGTTCTAAAGGTACATAAAACACGTGCTTACCAATGTACACAATGGTATTATGCATGCATGATAGCGAGTGAGAGCATTAAATGATTTTTTTAACAGCTTGATGAAATTTAGGTTTTTTATTTGTTTACACACAGAGAGAGAGAGAGAGTAGTCCGTGAGTTTAAGAGTGAAAAGCTCCATGGAAACAAACAACCTACATTTCATGAAGCTGTTGTAGGATTTTTTTTTGTTATGTTACTGAAAACTAGGGACTTTGGCTAGTATAACGCCGTTGGTTCTGTAATAGCTCTTATGTGCATAGTTGGCAGATTTTACGTTTTTTAGATTAAAAGATTCAGGAAACGGAGCTCTATACACTAGTAATACCTCCTATGTGCAAAAACTGAATTAAAATACTTTAATTTATTATATTGTAATACTCCCAATCAAATAATTCCTCCCATGTGCCAATAAATCCGAAATTAACGTTAATTTTTTTTTAAGAGAATACTTCTTAATTAAACATGTATAGTGAAGATAAGTACGAATTAGAAATATACCTCTGAAATTGCTAGTTTCTTATTATCCATTATTGAAAAAAACACTTTTTGGCCTTTCCTGCAAATATTTACTTTTTGCACATAGAAGGTATTACAGAACCAACGACAATAAGTGGACTGACTGAGATGCGACAAGACCATATACTTTTATTATATACTGAGCATAGGAATAAAATCGCATTCGAACCATTAGGGTGCAAACATACTTCTGTCTTTTTTTACGCCGTAAGCACTGGCGTATCCAGGAGGGCAAAACAAGCACGGGGGACCCGGCTTAAGGAATTTATAATTTGCTCCCTCCTGGGCCAAAAGCTGGGTACGCCCATCTTAACGTCATAGACATGCATAATACCATTGCGTACGTAGGTAAGGCCTTGTTTTATGTACCTTTAGAACCTGTTATTTTTATAAGGGCCTCGCTTTCAAGCTAGCAAATTGGCATACGTTTTTTACTAAACATTGTACATATACTGATGAAATCTTAACAGTACTGAAATGACGTAGATCTGGCGGGTCTGGGATCTTAATCTATATATAAGTCAGTTGTTTTGCACCGATAGATCTAAGCCGAGAATTCTGACATGCGCAGATCCTGGCAGGAGCATCGGTGCTATAGAAACGCAAATTAAAGTGAGTCATTTGTTATCTTTCCCATGATTTGTGACTTTCATCAATTTGCTACAGATTTTCCGAAAAAAAAATAGATAATTAATAAATATGAAAATCGGCATTAATTTAACATGTAGAAACATTTTTTCACAGTTATTAATCAGCTATCTATATATATAAAATTTGACCGATTTTAATGTAATATTTTAAATGTGTCTTGCTTGGTGCAACTTACACTATACGCTAGGAAAGCATCTTTGACACGCGACCTTTGCGCCATCTCATGTTTGATTTTTTTAAATCTGGTTCAGTATAAACTTACAAACACGTGGAAATCAGCTTTATTCTTAACTGTAAAAATATATTTACGCACAATGTCAGTAAAAAACTACATAAATGATAACATTTTTTATTTCAAGATTTTTTAAAACTTATTTTTGTTGACATATTTTTCATGTATTTAATAATGATTACAGACGTAAAATTAATAATAATTACCCTTGACGACGTACTGGTGCAATCCATTTTTTCCCTCTCTAATTCATAAGAAAATCCAGTAAAACGGTGAAATTGTAATTCTGGATTTTTAGTTGGTGTATTTTTACAATCAACATTACACAGCACTTCCGATTTGATATTTTTTTTCATTTTATTCAATGATTAATTCTTATTAAAATGCACGTATAACATATTGCACTAAAGTTTTGACTGAACCAGAATTAAAAAAAAAATCACGAGAGGGCTCAAAGGTCGCTTGTCACGGGAAACATGTGTCCCCCATAAACGTCTGTATATTATTCGTCAATTTTACAAGCATATATCTCCGACAATGCATCGATAACTGGTGTTCAAATTTCGAGAATAGCTAAGGTAGTTTGGGAGCCGCAATCCCAAGTCAAATAAATGACTTTCTTTTTGTTCCTTAAATTATTACCCAAATCATGATATAATAATTAATAGAAAGTCACATAAAAATTTATTTGATTTAATTTAATGCGAATTATAATTAAATAATTATAGTAATGTAATTAATAAAATATTAATTGATTAGTACTCAGCTGTCACTAGTCACTGTCACTACAACAACAGAGATAAACAACAGAGATAGAGGCCACGTGTCAGTATTAAAAAATTAATAAAATCAAAAGTACGTGGTAAATTATTCTGAAATTTTTGCAGTGTGTATTTCAGACATCGCTCTATCCATTAAAAAGTTTTTTTTGTGGGGTCAAGTTTGTCAATTTTTTACAAACCCTCAATTTCCGGAGTTATTGAACAAGGACACTCATAACGGCTCCAGTATTTTTGCATAACTTTAATTAATTATATCTCTTAAACGGTGTGGTAAAAAAAACTTATTCTTTTTCTGTGGGTGTCTTTAATTATAATCTTTTGAATAAATATAAAAAAATGTAGGGTCAAGTTTAAGTCATTTGGCTACCAAACTACCTTAATTAAGATGTTTTTCTCAATATTTGCAAAGCTTGAAAACAAAACACTGGTTATCAATTTTAACATTAGTATCGAGAGAACTTCCTTAAGCAATTTATAAAATTAATTTATATTTATAACCATTGAGCAACTGTTTTACAAAATGTTTTAAGCATTTTGAGTGCTTAAATCTACAATCTCTCTCTCTAGCCAGCATTAATGGCGTTTTCAGCATCGAGATTTGCCCCGTGGCAGGGCAGGCTAAACGGGTAACTATTGGTTAAATAATAAACAAATTTCTTTAGCCAATATACAGTGTGGTCACTTAAGTGTGCAACATATGGGAAAATTTTTAATTAAATGCACAACCAAATATTGCCACAAATATTGCCAAAAGTTGGTGCATGTCCGATAATCATTTTAGGTGCTCTTAGAATTGTTGAAACTCAAACAGCTTACAGGATGGGTCAAAAAATATAAAAATTGTACAAGAGTAAAGTGCCCTTATTTCAAAAAATTCAGCGAAATGTTATAAGAAAAAGTTGTTTAGAATTAAAAGTCATGCCCAAATACCAAAACATGGCCTTCTAAAAAAATTTTTTTTTTTTGAAAACCAAAATTATAATTTTTTATGAAATTTTTTTTTATACTTACCTTAAGGATGTATATAACATTTTTGAATTCAAAGATTTTTGCCTAAATTTAAAATGTGTTATAGAATTAGACCTCCTGCATCGAGTAAAACCAAAAAATAGATTCCTTACCGACCTTTTTTATGAAAAAAATCATTTTAAAATCACCATTCACTCAATGTTATTTCTACCGGAAGTGTTAAAAATTTTGAGAAGATTAAAACATTTATCATTTTATTTCAAAGATTTATGATTCAAAAACTTATTATCAGTTTCTTTGTACAGTTTGCGATTTTTCAAGCCCAAAAAAACGTGGGGTTACCGGTAATTCCACGAAAATATTTTATTTTGAAAGTGATGAAATCAATTCTCCGAATATTAATCTTAATTAATGGCGGATGTAATGAGACAATGAGGCAACGTCGCGTTCCTGCATGTCGATAATAAAGATCGCATTTATGAAATGTTATATCACGTGAAACAACTGTCAATTATTCTGGACCTGTCATTTTTGAGATTTATGTGCATTTATATATAACCGCTGTAATGTAACAAAAGTATGTAAAAGATTTGAGACATTTATTTTTGTTTGGAAAACTAAAATGTTCGTACAGATTATCTGCAATTAATTTGAAAAAACTTTGCTTTAACAAAAATCTGCCAAAAGTAAACTTTAATTACTGACTTTATGTATCAGTTTATTAGTTTGTGTAATGATAATTGATTTCTTAATCACCACTTTCATTGCTTGATAATAATTCAGAATAAATAAATACTTTCTTTGAATTTTGATTTGACATTTTTATTTATTATTATTTTTATAGTATCCATAGCTTCAAATTTTTGAGGTCAGAAATTCTATCTCCACATTATGTTTCCGAGTGTCAGAAGACCACGTGGACAGCCATGTTGCCTGATTGTTTTTGACTAAAGTCACAGTAGTCAAATTAAATGTTAAATATTTGCTCATATTATTTAATTATAGGAAAATTTTTAGAAAAACTATTATAAAAAATCATTACAATTAACACAAAGTCTTCGCAAATGAAAATTTTTATATATTTATGATTTTGAAAATTTAATTAGATGTACTACACAATTTGACCTTATACACATCCTTAAACACACTAATAAATTATTCAAAATCAAATCACTTTCGCATAAATTTGTTCAAATTCAGGCATATTTGTAAAATTAACTTAGATTTTTAATTTTTTATGGAATCACAAACTTTATGTTTGTTGCAACGATATTAAACACCCTGTATGCTGTTTGAGTTTCAACAATTCTAAGAGCACCTAAAATGATTATCGGACATGCACCAACTTTTGGCAATATTTGTGTTTTGGTTGTGCATTTAATTAAAAATTTTCCCATATGTTGCACACTTAAGTGACCACACTGTATACCCATTCGGCCTGCTCTGTCCCGGGGCAGTTTTCGATACCGGAAACGCCATAAGTATCAGCACTGCCCAGCTCCTTTTAGGCTTCATAGATAGATAGATAGATAGATTTATTGGTTTAAGTTATACATAGTAATGTTAAAAACACGTCAAAACAGAAAAAACAAAGATATATACAATGTTAGGGTGCATTTTCCATCTCAAAAAATTCTTCGTACTTATAGAAGCACTCCTTAATCAAATATTCATAAACAGTTTTATTAAACATGTTAAGAGCCATGCTTCTAGTGGCCAAAGACAGTTTGTTAAAAAATTGTAAACCTAATAGGCCAAGCTGTATAGCATTTTTGCATGACATAAAGACTAGTAGCAAACCGATTGTGCGATGATATAAAAGATAATAAGCAGATGAATAGGTATATTATGTTTTTCACTCGAGTTTCCGGTCCATTTGTTAGTTATCAACAGTTTATTGCAAAAAAAACGCGATTTTTGTCTTTTTTTGTTTGTAACTTTGAAACTAATGGAGCAATCGGAATGCCCCAATGAAATGGTTTGTAGAGAATTGAAATATCTACAGAATGAGAGGTTGAATGTCTTAATCGGATAATTAGGTCCTGAAAAATTTAGGAAAAACCAGAAAATTAGGCGTTTTTTTCGAAAATTTATAGCTCCGTCATTTCTTGAGCTGGAGGGCTAAAATTTTGAGAGGAAGTAGGGATTATAATGTTCTTTATATGTGCCAAAGGTGGGTGCTGTCGGATTATTAGTTTTCGCGAAATCGCGATTGAAAGTTTGCAGTGCACTTTTTTCCGGCAGGCCTGTATGCGTTACTGTAAGTCCGATAATAATTTCAAAAAAAGTTTTGAAAAGTTGACATTGTGCACTACAAAACGTATATTTCAGTTTTTCGATCAGATGCCTGGAAGCATGCTAAAAACACTCGTAAAGTTCGTGAAAAACGGCAAAAAAGACAAAAATCGCGTTTTTTTTGCAATAAACTGTTGATAACTAACTAATGGACCGGAAACTCGAGTGAAAAACATATACCTATTCATCTGCTTATTATCTTTTATATCATCGCACAATCGGTTTGCTACTAGTCTTTATGTCACGAGAACGCTTTTTGCACATACCGCTAAACGCGGTATGTGCTTTATTATCGCTTTGTGCGTCAGAGCTGACTTTCGTTCATATAAGAAGTTATATCTAAGTTAATTTCACACGAAATCCATTCAAATTGAAGCTTTTTGAAAAGAGGAGATTCTAATCTATACAATAGAACCATTTTTAAATCAATTTGAGTTCATAAATACTATTAAAATTGTAATTGAAAATCACAAACAGCAGTTGTCGGTTGGTCTGTACGTATGTACGTACGTATGTACGTACGTACGTATGTACGTCACGACTCTACAGATCGCAATTTTGGTCGGATTGCCTTGGGTTATATTTTATTCACTTTGTTTACTATCAGACCAGAACCCTATTTAAATTCACTAAAATGTGTTCAGTAGTTTAATTTTTATAAACAGTTTTATTTTTTATTATTTTTGACAGCTAAAAGTTTAAAAACAATTTGTAAATATAGTGTAATCCATAAAACAAGTGCTACACTTGTATACCGTGATAACACCACTTCCGTATTAGGCCGCCGTGGCGCAATGGTTATGCCGTTGGATCGCCAAGGGCAAGGTCCTGGGTTCGATTCCTTACGAAACCATTGATATTTTTTTTCTTTTTTTTCTTTTTATTTTGTTTTATTTTATTCCACTTGATATTAATTATATATTATATTATGTATAGTTCTTAATTTTTTTTATTTTTGCAAACTTAAAAAAAAAAATTTTTCAATTTATTTCTTTAAATTTTTAAATCTTTTTAAATTTATTAAAAATATTTTTTAATTGTTATTTTTTTATCATACAGTGGAAAACTTGCGGGATGTGCACTTTTGGTTTTGCCAACTATTTTAAATCTCTATAGCTTGGCCTATAAGTAATTAGGACCAAAAGTTGAATTTTTTGTTAGAAACAAAGGAATGACAAGATCTTCTTTTTTTCTTGTATTATTGTATTGTATATGATAGTAAAATCACAACGTGAGTGCTTATCGATTTAATATTTCGATTGCGGCGCGCATTATATGGTTCTGTTTTGTTTCAGTGTCATCCGACCGTGACGAAACGCATGAGTGCGAAATTACGCTCGTGGCATAAAAAGTGGCTGAGTGCGAACGTGACGGACACTCAACGCAAACAGACGCACGACTGGTTGATGGGGCGCGGTGATAATGTTGTGCCAAACAGGACTAAGGTGATACCTAACAACGACCTCAAAAGGACACCGTATGCCCATTTCAACCGATATCACGTGGAAAGGTTGCCAATCGACGACAGTGTGTAACGGTGTTAAGTGATGTGTCGAAAATGCGAACCGTTAAAACCGTCGCCGAGTGCATTTATATCCGCTAACTCGCTCGTTGATACTGGAAAGTGTGTTGTGTCTGTGCATTTTTTTTTTTTTTTAATTTTCACGTTGTCGTACAGTCTCAAAACGGACGGATCGTCGAAGTCTGCCGTTTTTCGGAGTCGCCGACACGATGCTTGTGTTCCGAATGCCATACGAACGCTGAATTTATTTTTTAGAGGTTGCGTTAGATATTTTTTAAAGGGTGTCTGACTGAACTGTACACACAGTTTTTATTATAATTATTTTTCAGTGCTTAAAGTACAGTATTGGTTCGAATTTTAAAAAATATATATATATGAATATTTCTTTTGTTTTTGTTTATTAGTAATGTTTGTAATATTTTTTGAAGTTCAGTGTAAATAATGCTATAATTTATAAAAAGAAAGAATTTAAAAATTTTTAGAATACAATTCTATTTCCGAAAGGTTTTTGTTTTTTCTTCATTTGTTTGAAAAAGAAAAAAACAAAAACGAACCAAAATTTTCGATTGATTGAGAACGGAATACTAGACAATCTTGTTAATGTAAGCTTGAGTTGCTTAAAACATCAGATGTTATTTATTTTTGTTGATATTTTGTTTTTGTTTCATTATTTTTTTTTATTGAAATTGTAAATTTTTTTTATGAACTAATATAGAATTCGCACAAATGGAAAATGTTTCAAGGAATTTTTCATTGAAAATTTTATAACGTAATTAATAATTGCTGGGTTCTCTGAAAATCAATAAATAAATTAATAAAATTATAATGCAATGAATAATTTGGCCTTAAATAGTTGTTCAAAAGTGTTTCTAAATTATAGTAAAAAAGAAATGTACCACATATCACGTTAACAATCAGTTCGTGTCGTGTTACAAGTTTAGAACTTTATGCGATGTACGACAGTTGCTGTAAATTTGTGAATCGATTTTTAAATACCTACATAGACAGAATTGGATGAGTTACGACCGCGAATTATAAATTGTAGATATGCTATCGTCGATGAGACCGTGACCGTTTAAATCAAACAATGTTTTTACTTTCTTTCTCTCGCTTTTTCGAAAACGAGTTCTGTAGTTTTCAAATTAGAATATATATATATGTTAGTTTGATTGTTTTAGATATCTCAAATACATTATTATATTTAAATTTGTAGATGGATGAATAGTATTTTTTTTTTCATAAACAGTTTTATTAATAAATTATATTTTTGTATTAATAAATAGTAGTGCCCGTTTTTATGGATTTTTGTGAAGATTTAATGATCGATAAATGAAATAAAACCAAATTACGATACGTTTTTAAGCAATTAACAATATTCGTTGCTGTTTTATCTTATTTAAAGTGATCATTAAAATTTTACAACGATTTCTGAACATGGGCATAACTGTTTTACCTAATCTATAACAGCTTTTACTTGATCAAAGTCGACGGAAACATGCGTATATTTTTAAAAATTAAGTTAAATTTTGATATACGAATAATTGATATATTGACTGTAGCATACATTGTGACATTTGAATTATTGACCAATGAAATTGCAGTCGTCTCAATATGGGTGCTTTCCATTTACCCAAGGTTAGTAGATTACAGAAGCTGTCTCATTTTACCTGACTAATCAGCGTAAGCGTGGACATGACGTCAGCTGACTGACAGTTCAGATTTTTTCTAACCTATATTGACAATATCAAAAATGTCTAGGACTATGTAAATTAACCTCAAAAATTCATTCATAACACCAATATTCTCTGTTTTGATTTCTTTGACATTTGTTAAATACTGTCAGTAAACTCTACAAGTAACAGTCGTTATCACCCAATCAATTGACAGGTCCGCCGGATGATGTCATCCCCTCATTACTATCCAACAGAACGAAGCAGCCTGTGTAACCTAACTCCCGAGTAGACTTCACAAAGGGATCAACACGATAAATGCCCCGAGTTTCATAACAATGCGTTAATTTGCTAACTTACTTGCATTTTCGGCTCTACACCGAATTCTTTCCAACTCTTTTGTGAGTCAGATTGTGTTGCCGATTCATAGCGACATAGCAAACGGAAAGTACCTAAGTCGACTTGTGTCGCTAAATGGAAAGCACCCGGTACGTGCGAGCGTGGTAATGTATCGGATACATAACCTCAAAAGCTTTGACAAATTTAAACTTCAGTGACCACCGATACAGTATCTGCTGTTGCCATAATGTCCTCAATGACACTTAACTCCTGCTAATGGTCTTAGTTGTCGGACGTCTTTAATGATAATAAGTGCTCCTGATCAGAGATTAGGGCTCGTAGGCCATTCGCATACTATTAATTTTTCAGACAATCTTTATTAAAATCAGTAGCCAATTGACGTTTAAGTCCAGATTTGGACCGTCTCTAGAATTATTTATGCGTACTGTTCGAACATCGAAAACTTCATGCCTTGTTAACCACAAACAAGTTAGGTTACAATGACCTGCTGACCGGTAATCAGTTTTCGCTAATTTTCATTCATAGTGCAGTAATCTCTCACTTGAAAGCAGCAAGTTTAGCGCTGTTTCGTCATAGCATTCATGATTTTGCACCACATAAGTGCTATAGCATTTAAAAAAATTCGTGTTCGAGAATTTACCGCATGCCCGTGTTCACCATTTGATCACTCGCTTAGCGCTCGATTTTCTTATCAACGTCGTTTATGAATCTTCTGTAGTTTAGTTTTGATAGTAACCTAAGTGGTAGGTATGAATTTAAAAATAGCTGTTTGACAAATCAAAATTATAAACCAGGCCTAGGCAAATGGCGGCCCGCAGTACAATTTTGTCCGGCCCGCGAAGCATTTTATAAATTTTAGAAAAATAGTAAAGAAATAGCAAGGGCGCCAGAACAGACGAAAATCTTTTTTTTTTTTTTGAGGACCTTTTTTTGCTCTCCAAATGCAGAAATAGAATGTGAGGACTTCTTTTTGCTCTGCAAATTTTTGGCCCGCGGTCGAATTTTCATCAGCTACGTGGCCCGCCGATCAAAAGATTTGCCCGCCCCTGTTATAGACGCTCAACATATGAGTAAACTATTTCTAACTGTTCCATAAATAAATATATGCATTTTTTTTAATTACTGTAAATGCATAGATAATTAATTGTAAAGTATAGACGCCCGACAACTTATTTCATTAATGACGCTTTTCTGTACTATGAAATCATTTACACAATTTTCTTCAGACGTTATCAAACCTTCTTCTTTGAAGTTATTCAATTCTTCCGAGAATTAGTGCAAAATGTCACTTTTATTGTTTTCACTGATTAAACTACATCATGAAGTATGTCGCTTCCATGTCTAAATCGGCTTCAAAAACGCTCAGTAGCTCTTGAAGTATTATGACTAGGCTCGACATAATACGTGTAAACACATGTTTTTTAGTATTCTTGGTTGAGCTGCGACTTACTAGATACAAAATCTCCACAAATTGCTTTTTATTTTGATTAATTAGAAGAAAGAAACCCTCTTCGACTACTACTTAGGAATCTGAATCGTGCATTTTTTCTGTTTGTTTCGGAATATTACAATTTTCAAAAATAGAGTAAAGATATTGCTGATAGATAGTTGTTCCATATGATTGCCGCGTGCAATTCTAAGACAGATCTGTCCAATTATTTATTTTTTTTTCCTAAATGACGCTATTATACCTTTTTTTGGTTTTTAATAAAGTAAATATTCTATTCTATAATTAATACAAATGTCAAACTAACTTTTCGAATCATTGATTACAATTTCTCAGCTTTATATGAAAATGTATATGAGATATCAGGAACGGTTATTCAAGCATTAATTTCCAAGAAAAATTTGAATGAATGTTTGTAGACGCTTGAGAACTTTTCGAAAGTATCAACAATAATGAAAACGATGAAGGAAGGTTTTGGTTGAGAATCATAAATAAGCTTTACCAATGTTACGCAAGTGGCCAACGTTTCGAAAAGAAGCTGAAGATGAAAATAAATTTTTCGAAAAGATAGCCACTAGCGTAACATTGGTAAAGCTTATTTATGATCCTCAACCAAAACCTTCCTTCATCGTAAACATTCTATTGGATCAACACTACTTTATGCTGAAGACAAATGAAAACATTGTTTGACTTGAGTCGCTGATGTTTAAGGTTAACCAATTGCAAGATTGATGTATCTATTCGATTGTTCTTAAAGAATTTAAAATTGTCGAATTCGTAACGATACGCAGCTGTAAGCATACTCGTAAAGTTGTGATTAAGAGACCGGTCCTCCAAAGGCCGATCTCGATGTAAATATAATTTTTAAAGAACCGTGGCAATATCTTTGTAATGTACATATTCTCAGGCTATTTTAAAAATAAAATTTATTGGTATTATACATAAATAAAACCTTTTTAAAGTGGAAAGTATATTTTTATATTTTTCAAACAAAATGATAAATATGTATGTCAATATATATTTACAAAAAATTGAAAAAAAAAATACGAAAATGTTTTGGTGCAATTGCGATCAGTCATAAATCAATCAGAAATATTATTTTAAAACATGACGCTTTCAATAGGTCATATGCATAAAGCTCCAAATTGGTTAAAATTTTTATTTCGAAATATATTTTAGTTCTTGATCATAACGTAATGGTTATTTTATTAATCTAATCACTGAAAAAAATACAACTAATAAAAAAGAAATGTAGAAAATAAGCGCTATTTTCGAATTCTCAAAACGCATCGTGACGTCAGAGTATATATCAACAACAGTTTCCATGACGACGATGTCGTCTCACAGTAAGATTATGTCAGTATTTAGAGAAAACAACAAATAAACTTCATTTAGAACATTGACAATTTGACATCAAGGTTGGCATGCATCATATATAATGACGTCAAATAAGCCCGCGAACATGGCCGATTGTTTAAACTGTCTATTTTTGAATGTGGAATTTAATATTTTTTTTCTTATGTTAATATTACATTTTTAAATGATTATCAATTTTTTTCCGTATTATGGTTGACTAAATAATTTATTAAAAATATAAAAAAAAATCATGCATATGACCTATTACTTTATCGTAAATGAAACCTTTAATAGTTCCTTCTTGTCGATTTGCTCACTCCTAAAATTTAGTCCATCCTTGGAATCCATCTTATCGGAAGTGTCGTAACCACTGATGGATCATCGCACAAACGCATCTAAAATTCCGAAAGGAAATTAGATTTTCTTCTAACATTTTTTGCGCCTAGAAGTTTCCAAATGCTTGGTCCACTACTGGTCATGACCAAAAATGAATAACTGATGGAAGTCTAAGATTAAGCAACCGAAAGTTCCAAAAACTTCATCATGAACCCCGCACAAACCCTATGGTGTTTGGTTCTCGGTTCATTTGATCGAAAATGGTTTTATTTTATAGTTTAAAGGTCGCTATGAAAAAAGTGTCCATGGGCGCATAGCCTAAAAATCAATAGATTTTTAGCTACAGATATTATGTTTAGCGAGATTGTATATCCATTGAATTCACAAACATATTCCATGTTCAACTTTTGTGATTTTTTTTAGAAATAGAAAAATAATCGAAAACTAGGTAATGTTGGAAGGTGTCACTCTGTGTAAAATAATAATTTCATATTCGGGTTCAGCGCACTAGAAAACATATTTAGGATTTTTTAAGATTGTGGATTCAATGGATATCCCTATATCTAAAATCTCGCTAAACATATCTGTAGCTAACAATCTATCGGTTTTTAGGCTATGCGTTCATGAAGACGCTTTCTTAGTTATCTTTAAATTGTAAAATAAAACCATTTTCGATCAATTTAACCGAGAACCAAATCTCATTGGGTTTGTGCGGGGCCTTTGAAAGTGTCATGTTTTATATAAAAAAAAAGAATTGAGTGTTTTTCTTCAATTTCTTTTCTATCACCGGTTATAGAAAAACATATTTCCTCTGCATTAAGTTACTGTTTGTGTCATTTAATTAACAGGGATTTTAACTATATCTGCACTTCTGTAGCTTTGCAAGGTTTCTGTATTTAACTTCACGTTCTGTATATTCATTTGTTTTAAATCTTGCGACTATTTCTTTTGTTTTTCAAACTGTTATGACTTTTACACCGATGCTTCCAGTTTATTAATTCCTAACAGATATCCGGTGGCTGTGTAATTTGCTGTCGTGTAGCTAAAAAATAGTCAATTTATTTTTATTAACCTCTATAATTTGCTTATTACTTTTGCTCACTGACTCATCACGTGATCTCCAAACGGCCGATTGACTTGAAATTTGGCATAGTTACTCCTTTCTCGACATTAAGAACGGATTTTATGCAAATCCTATCCAAAACAATTTTTTCACCTACCATCACATAGTATATGGGTGTGAGTTGTTACGTTGGTGGGTGTGAATGGATGAATAGATGGGAAGGTCAATATAATATTTCAAGAGAAAGAGGGAGACAGAGATATGTGATGGCGAAAAATCCGTTTTGGATAAAGTTAGCATAAAAACTGTGCCAAATAATGGGAACGCATCCATGTTTCATCTTAATCGCGTGCGAAGCCACAGGCAACGGCTAGTAAAATATATAATTAAATAAAGACATTTAAAAATATAATTTTTTAAATAGTTTCTTAAAATTTTGCACAAAATGCACTTCATGAAATTGAGGTAGTACTGTCGGTTAGAGAGTTACTGTTCAGAATTAAATGAAACTTGGCATATTGGTAGATTTTAATAAGATAATGAACCGCCTAAAATTTCTAAAAGCTACAGAGAACCAAAAAAAAGTAATTAATATTAAACGTTTTTTGCATTTAACATTGAACCTTATGAGAAATTACAGATTATATCAAATTTCACAAAAGATACCGTTCAGAAATTAATTTTGTATCAACAGAAAGAAAAAAAAATTCAAACATTTGGATGTTTTAAAAATTGAGGTTCAGAGCATGTTACTTTTACTATCTAAATACTACGTAAATCAAATGTGTCTGAGCACACATTTGATACTTGTGGTATCGACATTACTACCTTAAGTTGTTTTTTTTTTTTTTTTTTTTGTCATATATACTGTTGGATTTTTAAAAGAAGACCGGTCTATGGAATGTAGTCCTATGACCTTATTGCAGAAGAGCGCACATGTATTTTATATTGGTAAAAGGTAATGATCCTGGAACCGCTTCTATGCAATAAGGGAGTCCAATCGACGAAACGTGTCGCAATTGTCGTATCGCGATAATTGTACTATTGCCATAGCTGTACGACTACACAGCGACACTTGCTAACAGTACAAAAAAATCATACACCAGACAGTACATAGGTGTGCGTTCACGGACTAAGTTGAGGGGTGTTGTCTGAATATCATCAAAATGGAAAGTAAAAAGGGAAAAACAGTTAGAAGTGGCGCTAGGGAGGTCATAGCGAATGTAATTAAAATGTGCGAGTTAGAGGCTCAAAATAATGTCTTAAAATTTAAAGCTATACATTGTTTGCATGCCTTGCTTTGCGCCGCCTATGAATTCCGATAATTTGGGAACACATCAACGACTTCTTGCCCTTTCCCCACCGGTCTTCTTTCGCCGATCGCACAGTAAGCGTCTTCCGTCTTACTTAAAAAGAAACCTGTGCACGAGAAAAGATTTTGAAAAACTAATATTTTTTTGCCAAATAATAGTTACGGTTTAATTAAATATTTAAAATGCAACCGCATCCGATAAAAATCCCTAAGTTTAAATGTGTTTTTCGATTCGTAAGAAGGTATTGTTTTTGCATCAAAATACTGTAATATACCTATCGAATACAGAAATAATCTCACGCCATTAAAGCAAGCCAATTATTATAGTTATTTAATGTTACAAAAATTATTATTTATAGAATTTAATATTAAAACCATACAATTGCTTTGTACATAATTTTCTCTGCATTATTGTTCATAAAAAAATATTGAAAAAAATTGAAAAAAAAGTTGTTTTGTGACGTAACAATGTAATGAGAAACAAAAATAAATGCGTGAATGCAGATTGTTAAAATAACAAATCATATTATTGATTTTATTTTTTTGTGTACCCTCGAAACAAATCAATAATATTATTTTTTTTAAAACTACTCTGAAAATGATAATTATTTTAATCTTTTTTGTCAAAAACTGTCAGTATTTTTTTAAGTCTTTTTTAAAACGCTAATGTTTGTACATTCCAAAGTTTACAAATTTGCCAAATATTATTGTTTCTCAGTGCATAGAAAATTTTTAAAAAATCTGTTTTTGACGTAAAAAAAATTATATAATACACATATAAGCCTTTTAAACTAAGTTTAAATATGTTAATATAATATTTATGTTAAAATGGTCTCTAGGCATCTATTAAATTAGTAATTTCTTTATTCGTTAAAAGGTATTACTTCTTTTAACGGCAGCATAATCGGTATTCTTACGTAAAAAGGAAGAAGGCAGGACAAAAAAAAATAATAAAATTAAATCTGCATTGGAATCGGGGGCCCCCAAAATAAACTGTCGCCGATGTCTTTATGTCGAGAAACGTTGAAACTTTTTGTCCATTCGTGGCAAAACTGAGGGTTACCTAATTTTCAGATAAATATAGTCCGTTCCACAATGTAATTGTAATATTGACAGATTTGCAAATAAAATGATTCTTCTAAATTTTTAATTATTAATTAATATTTATGTAATGAACAGTAGATGTCAAGTTATGGTTTAATAAACAACAATATACCGACTACTGTTTCATTCCCGAATAAACAAAATTACTATAAAAGTGTTTTTTTGTTTTTAATTGAGTAGCAAACCAACATTGTTGCCACTTTGAATAAAAAAAAATCATTGCATCTTGATTCGGGACCATGAAATATGTTTATTGTCGTCTATGTAGATATATTCTCTCCATTCAAATATCGTGGTAACGATGGGGTTATGTTACATAATTTGAAAAACCAAACTATAAGTCTATTTTCAGACTATAAGCCTCATTGGACGATAAGCATATCAAATTTATAAGATGATTTTTAGAAAAATATATTTTAACGTTAGTTTCGGATCATAATTTTAATCATTTAAAATGTCTGACACCTCGAATATGGTCGACATATTCGAGGTGTCAGACATTTTAAATGGTTCATGTTATTTGTCAGAGAACATTATTTTAGCGTTTTGGTTGAAGTTTTTAAGCTATCCAATTAAAAAAAACAAACAGTATCTATAAATTTTTACATGTCGTCAAAACGACATCTTTCGGAAACTTTAGAGGGAAAACGCCCCAAAATCAAGAAAAGTCATAGAGGAAATAGGTGTCAGACTAGGCCTAATGAAGCCATATACAAAGTTTGGGGAGAGTATGTATCAATAAAATTTTTGCCGACGGGCACTCTGACTATTTGTTCAGTGTAGTCATTGTTTAACGAATAATTTAGTATGAAGAATAATTTTTTTTTGTCATTATTTAATAAATCTGATTAATTCATTCATGCTTTGGGAACTTTTTGCTAACTTAATAGATGCATAATAAATTAATAAAGTGTGTTACCACTTTTTTTGTATACGGTGTGCGTTTTAAGTGGTCCCCCCTCATCAAAACTTTTGAAATATTTCAATTAAATTGAAAATCCATAATTGGAGAACCTGTTCTCTAGTTATGGATAGATTCGAAAGAGGGTTGGTAATTAT
This sequence comes from Xanthostigma xanthostigma, assembly GCA_963575645.1. NCBI lineage: Eukaryota > Metazoa > Arthropoda > Insecta > Raphidioptera > Raphidiidae > Xanthostigma > Xanthostigma xanthostigma. The sequence goes on along the minus strand of OY754472.1, from coordinate 5,723,203 downwards.
CGACAATTTAAGAACAAATTTTAGGCTTGTTAATAAATGTTTTATTCTGTATTTTTTTTTAACACGACTATATTTTGTTTATGTATGTAATTGTTTCATCTGCTATTTGTATGACTTCTATGCAATTTTTTTGTCTTTGGGGCAAGAAATAATTTGAAATAAAATGCAGATATGTCGAACATTTAAAAAAAAAAAAAAAAACTGAAAAAAGGTTCCAACACGCCTATCATAAAGCGTATAATAAGATTTTCAATTCGCTCAAAAATTTACGATGAGGGGGAGCAGTTATAAACGCGCACGCGCAGTGTATATAAATTTAGGCCTACCATTCAAAAATTTTTGTCAAACTCTACAAAAATATTCACTGCAAAAATCAGTGCAATAAATCAGGAAAACTATACAAGCACGGTACCTGATGTGTACAAATGGATTAGAAATTGTAAATTAAGGCTTATGTGAGGCTTGTTTCTTTGTTATTTCTAAAAGAAGTCAAAAACAGATCGTTGAGAAATGTGTAGAATATGTATAAAAAAATTATATTATAAAAAAATTAAAAGGGATATTTATGAATAAATAGATTTTAATTATTAATATTAAAAAAAATAGTAATAAGTAAAATTATACTTTGTAAATATTATTTTTAAAAAAATACTTAATGAGAAAAAAAAATTATAATAATTTTATACAGTTTGTTTTATTTTCTACTCAGCCCGAATCTCAGTAATCTTCTTTCCTCGCAATATCTGACAAAACAGTCCACAAAGATTTTTAACAGAACTTAAGGTCGCTGCACACGAGGCTAGAAACGCTACTAGGAGTTCTGCTAGCCGGTAGGTTGGGTACGAAGCTGGAAATGACGTCACTGCGGGTTGCCTTGCTAGCTCAGAAGATAGGTTTTAAAATTAGAACAGGCGCTATTTTCCTTGCTAGATTTGTTGCTAGGTGTGAGCAAGAACCAATCAGGAAGCAGTCTCTTCACGTGGGCACTTGAACACCCGCATGGCGTCATTCTGCCAGACAACAGACACGTTTTGCTCTGTGTTTATATTCGAACTGTCACTGCGCGCGCACCAGATCTAACCACAAAACACGCTTGAAAAATAATCTCGTGTGAAGCGAGCACTTAACAGCAATCAAGAAAACCAACGCTAGAAAACTAGTAGGCAAATCTAGCAGCGTTTCTAGCCTTGTGTGCAGTGACCTTTAAAAAAAAATCAGCGTCCTACTTATTTCTTCAGTGTGTTTACAGCGTAAGAATGCAGAAATTGTAGTTTTTTGTGCACTGGCACATGCGCATATCTTTTTCAATGAATAGCATAGAATTTTGTTTTTGTAGTGATAAATAAAAAAAATTGGTTGTCTGTAAAGTCGGTTTACGGACGATAGTTTTACGTGATAACGTATTCCGCTCGAATATCATATTTAATAATACATAACCTAAATTTTAGTAGCCGTCAAACTATATTTTTACCGACTAATAATTTGATCAACCAAAGCAAAATACATATTTTTAAGCAATTATAAAAGACATTTAAAAGAATGTATATATATTATATATTTGTTAACAAACCGTATAATTTATCTGGCCATCTGTCAGATGTAGCTTTCGCTGGAACAGCCGAAAAAAATGTTGAACGCACACTACTCTCTGACGTCACGTGAGAAGAGAGAGACTATAGCTTATATCGCGCTCTCGCTTGCGGAGCGTTACTCTTTTTCGTGCGTGCAGCCGGTGTTTCATCAATTTATAAGACGTTATCACGTCAAAAAGTGTTTAATATACCGCGTTTTTAAAACAAACTAAGCCAAAAGGAAGGGTTATGAGTTTAGCAGTCTATGTATGTTTGTATTTATGGATGTTCCACCGTAGCGCTTAAACTATTCATGTGATTTTGATAAGGTGTCAATCGATTCTAGCATTAATATTCTTTGGAATAGGATTCATTTATAAATAAAAGAGAGTAATTAATGTGTTCATAGTTCTTTATTAAATAAATAAAATCTTAAATTTACTAATCGTCCGGTAGGGTCAAAATTTCAACGCCGTTATTTGTGATCAGAACAGTGTGCTCGAACTGTGCCGATCTGGACTTATCAACTGTTATGCAAGTCCAATTATCGTCCAATATTTCAATTTCTCGTGAGCCTTGTCCAATCACTGGTTCAATCGTGAATGTCATACCCGATTCCATTATACCTGGATAGTCGTTAGCTAGTTAATAAATACACGCTTATTAATTAATATGAAAATAATAAATATAAAGAACTAGTGTGACCTGTGCAAATTATTCGCACTAAATAAGTATAATAATTATCACTTTACAAAATTATTTTTTAAATATGATTGCAGGTATTCAATTCGTTTCTAATTTTGCACACTGCTTATAACGTTCTTCTTTTTGTTGTATTACAATATGAAGCTCAGATGACATATCGAAGAAATATTTTACTAAAATTGTCATATAGAGGCTCAAGTGTCTGTTATATTACAATATGAAGGTCAGATGACAGATCGAAGTGTTGACGTTGTTTCAAAATTAAAGTCGTCAGATGGCAGACGTTGTTCAGCGCTGCTGTATTTTAATTAATTTACAAAAACAAAAGCAATAATAAATTTTTTAGTTGTCGATGTCAGTAGAGCAAGCAATTATCTGTAAAATGATTCGGAAAGCAAAAACGGAAAAAAAGGAGCCGCATTTCCGCTACTATTTTTATAAAATTTTATAAAATGCATCGCGGGCCGGACAAAATTCCGCTGCGGGCCGGATCCGGCCCGCGGGCCGCCATTTGCCCAGACCTGCTGTAGAATAAATGATAATTCAGCCGCCGCGGTAGTGGAAGATTCAAGGTGGAGTCCAGACAGTGACATGGTTTGGATAATACAATTTTTCTAATATTGCTTTGTAACTTCAACAATGGGCATTTCATAATATTATAGCAGATTATAGTTATTCATTTTGTGCATTCATAATTACAGTGTAAACTCTTTATAACGTCCTTCGTTATAACGAAAAACTCCCTATAACGTCGAAATTTTTACGATTTGGTTGGTTTACCTTAAAACCTATACATTAATACCCTCTTTATAACGCAACAGCCATTCTCTATTACGAAGAAATATGTTCATATTTAGGCGTCAGCAAATGTTTACAGACATAAAGAGGACCATTCTGAACCATCACCATCTATTCAACAAGCACTTGATGACGCCAAACTATAGGTATATGTGTTTGGAATAAATTAATTTTGTGAAAATTGGTTATTTTTCTTTCTTCCCTCCATATAACGAAAATTCTTTATAACGAAAAAAATGTTCGGTCCCTTAAAATTCGTTATAAAGAGATTATAGAGTACATTGAAGATTATTGTTAATTTGGTTGTTTTTCTGTCTTCACTCCATATAACGGTAACTCTCTATAACGATAACAAATGCTCGGTCCCTTGAGTTTCGTTATAAAGAGTTTACACTGTATATTAATTGAAAAAATATGTAGGTATTAAAATGATTCTGTGGCGTAATAAAAATAATATAAATACCAAAATGATAAATATCAGGAGGCCCATGAAAGTACGTTCCAATGCCATGGCCCAAGAAAGCAGGAATAACCGTGTGTTTGAGTTCTGAAGCTTTTTGATGGATAGTTCTGCCGATGGCAGAAAACTTTTGACCCGGCTTACAAATCTCAATTCCAGCTCGAAGACACTCCTCTGTAGCGTGCACCAAGTCGCGACCTTTTTGATCGACATTGCCAATTAAAAATGTTTTCGAACAGTCTCCATGGTAACCGTTATAGAATACCTGAAAATAGATTTTTTTGAAAAAAGACGAGACGTTCATATGACGTTTCTATGGTTCATCTATTAATAGATTGTAGATTATAGACGCTCGATATCTAAGGTTATCAGCGGGTTCATCTATTACCAACCTATAGTTTCAAAGTTCAAATTTAAAAACTAGTAAAAGTATTGCATTTCATATGGCTCAGTTTAAAATCTAGATTTAAGAATGTCATTTGTTTTCAACTAAATGAAGATCTCTATTTAGTTGAAAACAAATGACGTTTATCTTTTCGTTTATGTAAAAAAAAAAAGACGGGTTGCACTCCGGGAGTGCCGGCAGAAGTGAAAACTTAACGTCTTACGAATTTTCGATCAAAATGGTTTGTATCATAGATTGCATTTTTATGTACGATATTTCAACGCTAGATGTCTAACATTGTATAAATAAAAGTTTTCGTCTTACGCATTTTCGATCAGGACACGTGACCCTGACGATCTGACGCGAGTTTAAAACGCCGCTAAAGAAGTTTTCACTTCAAAAATATAATTCAATTAGTAATTAGCAGATACAATGCTGTAAAAAAATTATGATGCAATACGTTATTGTAAAATATTAGGTATAAGAAAAGTTATTTCATTATAACTTACTGTAACATCTACGTTTATAATATCTCCGTCTTCCAATTTTCTATCATCCGGAATTCCATGACAAGCTACATTGTTAACTGAAGTACAAACGGATTTTGGAAAATAGGAATAGTTAAGCGGCGACGGATACGCACCATTTTTTATTGTTAAATTGTGAACTAACTCGTCTATTTCATCAGTTGTCTGACCTATCTACAATTATTTAATGTTGCCTATATTTTTAAACTTAATAATAATTTATATATTGCATTAAAACCGTTATAAAAACATTAACATACCTCTATATAATTTTCTACTTCTTTTAAAATATTTGCAGCTAATTTACAACTCGCTCTCATATATTTTATTTGTTCATCAGTTTTTATTTCAGGTTTATCAGGCCTTGGTCCTGGAATTCCCGTTTCGTGGTGCGGTGGTTTAGAAATGAATTCCGGTACATATCGCATTTGCGATACTTTTCCTGGGATGACAACTGAATATTTACCAAAATCAGGCCTGAAGAATAAAGAAAATATATTATTATTATTAAAAAAAATCGATTCAAATGCCCATTCCGTTGGTCTGTCTACTGAAACAACCTGTGGCAATTCATTCGACTTTTTACTTTGCCCTTATTGTTTTTTATACTATTTATACATACAAAGTTCACTTCGACAGTGTATAACAAGACAAATTACTATCTGTCTATACAATTTTATATTTAGTAAATTTCTTGGGCACAATAGACTTGTAAAATGCAGTGTGATTAATTAAAAAACATTTTATTTGCCAACTTTTTTATATTTAATAACTTACACACTAGGTTTAAAGAAATTTGAAATTATCCCATAACTTCGAAAAAAACTTGTAATTATTCCAGAATTCCGTCTATGGGTTTTAGTAATCAATTTTATTATCTTCATTTCACACCTAGAATTAAGGAAAATTGCGTTAACGTTCTATATTATTCTTTGGATAATTGCTGAAAAATATCAAAATGAAAAAATGAACTTTTATTAAATCAAAAAGAAGCGCCAAAATTCCTATAATACGAAAATCTACTATATCGGGTGAGCAACTGCCGCGAATTGACAGTCAAGCTAATATTCAAAATGGCCGCGGACCATATAAAATTTCATTTATAAATCCATCACAATACGGTGGGTGGATAGTTAAAATATTAATATTTAGTAAGTGCAATGTGATTTTATATTTAGTGCGCAAAAATTGCTGATAATTTTTTGTGTAATATGATCACGTCAATTAAAAAAACATTATCTTACCGGTCCAAAGGACTTCAGTCTGGGTTGTTCTATGTTTCTTGTCCCATTGCTTGTATGAAATTAATTTCATAAAATATGTCTCCAACATTTTAGTAGCAATCGGAGACTCACGATATTTAAAAGATATATAGAGCATGTATTTTTGTCATGCAAAATGAATTTAACTGCAAATTCGAGACTGTCACAATAAAGTAACAAAATTTATATTTGGAAAATTCCGTTTTACACAAGAAAGTACAACACTACGTTAAAGTTTATGGAATAAATATGAAAAAATCACCTGAAGAAAGCAAGGAAAAAGCGATAGTTATTCAAAGTACATTTGAACTAGATGTGACAAGCTACATTGAACGAATTTTCCGTCTGTCATATAAGATTGATCACGTGACCGCGGTATATATTTCATGATTGGGAGAGTGTTTGTGGTGGCACTTATTACTTTTTTGTGCTGCGAGGAGGAGAATGTTTTATTTTTATCGTTATCAATATAATTTATATTTCTACACAAGTTAAGAAAACAGTTGAAGGCTTGTTGATTCCTTTCGACAGTGTTTAATAATCTTAGTACAGAGTTAATTGCGTGCACCCTTTGAGTGGCGTCATTTGCTATGTCTGCTTTGCTGCTGCATTGGTTTTGTTGCAGTGCCCAGTGGCAACTGACAAACGCATTTTAACTAAGCCTAGTACATGTGCATTGTTTCCTAAAGTGCATTGTGTTCACCCATATTAGAATGTCGTTTTTTTATTCAGACGAGGTAACGCCAAATGAGTATTCATATCGTGTTTTAATTAGAATTTAAGTTTTTTTTTCACTTCCATATATATACAGTGGCGTATTGAAAAAAAATCCACCTGGAGCCAATACAAAACAAAAAATAGTGGCCTATTTAATAAAGTTTAATAAAACTGTGATTGTATCTTCAGAAAAATTCTAATAAAAAATATCGTGACCATTTTTTTAGAGAACAGTTCACGTAGATTGCAGATTATAGACGCTAAACAGCTGAGGGGGTCGGCCTAAAAATAAACCGTTCTTAATAGTCTGTTTGTCGAAGTATTTAGTTTGATTTTGGCGTGGCTAATTATGCATATAGTCATAGAAGCCTAAAAGCAATATATTAAAAAAAAGTATTTAGTTACATAAAAAAAGCAATTATTTCGGAACAGTTGAACCCTCAGAAATTGTCCGTACGTCTTTGGCACAAGAATAAATGAATAACCAGAAGTACAGCTCTATTACGAATTTTACTCATTTTTGTAACCTCGGTGTTCGGTAAACCCGAGATTCTATCCTGAAATGGTCAGTGCTGTACCGTCTCTAGTGTTGGAAGGCGTTTAACAACACATTTTATTTGGTTACTGTGTCTATCATTTTAAAATTTTGCTTAAACTAATTTTTTTTAAACACACCGTGAATATATAAATTAATTCAGAAAAGCAATAAAATGTCATCTTTTATTTGGAACTAAGGTTACTAATCCGTCAATAGACACATCAACGATACCGCCTTAGAGTTATGCTTCTCGTTTTTTATTTTTTTATTCATGTGTCTGGTTTCGTGAATTATTTTGTTCAAGTAAATAAAATTGTCGACCAATTTTTCTCAGACCATACGATATATTGACAATTTTATTTTATTTACTTGAAGAGTTCTATTCAGACGTTAATCAAAGATTTTAATTATTTTGTATTTAAACTGTAGCTTTCATCAATACAAAATTCAGGTTATAGTAGAACCTCGATTATCCGAGTCGCAATTATCCGAGCTCTGGATTAACCGAGCCAATCTAATGCGAGGTACGCGCGTCTATGATCCGGATTAATCGAGCCACTAAAGACCCAATATCCGTATTAACAGAGCTTCTAAAATATAGTGTGTAATGTACATATTTCCATTTAAAATCGTCGGGGCGATAAAATAATTTATTAATAATAATATTTACATGGTAAAAACGTTTATAAACCGTTTAAAGTACATTTGTGTTTATTTTTTTAATGAATAAAAAATAAATCCGGATTATCCGAGTTTTCAGTTATCCTTGTAGGGTGTTCCCCATGTTACCTCGGATAATCGGGGTTCTACTGTATTTAAAATATTAGTTACGCTAATCAAACATGCATAAATCTGTTAAGAATTTAGAAAATCCTCAGCATTTTTAGTTGTCAATCGTATTGATGTGTATTTTTTGTTTCAGAAAATGATTGACGTTTTTTGTATTACCTAAGTCTATTTAATCAATATGAAACATTTTCTACTTGTAATATGTCTGTTTTTGCTACTCAATTGTGTGTTTCGTAAGTATAATATTAGTAAAATTTTTGTGTTTGAGGGTATTGTCTATTGTCGAACACTGATTTCGGGTGTGTTCCGAAAAATAACCTAGTATACTGGCCGGTGTTAATGACGTCATGAATCCGACGCCATAATTGTACTGGTATGCCACCATATTGTACTGGTGAGACAGATGTGACGTAGCATAAATATTTAACCAGGCGTGTGTTTATCAGATTGTGGAATTTTATTATTTGTCATTTGCAATAATGTCTGATCAACAAAGTAAACAATTGCTTTTGGTGCATGAGGTAAATAATACTTCAACGCGCTGGCCAATATATTTCGGAACGAATCAACAGTACGGCGTCGATTCATGACGTCATCAGCACTGGCCAGTATACTGGGTTATATTTCGGCACACACCCTCCAAGAAATAGTCGCCAACCGTAACTAACTACCTTATTCCTCGAAAACCTTACACTCTTTTTTTTTAATATCTGTCCCATACCCAAACGGAAATAAAGAAAAAAATTCAATATTATAAACATTATGAAAGAGTTAAAGATTTAACAAAAAAAAAGCAAGGAAATATCAGAGTATTATGGAAAATATGTCAACCTAGCATGCAAACGGTACATTTTAATTTTTTGCAACTAACCAAATAATGTCAGCAGCTCCGAAATGCAAACGGTACATTTTAATTTTTTGCAAATAACCAAATAATGTCAGCAGCTCCGAAATGCAAACGGTACATTTTAATTTTTTGCAAATAACCAAATAATGCGTCAGCAGTTCCGAAAACTAACTATGTAAAACACCGATGTCTTACGCATATTTTAATATTTTTTCCAATTTAATTAGGAGACTTAATCAATAAAAAAAATATTAAATCTTTGCATTTTTCGATTATGGACTTTTATTCTTGACAATTTTAACTGAATTTTCAACTTTTTAATGATTTAATTTTAATTTATATTACTTCTAATTTCTTTTTGTAATTATTCACTGCAAAAATATGTAAAATACAGATATTTACATAAATTTATTTTTTCTAACCTAACTTTGTACAAAATATTCAAAAGTTAGTCCATTAAGTAAAATACTGAAATAATTAATTAATATTAAAACAAATTTTTTATTTAAGCCTTTATGACAATAATTTATTGGTATCATCGACTTATAACCTTTTGTAAAAACGTATTATGGAAAAGTTCCCATTTAGAATTCGACTTACTTTTGGTTGGGACTGTAACGCATCAACCTCCTTAATATCTGTCCCATACCCAAAACGGAAATAAAGAAAAAAATTCAATATTATAAACATCATAAAAGCATGATTGAAAGAATTACAGATTTAACAAAAAAAAAAAGCAGGGAAATATCAGAGTATTAACTGGATGGCCATTTTAAGTATTGTTGCGTGTAGATTTATTTCTCGAAAAGAAACCTTAATTGTGATTTGTTTCCAGTGGCACCTCAAGAACGTATATGCATTCATTTATACAAAAACGTAAAGGAGGAGAAGATATCCATTGAACAGTCCGATGGCGAAGATGGACTCGATGAGGATGTCAGATCGTCGGGAGGCAGCGACGGGAATAGTGCGGCGTACGGGTCGCATCAACCTGTTGTCTTCAAGGTAACCGACGCAGATGGAGTGGAAGTTAGCTACGAACGTTGCGATCCTTCTAACTTCTGCTATGCGCTGTGGCAGACTTACAAGATTGGAAATGTAACGAGCGCTGTCATGATGGGCCAAGGTTTGTTCGATATTTTTAATAATATATTTTTATTGTAACCATTTTAACTGATTAATTTGTAAAATTACATGACTTTGACTCTATTCAATAAATAGAGTAGGTAATTGTGATCCATTGAAGTTAATAATAATACTGAACTATAGGCTGTGTGCACGAACCCTACTAGCGCCGCTAGTGGATAATAGAGAACTATTGAACTCACTTTTTATGGAAATCGCGACATGTTTCTATTGTGATAAGTCAAAAACTTTAGTTGGCCATGATGTGTCAAAAAAAAATGTAATAAGGAAAACTGATGTTAATTTGTTTACACTGACAGCGGAACGTCAAATTAGGGCGTCAATGGTCTTTATTTTACTTAAATCGCCATCAGCGCAACAGCCCGGAACACAACAAGCATTTCCAGATCGTCTATGTCTTCTGTGTAATTAAAAAAAAATGGTTGTCTGTAAAGTCGGTTTACGGACGATAGTTTTACGTGATAACGTATTCCGCTCGAATATCATATTTAATAATCACGCACAGGGTCAGGCGGAACGTTAGGAACGTTACACTTTTTCGTGCATGCAGCCGGTGTTTCATCTTTTTATATTGACGTGATTCATCAATTTATATGACGTTATCACGTCAAAAATTCCATTGCGTTGATAAAATTAAAGCGCTTTTTATGGAGACCAATTTTCCAACGTAAGTCGACGAAAAAAACGGTGGCAATCTACAAATTCGGGCGAAGTATGTTAATAAGTGCTGTGATGCAATTAAGATTTTAATATTCAACGGATACTTGAGATTGATTACATAATATGTAATGTTTTCACACAACACTCAAGTAATCATAAAAAACGGGCCATCTGCTTTATATTAGCGTTCGTAAGTGCTGTCAAGGCGTCAACTGTCACGGAATGTTCTTTGTTTTAACTTTTGTTTTTCCACTACCGATGACCAAATGGTTGTGATAAGCGGCCCCATGGGAATGTTCAAATATAACGACGCACTTTACATTAATTGAATTAAAGATTAATATTTGTAATTATCTGTTCAACGTCCATTTCTAGACATCGTCATCACAGACGCTACTCACAACCACATTCCCGTTTTTTTGGAACGAAGTTCCTTATGGAACGTTTTAGATATAAATAAAAAAAAACGTAAGAAAATCTGTAACGAAAATCTTCATACAGTATGTAAACGCGTAAGGTGCACATAGGGAAATTAGCATTGGGAAAAAATACTTGGATCAGAGTTAGCCATGACTGCATTAATTGTTATTTCTATTGAATTATCGTGGTAATCTTGAGGATTTCTATTTTATTTTGATTTTACTTGGCTTTTTTAATAATAAAAAGCTTTTATAAATCATTATTTTAATTTTTTTGTACAGAAATAAAACAAAAAAACAACTCCATCTATTTGGAAACATTTCATTCAAAAATTGTCTGACTGGTGTGACGTATGCGCGTTGGTAAATCAGTGACCCAATGTCTTTAGGTTCAACACGAATAGGCGGAGATATTTGATCACGCACCATATTTAAGTATTTTTGGGAATTTAATGTCCCATTAATAAAAAAAGTCCGATTATGCTGTAATCATTTGAATATTTTCTTCGGTAGTATACACATTCATTTTGCAAAAGAATATTATCTGTCAAATTGAAAAACAAGATTTCAAACCTCACTCTGATCCAGTCATTTTTTCCCTATGTGCACCTTACGTGTTTACATACTGTATAATATATAATAATAAATAGCTTAAAGAACTTCGTTCCAACTGGGTGTTTCATGACACCTCTCGTCTTATTTCCTGTACATTTATAAATTTAAGTTTGGTTAATAACAATTAAGTGAGTGGAGGAATTATACTGAACTGTCTGTAAAAAAAACTTTTTTTTAAATTGAACCTCCTTCAAAAAATGGTCACTAAAATGAGTAAAATAACAAAGTTTTGAGATCTTAATTACTATCACGTTTTATGTACTTAGTATATTAAATTAGGCTTTTGAAAAAAAAATAATTATCGATTTTTTTATTGTATTTTAAAACTTTATTATAAGTAATATTGATAATCGATGCGAAACACTTTCAAAAAACTTTTTTTAAATTAATTATAAGCAATTTAAAATTGATAAAATATTAAAAAAAATCACGTGACTGCAAACGCACTAAAATTGTTTTTGACAGTTGTGACGTCATAATGGTAAAATGTATATACGCAGTATACTATCAATGGCTTCTACATGTGTATTGACTAAAACATTATGACGTCACATTATGTTCGGGAAATGTCGGCGCGTTCTCGGAACTGGGTACAAAAATTTATTTTTAATTTGATATAACTTTTGAATTATAACGAAAATAAAAAAAAAGAAAAATAGTTTTGTTATAAAACTTATATACGATCTTTCCATTTATGACAAAAAAAAATTTCATTCAAAAGCCTAATTGGTGCCAACTTCAAAGAATTGTTATTGTACTACCGGCCAGAAGAATTCCAAACAGTGTTTCTAGCAGCGTTTCTAGCCTCGTGTGCAGCGGCCTTTGTGACATAACCATTTGTGTTTTATAGGATGTTGGGAGAGCTCTGATAAACAACAAGACTGCGAGAGAGAAGCGTGCATCTCCGACAAGAAGCCGCCGAAGGCGATGAACAATACAAAGTTCTGCTGTTGTTCGGGCAACAGATGCAACGCAAATTTTACTGACCTGTACGTGCCTACGCCCGAAGATCCGGACATATATTTGGCTTTGGACTTGGACCAGCAGCAGAAAGACAGACAGACGCGTATCATCCTGTTCGTTTGTTTACCCGTCATCAGTATCTGCATCATTGTGGTCGGGTTCCTGCTCAGACAGATCGTATGGATTGATCGAACAGATTCTCCGACGGGTGGCAAACAGCATCCGGATCAACTCAATTTGATGGACGGTCCAGGATACAAGAGCAATGTTTATAATGTCGATCATTTGAAACTCGTCGCTATCGTTGGTGTGTTTTAAATTCAGTTATTTTGTTATTTTGACGCCGCAAATTGAACCCGATACCTTTTCGAAAGTGAGATCAACGCCCCCTTCACTGCGTTCTATCTTAGTAGCTAGATAAATTTTAATAATTTTAAGTCTGACGGAAAGTGATTTCTATACAGCCAAAACCGAACATTGTTTTTTTTTTTCATCTTTTTCACCGAAGAACAGTATGGATCAACAAAAATCGCGCGGCTGAATTTATATGCGCGGGGTATCCCTTCTAATTCAGTTCTTTTGTTATTTTGACGCCGCAAATTGAACCCGATACCTTTTCGAAAGTGAGATCAATGCCCCCTTCACTGCGTTCTATCTTAGTAGCTAGATAAATTTTAATAAATTTAAGTCTAACCGAAAGTGATTTCTATACAGCCAAAACCGAATATTGTTTTGTTTTTTTCATCTTTTTTTACGGAGGAACGGTATGGATCCACAAAAATCACGCGGCTGAATTTATATGCGCGGGGTATCCCTTCTAATTCAGTTCTTTTGTTATTTTGACGCCGCAAATTGAACCCGATACCTTTTCGAAAGTGAGATCAATGCCCCCTACACTGCGTTCTATCTTAGTAGCTAGATAAATTTTAATAATTTTAAGTCTGACCGAAAGTGATTTCTATACAGCCAAAACCGAACATTGTTTTGTTTTTTTCATCTTTTTTCACCAAGGAACAGTATGGATCAACAAAAATCGCGCGGCTGAATTTATATGCGCGGGGTATCCCTTGTAGCGTTTTCTCGAATGTTCCAAACCCGTCTATACCTGCATTGCAATTGTTATAAGTTTGAGATTTGGCCACCGACTTTTACAACAAAACCTTATACCTGCACGCATTGTTGTTCCACGAAATTCTGTGTGTTATTTTTAGACGGAAACATTCGACATAAGTCAGGGTCGTCTTAGCTGGGGGGTTGGGAGCGTGTTACAATATTATAGTAAACTAGCGGTCCCGCCCGGTTTTACCTGGGTGCAAAAGAACGCATGGGGGGGGAGGTACATGAGTACGCACATTCATCTTTGTTTACTGAGATAAATGTTGTGTTACATTTTGCAACATTTTTCATTGATGCTCCGCTCCTATTGGTCGTAGCGTGATATTATATAGCCTATAGCCTTCCTCGATAATTAATGGACTATACAAAAAAAAAAAAAAATAAATTCAAACCAGTAGTTTCTGAGACTAGCGCGTTCAACCAAACAAACAAACAAATTCTTCAGCTATATACAGGTGAGTTTTAAGTTGATGCTTTTTTTTTACAGCGTGTAAAAATCAAATAGACGAGCAAATATTTCAAATAGTTTTTTTTATCAAAACTCAAAAATAAGAGAGAAACAGCCTTTCGAAGTTTAAATAAATTTTATTAAATTTTCTTTAATTTTGAGGTCGGTCCTGGGGTTATATTATGTCACTATGGAAATAAGTTGTTATTATCAAGTATGTTGGTGCTTATTTGAAACTGACATGTGTATTGTTCTGTTTTTGAGAGATAATAACAACTTATTTCCATAGTGACATAATATAACCCCAGGACCGACCTCAAAATTAAAGAAAATTTAATAAAATTTATTTAAACTTCGAAAGGCTGTTTCTCTCTTATTTTTGAGTTTTGATAAAAAAACTATTTGAAATATTTGCTCGTCTATTTGATTTTTACACGCTGTAAAAAAGAGCATCAACTTAAAACTCACCCTGTATATTAGTATAGATAAATATTCATAGACTATTTCTTCTCTCCGTTTAACGGCAACTCTCAATAACGCCACAAAGTGCCCAGTCTCTTGAGTGTCGCTATATAGAGTTACTGTATTTAGAAAATATTATTTACACACTCGAATTGTATTTCAGGTCAGGGGAGATATGGCTCAGTGTGGAAGGGCACAGTCAATGAACAAGACGTGGCCGTCAAAATATTCCCCGCGCATTATCGCAACTACTACTACAACGAGAGAGACATCTATTGCCTTCCGTTTATGGACAATCCCGCTCTACTCGTTTACTATGGTATTGTCCTTTTCTACTTTTGCATGAAGTTTTGTACCGAACAGCACTGATAATTCCAACTATATTTATTTTTCACTTTTTAGTTTGATATAAAGCGTGTTTTTTAGTTTTTTTAAAACTATATTTTTGAATTGTTTTTGTCGATAGGCTGTGATGAAAGAACTACAATGGAAGGTCATACGGAGTACCTTCTGGTTTTGTCTTACGCTCCCAGCGGCTGCCTGCAGGATTACTTGCGGGCTCACACACTAGATTGGCCTACATTTTGCAAGATGGCGCTCTCGATTGCAAAGGGCCTCGCGCATCTTCATACAGACATTACCAAAGGAGGTAAAGTATTGCGTTCGGATAATGAAGACAGTCAGTCGGCTTGCTTACGTAAAGATAATAATTTCATTGCGAATCAAATTGGTTTTTCAGATAAGTCAAAACCGTGCGTTAGTCATCGTGATCTCAATTCTAGGAATATTTTAGTGAAAACAGATTCGTCCTGTTGCTTGTGTGATTTTGGTTTCGCCATGAAGATTTCCGGCTCCAAATATTTTCATATGGGCGAGGAACAGCATGCCGAAACAAAAAGTATTAATGAGGTACATTACATAATATGTTATGTTTTCAAATCTTTGATTAACGTCTGATTAGAACTCTTCAATAAATAAAATTATCGACCAATTTTTCAGACAAATATATTAACAAAAAAAACAGTTGTGTGGTTTTAAGAAACCACGACGTAAGTGAAACTTTTATTGGATTGTAGGCGTTGGATTGTATACACTTATCCATCACGATTAATTATAAACAACAATATTCACATGAATACACGAATAAAATCATGTAAACACTGTACAGCACTTGCCCGCATGACAGACTGACTATGTGTTATACATACTACACGGTCAGCTGATGCTAACCATGGGCGCCGCCATATTGGCCTTGGCTGCTCTACCGAGCGCCTACTCTGAACGCCTTTCACTTTATCCCTACTCCGCGGCCGCCTGTAATGCGACATGCAACAGACGGCCAGAAAAATTCGGGGCGATAGAATAAAAGTTTCACTTTAAAAATATAAAAATTAATACATTAACGTTTCGGTCCGGATTTGGATCTTCTTCAGAACTGATCTAAAAAATTTTGAAAAATAATCAATAATTAGTTTCTAATTTTTTTGAAAAACCAATTAGAAACTGATTATTAATTAATTTTTATATTTTTTAGATCAGTTCTGAAGAAATCCAAATCCGGACCAAAACGTTAATGTATTAATTTTTATATTTTTTGTTAATATAGGTATTTGTCTGATAAATTTGTCGATAATTTTATTTATTAAAATGTTATGTTTTCATTGTTGAGTTAGTTTATTATGAATTAGATTTTTTTCGATCGATTTTACCATTCCAACCCACAAGTGGGGAATTGTACTAGTTTAGGTCAAAAATCACTTTTCAAAAATTTTACAATATCTTTCCGTTTTGAGGTCCCCCGAGTCCAAAAAACATATTTTTGGAAAAACTCTGTGCGCGTCTGTTAGTCTGTGAACACGATACAGGTGAAACGGATGAGTGGATTGAAACCAAATTTCGGGAGGATGTTTGGTAGGCAAATATGAAGAGCCCTATTGTTTTTAGGGAAAATCGGCGCATGCGCAGAAGAGATATATGCTATAACGGTGTTTTTTATATATTAATGGTATACTTTTCACAACGGATTATTCTATTTATTTTTTCAAAAAAGTTTCATTACAAATTTACTTTATAGTTTCGGAAATATTTTGAAAATAAAAAAATCAGCTGATCTTTTGTTTTGTGGATCTGTCAAAAAGAAACTAGTTAAGCATGCTTTGATTAATTTTTACATGACGTGAATATATTTTGTAGGTAACAATGGCAACGAATAGCAAATGTAATATTGAATACTAGCCCTTACCCGCGTCACCTCACGCGATATCAGAAATGTTATTTTCTTTATTATACTATATCAAATGTCAAAATTTTTAAGTTGGAATGGTCCCGTCGCCCAATTGACTGGAATTATTTAACTAATCGACACGAGTCCAGCAACTTAAAGTATTTTATTATGATGAATAATGTTTAAGGAGGTTGAGCCGTTTTGCGAAGATAATGAAAAAAATTTGAAAAGTAGTTTGACCCTGCAGGCCATCCCTGTAACTTCCCGCTATTTTCGAGTTCAAAACGCTCAAAAATATGTCAAATATAGCAAGAAGTTTATTTTTTAGCTCTTCGAGCTCAAAAAAAAACACTTTGTTACGAAATTTTCGTTCACGATATCTCATGAACAAATGAAGCGATTTTGATGCGATTTGCGGCAGTCGACGCAATTTTTTAACCTTAAAAAGTAATTTTATACAGAAAAATCGATCTCATAGGAATTTTACGAGAAATTTAAAAAAAACACTTTTTAAAAATTTTTCGTTCACGATATCTCGTGAACAAATGAGCCGATTTTGATGCGGTTTGCTGCAATCGACGCAGTTTTTTTAACCTAAGAAAGTAAATTATTACAAAAAAATCGATTTGATAAGAATTTTACGAGTAATTTTAAAAAATTACTTTTTTCCTAATTTTTCGTTCACGTTATCTCATGAACAAATGAACCAATTTTGATATGGTTTGCGGCGATCGACGCAGTTTTTTTAGCTTAAGAAAGTAATTTATTACAAAAAAATCAATCTGATAACAATTTTAAGAGTCATTTTAAAAAAACACTTTTTTACGATTTTTTCGTTCACGGTTTCTCGTGAACAAATGAACCGATTTTGATGCGGTTTGCGGAAATCGACGCAGTTTGTTAAGGAGAAGAGCTGATTAGTTTTTGGAATTAATCGGTTTAGTAGTTTAGAAAATTTTTTACAAAAACAAATTTTTAAAAATTTTTGAAACTTGTTTTTTTAAGATTTCTCAAAATTTTTTGGGCCGAATCGTTTCAAATTTTCAGGAAGTCTAGGTTCACCAAGATCACGTCAGATGCCGCAAACCACGTTTCAGTCGGACACTCCGTTCAAAAGATATAAAAGGTTTACATACATACATACACACACACACACACACACACACACATCCATACATACAGCCCTACGGACATCATCGCCAAAATAGTTTCAATAGCTTCCTAGGACCCCAAAACGTCGAGATCTGGCGAAAACTCGATTTTCGAAAATCGGGGTGAAACCAATAACTTCCCGATTTTTGAAAAAAAAAAAATTTTTTTTTTTTTTTTTTTAAAGCGGGAAGTTAAAAATCTGTAATAAAGTTTTTTTAATAGATTTTTTATAACAAAATTTTCTGTAGAAAATCCAAAATCATTAGGAGATTTATAAAGTGAAAATTTAAAAAAAACTTTTACATGTAGTCTTATGGAAAATATGTCAATCTAGCATGCAAACGGTACATTTTAATTTTTTGCAAATAACCAAATAATGTCAGCAGTTCCAAAAACTAACTATGTAAATCATTGATGTCTTACGCATATTTTAATATTTTTTTCAATTTAATTAGGATACTTTTAATCAATAAAAAAATTATTAAACCTCAGCACTTTTCAATTATGGACTTTTATTCTTGACGATTTTTACTGAATTTTCAACTTTTTAATGATTTAATTTTAATTTTTATTATTTCTAATTTCTTTTTTAAATTATTTACTACAAATAATATGTAAAATACAAATATTTACATAAATTTATTTTTCTAACCTAACTTTGTACAAATTAAGTAAAATACTGAAATAATTAATAATATTAAAAAAAAATTATTTATTTTGACAATAATTTATTGGTATCAACGACTTACACCCTTGTGTAAAAATTTATTATGGAAAAGTTCCCATTTAGAATTCGACTTACTTTTGATTGGGACTGTAACGGATCAACCTCCTTAAATCGGATTGAAAGTCAGCGAAAAATGACTAAATGTTTTGTGTTCAGGTGGGAACGTTGCGCTACATGGCCCCCGAAGTCCTTGAAGGTGCGGTGAATCTGCGCGACTGTGAATCGTCGCTAAAACAGATTGACGTGTACGCTTTGGGCCTTGTTCTCTGGGAGCTCGCTACTCGCTGTGTTGATCTATATCAGCATGTAGAAATGGCCGCCTATCGATTGCCTTTTGAAACCGAGGTTTGTATATTGTATATTCATTTTTAAAATCAGACATAAAGTTGAGAAACGGACGTTAAACACATTATCATCATATATATTAATACGCTAACGTTAAAGATGTTTGCCTCCCTCTTTAGAAAAAACCTCACAATTTCTCCACATAAATTATATATCATTTTACAGATAATTGCTTGCTCTACTGACATCGACAACTAAAAAATTTATTATTGCTTTTGTTTTTGTAATATAATTAAAATACAGCAACGCTGAACAACGTCTGCCATCTGACGGCTTTAATTTTTAAACAACGTCAACACTTCGATCTGTCATCTGACCTTCATATTGTAATACAACAGACACAATACTGCATACTGCCATCTGACGGCTTTAATTTTGAAACAGCGAGCAACGCTGAACAACGTCACAGCAATGCTGCATGATGCCATCTGACGACTTAGCTCAACGCTTTTGCTACTTGCGCCTCTATATGACAATTTTAGTAAAATATTTCTTCGATCTGTCATCTGAGCTTCATATTGTAATACAACAAAAAGAAGAACGTTATAAGCAGTGTGCAAAATTAGAAACGAATTGAATACCTGCAATCATATTTAAAAAATAATTTTGTAAAGTGATAATTATTATACTTATTTAGTGCGAATAATCAACATAAGAAACAAGAAGTTTCCACTATTATTTCCTGACGATATAGAAAAGATGTCTATGACTTGGGATTATTTAATGTAAGGAAACAATTTCACCTTTGATTCACTCATAGCTCTCACTACTGTAATGGTTCATATCTAGCGTTAACTAATATAATTGGCTCTCGCATGATGTGAAAAAATCAGTTACCAATGCTATAAATATTAGAATGATAGTTTGATAGTTGTGTCACTGTAGTGTAATGTAACACAGTCCGCCGCGAGAGTGGAAAGATTCGGGGTTCGTATCCCGACGGTGACATTGTTTGAAAAAATAAACTAATTTTTCTATGTTGATAGCATTGTAACAATGGGTGTTTCTTAACAATTGTAGCAAACAGTAGCTACTATAAACAATATATTATAATTACTAACTGTAACAAAACTCATCTAAAGTAAATTTTTTAGCTGTCGATGTCAGTAGAGCAATCAATTATCTGTTAAATGATATATAATTTATGTGGAGAAATTGTGAGGTTTTTTCTAAAAAGGGAGGCAAACATCTTTAACCTTAGCGAATTAATATATATGATACCACTGCAAATTGTCGCATTAATAACAATGTTTGTCCTGACAGTTTGTTCGAAATAATTTTTTGCAGGTGGGTGTGCACCCATCGTTTGAACAGATGCAGGCGCTTGTCTCGCGGCGGAAGGCTCGGCCGCTCTGGCCCGACGCGTTCCGTCAGGATTGGCCAGCGGCGCGCGTGGTTCGCGACACGACCGAAGACTGTTGGGATCAAGACGCCGAAGCCAGACTGACCGCATTGTGCGTTGAAGAGAGGCTGCACGAACTCTCAGCCGCTCGTGACAACAGAAACAGGGGTAATTATTTTTATTAACGCGAACGTTTCTGGCCAAAAAAGAAAGAAAAGTATAACTGTTGCGTTTGTCGTTGCCAAGCGGAGCGCAGTTCTGTGAGTAATACCATTGTCGCTGCTGAGTGGAACTCTGCCCTCTGAGGCAAGACTGTAATACGCTTGTCGCTGCTGTTTCATCTCAGTCAATATTAAAATGTACAATTTTAATATACAGTATGTAAACACGTAAGGTGCACATAGGGAAATTAGCATTGGGAAAAAATGACTGGATCAGAGTGAACCTTGAAATCTTGTTTTTCAATTTGACAGATAATATTCTTTTGCAAAATGAATGTGTATACTACCGAAGAAAATATTCAAATGATTACAACATAATCGGACTTTTTTTATTAATGGGACATTAAATTCCCAAAAATACTTAAATATGGTGCGAGATCAAATATCTCCGCCTATTCGTGTTAAACCTAAAGACATTGGGTCACTGATTTACCAACGCGCATACGTCATACCAGTCAGACAATTTTTGAATGAAATGTTTCCAAACAGATGTAGTTGTTTTTTTTGTTTTATTTTTGTACAAAAAAAATTAAAATAATGATTTATAAGAGCTTTTTATTATTAAAAAAGCCAAGTAAAATAAAAATAAAATAGAATAGAAATCCTCAAGATTACCACGATAATTCAATAGAAATAACAATTAATGCAGTCATGGCTAACTCTGATCCAAGTATTTTTTCCCAATGCTAATTTCCCTATGTGCACCTTACGCGTTTACATACTGTATGTTTATTTTACAATGAATTATTATTTCTTTTTTATAAATTAACTTTATCCAAAATTAGATATTTATAAAAGAAGCCAGTTCTTCAATACCTGAAAGACTTGTTCATTTTGAGTGTGTTCGTTGATGTCTTCTTTTTGAATATTTCCATCGAAATGATGAAAAGCGCATGCGCAGTATAAATATAAACTATGCGCATGCGCCTCCCGTTCTTTTATAAAAAGAAGAAATCCTTATTGTGTTAGTTAAACCGTTTCTGCTTTTTATTTTTCAGCAACAATATATTCAACAGCTATAAGTCCAACGCTGAACTCAACACAAAATTTAAACGGTAGCATTATTAACAACAATACTATAAACAATCCGATGGGAACTACAACCACTGCGCCCAACATTTTGCCGGTGTATAATCATCGGGACCACACGTTGCCGGAACCCAACGGACGAATATTCAACGTACAGGAAAGTACCGGTGGGACTTCGGTCAGTCAACCGTCGACCGTCGGAAAAGACAGCATTAATGAATTGTCCGAAAGAACGGTGGAAACGCATTATACTATGACGCCGTCAGAAACGCCCAACGGACACGTCTGTACGTATTATTCATTTCTTTTTTTTTGACGTGATAACGTCTTATAAATTGATGAAACACCAGCTGCACGCACGAAAAAGTGTAACGTTCCGCCTGTGTAACGTTCCGCCTGACCCTGTGCGTGCGTGCGTAAAAAAACTAAAAAACACGCTTTATATTGAACTAAAAAGTAAAAAATATTTTTTTAAAATAATTTTAAAACAATAATGAATAAAAAATACAAGTATTATTGTGAAAAAAACAGAGGGCGCTTTGTTCCACATTTTCGTACATCGAGCGCCCCACGCTTTTTTCACAATAATACTTGTATTTTTTATTCATTATTGTTTTAAGCTTATTTAAAAAAAATATTTTTTACTTTTTAGTTCGATATAACGTTACTATAAAAAAAAAAAATTAAAAAACACTTTATACTAAAAAGTAAAAAATATTTTTTATTCATTATTGTTTTAAGCTTATTTAAAAAAAAATATTTTTTACTTTTTAGTTCGATATAAAGTGTTTTTTAGTTTTTTTTTTATAGTAACGTTATATCGCAACGTTAGATCAAAATTGTATAGTTTTTAGGGTTCCGTACCCGAAGGGTGTCCAACGGGACCCTATTGCTAAGCCTCCGCTGTCCGTTCGTCTGAAATACGTCAATATGTTTCTTTTACAGACAAAAACTCCAACGAAACAGCGCCGTACGCTTTATCTGGTGCGCAGTTGTCAATGATTCAATCGCTGCAGCCATATCAGGGACGAAACCCTTGCCTCGAACGCAACCTGATGGTACCCGGTTCTTCGATGGACGATCTGCAGGCGACCAGCGCATTGATTGACAAGTCGTTTAAGCACACCTCGCACTACAGGTCTAATTCGAATGCCGTCGAAACTCAAAATCTGCTCGGACATGACTATCTGAATCAGAATAGCAGCAACCATCAGCAGCAAAACGGTGTCGGACTGAGTATTATGCCGTCTAATAGGCCCGCTACACCGATACCCTATGTTCAAAATGTCGTTTATGAAAACCACAACGGTATGATTTGATTTTTTCAATTGCGTTTGTAGCTATATATGATGACATGCCGTTTGCCGAGTTTATAATTGGGCTTTTGAATGAAATTTTTTTTTGTCATAAATGGAAAGATCGTATATAAGTTTTATAACAAAACTATTTTTCTTTTATTTATTTTCGTTATAATTCAAAAGTTATATCAAATTAAAAATAAATTTTTGTACCCAGTTCCGAGAACGCGCCGACATTTCCCGAACATAATGTGACGTCATAATGTTTTAGTCAATACACATGTAGAAGCCATTGATAGTATACTGCGTATATACATTTTACCATTATGACGTCACAACTGTCAAAAACAATTTTAGTGCGTTTGCAGTCACGTGATTTTTTTAAATATTTTATCAATTTTAAATTGCTTATAATTAATTTAAAAAAAGTTTTTTGAAAGTTTTTCGCATCGATTATCAATATTATTTATAATAAAGTTTTAAAATACAATAAAAAAATGGATAATTATTTTTTTTTCAAAAGCCTAATTGATAAATATATTTTATTAAAAATCTTATTAATCTCAATATTTATATTAACACTGAGTCATTTTTTAGAATCCTTTCAGCAAATATTTTTCTCTAAAACCATTGAGATTAATAAGATTTTTAATTAATTAAAAGTACAAAATACTGCAATCGGCCATGTTGACTAAAACACTGAATGACGTCACGCCTTCTTAAATCAAAGAGAAAAAAAAATAATCACCGTGTCGCTTAAATTTTTATTGCTATCATTCACTTCTGCATCATTTAATTATTTAGTTGATTTGTTGTTTATTCATTTTTTGTGATATTTTATAACGCTTATGTCATAGGTCATTTTTGAGGTTAGTTAACCTGCAACTAAATAAAACCGTACTAATACAAATCATATCATTACGTAAATTTACATACCTTTCTAAGAAATACATCTGTACCACAGCTCTACACTCATAAATACAACATCTAATGTCAACTCACTGACGCGTGACTACACAAGCGTTTTCGCGATTACTTCAAAATAGAAAGATAAAAATGCAATAATTTGGGTTAAAATTTGATTTATTGCTGAAATGTTTTTTTTTTTTCGGAAATAGACTTGTACCTACATTATAGAACTGGATTTAAAAAAAATCTGTCATTATGCCTATTGTGCCCCATATCAATTTCTAGAATATTTTTTTAATGTTTCCACAGGTCTGTACAACACAATTCCAAAACAACCAAACGTTCCGGGGAACGGGACGTCTCATTCAAACGCTAATGCGGACGTTCGGAAAAATAGTCTGTTCGGTTGGGGCGGTTTGAGAAAACTGTTCGATAAGAAACTGTTCGGTCGCGAATCGTTAGAAAGGCAGACATTGACCGAAGAACCCGATGTAAAATCAAATTTGATATCTAGAGACGGCTTACAGTCCAATAAGACAGGCTCTGTTATTATGGAGACTCAGGTAAATCTCGTTTCCGGAAAATTGGTTAACGGGTACGCAAAGCAAAACGGGGTTGTGACTTCGGTGTTGAACGGAGAATGCATTCGACTCGAAAGGTCCGACAGTGGAAAAGGTAAGAGACCGTCGACTCTGCCGTTGATTGCGGTAAAACCATCGAAGAACGAGGAATCTTCGGACGACAAGAACGCGCCTCCGAACGACAAAAGCAGTTACAAAACGACAATATGTCCCGAGTCGAATCCTATTCAGAATCAGAAGTTCACTATTGTTCCGATAAAACAGTTCGAAAATCAGACAGTTGACGAATGCAACAACGAAAGGGAAGATTCGCCGAAGACAAATCACGTGAGAAACAAGAGCGCATCGGGCATAAGTCAAGTCGTTAAGAAACGCAAGAGTATCGGCCGCGAAGACTCCATCGAACAGTTCAACGAAGTGTTTTCGAGTACGAGTGATTTGTCGAGGCTGAAAGATCCGAATCAGAGAATCAAAACGCCCGGCGATGTGCCGCCGTCGGTGAGAAGGGTGCGCGGCCGAGCCAATTCGAGTAATTCGGCCAGATTCTCGTTGTACGACGATCGTATGATGTCGACAAATGATGACGAAGACATGACGTGGTCCGGCAGTGTACCTGACGGGATGGATCGGCACCTCAAGCCCAAAAAGGTCGAAAACTTAGTCATTTCTAACAGGGATAGTGTGAGTAGTTTTTGATTGTCTGAAAGATTTCTCCCTTCTTTTTTTTATGATTCGACTGTTTTTACCTTTCTGTGTCCAAACTGATTGATTTTGAACAGTTCGACATTCTTAATACTCGTTCAGTAACACTGAATGCAATGGAAACGTTAATGTTTTGTTTTTATTATTATTATTATTTTTTTTTTTCTGAAGTCTTTCTCGATTGTCTGAACATTGCGCGTAGTCATAAATTTTTATATAATTTTTTATAATAATAATATAATTATTGTGTTCGTTTTTACGTACTAAGTACGTATAAAAGTATTTGTTATTTCGATATATTTATGCTGTATATTTATTTCTATTTGTTAATCCTATTTTCAAAATACGGAGATTTATTGTTTCTATAAGTTTAGAATTAGCTTTTGCTAATCGGGAAAGATTTGAGAGAAATGCTTCGTCCTGTTTTGAACAGAGAGAGAAGGACACGACAAGTTCATGTTTCATTGCCATTTGTAAATCGGTTAAATTAAAATAAGTTCAAAAACTGCGCATGTTTCGTTTTTCAAAGATACGAAGAGTATCTATAATTAATTATTGTTTTCTGAAATTAAGAAAGAGAAATTAAAGTTAAGTTTTAGATTTTTTGTTTTATTTATTTATTTTATTTTTTTTTTATATGTATAGGAAATTTATGCAACGTTCAGTCAGTGACCTTAAGCGATAAAATATTGTGTTTTTGATAAAAAGATTTAATCGGATTTTATAAGAGGTAATTTTTCTAAATAATCCGTGTTTTTATATGTGTGTGAGTTCAAAACACAGAGATGAAAGAAATTGTTAAAAAACAAGATTGAATTTTTCTTCAGTATACAGGAATAATACTTTATCACAGATTGTGATTAGCAAACGTAATTCTACATATTTTCCACCAGAGCGGCAATAGTGTCACTCGTTTGTATGTCAAGATTAGGGATGCAAAATGATTTTAATATCGATAAATATATTGATATCTATATCGACCTCAGACCGATATCGATTATTATCGATAATATCGACCCTTTCAATATCGATATTTTGTGAATTAATTAAACAAACAAAGAAAGTAACAAGTATCGACACGCTCCAATCAAATTTTATTTGAGGGGGTGAGGATAACACGGTAGCTGTAGCTTGAACAAAGATATCTGTTTTTGTCCGAAGAACTCAACCCAATAAAAAAAATTGGCAATCGTGAGTTCATAATTTGGATTAAACATTTTTGTAAAAAATAGAATAGACCAAAAAAAAAATAATTTTTGAACAAGGATTAAGTTTTATTCATTGATATTTGACTTTGATAAACACGAAATATAGCACGCCGTTTTACTATTTAATAGTAGAAGAAAAATTATCTGAAATTTAAAAAGTCAAAACAGAAATAATTTTTTAATAAATTTTTTAATAAAAATTTTTGAATTAAAATTATGTACATAATAAAAATGTTTGAATTAAAATTATGTACATAATTAAAATGTTTGAATTAAAATTATGTACATAAAAATGTTTGAATTAAAATTATGTACATAATAATAATGTTTGAATTAAAATTATGTACATAATAAAAATGTTTGAATTAAAATTATGTACATAATAAAAATGTTTGAATTAAAATTATGTACATAATAAAGATGTTTTAATTAAAATTATGTACTTAATAATAATGTTTGAATTAAAATTATATGCCAACATTAAAAAGATATTTAATTAAAAAAAATTAAATATCTTTTTAATTAGTCGGGAACAAAGTTTTTTTTTTGTTTTCAATAATTTAAGGTTTTAACTTTAATTTAAATAGTTTTTTTTTTTTTAATTTCCACCCATTAGTTTTGGAGAAATCAATGAAAACATACATCCATCTACCGTTAAATATAAAAAAAATCAAGCCTTTTATTTAAAATTGCCTTGGTGCTTGTACTACCTTATGTAAAATCTCTTTGTAATTTTTATTGCTTTCATATCTAAACGACAATTCTTCATATTTCCGGTATCTGAAGATGACCTGATCTATGTCGAAACGATCGTTATAAATTAAATTAATAATTTTTTGGATTTGGTCTATTCTATTTGATTTTTTACAAAAAAAATTGGGGTTGCCATTTACAATTTCGAAGTTACCCCCTGCCCCCACCCCATGGCGGCACCCTCTTAGGAGTAATTTTTGTGACCGAAAAATACATTACAACGGGTTGAGCAACTTTCATTCGCAACATTTTTCAAAAGAACTTAATCTCTGAGATATTCAGCCGTTCCGAAACTTTTGAAACATTCTGTATAAAGATGGTGCGCCTAATCATCATTTACTTGGAACCGAGGTCATACAAGGTCCCGCCTCCGAGCTATGCTTCTAGTTATTTACTTATTCTTGAAGACCACACTTTCTTTGTAATCACTCCGTATTGATAGATAGATTTAATCACAGTTTACAAGAATTTGCTCAGTGTATAATAATGTAAATTTTCCCATTGATTTTGTTTTAATAATAAGTGTAAATTACATTACTAATTAAATTTTGAGTGTAATATTGAAATCAGATTAAAAACGGAACTAGCGCCACTTCGGAAAATGATGAAACCATAGCAGCATATGCCTTATGGTTTAAGAGCTGGCTACGGAGAAAATGGGTGACTCGGTGCAGAGCTGAAAATTTGCAGAATAATAGGAGATAGTACAAGTAAGTAGGGAAAAAATTGCCAGAAGACTAGGCGGAAGATAAAGAGCCGCCAGAAGGCGCTAATGTTGCGAAAAATCAGTGCACTTCTGCCAATTTCTATACTTATTCTGTAATTCAAAACTAGATTATATATTATATATATTATACATTATATAGTTATAAGGGCATACTGAAAATTCAAACATGATATAATAATTACATTCGACAAATATTCAAAATTATAAATGATATTTTGATGGAAATAAAATTAATCGTCATATATTATTTTCATTAATAAAATTACGTTGTTATAACAACGTAATTTTATTAATTTATTTAAAATATTTGTCGAATGTAATTATTATATCATGTTTGAATTTTCAGTATGTCCTTATAACTATATAATGTTTAATATATAGAATATATAATCTAGTTTTGAATTACAGAATAAGTATAGAAATTGCCAGAAGTGCACTTATTTTTCGCAACATTAGCGCCTTCTGGCGGCTCTTTATCTTCCGCCTAGCCTTCTGGCAATTTTTTCCCTACTTGTACTATCTCCTATTATTCTGCAAATTTTCAGCTCTGCACTGAGTCACCCATTTTGTCCGTAGCCAGCTCTCCATCTATTAGAATTACGTTTGTTATTAATAATCATGAATAAGTACGATAATCGGAAGTTGTAATAAAAAGAAACCTTCAATTTTTATAAAAAACATTTCGGTCTAATAGAATGCATTGGTACATTCAGTTGTTTTCGTCAGAAACAAAATACTGCTCGTACATATCTGCCTTATCGGAAGTATAATGTATTGGGCGCAGTGAAACTGTATTGTATGATAATTTTACTGCTTTTTATATAGTATATATATTTTTTTTATATTTTGATATATTATATCGTACTCTGCAGATGTATCGCTGATTATTTTAGAACTGCTGGTCATCGTAATGCGAACGTTAAAATATTTCAGCAAAAAATCTTGTTTATTGATAAAACAGTTGTACGAAATTGTTGGAATCGATCGGTTTGTGTTCTATAGTCAGCGGTTGAAAGGTATACGACAATAAATAATTTCGGTTTGATATTTTTGACGGATCCAGTGCTATCATATCCCTTTACAACCGGCGGTTTTTTTTTTGTTTTTGATTATTTAGAGACAAAAGAACCTAGAAACGTTAATAAAAAATTTGTGATAACCTTGCGAAGCCGATTGCGTTCACAAAAATTGATTTGTTTCGCGGCAAAAATAGTATATTGTGCAACTACTGCGACAATGCCGCACGAGTTGCACATACTATTTTTTATTGCGAATTAAATTAAAGTTAAAATTTTATTACGAATTAAAAAAATAAATTAGAAGTGATAAAAAATAAAATTAAATCATTAAAAAGTTGAAAATTCAGTTAAAATTGTTAAAATTGTCAAGAATAAAAGTCCATAATCGAAAATTTTAACCTCAAATCTGCTTCAAATGACAGTTTGTTTCATTGACATTAACACCGTTATTATTTTGTTTCTTTCTCTGAATTTGCGTGCGGCAAATAATAATTTCAGTGCGACAAATAAAGTTTCCGCACGCAAATGAAAATAGCTATTTTTCAACCGTAACAGCATGCGTAAAGATACCACTTTTCCGGCATGAGTAATAAAAAAAACTTTGTCGATAGTCACGTCCTTATAGGCTGTGTGCACGAAGCCTACTAGCGCCGCTGGTGGGTAATAGAGAATTATTTAACTCACTTTTTATGGAAATCGCGACATGTTTCTATGGTGATAAGTCAAAAACTTTAGTTGGCCATGATGTGTAAAAAAAAATGTAATAAGGAAAACTCCTGTTAATTTTATATACAACTAGCGGTCCCGCCCGGTTTCACCCGGGTGCAAAAGAACGAATGGGGAAGGAAGAAAAAAAATTTAGGGGTGGACTATCCCTAACATTTAGGGGGATGAAAAATAGATGTTGGCCGATTCTCATAGATACCGGATAAGCACAAAAAATTTCATCAAAATCGGTCAAGCCGTTTCGGAGGAGTTCGGCAACAAAAACTGTGACACGAGAATTTTATATATTAGATAAAATACTATTGGAATCTGTCAAAAACTTCAAACCAAAATTATTTATTACTCTGCACTATTTAGGGATGAAATGTAGTTCTTCAAAATGAACTAACGCCCTAACCAAGTCAGTTCTGAACTGTGTCAGCGAAACAAAAGCAGATCGAGATATGTAACACAAGCATTATTTTATTATTTGTTGCAATATTCTTTTAGTCAAAACAAAATATTTACTGTAACTATTTTACATTAGAGTTTAAGATTCTGCATAGCGTGTCATTTAATTTCACTTTTTTTTTTTACATTTTAAATGTCAACCATTTTCGTTGTTATATAATTTTTCTTTTGTATTTTTTTTTTTAAATTTAAGTATATTTAACTGTGTGTGTTATTCTATGAGAGGTATTGTCCAGCGAGTCATGTTTCATTTTTTTTATCATTGTTGTTTAAGAATTCATTTGTTTTTCTGATCTACAGACTACAGTAAAGCCTCGTTTATCTGGGTTGCCTATTCGAAAACGAATATGCGTTATTTAAGATTTTAATTCTTTTTAATGACATATAAATCTACATAATAAATAATTATGTATTGTGTGTCTTTCAACGCCCTTTAGAAGGCCCCCTTAACCTAGATAGCTTAAAGTTTGCACTCTTCATAAGTATAGCGCACGGGTCAAAAGCTAACGAAGCCGAATTTTCGATTTTTTACCCGGAAACAGAAATAGGAGGGTTTAAAACAAAATCATGTAACCATGTATTTAGAAACAACAATTATTGATTTGTTTGTTGTAATTGTTTGACAACAATCACTTGACTCCATATTTCAAGCAACCTGGCTTTGTCAAAAAATTTGATTTGACAATGATTTATTAAAACGATATTTTTTTACGTAGTTTTTTTGTGCTATTTCCACTTCGACGCAATATTTTTCTACGCATTTTGATCAAAATTCAGCTTGAAAAGTGATTTTTTTCTATGCTGATCAATATTGGTTTTTCTGTGAGCATAATCTAATGTTCTACATGCCTGGGAGTTTAAACACGACTTAGCTGCCCTATGTATGTTTGAGAATTGGCCGAACGCTTATCGAATAAATGTTTGACCAACTCCCAGACCTTGTCAAGGCATTTCTAAAAAAATATGCGTCCAAACATGCAGTAACAGTATTCTTCAGACAATAAAACAATATTTTACTAAGGGTCAGGATTATATCGATGCTTTACTGTATCTTCATGCATTTATTTCCATTTCACATTACCTTCAGTTGTTTTTTTTTAAGACGCGTCATGCGATTTTTTTTTCTTTTATTTTCTCAAAACTTGTTTATATGATCTGATTTTTTCAAGTTAAAAATATAGAATAATACGAATTGTTATTTCATTTTGAAAGAAATGAAACATACACTCACTGTTTATTTTTTTTTTCTTTTTAAAGTGATGTGATTATTATTATTATATTTTTATTATTATTAAGCGAAAAGCCTTTAAATATATAAGAAATTCTGATACTCGTTAGGTTTATAAATTTATGTGATGTTTATATATAAATAAAATTATGGCCAGATACGTCTGTGTAAAACAGATGAATAATAACTTTACACGATGAACACATTAAACGAGAACAATATTCTTGATAACGTTTGCAAAGCATTAAATGTTTGCAACATTGTATTTCACTGGTTTGATAGCGAGTTAGTTTTAAAAACTAGATGAAACAACATGGCGTTTTTGGAATTTGATAGCGTTTTTCACTCATCCATTTTCAGAGTACAGTAAGTCTTGAAGTTGAGGTTATACCAACGGTTACAATGAAATGGGGGGAACTAATAATTATAAAAACTGAGATTTTACATCGAATCATCTATTCAGTATTTCAGTAAACTATATTCTATGTGAAGAGTTTCATTCAGTAAGCATTGCGCTATTTTTTTAAATATTTATTGTTTATAATCTTGGAACTTAGACGCGTCATTGAAAAATCGAAGAAGAAGCATGATGTGTGTTGTTACCTAATTGTGTTAATAGATCAAGTGTAAATGTTGATATCAAATTATTAAATTGAAAAGTGACAGCTTATTATTCATTCTTGATTCAACGTGCTATGAGTGAAAAATGCTATAATACAAAATTGAGCTTACGTTTTATTTGATGAGACTTGATTTTATTTTGTTATAGTGAAGTTAAATTAGTCAAAAACAATCGAATAATACTAGGTTAATCAGTTGTGAGTGGGAAGTTTTAACTGTGACTTTGATTTTGTATACGCAATCAGATTTTTTAAGTGTCTGTAGTCAAAACAGCCATACAAAAATAATAGATTGTTTAAAGCATATATATATTTAATAACTTCTATATTGCTAGTGGCCGTAAGGCGTAAGTGGAAGCGTGGCCCATGAAGTGAGACACCACATGACTGTTTTCTATCTCTTTCTTTTTACTTAGCCCGTTGTGCGCAAGTGTCGCGTCTGTAGTGGGGCAATTAGTAAGTGGAATAGAGCAAGCCACCTCCCTTTCACAGCTTAGTTCCATGTGCAAATTGACGCGCATCCATTCACGGACATGCGCATGAGACTCAGAGTATAATAAGTGAGACAGACGTATATATGTCTGCACCGTAGTGTTTAAGTCTTTCTCCCGATCTTTGCTAGCAATATAGAGGGTATTAAATATATGGTTTAAAGCGTATCCAGATATGCACATTCGCACTATTTTATTTTTTTTTGTCTTCAATGTCGAGCGGTTTTAAACTGCTTTTGAGATAAACCTTTGCATATAAAATTCACAGAAATTATAAAAAAAATAATAGTTCTCAAAACTTGACAGGAATAATTCGTTCGAATACTTTGTCAATTGTTTCAAACCTTTCAGATCATGACAATGTACCAACATTAAAAAAATTACTGACTAGCTCATGGTCGTCACTTTTTTTTTGTTATTGCTGTTTGTCATGGCTTGACAACAATAATGTCTCTTTCGCCTTTGACCGTCTAAATTCGGCAATTTTCAGCTTTGTTTAAGTATATCACGTCGAATTAAAAAAAAAAAATGTAAAATCAGAACTTAACAAATTAGATTTTTATAACTGACGCGTTGAACTAGCAAGAAAGTATGTTTTTTTTTTAAGTAAAACTGCTAATTTATGCTTTTGAACTTAATTATTGTAATTGTTTTCATCCCCTTTGTTGTCTCATCAGTATGACATGATGAGAAACTTAATTTTTTATCGATTTAAAAAAAATTGAGCGTGATTTTTTTACTTTTAATAATCAAAGGGCTGTGTTGTAGTTCTACATAATTTTCTTTTATACCGCGGAGAAAGAAAGGTAAACATAATAAAAAATTGAAAACATAAAATTTACTGACATTCCAAAGATTTTTTTAATTTGTACAATCAAATTTTTCTCTATACAATTTTTCAAATAAATTAGAGCAACTTGACAATTGAAAAAGTTGAATGCTGAATTCTATTTTTAATTTCTGCCATATGTAAACAAAAGCAAGTAAATGTTACTGAAGAAACAATACTAATTCACAAATATAAACAATAATTTTGTGATATTTGAATGATAATTTAATTTTAATCATTACAAAAAGGAAGGAAAACAATGCAAACAAATAGAACAATACAAAATCTCACTTCAAACAGGTTTAATCGAATTTGTCGAATCCGTTGAAATTGTAAATTGAATGGGACCGTTTCGCAAAACTAAAATTCACGTTTTTTTGTAAAACCCAGCAGTCATTTTTTATTGGTTAAGAAAAACACATGACGGTCCCATAGTGAGATAAGTTTTAGACAAAAGTATCAACAAAACGTTTTTCAAAGGCAGCGGAAAATTACATGTTCGTTAAACCTTCCAGGGCATAGTTCATTTTTTTCTGTTTTTCATAAATCGTACAGTTTAATTTTATTAAATCCGATTCCTGAAAACGTATGTCTGCTTTTTTGTTTTTATTAGCCATGTTCCAACATCTCTGCGAACGGTAATATCGTCACAGTCATGCGCAGTAGCTAAAACGAAACTGTTTTTGTGCGCATGCGTCGACTTTGCACTGTTTTGAGGCCTAAACTCTAAAGGCACATATTTAATAACTTCTATATTGCTAGTGGCCGGAAGTGGAAGCGTGGCTCATGAAGTGAGACAGTAATTTACTATTTTTCTATCTCTTTCTTTTTACTTGACCCGTTGTGCGCAAGTGTCGCGTCCGTAGTGAGGCAATTAGTAAGTGGAATAGAGCAAGCCACCTCCCTTTCACAGCTTAGTTCCATGTGCAAACTAACGCGCATCCATTCACGGACATGCGCATGAGACTCAGTATAATAAGTGATACAGACGTTTATATATGTCTATACCGTAGTGTTTAAGTCTTTCTCCCGATCTTTGCTAGTAATATAGAGGGTATTAAATATATGCCTGAAGGACAGTACCATTCTAATCTCGGTTGGAACACGCTTTAGCTACTGCGCATGACTGTGACGATAATATTACCGTTCGTATAGAGGTTGGAACAGAACTATTATGTTTGTCGATGTTCGTTTTTAAATAAAATTTTACGGTGCGATATCTGTAAGACAGAGGGACAGATATTTTTATTAAAACAACAATATTTCTGTAAACGCACTTTATTATTATTTTTTAAGACAAATTAAGTATTCCATTTAATCAGAACATAAATTATATATTGTGTACTGTGAACACCTGCATAATTTTTGCCATTTTAATTTATTATTATTAGAATTTTTTTGCCAAAGTATTATAAACATTAAACACTATGTAGTAATTTTTATCCAGGTGTTTACAATAAATTAATCAAAGAATCAATATGAAAACTTGATAGAAATATTTTCTACAACTTAGGAATTTCAGTTTAGTATTTTATTAAACTTATTTGTACATTTTTGTTTTTATTTAGACATTTCACTATGCTTTACATTTTAAAAATAAATATTCTACGTCAATAGATTTTAATTGAATGTTCTGTAAATTCGGCAATAAATAAAAAAATACCATTTTCTATCTTTACCATATACAGTATGTAAACACGTAAGGTACACATAGGGAAATTAACATTGGGAAAAAATGACTGGATCAGAGTGATCCTTGAAATCTTGTTTTTCAATTTGACAGGTAATATTCTTTTGCAAAATGAATGTGTATACTACCGAAAAAAATATTCAAATGATTACAACATAATCGGACTTTTTTTATTAATGGGACATTAAATTCCCAAAAATACTTAAATATGGTGCGAGATCAAATATCTCCGCCTATTTGTGTTGAACCTAAAGAAATTGGGTCACTGATTTACCAACGCGCATACGTCATACCAGTCGGACAGTTTTTGAATGAAATGTTTCCAAACAGATGGAGTTGTTTTTTTGTTTTATTTTTTTACAAAAAAATTAAAATAATGATTTATAAGAGCTTTTTATTATTAAAAAAGCCAAGTAAAATAAAAATAAATCAAAATAAAATAGAAATTCTCAAGATTACCACGATAATTCAATAGAAATAACAATTAATGCAGTCATGGCTAACTCTGATCCAAGTATTTTTTCCCAATGTTAATTTCCCTATGTGCACCTTACGCGTGTACAACTGTATATAATTATTATATATGAAGCATTGTCTATTTACTTAATGTGCGGTGATCGAAGGCAACAAAGTGTATCGAAAATATATCTGCGTTTTTTTTTTTTCGAAGTAATTCCTTGGTTATTCCGACAATATATATTAGGGTAGAGGGTAAGGAGAACAATCTCTGTGTGTGAAAACTAGAAGTGTCCGTCAAAAAGAGTGAAATTAAGATGGCGCCACCGTAGGAAGGGTGTCAATTTCTCTCTGATGATTTTATAGGTTATATTTACCAAATAATGTTTGACTACGTAAGTGATTAAGGTTTTAATTACTGTGAATGTATTAACTACTCTAGTCGCCAAAAATATTAAATATTTCTTTCAGCACACTTCATTTCGTCTACAACAGCTAAGTTCACATTAAACACTTTTTCTACACTAGCGCCATTCTGGTCACTTTTTGAACTGTTATTTGACGCTTTCAGGCGGACACTTTTTCAGTTTTAAGGCCACTGCACACGAGGCTAGAAACGCTGCTAGATTTGCCTACTAGTTTTCTAGCGCTGGTTTTCTTGATTGCTGTTAAGTGCTCGCTTCAGACGAGTCTGTTTTTCAAGTTTGTTTTGTGGATAGATCTGGTGCGCGCGCAGTGACAGAATATAAACACAGAGCAAAACGTGTCTGTTTTCTGGCAGAACGACGCCATGTGGGCGTTTGTCAAGTGCCCACGTGAAGATATACTGCTTCCTGATTGGTTCTTGCTGATACCTAGCAGGGAAAATAGCCCCTGTTCTAATTTTAAAACCTATCTTCTGAGCTAAGCCCGCAGTGACGTCATTTCCAGCTTCGTACCCAGCCTACCGGCTAGCAGAACTCCTAGCAGCGTTTCTAGCCTCGTGTGCAGCGGCCTTTACTCCCATGTAAGATGGTTTTCTACGAATTAATGTGTATGGTACAAGAAAATCGCTGTCTCGGTAATATTTGTTTATTCGTCGAGTAGACGTTAGATAATCGTATAAAATTGTTTCGTATGCGATCTATTGTGGAAATTATAGCAAAGCATAGTGAATGTTTAAAACATTATGCACCAACACAAAAACATTACCTAACAAATATAATACAGTCAAAACTCTCTGTGACGAAACTCAAGGAATTGAACAATTTCTTTCGTTATAGACGAGTGAGAATCGTTTCTTACGGAAAACCAATCCAGTTTTCTAATATAGAGAGTTTCGTTCTAGAGTTTTGACTGTTAATACAAAATGATAATAACAAAACATGTATTACTGTTTATAAATAAACTTAAAACACAAATTATATAATCGGTTTCACTTCTTTGTACATAAACAATAAATAGGGTATATGCATGTAACTTATATTTAGTTTAAATGTTATTTTTTGTAATCATTATTGCAATTGATTAAACTCTAAATAGTTTTTTTTTTAATTTTTGCTAAATAATAAATATTAATTAAACAAAAATTCAATAAATACGCGCGAAATATAAAATATCAAAACGCAATGCTATTGATTCGACCGTAGTGTGACGTCAAAAAACACGTAAACATATGGTTGCCATAGAATTATTGTCTCTATTTCAATACAAATTTATTAAACAATAGTTATTGGCGTAACTAGTAGTCTAAGTCATTCATCGCGCTGACAGGTCATGACCTACAAGTTGCGCCCATAATTTTATTCAACAATTGCGCGTTATTCATGTTTTAATTATAATGAGATGTTGTAAATATCTATTTATTTCTTTATAAAAAAAACTCAATACTAACAGCACCAAACAGCACGATTCAATGTTTTGGTTTGAGGTTAGCCGGTTATGAATAAACTCCATGTCGAAAACATTCGGCCTCTCAATTTTAGCCTCAATGGGTAACAACGGAGTTGTTGTTACCTACTATTTCGTTACGACTCAGAAAATAGTTACGTTTATTTTCATTACTCCACAATGGCCGAGCTAGTAGGAATCTTCATTGAGTTTATGACAAGTAATTGTCACCAGTCGGTAAATGGCTATTTAGGGTTCGGTTTTTAGGCATGATAAAACATGAATAACGCGCATGAGTTAAATAATATTGTTAACATGTTATATGACGTCACATATCTCCCGCGCAAAAATGGCGCGTTTGAATAATCAAAATAGCTTGCCCAAAAAGAATATTTATTTTTTAATTCAATAAGAATATTTTAATGAATGATTTCATGTGTTTGATAACTTTTAATATGAAAATAATTGATTTTAAATATTTTCAAAAATTGTGCATATACCCTATTGTCCATACAGAATACTTGCTGTTCGCTGAGTTTAACATCGCGATCAGAGATTGTACTTCTCGTATTGTGCAATCATTTCCGGCGACACAGTCTTTTTAGTCACTGCTAATGCAATCGTGAAATCATTCATGTTCGGATTACGGACTGCAATTTTCCAAGTAGGCAGATCTAAGAAATTGCATTTGATCGATTCAGGTGTGTTGCGAGCACATGCCATGTACATACCGTCTGAAATTTACTGAATATTAATCGACGCGGGAAATAATCCTTGCCGTTACCATTTTTTGGTATCGTAGTCAGGCAAACTACTACTTTTATTCAACACGCGTGAGTAATATATAATTTCGGGGCCCTGCTAAATTCGGGAGAAATAATAAATTACTTCATGTTGACGCGTAGAATGCGAATAATGAGCCGAAACTGTACGGTAATATATTACTGCATAGTTTCTGGACCAATAGAAACGCGGTAACGAGCCGAAACTGTACGGTAATGATTTATTACTGCATAGTTTCTGGACCAATAGGAACGCGGTAGCGATTTGTATATATGAAAACAGCATCGCAATTCAGCGAAAGTCAGGTCCATCTTGTGTGCATCGAGGGCGGTGGGTACGTCAATCAATGAAGTGATTTATTATTTCTCCCTCTTTTATCAGGGCTTCGATTACATACTACTCGTGCTAGTTGAATAAAGTATTATGTGCGACTATTGATCGAAGGAGAATATTCCACTCACGTGCTACCGCACTCGCTACGCTCGTGCGGCAAATTTCACGCTCGTGGAATCTTCTCCTTCTCTCACTAGTCGCACAATATACTATTATAGATTCGGCAAGTTTTGAGATTGCTTGATTTTAAGACATTTTCGATGTAATGCAAAACTATTGTTGTGGAAAAATGTATTTTTGATTTTTGTTAGTTTTACAGTTGAAGGGTACACGGGAAGAAGGCGATTTGTCAAAAAATGTAAATTGTGCAGGAGAGCATTTTGAAAGGTTTAAGATCGTGCCATTTACTTGCTGATGCATTTCTTTCAACGCTTATGACCTAGCGCATTCTTGTCTAAAATGAATACATTAACAGAAAGGTATGACTTGTGGCTACAAGATGGCATAAAATAGTTATTGGCGTAACTAGTAGTCTAAGTCATTCATCGCGCTGACAGGTCATGATTTAGCCTACAAGTTGCGCCCATAATTTTATTCAACAATTGCGCGTTATTCATGTTTTAATTATAATGAGATGTTGTAAATATCTATTTATTTCTTTATAAAAAAAACTGTCAATACTAACAGCACCAAACAGCACGATTCAATGTTTTGGTTTGAGGTTAGCCGGTTATGAATAAACTCCATGTCGAAAACATTCGGCCTCTCAATTTTAGCCTCAATGGGTAACAACAGAGTTGTTGTTACCTACTATTTCGTTACGACTCAGAAAATAGTTACGTTTATTTTCATTACTCCACACTGGCCGAGCTAGTAGGAATCTTCATTGAGTTATGACAAGTAATTGTCACCAGTCGGTAAATGGCTATTTAGGGATCGGTTTTTAGGCATGATAAAACATGAATAACGCGCATGAGTTGAATAAAAGTTAATTTCGAATTTTTACTGACAAATCGCCTTCTTCCCGTGTACCCTTCAGTTGTTTTTTGTGAGCAACATACGTTGGAAAAGTGAGTCTTTCTAATGAGACTTCACGTGCGTACCAAAAATCGAGCATAAAACTACTTTGAAAGCAAGAATAAAGGCTTAAGGTCGCTGTACACGATGATACGAGGCTAGTTTTACTGCTGGGACTTGTGCTGGCTGGCGTGCTGGCTGCGAAGATGGAAATGACGTCACTGCGGGTCCGCGTGAGTGGTCAAAAGATGGAGTTCAAAATTAGAACCAGGGATATTTTTCGTGCTTGTATCAATCAGGAAACAGTATCTTGTCACGTGGGTGCCATAGGCAAACGCCCACAAACAAACATGGCTTCGTAGTGTACGTTCTGTTCCGAGACAATAAACGTTCTCTTTTGTTAGAATTCGAACTGTCACTGCGAGCGCACCAAACCCAGCTTCAAATCACGCATTGTGTGAAGCGAACACATAAAAGCTATCACGAAATTCAGCGCCACAGCACGCTTGAAACCTAGCAATACCTTAAGGCCGCTGCACACGAGGCTAGAAACGCTTCTAGATTCCTTGCTAGATTTGCCTACTAGTTTTCTAGCGCTGCTTTTCTTGATTGATGTTATGTGCTCGCTTCACACGAGACGTCTTTTCAAGCTAGTTTTGTGAATAAATCTGGCGCGCGCGCAGTGACAATTCAAATATAAACACACAGCAAAACGTGCCTGTTGTCAAACTCTGAGTAGAATGACGCCATGTTGGTCCGTGGGCGTTTGTTCAAGTCGCCCACGTGACAAGATACTGATTCCTGGTTCTTGCTCATACCTAGCAGCGGTCCTACCAAGTAAAATAGCCCTTGTTCTAATTTTAAAACCTATCTTGTGAGCTAGCAGGCGAGCCCACAGTGACGTCATTTCCAGCTTCGTACCCAGCCTACCGGCCAGCAGAACTTCAAGCAGTGTTTCTAGTCTCGTGTGCAGCGGTCTTTACTCGTCGCTAGCGTTATTTGACGAATACGAAAACGGTAGACCTCATCGAACGACAATTATTGAGATTTTTACCTTCTGTGCAAACCCAGAACGTGTTATCCATTAAATCTTTAAGTGGCTCGTGTAATACACAGTTCATCAAGTTATCCAAATCAGCTCCCGTAAATCCTTCAGTAATATTTAAAATATTATCCATATTTTCAGAACTGAAATCCATTTCCACATTCTGCAAACGGAGCTGAATCAATTGCTGCCGACATTCACTGCGACAAAAACAAAATCCATTCATAACCTACGATTAATTTTTTTTTTTAACAAAAAAAAAAAAGCGAATCGGCTGCTGTGGCCATTATCACTACAAAATGATTACAGTGGTTATCGTCA
Source organism: Xanthostigma xanthostigma (assembly GCA_963575645.1). Taxonomy (NCBI): domain Eukaryota; kingdom Metazoa; phylum Arthropoda; class Insecta; order Raphidioptera; family Raphidiidae; genus Xanthostigma; species Xanthostigma xanthostigma. Next base: position 5,682,680 of record OY754472.1, on the reverse strand, counting down.
CAATACTGCAAAAATTACAAAATTAATATAGTAATTAGTAATAACAAAAATATTAGAAGCACTGTGGTTAGAACCTAATAAAAAATAGAGAATAGTTACTTCTTACCACAACTTGTGGTAAGAAGTAACTATTCTCTATTTTTTATTATAATATAGTAATGGTAATTTTACTTATTAGATAGGTAAGTATTTATTATGGATATTGTATATTAGTAAAGGTAAGTTTAGATTGCTTGTGCATATATATTTCCATTTATATTTCTTTCATTTTGTTTAAATTAGTAACGTTTTAATGTTGTTTTCTTCATTGTTTAATATAATACGATTAATTTTCTTGTCACGCTAATTAAAGTTATGCTCCGACCTCTCTGCGAACGGTAATATTACCGTCACAGTCATGCGCAGTAAGTGAAAAGAAACTGTTTTGTATCGGTTTTGTGCGCATGTGTCAACTTTGCATTGTTTTGTTCTAGAACCGTTCAAATCTCGGTTGGAACTCGGAACACTTTTTAGCTACTGCACATTAATGTGAGGATAATATTACCGTTCGCAGAGGGGCTGGAACAGAGCTAATATGTAATCCTTACCGGTCGGGAATCGGTACGTAGATTCTTTTTTGAAACCTGCGTACAAATGCCGGATCAAGATCCCACGGACAGTTTGTAGCACAGATCAAAAACGCTTTACTGTTATTTATTTTTTCAAATTGTGTTAGAAGTGTAGTTTTTACTCTGAAAATAAGGATAAATTTTAAATTTGCCCAATTTCGACCTGGTATTTTAGGGGTCATCCATAAATTACACCACACGTTAAAGGGCGCATCTCAAATTTGTGAAATAAATGTTTTTGTGTCGCGTTTCTACAATAACAAATTAGGCTTTTATTAAATTTACCGGCGAGTGCTTTCATCTTCATTTGTAGTCCTTTTTCGACATAAACTGTCTACTTCATCAAAGAATACAATACTTTCTTTATGACTGGTGATGATTTGTTTAAATAGCTCTTCAATTATTCTAGAAGTAGCAATTGAGGTTATTACTTAATATAAATCGCAATAAAATATTTTTAACAAAAAAATTGAACCGACTTCAAAATATGCACTAAAAAGTAAAAAATAATAATTATTGTTATTTTTGGAGTCAGTATCACATCGGAATTCGAAAGTAGCAATTTAAATCTTACATGTCTCTAGTTCCCTGAATAGATTTCATTTTGGCTGACACTGACTCCAAAAATAACAATAATTATTATTTTTTACTTTTTAGTGCATATTTTGAAGTCGGTTCAATTTTTTTGTTAAAAATATTTTATTTTTCTCTTTTTAGTGGTAGCTGATAAAGTATTGCAATGGGTAGGCCAAGTATGCGTGCCTTTGAAATTTGAGAGTTTCCCTCGATTTCTCCGGATTCCACCATCAGATCCTGACTTGGTTCCGATGGGACCACCGAGGAAGTGCACTCTTTCGAATAAAAAAAGAATTTTGCAAATCGGTCCATAATTGACGGAGAAATCAGTGAACATACATAAAAAAAAATATACAGTCGAACATAGAACCTCCTCCTTTTTTGAAGTCGGTTAAAAAAAAATTATTATGACTCCATAGTATTTCAAATAAAGAAACAGTAAAAAACCAGCGTTTAAAGTTTCCTATAAACAGTGGTGTCCAAAGTGTGCGTATTAGCTAAAACATCGCTCCTCAAACAAGCAAAACGAAGTAAAAATTAGATTTTTCTATTCTTCATTGTCTGTTATGCATAATTTCAGAATCTGGAGTGACAAATCGCGAGAGGATAAACTTTACGCCGACCTTAAGGTCGCTGCACACGAAGCTAGAAACACTGCTTGAAGTTCTGCTGGCCAGTAGGCTGGGTACGAAGTTGGAAATGACGTCATTGCGGGCTCGCTTGCTAGCTCACAAGATAGATTTTAAAATTTCAAATCCTTGCTAGGACTGCTGCTAGGTATGGGCAAGAAACAGTATCTTGTCGCGTGGGTGAAATGAACAGACGCCCACAAACCAATATGGCGTCATTCTACTCAGAGTTAGACGAGAGACACGTTTTTTGCTCTGTGTTTATATTTGAACTCTCACTGCGCGCGCACCAGATTTATTAAAAAAACTAGCTTGAAAAGACGTCTCGTGTGAAGCGAGCACAACAGCAATCAAGAAAACCAGCGCTAGAAAACTAGTAGGCAAATCTAGCAAGGAATCCAATAGCGTTTCTAGCCTCGTGTGCAGCGGTACGGTGAGTTGATATACAAGGAGAAAATAATTTATTTCGTTGTGTTAGTTCAATTTTACAGATGTATCTTCCACAGACCTTTTATTTATAAAAATATAAATGGATTTTAATACTTTTCTGATTCTCCAAATAAAGCGGAAAGGAGATCCGCGCTGGAAAGATTGTAAAATTGCACGTTGGTTTCCGCAGCTAATCTGTTAATTATCGATGTTTTTCCTGTTCCAGGAGGTCCGTACAGCAATATACTGTTGTAATGTTTTCTTCCATCTGGAATGAATTTGTGCATAGCCTAGTCATGACAAGAAAGTGTAATTGTACTACTAACTGACCAAGTTTATATGGGCCCAGTATCGTACTTATTTATTACTTGCTTTTACCCGCGACTTCGTCCGCGTGGAATCAGTTTTTACACTTGATTCCGACGATAGTGGGCTGATTCAGAAATGAATGGAAAATATCAAATATTTGTTTTTGAACGTTTTTTCGCTTACTTGTAAACAAATGTGGACATTTTATTGGCAATAGAATAGCATCTCTCAATAATTTCTTTGTTGTCGTTAATCCAACAATGTCATCCAAACTTTGTCGATTTGTTGTAACATTTTCATTGTTAAGTGGATTAAAAAGATTTTTTTCGCGTGCAATTATGGATAAACTGGTTTGTCGATTTGAAATCAATTTTTGAAGAGAGGTTAGATTATTGATCATTCCATGTAGCGGCTCCTAATTAATAGAATTTTAATTTAGAAATGGTTTAATGATTAGCCAAAGAATTTTTTTACTTACAAAATATGAGGAATCGCACTGCATTAAGTTTATCATTTTTGAATGTAATTCATCGAAACTGGAAATAATATCCTTTATTTAGTATTTTTAATTCAGATAATAAAAACTGAAAAGAAAGGTTGAAATCGTGGTGTTTACCTTTGTAAAGTATTTTGATATAAATCAATTGATTCAATAATTTGATCATTATCCATTTTTGCAGTTAATTTATTTCAACCGTTAAAAAGACCGTACAGTACAACAAAGAACAGTTACTAGAAAACCAGAGAAAATATATAGATAACTGATAAATTCAAATGATACTCTGGGACAATAATCATAGTCGAGCTTGCGCATTCGTGAAATAGGAACAAGGAAGATAAAATTATGGCTTGTCTATGGTTAACTCAAGGAGGTTTATAACATTGTGCTGTTCTTTGACTACTTAATAGAACTGGATAGCTAGTTGCACCTTCTTTTCCCATTGCAATGTAAAACGATTGTCAACATCTTTAAACTTTTTGACGTGATAACGTCTTATAAATTGATGAATCACGTCAATATAAAAAGATGAAACATCGGCTGCATGCACGAAAAAGTGTAACGTTCCGCCTGACCCTGTGCGTGATTATTAAATATGATATTCGAGCGGAATACGTTATCACGTAAAACCATCGTCCGTAAACCGACTTTACAGACAACCAATTTTTTTTTTGGTACATTGGGCGTCACCCAACTTACAACTCACATAAATTTAAAAGTTAATATGATTTTCAAAAAAATACTCAATTACAACAAAACAGTAACCAAAATAACCAGATCTGATATCTCATACAGAAAAAAAACAACCAATTGTAAGTCTGACTCGCGCAACGAGGGTCCCGTACAAACTTGTAGGTTTCGTTGGAAAACCTGTCCCCATACATCGTCATAGGTCGCGGTTAGTTTATCAATTAAGTGTATAATTATTACAATGAGTTCAGAAGGACTATCCGAACTATATTGTATACTGTGGCTATATCTAAGCCTTGCGGCCGTACCGTGCTGTATGCGAGAGTTCTCATAATTGTATTTTAATAAATGTTCGAGTGAACTGCTGTATAAGCGCACCGTTAGCGGACGCTTGTTTTGTATTAAAACTGTCACTGTGTACGTGCGTAGCACGTTGTTACGTTTTGTATATAGAATGTATTGTGTATAAAAATTTGGTTTCTTATTATTTGTTGTTAGAGTGGCAATAGAAATATACACTGTGAAAATTTCAACTTTCTACCTATTACGGTTCATGAGATACAGCTGATAGACAAGATGGACGGACGGACAGCGGAGGTTTGGTAATAGAGTCTCGTTCCCTTCAAATACGGAACGCTAAAAAACAAATTATGCAACTTTATAACTCCAGTTTCTTTGAAACCAAAAAAGTTGAAAGATGCCGACGATTGTTTACATTTATGGAAAAAGGGGGTAGAACTAGACATCCAGACCTGTTAAATAGTCAAAGATTATTAAAACGTAGAAAAAATAGATACAAAAGTATTGTTGCTATTTGAGAAAATCATAAATAACTATCGTCTATACTCCTGTATAAAAAGAGCGTAGATGGCAATATGGCGGATTTATTATTTTGACGTGTGGGCTGTAATTTAGTTGTGTTGAGTTTGGGCGTAAACTAGGTCACACCCTTATAAAAGTGTGTTTTAAATTAATCAAAAGTGTGTTTTATCAAGTAACAATAGCATATTTGTAATAATTAAAGAAGTAATTTGGCGAGGATAACGTAAGTCTTACATTTCACCTTTCTCTAGTTCATTTTGACATTTAAAGTTTAAATCACAAATTCATTGAACTTACATGTTCAAAATCACTTTCGTTGTATTTTTTTGTACATTACCTGCATGTATTGTGTTGAGATAGAATGTATATTGTTTTTACTTCCGTATAATTAAGGCAATCTAGTTCTAATGATATTGACCTTAAAATATTTTGCAATGATTGTCCTGCAATTGAAGCGGAAAATATCAGAAATTAGTTTGCTCAAGCATGTTAATGACACTATTCTTTGTCTTTTTTTCGTTTGCATGAGCCCATTACAATTTTACTATAATACTCAATAGTCAATACAAGTACCTACTGGCAATACAGTTACTTTATTTTACTGTTCATAGCGGTATATACTTTTCATAGCATATTTTTTTAATTCCTATAAACATTAACATGTTTATTAAACTCTGCAAGTTGTAAAAATTGTGTCATTATAAACTTTGTTTTAAAAAATATCACAATTCATACTTTATAACTCTTGTAAAATCCAGCCGGTTTTTAACTTAACACTTGCAGTGGGCTATTTAGTTACGGGTTATTGTTAAATTTCGATAAAAAAAATCATTTTCATAGCAACAGCGTAACCGTGACTATGGAAATGAAAATATCTCTGACATAATATAATATAAAACGTCAAGTGGTGGCAGATTAATTCGACTTTTTTATTATTTTTTATTGTCAGTATCTCACAACCAGCTCAACATTACTTGATGAAATTTATACAGATTATAGAAAAAATATCAGTTATTTGCAAATATCATTGTCTGCTTTGCAAATGTTTATTGCATATCTGGCAGACCTCATACCGAATATTTATCCCTCAGGTAAATAAATGAAAGGAATGTAGGCTGTGTGCACGAAGCCTACTAGCGCCGCTAGTGGGTAAAAGAGAATTATTGAACTCACTTTTTATGGAAATTGCGACATGTTTCTAAGCTGATACGTCAAAATCTTAAGTTGGCCATGACGTGTCAAAAAAAAATATAATAAGGAAAACCGATTGTTTACACTGACAGCGGAATTAGGGCGCCAATGGTCTTTATTTTACTTAAATCGCCATCAGCGCAACAGCCCGTCTCATGTCAACACATTTGCCTCATGATTTGAAACTGCAATTCTCTAAGTAAATCCCCATTTTGGAAAGGGGTTAACATTTATTTATTACAAACCAACAAATTTTACACAAAACAGAGTTAAAAAAATGTGTGATGAATTGAAATAATGCTTTTGATCCATAGATAGTATTTATTATAAATGTTTTTAACTGTAAATACCCGGTTAATAGAATATGGCTCGTTTGTGTACATAAATAATTAATTTGCTTTATGTGTATAATGTATATAATTAATTGTTTATGTGATTAATAATTAAGAATCAAGTTCAAATCACGTCATATAATATTCGCTATCTGCAGCTGCTTGGAAGGGAGGCGCTGAACGACCGTGCGCGCTTAGCGGCGAAAGCTGGCACTTTTACGGCACATGTACTGACATAAAATCAAAGATAAAAAAAAATACAGTTCGTAAATGCTGCATTATCAATTGTAATAATACATAAAAAAATAGTGATGTTAGCTAAAGATTAGTCTATTTTGCTTTTTTCCATTCTAACATCTCTTATGGAATATTGCTTTAGGGCTGCGTCTCAGATATTGATAAAATTCTCTTACTACAAAAAAGCCCTAAGGTGTATTTCTGGTGTTACTTATGAGTTATGACGCTCATTTACTTCAAAGCAAATATTGATAATTTATCAACCGTTCCCGATCATCATGACTATGATACCATAAGTAAAAAATATTTTTAACAAAAAAATTGAACCGACTTCAAAATATGCACTAAAAAGTAAAAAATAATAATTGTTATTTTTGGAGTCGGTGTCATATCTATTCCGAGAACTAGAGACATGTAAGATTTAAATTGCTACTTTCGAATTCCGATGTGACACCGACTCCAAAAATAACAATAATTATTATTTTTTACTTTTTAGTGCATATTTTGAAGTCGGTTCAATTTTTTTGTTAAAAATATTTTATTTTTCTCTTTTTAGTGTTAGATAAAGTATTGCAATGGGTAGGCCAAGTATGCGTGCCTTTGAAATTTGAGAGTTTCCCTCGATTTCTCCGGATTCCACCATCAGATATCCTGACTTGGTTCCAATGGGACCACGTCGGAAGTGCACTCTTTCGAATAAAAAAAGAATTTTGAAAATCGGTCCATAATTGACGGAGAAATCGGTGAACATACATAAAAAAAATATATATATATATATTATACAGTCGAACATAGAACCTCCTCCTTTCTTGTTATTTTAATATGCAAAAATGTTTGGTTTCTGCAGAGTCCTGATGTTAGAATAAAAGTAACATGATGTTGTATCATGCATAAATAAACAAACAACATGATTATCACCTGATATTTTCTTTGAAGTAATAATTGGACCTGACTTTAACAATTATAAATTTATTGATATATATTTATTTCCTGTTTATTGTAATAATAACCATATTTGCTTGCTGTTTGCATAGCACATACTTGTCCATTGCAGATAGTGAACAACTTGAGCATAACTTTTTTTATAGAAATGTTAATTTTGTATCCATTTCTCGTTCAAGTGACTTGTAAATCTTTGTTTTTTTCATACACTATGCACTCTCTTTTGTACATATTTGTGTTTGCTATATGCGTGTTTACACGATTTTGATCGTGAAAACGCAACGACTTTATTTTTAGGGTTCCGTATTCGAATGGTGCCCAACGGGACCCTATTACCAAGCCTCCGCTGTCCGTCCGTCCGTCTGTCGGCGGGCTGTATCACATGAACCGTAATAGGTGGAGAGTTGAAATTTTCACGGAATGTGTATTTCTATTGCCGCCATAAAAAATAATGAAATACACATTTTTTATACACAATACATTCTATACCATACATACACAACGGTGCGTCTATACAGCAGTATACTTGAACATTATTAAAATACAATTATGAGAACTTTCGCATAAAGCACGGTACGACTGCTAGGCTATCAGTATACAGTACAGTTCGGGTAGTCCATCTGAATTTATTGCGATTATACACTTAGTTGGTAAACTGACCACGATCTATATCGATGTACGGTGCATTTATACAGCAGTATACTCGAACAGTTATTAAAATACAATTATGAGAACTCTCGCATATAGCACGGTACTACTGCTAGGCCATTAGTATACAGTACAGTTCGGGTAGTCCATCTGAACTCATTGCAATTTTACACTTAGTTGGTAAACTGACCGGGACCTATGTCAATGTATGGGGACAACAGTTTTCCAACGACTAAGCGGAAAAAATCTTCGAGAGTCGATTCCCATGATTGACGAACTATTTAAATGCCTGCAAGTTTGTACGGAACCCTCGGTGCGCGGGTCCGACTCGCATTTAGTCGTTTTTTTTGTTTTTTTTTTTTTGAGGTTGAATAACTGATATTGATCCACCATTTTATGTTTTGGAAATTATTTTAAAATGTTCGGGCGTATCAGAGACGAAATAATCACTTTTTTAAAACAAATTATAGCTCCATTATATAACTACCGAGATTATGAAATGCAATAGAATTCGAAAAATAAACGGCTATGAGAATTTGTGAAAAATAATAAAATTCAAATCATTGATTAACGTCTGAATAGAAAACTCTTCAAATAAATAAAATTGTCGACCAATTTTTCTCAGACCATATATTGACAAAAAATAATAAAAATACAAATCAATAGAACACAAGATGTTTCGATCCGGATTAAATAATAAAAAATAATAAAACACCGAAAAATCAGTAATTGAGGTTAAGTGTCAATTGTAAATAACTGAAATAGCTTTTTGTACTATTTCGAATGAACGGACTCATTTCAACTCTATTCGGCCCATTTACCAAATTAGAGGTCAGATGAATGGCCTTGATCTATTAATTTTTGACTACTTCGTGGTCGGAATTGATTTTATTCGCGTTATTTTTCCACTCGGAAAAATAGCACATTACCTCGTCATGACTAATGTTATGTTCTGTGAAAATCCACTTGACTTATGGTGTACTTTTCAATTAAAAAAAATAGGTTGTCTGTAAAGTCGGTTTACGGACGATAGTTTTACGTGATAACGTATTCCGTAATACATAACCTAAATTTATATAATAATTATAATAATTCGAATCTATGATATTGCATCTTTTGCTTCAAATTTAGGTTAATTTTATTTATTTAAATTACTCACCATATAATATAATTGTTTTTTTTAACTTTCTTTCTTTCGTATTTATTTTAAGTCTCAAAGATTAGCTGTCATAATATTTATAAAAAAATTGTTTCACTGTTTATAATATAAAATTCCAAAACCTACTTACAATATTTAAGTATTTTCATACGTCAAAAAATTGATTTTTATAATGATAAAATTTGTAAGAAAACGATTTTTTCGAGAGATGAGACCTAGCTAAAACGATTTTTTGCCCCCCAAAATCCCTTTTCAGTAAATTTCATCCAAATCGTTAGGGCCGTTTTCGAGAAAAGCACGCACAGGGTCAGGCGGAACGTTAGGAACGTTACACTTTTTCGTGCATGCAGCCGGTGTTTTATCAATTTATAAGATTGGTGATTCATCAATTTATAAGACGTTATCACGTCAAAAAAACAAAAATACCTACACGGTACAACACATGGAACCTGTGTGAAATTTTATAACAAACTAGCGGTCCCCCCGGTTTCACCCGGGTGTAAAAGAACGAATGGGAGGGAGGTACATGAGTACGCACATTCGTCTTAGTTTACCGAGATGAATGTTGTGTCAAAATTTCATGATGATCGGAGTTACCGTTCAAAAGTTTTTGTCGGACGGACAAATTTTTAGTTACATTTTTCATTGATGCTCCGCTCCTATTGGTCGTAGCGTGATATTATATAGCCTATAGCCTCCCTCGATAAATGGGCTTTTCGACAAAAAAATATTTTTTCAATTCGAACGAGTAGTTCCTGAGATTAGCGCTTTCAACCAAACAAACAAACTTTTCAGCTTCATATATTAGTATAGATAGAAGATAGGTACAAAAAAAAATTAAAGCGAAAAAAGTGACGAAAACTGAAAATTCGCTCTAGGAATCTTTAAAACTGTTCAATTACAAACTAAGTTACAATTTTATTTATTTGAATTAATTGAGCTAACGTCTGTATAATTCATTAAAAAAACAACTCTCACAGTATGTGGATTTTGTAATCCGTTACTATATATACATACATCGGGCAACCTAATCGTATTACTTATGTAAATGTTTCATAAACAAATTTTTCAGCTTTATGTATTAGTGTAGATGTAGATTGATTTCAAACTCAATTCCGGTCTCCGGATTTCATTCACTGTGAATTGATTTTTATGAGACTTTATATAGCGTGACGTTGCAAAGCGCGTGAAGGAATGTCGACGTAACAATGAAGTAGTGTTTTGTTTAGTGGATTCGGTTACGTCTTCTTCCGTCTTCGTCCCACAACAATTGTTTCCCATACTCGTTATATTTACGACAAAAGTGGCTGGCGATGTCGTCATCGCGATCATTTCATAGTGGTTTCCACCATTACCGTATACTCACAACAGATGAACGCTTTTCATTCGTTCGGATAATTGTTAAACGTTAATTGATAAAATTGTTGTTTAAATGCCTATACGGTAGACCTCCGGTAATCCGGCCCTTGTCTAATCCGGCACCGCCTGTAATCCGACATGGTCTATTATTTATTATTGAATATTTTTTTCACAATCTTCGCTAATGCATGATATATACAACATATAGAATCTTATCATTGGATCTGTAATTTGTCGGATTACAAAATACTCTTTTGTAAAAAAATCCGGACTATAGGGGGTCTTAGGCAGTACTCTATAATCCGACAAATTCGATAGTCCGGCACTGCCCTGCAAAATGTTTGTCGGATTACCGGGGGTCCACTGTATTTGGGAAATGCGTAAATCCGCCACTGGAAAAGCGTAATAAGGGCCGGGCCGCTAATCTATTACTAACTAGCCGCTACCCGCGGCTACGCCCGCGATTGAGATGGAAATCGACTTTTGACATGCATATCAGGGGTTGAGGTATTGCACATATTTTGACAAACAATTTTCTTATTTTTCGTAAAAAATTTTTATTTTTTTTTAATAAAAAGTATCCTATGTTACTTCTAATACCTTCAAGAGTGTATGTGCAAAGTTTCATGATGATCGGTTAAGTAGTTTTTGCGTGAAAGCGTAACAAACAAACTTACATTCGCATTTATAATATTTCGTTTTCATAAAATTTGTAAGTCCGGTCCTGTCGGGCCGATTTTAATGAAATTTTAATAGCACATTTTAATCATTACTAAAGGGTTAAATTTCAATTTTGAAACGATTCGGAGAAATTTTTCGGTATTTTTGGGCCCAAAAAATGTTTTCAACCCTTTCTTATTTTTCGTAAAAAATTTTTATTTTTTTTTAATAAAAAGTATCCTATGTTACTTCTAATACCTTCAAGAGTGTATGTGCAAAGTTTCATGATGATCGGTTAAGTAGTTTTTGCGTGAAAGCGTAACAAACAAACTTACATTCGCATTTATAATATTAAATATATAAAGCTGAAGAGTTTGTTACTTTGTTTGGTTGAACGCGCTAATCTCAGGAACTACTGGTTCGAATTGAAAATTTTTTTTTTGTTGGATAGTCCATTTATCGAGGAAGGCTATAGGCTACATAATATCACGCTACGACCAATAGGAGCGGAGCATCAATGAAAAATGTTGCAAAATGTAACTCAAAATTTGTTCGTACGACAAAAACGTTTGAACGGTAACTCCGATCATCATGAAATTTGGACATAACATTCATTTCGGTAATAAAACACAAAGCTATGTGATTATAAAGTAGATGACTAAAATGGAAACAATAAAATATAATGTAAAAAAACACCGTTGAAAACAAGCTCTTCTTAAAAGCTTTTAATAAAATAATTTTATCATCGTTGACCTAACCTGAAAGCTTTTCGCGGGAAGTTAAAATTATTATTTTTTATGAATATGTCTCACAACAAGCTTTTGGGTCAACAATGATAAAATGATTTTATTTGTTTGATTGTTTGTTAATTTCTTCGCTTTAGTACATTGTAATTAAAATCGGTTCGGCCGTTTTCGAATGGAGACACGAGTTCCGTTGTTCATTTGTCACATTTTTTTTCCTCACTAAAACGCTGTTGGTTCAGTTCAAAACAATTCAAGAGTAATTAAAAATGACTTCATAGATCAAATAAGAAGTGACAAAATATTTATAAAAAAACATTTTTTGCGTGTTTAGTTTTTGTATTCGTGATAGTTGATCAGATTTGAATATTGTAGATTTAATTATTATTTGTAATAAATTGAACTTCGTCCCTCCTATTGTCATGTTGACATTGGTTTTGTAGCTGTCTATAGGGCGACGGGCATTAAATAGTTGCAAATCTACATTTATTTGCGATATTATAATGAAATGCGTGTAGGGGAAATTTGTCTTTTTTTTTAATAGAAATAAGATCTTTTTTTTTCAAATTTGTACATAATTTGGAATTACACAATTATATCACAATTTTATGATTGAAAAAATAATAAGTATATCTTAAGGGGGGCACATACCGACACAACCGAACTCATGTATTTTCAACGCCATCTATATCCGCTCATTATAAGCCATGAACATAAAAACAAAAAGATTGACTCTATTCAATAAATAGAGTAACTGTGATACATTGAAGTTAATGATGAGTATTTGGAAAGAATTCCGTGGCATAAGGATCGAAAATGAAGCAATACTGAGACTTTTTTAAACTTGCATTTAATACTAACGTTTCGATACGTTTTGTATCATCTTCAGAGTGTTCTGTAATTATATTTTCTTAGTTATAAAATTGTTTTGAATTAAAATGTAATTTCGTAAATGCTAGAAAACTTACCAAATGATGTCACATGTTATCAGTGTATTGTTGTTGATGGATGTTTTCAATCCATCAACAACAATATCATAAAAACAAAAGTAATGAATTAGAAAAAATCCAGAGTTGCTGGGAGGCTGTAAATTTGGGACTAAACTCAAACCTGAGTGAGTGAGAACTGAGTAAGCAAGAAAACTCTCTAAGTGAGAGTAATTACCCTCTTAAACCTCTATAAGTGAGAAACAGAAACCTCTATTAAGAGAAACACGTTTTTCACTCATGAATTACCTCTATAGCTGAGACTACTACTTGCCTGTACCTCTATAAGCGACCGTATTAATAGTTCCACGAAGTTTAAGAGTAAATCATAAATAGCCGAACTAACTAAAATTGTTTTTGTATCATTGGTTTTTTTGTTTTATGTTTTCTTTTCTTAGTAACTATGTCGAAATAATACATATGTTTATCATTACATATTTGCAGTATTTTTATAGACCTCTATAAATGAGAAAGGCCACTCCTGTACTTCTATAAGCTGGAAAAGTCCCTTTAACTCCTGCTTATCCCGGTTCGACTGTATATGTTTTTTTATGTGGGAAATTCAAACAAAATATATATGTAGAAAAAATTTTGATCATAAAATTACAAAAAAAATCTGGATATCGACAATTACTCCGCCTACCGGGTGCAACTATAGCTAAGAACTATCCAGGTGACCCCATAAGTACAAAAAAATCATCAAAATCGGTCAAGCCGTTTTGGATGAGAAGATATACACACGGACACAAGAATACAAATCTGCTAATTCATGTTATAGGAGTTAAAGTGCAGAAAACTAGACACCCTGTATATTATTTAGATATTTGATTTTATAACGCCAGTACATTTAAGTTTAAACTGTTAGAAATTTCGAGCCATTTTCCCCTATCTGATTTCCAGACGGCCATGGGTCCAGTGGCAATAACGGCTTGGAACCAGTTTTCTGTTAGGAGTTGAACCGGCGACTTCCATATGTGATCAATTGACAATATTATATTCTGCCCACAGGTGCAGGTCGGCATTTTATTATATAGCTATTTTATTTGCATATTTGCCATTTTCTGTTCGCTATACATAACATCAAATAAAAAAGAAATCAGAGGCTGACGTGGAAATTCGAAAATCCAAAATCTAATCGAGAATCATGCGGTTTGAGGATTGGCTCGAAAAAAACAAAAAAAAAAAAACAAACGAGTTGTGTTTAGGTGTCATCGGCATGAGTAACACGCGAGCATCGCGTATCTGTGCTTCATCTGTTTTGTGCATCTTGATGTGTTCGGAAATAAATCCGTGTCGACTGTGCCATTACAGGGTTGGACTAAATGTTAACTTTGCGTTTGCTAAAAAACGAACCCAGTACGATCTACTTTTTGTAGATTTGATTTGATAATTTGTAAGTCAACAATCTTCTTCAATAGGCATGATGACAGTATGCAAAAGAATCAAAGAATACATGGTTTTAGAGAAAAATTTAAAAAACTTATCTAATTTGATTTAAGAAGGCATGACGTCATTCGGTGTTTCAGTCAACATGGCCGATTGCAGTATTTTATACTTTTATTTTATTAAATATTATTAATCGCAATGTTTATATTAAAACTGTTTTTTTTCTGATAATCCTTTCAACATATAAGATTTTTAATAAAATAAAAGTATAAAATACTGCAATCGGCCATGCTGACTGAAACACCGAATGACGTCACGCCTTCTTAAATAAAAAAAAGTATAAAACACTTGAAGTAAATAATCACAGTGACGCTTAAATTTTTGTTGCGATCATTAACTTCTGCGTCATTTAATTAGTTGATTTGTCGTTTAATCTCTTTTTTTTAATATTGTATAACACTTATGTCATAGGTTATTTTTGAGGTTAGTTAACTTGCAACCTTTTAAGAAAATACTTAATATAAATCATATCGCAAAGTAAATTTACATACCTTTCTGCGAAATATCTCTGCACTACAGCCCTACACCCATAAATATAACACATAATGTCAGCTGTCACAGAGGCGTGACGTTTCAAGCGTTTTCGCGATTACTTCAAAATAGAAAGATGAAAATGCAATAATTTGAATTAAAATTTAATTTAATGCTGAAATAAGGTGTTTTGAAATCTGTCGTCATGCCTGTTGCTTCATGTTGCCTCGCGTGCGAACTGCCTTAATTTTCGTCGAGGGCCTGTAATGTTATCTATATCGTTCGTACAGCCTTACGCTAACGCGACATCGCGATGCAAAAGCTCTCAGAGAGCGAAGTCTTGTCTCTCAACTCTGTCTTCTCTCTGCGTCTTTTAAAATTTTAATAGTCACTCATTTAGACGATGTGAGTATGTACACGAAAAATGCATACGGATATTTTGGTGGTATCTGAAGAGTGGTTCCTAATCGCTGGTCGAAGACTTTAGAGCAAGGGAGGACGGTCGTTCCCATAAAATCTGAAATAATGGAATAAAGTATATGAGAATTCATGATGCCTACTTTGTGCTATTCCGCTCTATTTCCTGTTATTGAACGTTGGTGTCAGCAAATTCCCCGAGTTTTTTTTACTCTCATTACTCTTGACACGCCTCCTTGGTACCACTTGGAATGATGGAATCAACATCCTAAACCGAACAAGAGTATTCCTCCTGCAAATCAATCCACACCTACCTGAAAGAGTGTCGATTAAATCTCTATACATTTTTTTTAATTAGCGAGAGTCGGCTTGTCATCGGGAACACCGCAGCCTCTATAGATTATTGTTCTATCTCCCAATCTCTTATATCACTCGATCCAGTATCCTCGTCCCTTACACTACCTCGTGCAGTCCGTGAACTGGGTGATTGATATAATCTTCTGAACTCATTCTACATTGTCCACATATTGTCTTCTACGATCCAAAGCCTCGCATTCACACAGAATGGGATGCGCTGTTTCCGTGTCCTTATTGCACTGTCTGCACTCTAAGTCCCCGTTAAACAGTCCGATTCTTTGCAGGTGTCCTTTCAAGGAAGTGTCCTGTCAGGAGGCCTGCCACGAGACAAAGATTGTTCCTACTAAGTTGTAGTGGTTCTTCATTCATCTTTCGGGATTGTCCTTTAATAAAAGCCTTGTCATGTTGCTGCCCGGAAATTTGATTCCAATATGTCTTATGCTGATTTTTGATTAATTTCCTTATTTGACCCGGTACTGTGCTTCTGGACACTCCCAGGGCAGGTTCTGGGTTAAATGCATGGATTTGACGATCCTTTCCTCGCCAGCTCATCAACTTCTACGTTGCCTTCGTTGCCGGCACCCACAGTAAAGTTACTTTGTTGTGTTCTGCCAGAACTCTTTCCAAACCGGTTTTGATGTCACCTTTGAGTTAGCAATGGTCTTCAGTGAAGCCTGACTGCCTGATGCAATATGGATCCATTTATATCTAAACATTAAATTGACGGAATAGAAGCTCATACATACGGCTACTGCCAAAGACAAGAGTCAGGCCATCAACAAAAAAGAGTATGCGTGAGATTCGCGCGTTAGAAGTGAGACTTCTTAGATTCTTGCATTTGTTGACGATTTTATTACTTCAAGTAGTGTTGCTAGGCGTCCGGATAAAGCCGGACATAGTTAGGCTTTTTGATTGCGTGTCCGGCCAAAATAAACGGTGTCCGGCTTTTGTTAGGCTTTTTACATTTCGCAAACGAGCGAGCGTCGAGCGTGGCCGAGCGCAAGCGAATATGAATAATGATTTTTATTAACTTATTAAGAAAAGAAGTTTTGTTTAGATAGTTTTTTATTTTGTTTTGGGAAGTAATAGGTACATAACACTTATTTGTGCAATTGCCTTTCATTAGAATTGAAGAAGAATTTAAAATGTTGATAAATGTTTATCTAGAATTTAATTTTGACTGATGACTTTGGCTGATTATTAATAAAGTACTTGAACTGATTTGGCATTCGATGTTATTTATATTTCATTAGAATTTAACAAGATTCATGGTAATAATTAAAGAAGCTTGTGTCGTACCTATTAATACTGAGACAAAATCCTCAATAATGTAGGCTGTCCGGTCTTTTTACCCAAATGTCCGGCCAAACTGGCTGGTCTGTCCGGCTATTTGGTTTGGCGACCTGGCAACCCTAACTTCAAGATTAGGAAATGGTTTTGTGGAATTTGTTACCGTGGCTAGAGGCGCATGCGTGTAGAGTGCGCATGACGCTTTGACAGAGAGAGTAGAAACGATTCTCCCACTCTTTCCTCTCAACTGCCTCAGTCAGAGAAGAGCAAGCGTTTCGCTTTTGGTTTGATCTAGGTCAGTTCTCCCAACCGCACCTAAAGAAAACACGCTAGTCCGATTGTTCTTTTCGAAAACATTTCGGATACCGCTGTGCGACGCGTAACGCGTGTACGGGCGTCGTGTCTCGACGTCTATAGCGTCGCTCCCGAAGTCAGTTTATTTTAGATTATTGTGCAGTTTGCATCCAGAGCCGCCACACGGTTTGTTCTGAACGGTTTTTTCGTATGCGTTATTTTTGAAACGGTTTTAGAAAGTCGCTAGTGAAACTAAACTACAGAAGTGAGTTCTGCTTAATGTTATTGTTTGTGTTTTTTGTGTGGCGCGGTTACTAGTTGGGTTTTCCAGTGACCGGGAAGCCACTGGGACGCTAATATTTCGAAAGGTCAACGATCTATCACGTTTTTGAATAACTCATGTTTGTCTGTCTGTCTGATTGTCAGTTTTTATTAGAATTTCACTGTACTGATCAGGGAATAGGATAGGCTGATAAGTTATATATTATATCACGGTTTTATACAGTATGTCAACACGTAAGGTGCACATAGGGAAATTAGCATTGGGAAAAAATGACTGGATCAGAGTGAGCCTTGAAATCTAGTTTTTCAATTTGACAGATAATATTGTTTTGCAAAATGAATGTGTATACTACCGAAGAAAATATTCAAATGATTATAACATAATCGAACTTTTTTTATTAATGGGACACTAAATTCCCAAAAATACTTAAATATGGTGCGATGTCAAATATCTCCGCCTATTCGTGTTGAACCTAAAGACATTGGATCACTGATTTACCAACGCGCATACGTCACACCAGTCAGACAGTTTTTGAATGAAATGTTTCCAAACAGATGGAGTTGTTTTATTTTTGTACAAAAAAAAATTAAAATAATGATTTATGAGAGCTTTTTATTATTAAAAAAGCCAAGTAAAATAAAAATAAATCAAAATAAAATAGAAATCCTCAAGATTAGCACGATAATTCAATAGAAAAAACAATTAATGCAGTCATGGCTAACTCTGATCCAAGTATTTTTTCCCAATGCTAATTTCCCTATGTGCACCTTCGCGTTTACACACTGTATACTAAACTAGCAGCTACTCTCGGCTTCGCACGCGATTGAGACGAAACACGGCAGCAATAACAGTAGTGGAGCCTTCGGCTCCTTCGCATCACAATCTAGCTGAGCAGCGCGTACAAAGATTTTTCTTCATATATCCGTACTTCCATCATAAAATTACTGTGCTTCCACCTTACACTCGAGTTTATTTGAGATTGGTATTTTTTATCACAATAAAATATAGCCTATATTTTTTGAGGATAGTGGAGGTTTTTATTAGTGAAAGAATTTTTAGAATCTGTAAATAGTTCCATACAAACAAACAAATTTTACCTCTTTATAATCCACTCTAATATTATAAGATCGAATGTGAGTTTGCTTGTTTGTTACGGTTTCACGCGTAAACCGCTGAACAGATTTCGATAAAATTTGGCAAGGAGATAGATTGCATCCTTAGGAAGGACATAGGCTACTGTTTGTCTATAACAACTCTGAAGGAGTGTAATAGGAGATGAAAGTTTGTACCGATCATTTCTCTAGTTAGGGATATTAAAATCCATATTTAGGCTTTTGGTAAGAAATAAAGGATTACGCGTTTCAGCGTTTTTGGAAAATCATCCTTCAAGAGTGTAAAATTGGGGATGATTTCAAAATTCACACTTAATATACTTCTAACATATAAAGCTGAAGAGTTTGTTTGTTTGTTGGGTTGAACGCGCTAATCTCTGGTTCGAATTGAAAAGTTTTTATTTGTTGGATAGCCCATTTATCGAGGAAGGCTATAGGCTATATAATAATAATATCTAGCTACAACCAATAGGAGCGGAGCATCAATAAAAAATGTTGCAAAATGTAACTCAAAATTTGTCCGTCCGACAAAAACTTTTGAACGGTAACTCCGATCATCATGAAATTTGGACACAACATTCATCTCGGTTAACTAAGATGAATGTACGTACTCATGTCCCTCCCCACAATTCGTTCTTTTGCACCGGAGTGAAATCGGGCGGGACCGCTAGTATATTATACTTATATAGCACGTAAAGATTGCTGGCAAAAATGTCAAAGTGTATATAAACATTGTTTTTTTAAAGTGGTACTATACAATACGGTAGAGCCGTTGTCGCTGTTTCTACTCAATCGCGTGTGGAGCCGCGGGTATCAGCTAGTATTAGTATAGATGAGGTGGAACCACAGAACAATGATTGTGGGTGGAACGGTGGCCAAAATAAATGCATAAATAAATTACACATACGGGATTTTTGGAGCGAATTTAAATATACATCGAATGCTTTGCTTCGATGTATAATAATTAATAATACTTGTTGAATCAAATCTTTGTTTGATAGTCTGAAGTTGTCTGAATCTGTTTAGAAACAATCTATTGAGTTAGATTTTCTCTATGAAATGGCAAGCATTCTTTGAGATATGGGTCACAAATTTATTTTTAACGTGTTCTTAACGAATTCCACTCTTAGCTCATTTATTTTCTGTCATTTATCTCATTTATTCACTCCCCCTTTCACTAACTGTTCATATTGAAGTGACGACGTGTTATGTCTACAGTAGACTGTCATTTATTTGAATTTACCCCATGTTTGGCTACTAAAAAGTAAATTTAACATGCAGTAAAAATTATATAGTTTACATTCTATTCTAGGCCAGTAAAATGAAGACGATTTATCCCTAAACATTTCCAAATAATCGCAAAAGTGTGCACAAACCTTATAGTAAAGAGCCGGCAATCCTGAAAGCTCCGTGATTAAGGATAATACTATTTTTAATGATAATTGGGCTTTTGAATGAAATTTTTTTTTCTCATAAATGGAAAGATCGTATATAAGGTTTATACCAAAACTATTTTTCTTTTTTTCTTTTCGTTATAATTCAAAAGTTATATCAAATTAAAAATAAATTTTTGTACCCAGTTCCGAGAACGCGCCGACATTTCCCGAACATAATGTGACGTCATAATGTTTTAGTCAATACACATGTAAAAGCCATTGATAGTATACTGCGTATATACATTTTTACCATTATGACGTCACAACTGTCAAAAACCATTTTAGTGCGTTTGCAGTCACGTGATTTTTAAATTGCTTATAATTAATTTAAAAAAAGTTTTTTGAAAGTTTTTCGCATCGATTATCAATATTATTTATAATAAAGTTTTAAAATACAATAAAAAAATCGATAATTATTTTTTTTTCAAAAGCCTAATTGAAAGTTTACACTTAGACGAACAAGATGCGCTTGGTCGGCGTGGATTTTATTAGCCGAAAATGTTTTAAAATAAATTATATATTAAATGTCTTTAATGTTTCCCTGTCATCGCGGATTTTGATCTTTCCTAGATAATTTTGTGCAAAATTTCGTACTTATTCAGAAAAAATCCGGCCGAATTAAAAACTGATATGCGCGATACTTCCGGCTGTTTCTAAGCACGCATACCAAGATATTTTTGAAATTGACATTAAACCTTTCCGGGTAAAAAACATTGGTCGACCGGATTTTTTATGAATAAGTACGAAATTTTGCACAAAATTATCTAGAAAAGATCAAAATCCACGATGACAGGGAAACATTAAAGACATTTAACAATATATAATTTATTTTAAAACATTTTCGGACAATAAAATCCACGCCGACCAAGCGCATCTTATTCGTCTATAAGTGTAAACTTTCAATTTTCATTAAAAATTGTATTATCCTTAATCACGGAGCTTTCAGGATTGCTGGTACCCGGACTATTATGGGACCTGGTTCTCGGTTAAATTGATCGAAAATGGTTTTATTTTATAGCTTAAAGGTCACTAAGAAAAAGCCATAGTCTAAAAAACCCATAGATTTTTAGCTACAGATATGTTTAGCGAGATTTTAGATATAGGGATATCCATTGAATTCACAATCTTACATTCGGTAAATATAGCCGTTAGTCATTATTCGGTTAAATACAACTAAAAAACAAAGTATTCGAAATCTTATTTCTATATAGATAGTTTAATTAGACTAGATTCAGCTCCTTTAAAAGGGCGTCGACATAAACGCGTTTCAAACAACAAATCTAGATTGAAACAAAACTTCTCTTTTAAGAGCGTTTTTTAAATGCATTTTTTCTAGTCCACTGATAAAGTGTTGGTTGTTAATTGATAGAGGTATTATAATACGGTGCATTGTGCAATGTGTTGCAGTGCTCCAGAACTTGTCTAGGCGTCTGGAGAAGTCTTCGTTTATAATAATAACAGTGCCCGAATAATTTTGGTGACGAGTTTTTTAAAGTTTTCTAGTACAGATTCACGCGTTCATTAATTAAAACGTGAGGATTTTTTTTATAAATTTGAGTTTAGGTCACATAACGCTTTTCTAAGATGACTTTGTTGATAGCGCGCAACGTCTAAGTTCAAAAATTGAGTTCGTGAGATAAATGTGCAATTATCCCTGAAACCTCGGAAAATATTACAAACTAGCAGCTATTATATTTAACTAAATTTCTGAATCGATTTCGATAAAAATTGGCAATGAAGTAAATTCATTATGTAGTCTATATGATGGGTGCTGAAAAAGGGGCGGCTGGTATTTACTCTATGGCCTTAGGCCTAGGGCGGCTAAGATTGCAAATCCGCCACTGAGTGGGAAGGTGCCTTAAAAGCATGTGACTAGCTCTCTTTTCTAGTGAAAAATGGACACTTGGTTCCGCTAATAACTATATTCAAAATTATGTACATTTTCTGTGTCTATTGTTAAGATTACTGATTGTGTTGATGTTTGTAGGTTTCCATATTACAGAAAAAATATTTAAAAATGGGCAAAAAACGAAAGTTCAGCCGTTTCGTTAAATGGATAAGAAGGTATTCTGAATGTGTGAATTGCATTTTGTAAACTGCGTGTTTTTTTTTTTTTTATTTTGACAAACAGCGAGCGCTGCATTTTTGATTTAAATATGATTTACTAACTCTCATTACATAATAAACACTCGTATTTTGAGCTATTAACAGTGTGATGCTTTTTAAAAGTAACCGTAATTATTATTGTATAGGATTCGAATTTGAGTAAAATAAAAAAATGTTTTTTTAGTAAACAATTTTTTATTGTTAATAAAAAGGAACTAAAAAGTTAAAAACAATTTTATTCCGATTTATACGTACTTATCACAGTCTCAACTTTTCAAATAAAAGCGTATTACACCGTCTTTTTGTTCTCTCTTGTTATTAAAATATAACACGCGTAATCTTATTTTATGCTTGAACTTTTGGTCCGCCCAGACGCAATATTAAAATCCAAGGATTCAAAATAACTTCTTTTTTTACATACTATAGTGGTAGAAATTAGACCGTAATTCATTATTTTTTTTTAATTCGAACGTTATTGTCATTATATGGATTTCTCCTGTACCGATTTTACCCTGTGTAAATCGGTACGCATCGTAATGAAACATATGTATTATCCCCCGACCTAATATCTTGACTAAATATCCCACGGGCAAAATATCCCCCGACATAAAGGCAATTACGGGGTCGTGTCGATGCGATGGAGTTTTTTTGCGCAGTGAAAATGGGAAGGCCTTTAAAAAGAGTTTTAAAAAAACAATTACGGGGTCGTGTTGATGCGATGGCGTTTTGTCGGGGGATGAAAACGCGCTGAATCATATGAATTGTGTAGGCAGGCAAGCAGCATATTTTCATACAAACTTCGGAAAGGATTTCAGGCTAGGACAAAGATAATTTAAATTTTGATTCCAAACTAATTTGTAATAAAAAAAATGTGTTGTATTATTGAGATTATTTCTATTTCAGTACAATAATAATGTTTAAAGCGGTATGTATATTTAATTCATGTAAATCATGTAATAAAAAGTTTAAAATGTAATAAAATCAGTTTGTGAATTAAATGTTTAATTTGTGAAACCGTGACATTGCAAAAAATTAAAGAACGCGCGTTAGGTTAATTAATTATAGTAGCTGTTTAATCGTTGGCTATCTGTCCCGTAACAAATATATCTATTTATAGATGATATTAACATATGTTTGTAATTAGATAGTAAATTTAAATCATGTAACCAGTGCGGTACCTGGTCACGGCAAAGGCACTGCCTCACAAAAAGCTTGCATTGACGTTATACGTACCTACCGAGAATGGAATGGTAAAAGTTTGATGGTATCATTTTTTGGTTTTTTTTTTTTGAACTGTTATCAATAAACTTTCTACAGTATGTAAACACGTAAGGTGCACATTGGGAAATTAACATTGGGAAATTAACATTGGGAAAAAATGACTGGATCAGAGTGAGCCTTGAAATCGTGTTTTTCAATTTGACAGATAATATTCTTTTTCAGAATGAATGTGTATACTACCGAAGAAAATATTCAAATGATTACAACATAATCGAACTTTTTTTATTAATGGGACATTAAATTCCCAAGAATACTTAAATATGGTGCGAGATCAAATATCTCCGCCTATTCGTGTTGAACCTGAAGACATTGGGTCACTGATTTACCAACGCGCATACGTCATACCAGTCAGACAATTTTTGAATGAAATGTTTCCAAACAGATGGAGTTGTTTTTTTGTTGTTTTTTGTACAAAAAAATTAAAATAATGATTTATAAGAGCTTTTTATTATTAAAAAAGCCAAATAAAATAAAAATTAATCAAAATAAAATAGAAATCCTCAAAATTACTACGATAATTCAATAGAAATAACAATTAATGCAGTAACTCTGATCCAAGTATTTTTTCCCAATGCTAATTTTCCTATGTGCACCTTACTGTACAGCAATCAGTTGGTTTATCTAAAGAATTTAAGTACCTACTTTTATAATAAAAATCTACATTATTAATTTGCAAACTTGAAATTATTTACTCTATTTTTTGTCACAAACTCTATATTTTTTTATTTCCCATCAATATTAATATTGCAGTTGGATAAGCCCGAGGCTATTACATGATTTTAGTACAATTTTATTTTAAAACATTCGATAAATATTGATATTGATTTATAATACGGGCGATGCGATAAGACGTTGTTGTATATCAACCCTTCTAGATAATAATAACTACGCTAATGTCGTAAGTTAACACATTATAGAGATAAGGAACGACATTTTACTGTTATCCGGAGTTCATTTGTTATTTGACGCGCGATACTCTTCTGTTTTTAACATCTAAATACCGTTCCGTCATTTTGCCTTTCATTCATTGACCAGATGTTTGACAACGATCAGGTCCTGACTGAAACTTCTTTTTTTAATTATATAGTGTAAACTCTTTATAGCGACACTCAAGGGACTGTGCACTTTGTGGCGTTATTGAGAGAGAAGAATATTGCGCGTATTAATAAAACTTTTTCGTCAATACGCAAAGATTTTTTTTACTTGCCATGTTCACAGTTAGCAAGTTTGTGCAGGGCAACTAAGAATATGATAAGCAGCTGAGCTAAACATATGAAAGATAATCCCAACAAACAAAAGAACGAATTTCTTCAAATCTTCGGTACGCATGATTCCGACAACAAAGCAACAAAATAACAAACACGTGCTGTTTATTGCTTAACGATGACGTATTGTTGTCGTTATTTAGAGTGGGTCTGTCGTTATTTAGAGTGTATCGTTGTATGGGCAACAAGGTAATCCAACTAGAGTCAAGTAATTTCGACGTTTTAAGGAGTTTGTCGTTATATCGAGCGACGTTAAATGGAGTTTACACTGTATTTGAAATCGTTCGATGCGTGTCATTAGGTTATGTAAGCCGTTATTAACTGTCGGTTCGTTTTATTTTTTTTTTATGCAAGTTTCGATATTGGCTGAATTGTATATATTTTTCTGCTGCTTTGTATATTTTTTAGAACTCATATTTGCACTGCGATTTTGCAATATACATAGATTGTTAAAAGTGTATATATTTATAGAGGAAGAGCCTGCAACGATTATCAACTTACTGTCGTAAAAATGTAGATTCTGAATCTTGTATACCTGTCGACCAATGAAAGTCGATTCTGGAAGTCCTCTGCGGCCGGAATATGTTACCCCAAAATATTTTGGAAAAAAATCAGCTGTTCTTTTGTTTTGAGAATTTGTCGAAAAAAAATAGCTGACAATCCTTCTTGGGTTAATTTTTACATCTGAAACCATGCAAACGTATAGCAACTTCAAAAGTATTTACATTTGTTGTAATAAATAAAATAAAATTTGCACGTGCGGTGACGCGGGTAACGGCTACTATGAAATATTTTTTAGGATCGTTTGCATGGTATGGTTTCACATGCAAATATTAACCGAGGCATTTTTGCGTCATCTATTTTTTTTTGACAGATCTTCAGAACGAAATAACAGCTGATTTTTTTATTCTCAAAATATTTTAGGGTAGTATATTCCGGCCGCAGGGAACTGTCACGATCAACTTTGATTGTTCAGCAGGTATACAAGATTCAGTATAGCTACATTTTCACGACTATTGAAATGATTATTCGAAATCTGTTGCTGGCTCTTGGTCTATTAGGCATGCTTTTGTAAATAGAGAATATTGCACTAATTTATTTTTCTTCGTCGCCCTCGACTGTGTGAAAGAAATGGCGCCGATCGTTATTTTTTTAATCTTTTTACGAAACTAATTGATACAACAGTTTGCTCTATTGTCCCGCGAGTTTCATGAAAATCGAACCAATGATTTCTGTCCGAGCATAGAGACAGTCTGATTTTCAGTTTTATTTTCATTATTAGTTTTGCCCATATTCACCGAACACTATTAAAGATGGAAGCTACTAACCTTTGAACAAATTTATTCGTTGGAATAAAATCAGGCGCGGTCGCAGCCTGAAATTTTGGGGGGGGTCACTCACTAAACTAATAAAAAAAGTCGTCTTTTTGTATTGTAGCTAAAAATTTTTTTTTATTATTTGGCAAATTTTTGAAATTTTTCAATTTGACTTTAGATTTTGGGGGGGGTCATGTCCCCTGTGACCCCCCCCTTCGGACCGCGCCTGAATAAAATTTACTTTCAATTCACCAAGCAAATTATCAGGTAGAAAAGTTAGTTAAAGAATAAACATACACTGCACTATACTCCTTGCTCTTTTTGTTGAATATTTTGACGTTCGCCCAAAAATTCGATCGATGGCGTTAGTGTAAACGTAAAAAAATGTTTCACAAAATAATAATGTTTTATCCTAACCCAATATCACACAAAACATCCACTAACTTTAATGTTTTACAACTATACTTCTCAAAAGGTTAATGTAATGTAATAGTTTATTTGTATACTAAAAATAGTTACAAATATAGTCAAATATATAAAATTTACAAAAATAAAGTTTACAAGAAATCTTCAAAATTATATAGACACAAATCATTTAGCAACTTTTCTATTTGGCTTGTAAACAGGACATAAATAAATTCAGAGCAAACTGTAGATATAATACTCTATGTTCATAGGTTAGGTATTATGATCTATGTGGCGGCCATTATTATTTCATCAGACGAATAAATATTTATACCCTCGAAGTTAAGACAGAATAGATTAATTATACCTGCAGTAAACATAATTATGTTTGGTGAATTAAATTATCGCTATTTATTCGTATGAATAGCTACCCGAAGAACAAATGAATATTCGGTGAATATAAGACCTTTCTTTTATACTGACGTACCGTTTATCGGATTTGTACTGTACATAAATATGTATAATATTGGTGCAGTCACGTATTAGGTAGAATAGCTGTGGTGATTTTTGATTCGTGTTCGTGTTGCTGAACATGCTTCTAATTATTCGCATGAGGTGTTTGCGCACTTTTGACATGAATGATAGAATTATTAGGTTGTGCAGAATTAAAGTGGCGGTCCTCAAAATGTGATCGTATACGAGATTATTTATATTTTTAGCGGGTTTGTCGTTCCGAATAACTGTTTGTGTTGTGATAATTTGTAAACAGTTGACGAGCGTCTAGAGCAGGGCTGCCCAACCTATTAGTAGGTGCGATCTACTTTTTTTTTAATAGTGTCATCGCGATCTACCAATATGCGGGAAAAAATAAAAATCGCTTTTATAACGTTGCAAATATAGAAAGTTTATTAAACATTTAAGTGGGAACAAAAATTATACAATATCGAGTATAGTCATATAAAAAAATAAAGAAACAAAATTAGGAATATAGTGAAGTAATTTTAATGACTTCGCTGACACTGTCTAGATTTGGCAATATTTTCAAAACAGTTGACGAGCGTCTAACTGGAGTTTTTATGACAAAAATATACATTTGCGTATTCAGAATTTCCTATCAGTAACTAGCTCTGCCAGACTCGCGATTCTATAGAGTCATCCGTTGATAAGGGGGCTCTCACAAATTAAGTGAGGCAAATTTGGCCGCGCGGAACCCTATTTTCAACGTTAAATTAAAACTATAAATAATAGAGAGAGAGAGAGAGAGAGTTCCAGGAGTGGGACTTTATTATTGGACATTTTCTCCTCTTTAAGAATCTTTTTTTCAATTTCCACTATCGCTTATAGTTTTTGAGTAATTGCCAAAAATTTGAGAGGCTTTTTTGTCTTTTGGTTTTTTGTTAATAACAAATACAATTTTTGTCGACGAAAAAAATTAAATTAACGTCTTTTTCGGAAGTTTTTTCCGAATCGAATAAGCTATTGCTCATATTTTTTTTTAGACTTGGGTCTATTTTTATCATATACAGTGTAAACTCTTTATAACGAAACTCAAGGGACCGAGCATTTTTTATCGTTATAGAGAGTTACCGTTATGTGGAGTGAAGAAAGAAAAACAACCAAATTAACAATAATCTTCAATGTACTTATCTCACTTCTTGTTCTTGACTTGACTATATTATTAATTGCGATAAATATTATAGCATATGATTTAGCCATATTTTAGTGGAGAAACATTTTTTACTTAATTTAACCCAGTTTTCTCGCAATTTTACATTATTTCTTGCGGGAAAAAAATTGCGTAATATTTGTCGAGATCGCCCCTCTCCCCCACGTGAGAATTGGAGAGGTTCAGTTCGACCTCGTCCCGCCCTAAACGCCTCACGTAATTCGTGAACGCCCCCTAAAATACTGCTTTTTTATTATTTCAACTTGCCTAAAATACCCTAAATTCGTCGTCAGCTCTCCGACTATCAGGAACATAGTTTCATGAGAGCCGATTGTATTTTATTTATTTTTTGTTGCCCAGTCAATAAATGTAAAAAAACAACGTTATTCCAAAACCCTTATGCAAATTTTTAGTACAATACGCGCCACGGATCTAAAACGTTCGGAAGTTAGTCATAAACAGCGTCGCAAAGGCACATTTTAGAGCCGTTGAGACTCCCACCACCTTCCAGCTACCTGCCCGGAACGTGCTCTCGTCGGTGATTGGCCGTGATCGCTCGTTGCCTTTGTCACTTGTCGCTTTCCTGCTTTAAAGTACAGTCGAGTATACGCTATTGTCAAGTTGTTATTGTTGAGTCGCGAGTTTGTAGTTTTTCAACAGACTGTACAAGCGCAAGCCCGCATACGCATCTAACTTCCGAGCCTTTTTAGATTCGTGGCGCGTATTGTACAATATGTTTGTCATCAAAACTAGGATAATATATAAGAAGGTATTCCAATCCTGCAATGCATCATGGGAAATGTGTCAAGCGGTGGCGCTACCACGAGTGTGTCAGATACACTAGCCATCCAATCCTGCAATAATGCATCATGGGAAATGTGTCAAGCCAGTAACTAAAGTATTTTCATCCTAACTCTTGAAATAATAATAAATATTGTTTATTAATTAATTAGCGCCTAAAAAATTTTTTAGGCGCTAATTAATTAATAAAATATTGTTTATTAATTAATTAGCGCCTAAAAAATTTTTTAGGCGCTAATTAATTAATAAACAATATTTATTATTATTTCAAGAGTTAGGATGAAAATACTTTAGTTACTGGCTTGACACATTTCCCATGATGCATTATTGCAGGATTGGATGGCTAGTGTATCTGACACACTCGTGGTAGCGCCACCGCTTGACACATTTCCCATGATGCATTGCAGGATTGGAATACCTTCTTATATATTATCTTAATCAAAACCTCTAAATTAACAGAAAAATAAAATTATCACAACACTAAATTGGTTTCAGCGTCCCGTGACTATTTAAAATTAAGTGAGTTACTGAAAATCAAGATCACATTTTTAGGACCGCCGATCTAAAGCTTCATGCTTCGTTGTATCAGCCGAAATGTTCCGACAGCCAGTTAAAATAGTTACAATTCTATGTGCAAACTAGGAAGTCGCTATTCTGAGAGAAATGTGTCAAAAGATAAATAAATCGTGGGAGAATAATTAAACGTATTAATTTATGATTAATTAAATCAACTGTGAGAATTATTCGTGTGTCGCAAACGAAATACGCGAAATAGTTGTTCACTTTCTATGTTTTGTGTTAAAGCGTCATGCCGATGTGCTTTCCACTGTACCTTTGCTATTTATTATTAGTTTTACTCGAACGGTGAACAGTCGATCGGGATATTTATAAGTGATTTTTTTTTGTGAACGAATTGCTCCGAATAACGGCGTAAGTGGATTATTATTGTTTTGGTTTGGCTCTTATATTGGAATTTTACGTCGACCATGCGACATCTACTCGGCATTTCAGTGAACTACCCTATGCGAAGCGTCTCATATACTAAAGCGTTGCACGCTACCTATTTGTGTAAATATTTATTGTTCACGATTATGGAAGTTACACGCGTCATTAAAAAATCGAAGGAGAAGCGTGATACGTGTTGTGCCAGGTGTGAAGCTGAAATTATTAATAATTATTGCCACCTGGCGTTGCGGTTCCGAAGCTTGAGTGCGCCATCTGACAATTGGGGTGGGAATTGCGCTTTGAGATAATCGCCAAATATAACACAGGATTAAACTTATATATATTAAGAGCGAAAATAGTTTGGCAATATAATTTGGCGCATAAAAAAATTTTTAGAAAAATAGTAAATAGCAAGGGCGTAGATAGTCACAAGACGAAAAAAGGGCACAGGACCGTAGACACCCAGCCACAACAGACGGAAAAAGACCTTTTTGTTGCGGAAATTAAAGAACCTGTTTTTTTTTTTGCTCTTCAATTTTTGGCCCACGATCAAATTTTCATCAGCAATGTGGACTGACGATCAAAAGATTTGCCCACCCCTGTTCTATACAGGGTGAGTTTTAAGTTGATGCTTTTTTTTACAGCGTGTAAAAATCAAATAGACGAGCGAATATTTCAAATAGTTTTTTTATCAAAATTCAAAAATAAGAGAGAAACAGCCTTTCGAAGTTTAAATAAATTTTATTAAATTTTCTTTAATTTTGAGGTCGGTCCTGGGGTTATATTATGTCACTATGGAAATATGTTATTATTATCAAGTATTCACAGAAATAATTGAGGCACACACAATTCTCTCAAAAACAGAACAATACACATACTTGATAATAACAATTTATTTCCATAGTGACATAATATAACCCCAGGATCGACCTCAAAATTAAAGAAAATTTAATAAAATTTATTTAAACTTCGAAAGGCTGTTTCTCTCTTATTTTTGAGTTTTGATAAAAAAACTATTTGAAATATTTGCTCGTCTATTTGATTTTTACACGCTGTAAAAAAAAGCATCAACTTAAAACTCAGCCTGTATAGTATCTCTTCTCTGGTCTTGTTAACAATAATTCGTTATTTAATAAAGTTCAAATTAGGAGCTATTACTACATCCCTGAATAGGTACTCCCATTGATAGACACGTAATTTTTTTGGTAAACAAGAAGCGTACTTAATGAGAAAGGTCTGAAATAAAAAACATGTTTATTTATTAGTCTGACTAATCTGTCTAAATTTTGCTTGTTACAAAACAAAAACTTTCCGAATCGGAAATAGAATTGAACAATTGGCTGATACAATGAATATTGAAATGATTTTTCAAAATATAATAAATTTTAAAGACGTGATGTTTCTTTCGTTCAATCGCAGTGATTTACCAGAAGAAAAGACATCGGTTCTTCTATTAGGCGTAACAAAAATACCCTCTCCAACATTTCAGCGTCGTAATCGACCTCATACCCTCCATTTCGATTATCCTATATCAAGGTCACCGACACTCGAATCCGATTTTGCCGAGAAATGTTTAGTCGACAACAATTACGACAACTATAATACACCCGAGAACAATTCGAAAGCGGCGAATATTGTTACTAAAATACAGAAAAAAGTCGTGTTTAGAAAAAACTCGCGCAACAATTCAGATCAGCCTAATAGCCGTAAGAAAAGACATTCAGATTTTTACATACAAAAGACGACTCCGAATGGTGATTTCGAATACAATAAAAAATTTGTCGAATTGCCAATCGGTTTTTGCAATAATTATGTTCATGAGAGAAACGATCAAATAACTCCAGGTACCCAAAACCATTGTAATCATGATAGAAGCGATTTCGAAATATTTGTCGACGAAAAGAATGATTTCAATACAAATCTAATCGTTCGTAATATTGAATTGGATAAAACAAGTTGTTCAGATGAAGCAATATTCGATATAAAAACACCTCCCCCGCTGTTATTGGATTCCGACAGCGATCGGGACTCATTGTCGTGTACAGAATTAGGATCATGCGATATAAATAGGTCCTTGATCATCCCTCCTTCCAACAATCTTCATTCTGACAGCAAGGATACGATGGATCGCTCCGTGGATTCTATTGGGAGTTGTTCGCTCGATGTTGACGTTTCGACCGATTTTTCAGGTAGCGCAAGATACCTAAATAATAATTGTGTATTTGCAGTTGAATTAATCCAGTTATTTTGAATTGACACAAAGAATCTTTTTTTTGGAACAGTAGGGGAGGACGGGGTCAATTGGAACACGGGTCAATTGTAACAGTGACTATTTTAGTGACATCTACTAACAAAATGAGAAAATGATTCTACTAACGACTGAATGTACATCAATGCTCTCATTATAGTCAGTTATAATTGACCCGTGTTACAATTGACCCCGTCCTCCCCTAACCTTGAATGTATTTGGTTATCCATTACAAACAAAATGGCATCATCAATTTATATATTATGCGGTAAGCACCGCACAGAATAAATGAGTTGGATAGGGAATAAAATTCTGAGACGTAAAGTCCTTTACCATTTATTTTGCCCGACGTTCAGGTATTGAGCAATTTATTAAAGTAGGTAAGTAGCCAATCAGATGCTCGCTATATCAGTAACATACTGCTCTAGTAGTGATGTGTCGCTCCTGAGCGAGTCGTTCACATAATGAGCGACTCCTTTCTCGGAGCGGAGCGAGTCGCTCTTTTTTTTTGTGAATGACTCACTCCGAGCGCCGTTGCTCTGTGCTGAGCTATTCTGTACTGTTGCATTCGCACATTTACAGAGCGCACACAGCACAAGCCACAGAGGCACTAGTGAATTTTGCACGTACGGAGTTATCTTTGCTGAGTCGTTTAATGTTGAATGACATACTGTAAGTGTAATAGTACTAAGCTTAACAGTGACTTAAACCATTCACATTGACGTCGTTGACAAAGATATAATATTGTAACAATAAACATTATTGTTACGCTTTTATTATACTTTATAGTTTATCCGAAATGCGAATAATATAAGATCAGAATCATATTAAAATGAGCTCAGAGCTGAGTGTGTGTATTGTGCTGTGCATTGTGCAATGTTACGACTCCTGAGCATGTATGCAGTCTGCACTCTTGTGTAGTGCGTACTGTCTAGTGTCGCTCCTTTGAACGACTCGCTCTGAGCGACTCTTTAGTAAGCGGAGCGCACGGAGCCAGCTCCCAATAAAGAGTCATGTGGACACATCACTATGCTATAGCGCGCATTTGATTGGTTACTTACATTAATAAATTGCTCATTACCCGTACGTCGGGTGAAAAAATGGTAAACAATTTTTCATCTCGGAATTTTATTCTCTATCCAACCCATTCACTTACCGGAAACCCCGTATATTAACACTTTGACGGACACTTAAAAATTCAGTTTTGTTCCAATTTTGACACTATAGTTTTTTTCATATGTTTGAAATTGAATTACTTTTATAAGTTGTGACAATATTGCCTTTATTAGTAGATATTTGTACGGTGACACAAAGCACACAGGGTATGTATTCTACACTGGAAAATAGACTGCTACACCCGTCTGGCTATAAAACGTTCCGTAGTATACGACGGCTTCAGCCGTCGTGTCAAACTTTTGAAGTTTTGTATATGACGGTCTAAGCCGGTTTGTCCGTCAAAGTGTTAATTTGTATGCTGTAACAATTTGCCTGTGGCGTATTTCCCAATATTGGGAGTTCTTTTTCGTTTACCAAACTGTATTTGTAGATTGATGCAATCGACAAAAAAATAACAATTTTTATCATCCTAATCTTTTATGTTCTTCAAGTTAAAACACTAAGACAATTTTATTTTGTTTCGGTTTTAGTAATTTGTGTGATATTGCCAGTAAACTTGCGCTTTAATTTGAAGAAATATATCCAGTTGGGTTTGATCGGTTACGATCGATGAATCGCCGAAACGGTAGACGCTTTGTTTTAACAATTATAAAACACGATCGTATTCCAATATTTTGCGGTGTAATATTTAAATCTTTAATTATTAACTTTATATTATTCGTAGGCTGGAAAACGTTAGAAATTTCTGGACGTGAAGATCCGAGGGCAAGGTTAACCGTATAACTGCCTTGTATTATAAAGTCACGCTTGCCCGTTTATATTAATTGCACTCAGGTCGGTGGCGTAAACATAAAGAATTCGGAATGATTGTTTTTTCACCGAAAATTGACGTTTTAAAATTTTAAAAATTTAAAACACGTGGGAAAATTGATCTCGGTGAAATTCTTTCTAACTGGGCGGAATGAATCAGTCATTTGATGCCAAGGCCATAGCCAAGAATTCACTTCGGGGGGAGTCGAGCTCTGGACCAGAGACAATAAATAACAACTTTATTTTAAAATAAGCTCACATATGTATATTGTAATACATAAATACAAAAATTAAAAGGCAGCCTACTCAGATTTCGACGAAAGAGTTTAATGATTCAATTAATTTATTAACAATGCATTACATTTCGATCTTATACTCGTTCCAAACAATGTGGAATCCAATTATCGTATCACAGATAAAAAAAGAGTCGAAAATATTTCAGTAAGTATATGTATAAAACGGTGGGTTGGCTGAGGCATTTCGGGAGAGGTTTGAACCCCCAAAACACCCCCCTGCCTACGGCCTTGTTTGATGCTGAAAAAGTTTCCATTACAACTTGGGTCTGAAAATTTTATTATATAGATACAGCGTGTCCATGGAAGTTCTTTACAAATGGAATTTTTTTTTATTAATTATTGGGGCAAAATTTTTTTTCTGTGGAAAAGTTCTGCTTCGTCCAAAACCTCTAAAACGACAAAAAAAATTTTTTTCGGCCTTAAGTTTTACGAGGGAAATCAAAAAGTTTTATTTTACTAAAAATAAAAATTATCTGTGATATTCAAGATTTTCGCCCGTAGTAGGCTTGGAAAACAAAATAATAGCACGTATTAAATGTCCAGTAATTGAAAATAAAATGCCTGTAAAAAATCCATCAAATTCCTTCTACAATGATTCGAAATTCAGTGACGGATTTTTGAAGAACAGTTCTTTGTATGGAGAGAGATGGAGGATATGTTGAATTCTGATTTATAATTCTGAATAAATAATTACTTAGAAGTTCGTTATGTTATTATTTTGAAATAAATTTGATTAAGATGTAACTAATTTTACGAAAATCTTGAATATCACAGATAATTTTTATTTTTAGTCAAATAAAACTTTTTGATTTCCCTCGTATAACTTTAGGCCGAAAAAAATTTTCTTTGGTGTTTTAGAGGTTATGACGAAGCAGAACTTTTCCACAGAAAAAAATTTTGGCTCCGATAATTAATAAAAAAAAATTCCATTT
Organism: Xanthostigma xanthostigma; assembly: GCA_963575645.1. Lineage (NCBI taxonomy): Eukaryota > Metazoa > Arthropoda > Insecta > Raphidioptera > Raphidiidae > Xanthostigma > Xanthostigma xanthostigma. The sequence continues at coordinate 5,647,568 of OY754472.1, read as the reverse complement.
GTAAAGAACTTCCGTGGACACGCTGTATATACGTACATATATATCATATACAATATGTCTCCACGGGTGCCTACATATTGCACGTTGTTTGTTACTTGCCACAAAACAGCCGTTTTTGATAAACTTGCAACTTTAGACACCGGGATTTTCAGACCCAAGTTGTATTGGAAACTTTTTCAACGTCGAATGACTGATTAATTCCCCCCAGTTAGAAAGAATTTCAACGAGATCCATTTTCCCACGTATTTGGTGCGGGGCTCTTTTCCTACACATTTCATAAAAAAAAGACATAACTATTTTCCACTCATTTACGGGGATGAAATAAAACCATTAACGTCACCCCTTCTTCAACAGAAGAACATTAGAATAAGCTATTTGACTTATATTTTGTTATTAAAATGTTCATATCGTTAGTCTACCTACAGGAATTTTTATTTCGCACTCAAAATTTTAAATAATGTATTTAAATTAGCGCCAAAACACGAACCGCCATGTTTACCAACTATTTACGTCATTCTTGTAGTATACAAACAAGTGCACACGATGCTCGTTTAGTGTTTACTCATGTGGCTGTGTCGTGTGTTTATTGTAATATAGGTATATGTGTGTTTACTACAAGTCTGACGTCACACTTCAAACCATCATGGCGAGTAGAGTATTTTGACGTGTCAAATAAACTGCAATTTAAAAATTGAAATGACAAACCAATTTCGTGTTTTTTTGTGAATACAAACCAATAGTTTCTGATTTCTTATTCGATAAATTATCGTGTTCACATATTTTTGTAGCCGATTACCTACCACATATTTATGGTAAAATAAAAGAGAAATGTGAAAGATGACGTCGTGTCCTCACTTGGCGATTTATTTGCACTGCCAGAACCACCGATAGTTACGCCGCTGACCCGGATTAATTAAAAAAAAAAAAAAATAGTGCAGTTTTATGCTTTTTAGAAATTTGCTGTATAAAAATTACAGCTAAATGACACATCGAATTATATAAATACACGCTTTTTTAAAAAAAATATACTATCAAAATATTTCGCTTTGAAAAATAACACCGCCTCCGCTAGCCGTTAGCGATAGAAATGTTGTCGAGACTCAAGAGTTGCTTAAATTATTTTATGAATGGCCGCTTGCGCCAACTACTTTTATTGAAGCTTTAAATCGCAGTGACAGTATTTAATACTATAACTATTTTATAAATGTAAACTAAGGGAAATGAGCCTTCCATAAGTATGTATAATAATACGAGTTTATTTGCTGATAAGAAAAATACTGCCATAGCTTGACAACTGGATGTTTAAAAATTAAATTCTTGGTCGGAATCGATTCAGCGCGATTTTTTCTATAGGTACGCTAGGAAAGTATCTTTGACATGCGATCTTTGCGCCATCTCGTGTTTGATTTTTTAAAATCTGGTTCACTCAAAACCTACAAACCCATGGAAACCAGCGTTATTCATAATTATAAAAAAATATTTACGCACAATGTCAGTAAAAAAAACTACATAAATGATATACATTTTTTAATTCAAAATTTTTTAACTTCCCGCTTTAAAAAAAAAAAAAAAAAATTTTTTTTTTTTCAAAAATCGGGAAGTTATTGGTTTCACCCCGATTTTCGAAAATCGAGTTTTCGCCAGATCTCGACGTTTTGGGGTCCTAGGAAGCTATTGAAACTATTTTGGCGATGATGTCCGTAGGGCTGTATGTATGGATGTGTGTGTGTGTGTGTGTGTGTGTATGTATGTATGTAAACCTTTTATATCTTTTGAACGGAGTGTCCGACTGAAACGTGGTTTGCGGCATCTGACGTGATCTTGGTGAACTTAGACTTCCTGAAAATTTGAAACGATTCGGCCCAAAAAATTTTGAGAAATCTTAAAAAAACAAGTTTCAAAAATTTTTAAAAATTTGTTTTTGTAAAAAATTTTCTAAACTACTAAACCGATTAATTCCAAAAACTAATCAGCTCTTCTCCTTAACAAACTGCGTCGATTTCCGCAAACCGCATCAAAATCGGTTCATTTGTTCACGAGAAACCGTGAACGAAAAAATCGTAAAAAAGTGTTTTTTTAAAATGACTCTTAAAATTGTTATCAGATTGATTTTTTTGTAATAAATTACTTTCTTAAGCTAAAAAAACTGCGTCGATCGCCGCAAACCATATCAAAATTGGTTCATTTGTTCATGAGATAACGTGAACGAAAAATTAGGAAAAAAGTAATTTTTTAAAATTACTCGTAAAATTCTTATCAAATCGATTTTTTTGTAATAATTTACTTTCTTAGGTTAAAAAAACTGCGTCGATTGCAGCAAACCGCATCAAAATCGGCTCATTTGTTCACGAGATATCGTGAACGAAAAATTTTTAAAAAGTGTTTTTTTTTAAATTTCTCGTAAAATTCCTATGAGATCGATTTTTCTGTATAAAATTACTTTTTAAGGTTAAAAAATTGCGTCGACTGCCGCAAATCGCATCAAAATCGCTTCATTTGTTCATGAGATATCGTGAACGAAAATTTCGTAACAAAGTGTTTTTTTTTGAGCTCGAAGAGCTAAAAAATAAACTTCTTGCTATATTTGACATATTTTTGAGCGTTTTGAACTCGAAAATAGCGGGAAGTTACAGGGATGGCCTGCAGGGTCAAACTACTTTTCAAATTTTTTTAATCTTTTTTTGTTAACAAAATAACAATTATGATATTTTTCATGTATTTAACGTAAAATAAAATTTAATTACCCTTGACGACGTAGGTACTGCTGCAGTCCATTTTTTTCCCTCTCTAATTCATAAGAAAATCCAAGAAAACGGTGGAATTGTAATTCTGGATGTTTAGTTGGTGTATCTTTACAATCAACAACACAGCACTTCCGATTTGATAGCTTTTTACCCATTTTATTCAACAATTAATCCTTATTAAAATGCACGTATAACATACGACACTAAGGTTTTGGCTGAACCAGAATAATAAAAAAAACACGAGAGGTCCCAAATGTCGCTTGTCAAAAGATACTTTCCTAGCGTATAGGAATAACCTCAATTGTAAGTCGTATGTGAATAATATGTCACAGATTTGTTTTTTTTTTTAAACGGAAAAAGTAAGAAGGGGGACCCTTGTTACAAAATTGAAATTTTTTTTGTAAAATAAATTCGCTCTGTTTCGTTTGATATTGTGCATACTTAGAGAAAAAGTCATTCTGACTCGATTCCGACCATCCGCAACCCCTTATCTCTTTTAGTTTCGGAGATATAGCCAATCGATGTCGGTGCAGGTTGTCGACAAGAATTGGGCTTTTGAATGTAATTTTTTTTTGTCATAAATGGAAAGATCGTATATAAGTTTTATAACAAAACTATTTTTCTTTTTTTTATTTTCGTTATAATTCAAAAGTTATATCAAATTAAAAATAAATTTTTGTACCCAGTTCCGAGAACGCGCCGACATTTCCCGAACATAATGTGACGTCATAATGGTAATTTATATTATAATAATACATGTAGAAGCCATTGATAGTAGGTATACTGCGTATATACATTTTACCATTATGACGTCACAACTGTCAAAAACAATTTTAGTGCGTTTGCAGTCACGTGATTTTTTTAAATATTTTATCAATTTTAAATTGCTTATAATTAATTTAAAAAAAGTTTTTTGAAAGTTTTTCGCATCGATTATCAATATTATTTATAATAAAGTTTTAAAATATGTACAATAAAAAAATCGATAATTATTTTTTTTTCAAAAGCCTAATTTCGACATGTTTTGAGTGTTGTAATGTTTTTATAGGTTCATCGGTTGGTTCGTTGTCAGATTGTACTCTCCGAAGCGTAAGCATATTGACTCCGAATTCCGCAAAAGGACCGTTGAACGCAGCCGATCGACTGTCACCGCGGCTATCCGACGAATCAAGAAATTGTTCGGAGCCAACGATAAGAATAACTCCCGATTCGGATTTGTTTAGCGGCGGCACGACGAAGAAACCTTCATATTTAAATTTGGCGTGCTGCGTGAATGGCTACGGCAATTTGACCACTTACGATTCGAAATTACGTGAGAATTACAGAAGCGGGCTGCCGAAATCGCGCGAAGTGTCGCCGATACGTCCGTTCTCCGGTAACGCGAGTAGTGAAAATTATGTTTTACAGTCGAAAGCCGGCGAGAAGCGAATCTATTTAACACCGGATCCGTATAAGCCCGGACGCAGGATCATATCGCCGGATACGAGAATGGCGCAGAGAAGGAGCGTTTCGCCTTCCAGCAACGGGACGAACGGGTCTTCGAATTTGTTCGGTAAAACCATGACGACTAGATCTTTTATGAGCACAGAATCAAAAAATTTCGCATCGAGCATGCTGTATAGCGATAACAAAGACACGACCGACGGTTGTAACGTTAGGAGTCCACAAAAATTCATCACTTCGAATAGTCATAATAGTTCCTTTTCATCGAAAACAATTAAATCGTACGAAGTATTTCACCATCAAAGTAGTAAAATAAGTAGCGAAACAAAACACACCGTTTCGGAAACGACATTGTCGTCCGAGAGCCGCACGAACGGTTCGACGTCTCCGAAATCCTTCATACAACAGCGCGTCGAGCGACTGTATGGCCCCGGAGCCCTCGCGCAGGGCTTCTTCATTACGAAACAGAAAACGGTCAGTCAAAAAATCGAAAACGGTGACAAGGAAGACAGTACGGGTAAACAGACGCTCGTCAACATAGTCGAAACGGACGAAATCATAGGAGAACCAAATTTAAAAAATAGTTGTAGTAGTCCATCGTTACCTGTTCTGAGACATTTGCGGCCGGAGTTCAGAGCTCAGTTACCGATACTGTCGCCGAAAAAGATAAACACCGAAAACACCATACAGAAAAGTACTACGGTTCCTATATCGTATAAAGACAGTGGCTCGATCAACGGATACGACTCGTCTAGGAATAGGAAGTCGTCGCAAAACGGAATAGACAACAAAGGCTTACTGAACGGAATAGACAACAGAGGCTTGCTGAACGGAGTCGATCCGAATAAACACATCGTCCTAAAAGAATCGAAAGGAATAGTAGACTTGAAACTGATTTTGAACGATGAACTTAAAAGTAAAAAAACTGAAATTTCTAATAGCGAGGAAAAAGAGAATCGTCCGGTCGACGCGCGCCAGATTTCTTTGGATAGTTTGACGGAGCATCTGCCGGCCGCTCCGAAAGTAATTTTGCCCGTGACGACTGAACAGGTCATCGAAGATACTAAGAAACTGGCGGAAATTGCAGAAGAAAAAGACGGTCATTACTTCTTAAAGATACTGCGAGACGAAACGAGCAGATTGATCAAATTAGCGGAAGGTGTCGAGAGAGAACTAGAAGAAAATAAATCCACGTTGTCTGAAGAAATTCTCGGTTATTTGAGATCTGCTTCGGGGAAGGCGCGGCTCCTAGCTACACAGAAAATGCAACAGTTTGAAGGTATGCGATTTTTTTTTGTTTTTTGATTTACTGAAAAGTAAATGTCTTTTTCAGGAATAGACCTCAAAACTTTCAGTAACGCTCTACATTGGGTTCCAGTTATTCCCACTGAACTAAGATACTAATTATTAATAGTTTCGTTACGAAATCAGAACAGAACAAATGAAGGGTACACGGGAAGAAGGTGATTTGTCAGTAAAAATTCGAAATTAATTTTTTTATGCCATCTTGTAGCCAAAAGTCGTACCTTTCTGTTGGTGTATTCATTTTAGACAAGAATGCGCTAGCTCAAAAGTTATAAGCGTTGAAAGAAATGCATCAGCAAGTAAATGGTACGATCTTAAACACTTCAAAATGCTCTCCTGCACAATTTACATTTTTTTACAAACCGCCTTCTTCCCGTGTACCCTTCAAATAGGAGGAGGTGGGTAATTACTTTTCAAAATTTTACAATATCTTTTCGTTTTGAGGTCCCCCGATTCCAAAAAATGTATTTTTGGGAAAACTCCGTGCGTCCGTTTGTCTGTGAACACGATACAGGTCAAACATATGAACGTATTGAAACCAAAGTTTGGGAAGATGTTTGATATGCAAATATGAAGAGCCCTATTGTTTTTGGGGTAAATTGGTGCATTCGCAGAAGAGATACATGCTATAACAGTGTTTTTTATATGATAATGGTATACTTTTCATAACGGTTTATTATTCTATTTATTTTTTCAAGAAAGTTTTGTTAAAAAAATGTTTTTCTAAACTTTATAGTTTCGGAAATATTTAGAAAATAAAAAAAAAAACAGCTGTTCATTTGTTTTATGGATCTGTCAGAAATAAACTAGTTAAGCATGCTTTGATTATTTTTTACGCGACGTGGAACATATTATGTAGGTAACCATGGGAACGAATAGCACATATATTGAATACTAGCCATTACCTGCGTCACCTCACGCGATATCGGAAATTTTATTCTCTCTATTATACTATATCAAATGTATATGTTACGGTAAATGTAGACTCTTAGGAAATGTACACTTTTACCGTAAAATGTGCCGGAGAATGTGTACATTAAATGTAGATATTGCGGCAAATGTACACATTTCCCGGCACATTTTACGGTAAAAGTGTACATTTCCCAAGAGTTTACATTTACCGTAACATATATATTTTTAAAATTGGAATGGTCCCGTCGCCCAATTGGTATTTTCGTTTCTACTTAAAAAGAAAAATAAGTGCGATGAAGTAGTACACAAAGAAAACAGGAAAATGAGGGGGGCGGGGCTTTATTGAAATAATATATTCAGGACATTTAAGACTCGGCAACTTTTTTCTGACTTGGCGCTAGACACCCTGCGCACTGATTTTTGTATTTTCTTTCTGAAACAAGAGTTTTTCAATTTATATTCTAGGTTTGTGTCACAAAAACATAAATCAAGTACCGGGCGAGAAATTTCCGACAACGGCGGAAGATCTGCAAGGTTTTTGGGACATGGTAATGCTGCAAGTAACACAAGTCAACGAAATTTTTAAGGACATTGAAGTGCGCAAGGCAAACAACTGGGCCGAGGTATTTATTATTTTTAAAAAAATTGTGTCATTGATCCTCTTTTCATAAGTCTAGTCGTCGGATATAGAGCCCCAATTAATTATCGATACCCCTACATTACGTCAATCTCTTGACGTAGTAGAACCCCGATTAGTTAGTTCAAGGGTAACGTTGAAAAATTTAAGTTATCTAGTTTTTTACGTATCGAAAGTTGGAAGTTGGAGAGGAAATTCAATTTTTAACTTAACGAGGTTCAATTGTTCTAATAAGCAATACGTAAAGCCATTTAGTAAAAGACTGAAGTGAAAATTAATAAAGTTCTTGGCAAAAACTTTTGTTTGTATACTTATTCACGATGACTCACTGATAATACTTTAAGTTATGGAGGTCATCAAAACATTGTTTTAAGGAGGTTGATCCGTTACAGTCCCAATCAAAAGTAAGTCGAATTCTAAATGAGAACTTTTCCATAACAAATTTTTACAAAAGGTTATAAGTCGATGTACCAATAAATTATTGTCATAAAGGCATAAATAAATAATTTTTTGAATATTAATTATTTCAGTATTTTACTTAATAGACTAACTTTTGAATTTTTTGTACAAAGTTAGGCTAGAAAAATAAATTTATGTAAATATCTGTATTTTACATATTTTTTGCAGTAAATAATTAAAAAAAGAAATTATAAGTAATAAAAATTAAAATTAAATCATTATAAAGTTGAAAATTCAGTTAAAATTGTTAAAATTATCAAAAATAAAAGTCCATAATCGAAAAGTGCTAAGGTTTAATAATTTTTTTTTATTGATTAAAAGTCTCCTAATTAAATTGGAAAAAATATTAAAATATGCGTAAGACATCGATGCTTTACATAGTTAGTTTTCGGAACTGCTGACATTATTTGGTTATTTGCAAAAAATTAAAGTGTACCGTTTGCATGCTAGGTTGACATATTTTCCATAAGACTACATGTAAAAGTTTTTTTTTAATTTTTAACTTTATAAATCTCCTAATGAATTTGAATTTTTTAGAGAAAATTTTGTCTTAAAAACATCTATAAAAAAAACTTTATTTCAGATTTTTTTCATTATCTTCGTAAAACGGCTCAACCTCCTTAAGTATTCGAAGGCCAACGCTCATATTATTTGTTTAAGTTACCGAGGTTTTGTGCTGTAAGTAATGGTGATTTTAGGCTTTGAGGGGAAGGGAATTCAAAAAAAATTTAAGTTATAGATAAGAGGTTTTTAACTTATCGAGGTTCTACTGTAATTTGTTTGAGGGCCACTGAATATAGTCAAAATAACCTGCAATTTTCTAAATTCACTTTCAGGATTACAGCATACAAGTACCCAATTTACAGACCAAAATAAATGTAAGCATAATATTTAATAACTTATTTATTGTTTTTTTTTTTTTTTTCCATTTTTCCATCTTTTTTTATTTCCTTTGTTTCCCGAACTGCGCCTTAAACAGATAAAACCGAAACAGCCGACGATAGTGGATACGAACAAAGCGCGAGTCAAACCTGTCAGTGCTCCGACAACTACGAAAACCGCGAAAAGCGAAGCGCAACGGAAACAGCGCGAACTTGCTCGGAAACAAATGCTAGAGCAACGTCGAAAAGCGATGGCGGAAATGCGAAAACAACAAGACGACAGTAAGCAAGTAGAAATTTTTGTTCCAGAGACATCTAGTAGCTGAAATCTGAATCAATTTTATTTATATTGTATTTTATCGTGTTATAAGCTAGTTCTTCAGTCAAGCCATTTGAAATTACGCCTTCTCGATTGGTTGATTTCTGAAGGGATCTTTGCAAAGTCGTATTTTATTTGAAATTGTCTTTTTTAAAAACGTTTTTGTCGTCAATATTTTATTGTCTTTATTTATTCTACAATCGAAAGGTCTAGTTTAGTGCAGAGTTATTCCTCTAGTTACTAACTAGCTATTGTTTATATATATTTGATTATTTGACGCTGTCAAAATTTGACTTTTAACTTAAATCAAACTTTAGTGATTTTATATAAATTTGTAAAAAAAATCTGAAATGTTTAATTTTTCGTAATAAATCAGGCCAATGTTTCACATGTCTCACTGATGTACAGCTCCATGTTGATATTATCTTTTGTTTTACACAGACACATGTTCTTTTGTTTTTAGTATGTTCCTTTTTGTTATTTTTATTTTAATCACAGTTTTGACCACCCTTTTACATGTTATTTTTGTTGTTCAGTTTTTTTGTCCAGTTTTATAGATTTATTAATTTGCGATTTTACAATTTTTTAAAAATATCTGTTTTTATAATAAATAGTTCAGTAAAAAAATTCATTCAAAACTATTCGGTCGAAAACGTAATTTTTAGTACTTCTATATTTCTAATCTGACGGACGTTAATACGATAAATTATAAATCAATAAATTGATTTTTAAATCGAGCGAAAATATTTTTACGGTTTATTGTTAAAAAATGATTCCGCCCACAGTCCCAGTGTCTTAACAAGATTGGCTATGTGTTTGCAGAGATTAGAAATAATATCTACATAGAAAAATACAGAACAAATTACAATTTTATATAACACTCCGGAATTAGTATTATGTTACTACAATTTTTATTTATAGATATCCTACCAACTTTCCAAAAAAAAACACTAAAAATTTTATAAATCGAGCGAATAGTTTTGAATTGATAATTGAAGATATATATTTCATTATCGTGCGCCTTAAAAATTAAATTTAATGCAAAATCAAATTATTGTTGCAAGAATTTGTAATTGTTGTTGCTATTTGTGAAAAATCGTGACAAGAATCTTATTAAACCATATGTGATATTGGAAAAATAACAGTTTTTTAATTTAAAAAAAAAAAATGAAGAAAAAAGACTGAGCTTAAGAAATGCACAAAGATTTGGCAATTTTATTGCATACTCATTATTACATTTGCAAACTAATTTTATTCCTAACAATGACCTTTAAAAGTACCTAACCTTAAATTTTAAATGTAAAAAATTGCTGAATTTAAGACAGTTTTTGCACTACATTCCCAATTTTTACGCCCACTTCTTTAATCCTGACACCTTTATTAATATAATGTAACTAATTTTAGGATGTATGGTTTTTAAAATTTGTTTGTTTTTAAGTATAGGTACAAGATAACCCCAGTTAAATTTGAAACTAAAAATTCTTTAACTAGCGTACCAGTGATAATCCAGTTAGTGTTGATTATTAGCGCACCAGTGGGGATAATAGCAAAGTACTGGACGCTTCGTAAATTATTTAAATGTCAAAAGTACTTATCGTGTAAAGACCGCTGCCCTCGACGCTAGCTTTGTCACTGAATTGGCTGCTGGAACATGTGCAAGGATGGAAATGACTTCATTGCCGGGTTCGTTGCTTGATTACAGACTGGATTTCAGAATTTAAACACAGTCTTGTTACTGCGCAAGACTGTCTTGTGCAGTATCGATTTTTGAGCTAGTGCGCAAATTAGTCTTGCGCAGTGACAAGACTGTACGATTTTATTACCGTTCGCGGCTGCTCGGAACGAACCTATTGTAAACATTTGAACCTGACTGGTTTTCCATAAGAGTGAATACTTCACTCCCTATAACGAAAGAAATTGCACAATTTTGTTATGGAAACTTTTAACTGTTTTTATTTTTTTCAATTATAAGCAACATTTATCTAATGAATACAGAACCATATTTACTATTATTGCCGACGGCTGCAGCTAGACTTACAAAGATTTGTTACATGTTCATCCGTACACCAGCTCTGAAACGAAATTTAATGTTTACACCTTCCATCCTTTTCCAAATGAAACAATAAAACAATCGGTTGGAATAAACCCATATATTTAATACCTTCTATATTGCTAGAAAGATCGGGAGAAAGACTTAAACACTACGGTGCAGACATATATACGTCTGTCTCACTTATTATACTCCGAGTAGTGAATGGATGCACGTCAGTTTGCACATGGAACTACAGACGCGATAACTGGTCAAGTAAAAAGAGAGAAAATTGAAAACAGTCATTTGCTGTCTCACTTCATGTGCCACGCTTCCAGTTACGGCCACTAGCAATATAGAAGTTATTTTAAATATATGAATAAACCTCACATAACCTCACTCTCTCTTTGTAACTCCCCAAGACATTCGATGAGGTAAGAACGAGTGAGCTAGAGCTTTTTGCTAATTGAGACACAATGCTCCCAAACCGTTAGCAAATGCGCATGCGTCGTCAATTTGCTGATGATTTAGGATCATTGTGCGAACAAAGCTTGTACAGATCGATACAAAAAAGTATTATATCAAGTCGGCAGTCGTGTGGACCATTTATGTATTGGTTTAAGTTGACTTATGTCTGGTAAAAAAATGTGGCTGTTATTTTTTACATTGCGATTTTTAAAGACTTTTGAAAACTATATATCCTAATTAATAATAAAAATATATTTACATAGGGTGTGTTCCGAAATATAACCCAGTATACTGGTCAGCACTGATGACGTCACTAATCGACGCCATACTGTCGATTCGTTCCGAAATATACTGGCCAGCGCGTTAACGTATTATTATTTCTTTCGTCCACCAAAATTGTTTACTTTGTTGAGCAGACATTATTGCAAATAACAAATAATAAAATAAAAAATTCCACAATGTTTGATTCACGCACGCCTAGTTAAATATTTATGCTACGTCACATCTGTCTCACCAGTACAATATGGTGGCACACCAGTACAAGTATGGCGTCGGATTCATGACGTCATTAGCACTGGCCAGTGTACTGGATTATATTTCGGAACATACCCATAATACTAAAAAAGTATATCTTAGGGTATTTGACTTTAGCTTTGTTCGCATTGGCTACACTGTTATGTAGTTGAATGTAGTGTTAGAAGTTACAAAAAAAATAAGCGTTTCTTTAACGACACAGTTAACTGCAATATAATTTTTACTTTAATTTAGTGTGCACATTTGGTTTACCCACTTTTCTGGTGTAGTGTAGAAGAATCTTACAGCATTGTCAACTCATTTCACATGTCTTTTGTTATCACCATCTAATAACAAATGATAAGATCACATTCAGCGCATAAAAATCTTTTGAGTGGAAAATACTAATGATGCTATAATTCTTTAATCATTGGTTCTACAGTGAAGTAGTGTGGTCATATCTGGTTCTGCTTTGTTCCAACATCTCTGCGAATAGTAAAATCGTCACAGTAATGCGCAGTAACTAAAACGTGTTCCAACCGACATTAGAACGGTTCTAGAACTGTCCTTGAACCCACAAAACAGTGCAAAGTCGACGCATGCGCACAAAATCGATTCAAAACAGTGTGACGATAATATTACCGTTCGCAGAGAAGCTGGAACATAGCTGTTGCCCTAGTATATACTTTTTGTTGAGTGTGGACAACGCGAACAAAGCTTTTTTTCCGGTTTACTGCACGAGCATGGAGTATAAAACGAAGGTCTAATCTGTCTTCAGTGGAAACCTCCCGAAAATCGAGGATAATTTTCATCGATTTATTTGTTAGAGGCGCTGCGACACGCCAAGACTAAACATTTTTTTTTGAGGATAGGCTCTGAATTTAACATAAAAACAGGGAGGGGAAGTCACAAATAAAAAATATGTAAATTCCGCTTATATGTAAACAATTTAGTGAATTTTTAACGAGCGTCACATGATGCGTATTTTGTACCGAGAACAGCGCTACTCGTGGCGCGCTTATAAACTACGACAGTCTGATTTTTGCGACGTGAGCGTTGCGACCCGCGGTTATCTGCCTCCTTCCTTTCTATACTCCATGGGCACTGGGTCTTTGTGACGTATTTTGTTTTAAAAATGTAGTATCTAATCTTGTAGTTTATTGTATCGTCAGTACCAGTCGTATGCTAGTCTTTTATTATTATTTCTTTAATAGCAGTGTCTGTTTCACTAGTCTGCACAACTAAGAGAACTATTTTCTAGAGAGCTTAAACTTACTTTCGTAAATATCAAAATTGCATTTTCTATTTCAGTCACCAAGACCCAAAATTATTAAGTTTTTTTTAATCAATTTTTTTACAGATGGATGTTTGAAGTCTATATTCGAGTTTTTAAGGTTATACGCCCGATAGAGCAATGTATAGATAATACGCTGAAATTTTAATATGTTAATTGTGGATATCTCATACATTCAACTGCATTTTTTAAAAAACATTGACCGTCTAGTTTTCAAGTTATTAATTATTAAAAATGCGATTTTTAACACAATGATAAATGAGAAGACTGCCCGGAAGTGTATATAAAAATAAGATTAAACCAAATTGGCTATAGACAAATTTAAAAAAAACTGATTATTCGAAAGTTTAACTCTTTTAGGTAACGTAAAAATTAAAAAAACTAAACTTTCCCGTGCAGTTTTGGAGAAATATTAATTAACAATTTTCGAAACAACTCTCAAAATCTCCATTTTCTAGATTTGAATTATGTCACCATGAAAACCAGATTACACGAAAAGTTTTTCATAAATTTTGTTTTTATTAAATAATTTTTTTGACGTAGCTAATAACTAAAACTTGAAAATTGGATATTATCCCATTTACCGTGTATTAAAAATTGCATTTAATATCCAATAACTCAGAAACTATACGTCTAACGGTTCAAAGGTTTTTAAAACCAAAACATAAGATAAAATCATTCGTGTACACTGGGCTTAATTAAATATACTGCTAAAGTCACAACTTTATGATGTCAAATGTTTAAATATTATTTCTTAAATATTAAAAAATAAAGCTATGATTAACAGGATATAATATTTCCATCAGAAATAATAAATTTACCAAGTCATATAACATTTTTTTATTACAACAAAATTTGGACGCAGTTTTTACTAATACGGTCGAGAGCGTATAACCTTGATATCGTTTTAATTCAATTGTTTCTGCAAATCAAAATCGTTAATAGGCGAGACGGCATATATTGGCATTTTACAGTGTATTCAAATGAAACGACCCTCGTAATTTTACAAAATCGTATAATACTCTCGATTACTAAATCATCCTGTTAAGTCGTAAGTCAGCGCTTCCCGTCTTGCACTAAACTGCTTTTGTTTGTGTCTTCTCCCCATTTCCGTGCGCCGCGATCCTTTATTTAAACATAACCCGACGACTAGCGCAGAAAGCGAGAAGGCGTTTTGAATGTGAATGCTTTTAAAATTTTTATAAAGTTCTATGCTATTTCTGAAATTCAATCTCGAGTATTTCATCTGAAGACACCGTCAAGTTTTTTTATATCCAATTGGCTATTTCTGTTGAAATTTCGATTGATAAAAATTTGTTTTTCCAATAGTTTCGATTGGAATCTTATTGATTATTTCTAATTAACAAAAGCGTTGATCTTTTATTATGAGCAATTTAATTGATGCCAGTATTTGCTGTGAAACCCTCAGTAGCTGTATTTATAATTTTAGTATTAAACTATTAACCGTGTTGAAAGAAAGGAAAGTAATTGCAGCTTATATTATAAATTTTAAAACATAGTATTTTTATGGAGGTTACAGATTTTTCTATTATTATATATAAATAAAAAACAAAAACAAAGCAATTTAATAATTATTATATTATATTATTGAAATAACAATTTTGCATTTGTACTACGATTATTAATTTATATTAACTTTGTATATTAAAATTATCACTATATATTATAAAAACTTGTAAATTAAAAACACCGATTTTTTGTAATGTTTGTAAATAATTTACATTGGTTTTTTGCCAAACTGATCATTAATACAATTCCTTAAGACCAAAACGGAACAGGAAGAAAAAAAAACTCCGGGTTGCACTCCGGGAGTGCCGGCAAAAGTGAAAACTTGAATATTAACGCCTTAATTATTTGCATTTAGAAGCATTGTTTATTTACTGGCAACACTTCCTGACACGTCAGGCCTGACGCGAGTTTAACATTTTTTACCCATTACAAAAAAAGTGTACAACGCCGCTAAAGAAGTTTTCACTTCAAAAAAGTTTTATTGAAAAGGTAAAAAATCATTATCGGTCTCGATCGACAATTAAACAAACAACTATTTAAATGGCAGCCACCATGGCCTACAATATAATCGCGACTAGGTTATATTGTGCTGATGACAACTAAACGACTATCTGAAGTACGACATACGATCAGCGTATGATTAACGGACAAAAATCATTTTCTTTTTTCGAGCTTAAGAAAATTACATTATCGTTTATAAAATAAATCAAATCTGGTTACAGTTTCCGAAAATGTTGGAAGTTTACTATTCAAAAAATCTATGTGATATTTTTAGTCTTAACATTGTGGTAACTACAGTAGAGTCTCAGTAATCCGGCACTTCAGTAGTCCGGTACGTCCAATAATCCGGCACCCACCGCTCACGCCTCTCTACCTCCGTTCCGCACTCGCGCAGGGGCATCAGTATAATTTTTTTTATGCAATCCAATAATCCGGCACCCCCTAGTTTTTAAAAGTGCTGGATTCGTGAGCCTCACTGTATGCTCAAATGCAGAACAATAAATTGTGAACGTCTTGGCACACTTTTGAAATGGTCCCTCGGAAATGAGTTGATCTAATAGAGCGTGAAGCGTTGAACTTTGTTTTTTGTTGACAAGAAGTAAGATTGCAAGTTGACAATGTGCAAAGTAATTCTTTTTAACATGTGTAAAAATAGATTGGCGCACAATTTTGAATTTAGCTTTTTATAAATTCCGATAGATAACGGGACTAACAATCAAAACTAAAAGTGACTGTAAAAATAATTAAAACAATATTAATTTATTGTAAAATTAATACATTTTCTTCGATTTGATATTTAGTTTCTTCATTTTACAAATAACAAATAAGACATGATTAATTTTTTCACATTGCAAATCTTTTTTTACAAATATACATCTATGGTATGGATGCAGTGTGACCAACATTAAAACAAGAACAGATTCGATCATAACCACACTCTTACAACTTCCTTTTTCTCATTAAGCAAAATGTCTAAAAGAGGTGAGTTGTGAAATATATCAGAAAATCTTAGTTTTTTGTTAATCATCAGTGATTATTTGCTAAAAAATTAGCAGGTTTATGTAATGTAGCACTGTTAATAAGTGTAATTAGTGTATATTTTGCATTTTTGATTATATCGGAAAATATTATTGTGCTCTGTATTTTGTGAAACTTCATGTGTTTGTTTTTCGTTTGCAGGTCGTGGTGGTTCAGCGGGAGCGAAATTCAGAATTTCGCTGGGTCTCCCAGTTGGCGCAGTTATTAATTGTGCTGATAATACAGGTATGTTAATTTTTAATTTACGAATGCGTGTTTTTGAACTGTCATTAATGAGTTCTGTGAAGTCCCAAGGGCCAGATGCAATATTTTGATAGTTTTACATTATCTTGACTTTACTTTAACTTAGGTTTTGATTTGAAAACCAATAAAATAACGAATTTAGATATCAGACATATTAGAACCGTGACTTCCAAATTTTTTGACCCTAAAATTGGTTTTAGCATGCTTCAGTTTTTATCAACATGTGGATTTTACTAAAGATAAAGAAAATCTCACAAATACCTTGAAAGAACAATGTTTTTAATAAATATATGAAATATAAAGGTTAAATTTTATGGATATTTTTAAATAATATTTATAAAGTGAAAAAATATTTTGACGTGATAACGTCTTATAAATTGATGAAACACCGGCTGCACGCACGAAAAAGTGTCACGTTCCGCCTGAGCCTGAGCGTGCAAGCGAAAGCGCGGTATAAGCGATAGAGAGGCACGATCGGCCCAAGCGTCGGCTTGTACGCATTTCAATGTTTCTTTATGACGTTATCACGTAAAACTATCGTCCGTAAACCGACTTTACAGACAACCAATTTTTTAACAAAAAAATTGAACCGACTTCAAAATATGCACTAAAAAGTAAAAAATAATAATTATTGTTATTTTTGGAGTCGGTGTCACATCAGAATTCGAAAGTAGCAATTTAAATCTTACATGTCTCTAGTTCTCGGAATAGATTTCATTTTGGCTGACACCGACTCCAAAAATAACAATAATTATTATTTTTTACTTTTTAGTGCATATTTTGAAGTCGGTTCAATTTTTTGTTCAAAATATTTTATTTTTCTCTTTTTATTAGTGTTAGATAAAGTATTGCAATGGGTAGGCCAAGTATGCGTGCCTTTGAAATTTAAGTTTCCCTCGATTTCTCCGGATTCCACCATCAGATCCTGACTTGGTTCCGATGGGACCACCTCGGAAGTGCACTCTTTCGAATAAAAAAAAATTTGAAAATCGGTCCATAATTGACGGAGAAATCGGTGAACATACATAAAAAAAAATTGGTTGTCTGTAAAGTCGGTTTACGAACGATAGTTTTACGTGATAACGTATTCCGCTCGAATATCACATTTAATAATACATAACCTAAATTTTAGTAGCTGTCAAACTATATTTTTACCGACTAATAATTTGATCAACCAAAGCAAAATACATATTTTTAAGCAATTATAAAAGACATTTAAAAGAATGTATATACATTATATATTTTTTAACAAACCGTATAATTTATCTGGCCATCTGTCAGATGTAGCTTTTGCTGGAACAGCCGAAAAAAATGTTGAACGCACACTACTCTCTGACGTCACGCGAGAAGAGAGAGACTATCGCTTATATCGCGCTCTCGCTTGCGGAACGTTACTCTTTTTCGTGCGTGCAGCCGGTGTTTCATCAATTTATAAGACGTTATCACGTCAAAAAGAAAAAAATATATACAGTCGAACATAGAACCTCCTCCTTTTTTTGAAGTCGGTTAAAAATATAAAATGGTTTTTCTTGTTTCAGGAGCAAAAAATTTATATGTAATTGCTGTGCAAGGGATCAGAGGACGATTGAATCGTCTGCCAGCTGCCGGCTCTGGTGACATGATCGTTGCAACCGTTAAAAAAGGTAAACCAGAACTTCGTAAGAAGGTTATGCCAGCGGTTGTAATCAGACAACGGAAACCATTCAGAAGGAAGGACGGCGTTTTTATATATTTTGAAGATAATGCTGGCGTAATAGTAAATAACAAAGGTGAAATGAAAGGATCAGCTATTACAGGACCAGTCGCTAAGGAATGTGCAGATCTTTGGCCAAGAATTGCGTCGAATGCAAGCAGTATTGCGTAAAAGTATAATTTAGCGTGTACTGTTTATAAAAAAGATTTGTTATAAAATAAAGGGAATACATAAACCTTTCTTTTCTTTTTTTATTTGATACTAGGTTGTGATTTTCCCAGAAGAATATTTTCCAATCCAGTTGGTTCTGATATTTTAATAAGGGGAATTATAAAAGGGTCGAATAAAAAAACAAAGGTGACTGATGATGAGATACTGTTTTAATAACTTGAGATATTAAAATAGTAGTTGGGTGACTAAATTACTAAGTGAGCGACTAGAATGCCTTCGGTAATTTTGAAGCAGATATCTTCTTTTGTTTTTACTTTTTATTTTTTTTTTCACTTTGAGACCAACTTAAAACTCATTTTCATGAAGATTGAAAACCACCGTTTTTTTTTTGATAAAGGGGTATGCGAATTGTCTCGCAGTGAAACGGGAAGAGGCAAATGTTGAGTTTTTAAAAAAACAATTCCGTAGTGAACGATAACGGGGTATGCGAATTAAATAGTTAATTGTTTGAATAGAACTGCGTTTACTAAAAAAATGTATATTTAATTGACAGTCAATAAAATATATATTTCTTAGAAAACGCAGTTCTATTCAGTCGCTCACTTAGTAATTTAGTCACCCAACTATTATTTTCTCGTCACGCGCAGTCAGTCGCTAGTTATACAGTAACCCAAATTGATTATTTTTGTTCCCCAAAATTGTAATTTACAGTCACTTCTTTTAAATACTACCCTTTTAATAATTGTAAAATCAGAGCTTTCAAAAGTATAATGGATTTCAATCCAATATTAGTACTGCACAATAACGATACCGCGAAGTTCGAAATATCGTGCTGGTGGTACAAATATTGGGCATGTCAGCTTACCATTTTAATTTCTTATATCCATGAACTTACATCATTCATCTAACTACAGTATAATTCCATTATACTGCAATAAATGCAAAAAAATATATAAGGGAGTAAATGACACTTCACAAAAATTGTTTGAAAATCACTGGTGTAAGTGGTATCAGTTGTCAACAATTGATATTCTGACATTTAATTTTTTAGTTACAGAAAGGATGAATTTAAATCAGTTAAATAGAGGAGATTTTTCAAAGATATGTCGTACATGTCTACAAAAAATCGGCACAACATCGATATTTGATGACAATTCAATACAGTCTATGCTTTTAATAATCTGTAACATAAAGGTAAAATCTAACTGACATATTGACGCTATGCGTTTATACTAGATAATTATTTCTTTACAGACATATGAATCTGACGGATTACCAACATCTCTATGTTCAAAGTGCTATCAGCGTTTAAACGATGCTTCATTGTTTCGAGAACAGTGCGAAAAATCAAACTCTGTGTTATGCAAATACATCAATGAACATTCTTCGATTGTTATTAAAAAAGAAGAATGTACAGAGGATGAAGAATTTAGCAACAATGAACCTATAATGTTGCAAAATCAAAACGAGATTTCCAAGATAGAAACGAACCTAAAGAATGTAACAATTGAAGAACAAAACAATTCGAAAACAAAAGAAAAGGAAAACAAAATAATAAATGTGGAGACAGTCACGGAAAATGGTGAAATTATTTATAAATGTTTCGTTTGTGAAAGTCTACAAGAAAATCAAGCAGATTTAATCGGCCATTATAAAACACACGACATTTTACCGTACGTTTGTTCACAGTGCGGTAAGCAATTTAGAAGACCGTACAACTTAAACGATCATGTAACAATTCACAGAGGGGGTAAACCATATAGCTGCAAGCTTTGCGGCAATAATTACTTATCGAGAAGCGCTTTAGAAAAACATGCACGCGTTCATAACGGTAGCCAAAGTGAAACTCAAAAGCAACGAGGAACTGTAAATGTCGAAACAATATCTGAAACCGGCGAAAAAATTTATCGGTGTTATTTTTGCAGTTTGGTACGTAAAAATCAAAAAGATCTAATAGAACATTACAGAACTCACGATTCGATATACCCATACGTGTGCGCGCAGTGTGGTCAAAAATTCAAGCGATCGTTTAATTTAAACGATCACGTTTTGAGTCATCGATTAGGCTCCAAGCCGTACCGGTGCGACATATGCAGTAGAAAATATTCCAATAAAACTAATTTAAATATACACTTACGGGTTCATACGGGGATTTATCCGTATCAGTGTAAAGACTGTGATATGAAATTTAAACGTTCGAATGAATTGTCCATGCATCGAAGAAAACATACTAAGGAAAAGCCATTCATGTGTCCATATTGCGGTAAAATGATGTCGAAATCGTCTCACATGGACATGCATATCCGGACACATACGGGAGAGCGCCGTTTTATGTGCCCGATATGCGCCAAAGGATTCATTCAGAATGTATCGTTGAAATGGCATCTATTAACTCATACCGATATAAAAGAGCAAGTGTGCACGGTTTGCAGTAAGGCATTCCGTACGACAGCTCAATTGAAAATACACACTATGACTCATACGAATAAGAAACCTCATGTTTGTAAGCTTTGCGGAAAAGGGTTTGTACATCGACAAGCAATGAATATTCATATGAACACTCATATTAATTCGCTATAATTCCATATTATTTATTTCTTTTATTTATAATAAAAGTCTTGTTTCCATTTTCAACTATGTACTAGAATTTATAAACGTTAAATAGATAAATAACAGGTAAAGCAGAATAATTTTTAAAATGTAAACCGTATAAATCTTTGACTATTTAAAAATGGACATAGAGAAGAATGCTAAAACAACACCTCTAGCGACACGATAGTCCAGTTCAGAGACAATATGTCCAGTTGCTTACAGTTGCAGTTGTTTGTCTATTAGATACTAGTATAAAATGTTTAGGTAAGTATCGGAAACTTCGAGATTGTAGAATATAGACGCGCTGAAATACGAAATCATGGTGCTCTTCAATTTCTTCATTATTTTGATGTAAATAAAGAGAGTAACACGCATTTGAAAAATTGGGAATTAAGATAGTATTTTTCTACATCCTCCTGAGAAACTTTGCGCCACCAAAGTTACTAGACTTTAAAGCACCATCGCTATGGAATAATAGTACTATTCTTTTACCTTGTACTGGCAACACTGATTTTTAAATCTAATTATTTTGACAGTTCAACATAAAATATAATTGTTTTATAACCTGTCATATAAATCAAAAACTGTTTTTTTCTGAAAATGAATAAATCTGGGTATGTAAATACACTTTGAACTCTTTTAGGAAAATGTTTTATATAGTTTTATTATAAATGTTTTATATAGTTTTATTATAAATGTTTTATATAGTTTTATTATGGGATACAATAAAATCACTGAAAGTTTGCTTTCCTTCTGGGAGTAATCCAAAAATTTTAATCGAATACCTAGGAATCAAGTTTTAAATGCTACTTGAATTTATCACAAATCTTTGCAAACCAAGAGTATAACATTTGATATTTTTTTACTTTGGCCTGACTTGTCTTTGGCCAGTAGCTGATTATATTAGGTTTCCCAATTTATTGCTGTTTACAATTTATAGCCTGATACCACACTCTTTTATATATGCGTAAATAGCTTTGTAGGTATTGTATTCTTGTTTGGATAGGGTATTAATAGTGTCCGACCGAAGCTTCGGCCAAAAAACCAACAATCGGCTTCAGCCAAAATGGACCGAAGCCAAAGCTTTCTAACAAGCACCGAAATTGAACGAACTATTACGAATGTACGAGAGCGCGGTGGACGTGGCGACTTAAATATAACCTTTTTATATTATCTAGTCCATGTACACCTTCAATTTGAAAGTTTTAAAATCATTTATATTATTAATTGTAGCTTGTAGCAGTTGTAGCGAAATTAAACTGAATTTTTTAGGGTTTTTAAGTTTTCGGCTTCGGCCGAAGGTTATGACGATAGCCGATTAATCGGCTTTGGTCAGAAATCGACCTTCGGTCAGGAAGTTCGGGAACTAGATATTAATTTCATCATCCCAGTTAGTATGACTTTGGTTCTTAATATCATTTACCAGAATATATCTCAGGTGGGAATATTGTGGACATCATATACACATAGGACTCATTTGATATTTATTTTTAGGTTTACAATTACCAAACGAGATAGAGCGATTGCCATCTATATCTCGGAAAATAACTTATGCAAGAGAATAATGGACGATACAATATGGATTGAGATTGCTAACATTTTGGTAATTTGCGACCGTAAAGTTACTAGATTCCTATATAAAGTTGGAAACACTGCTGAACGACCGTCAGCGCGTAGCTATATCAATGCAAGTGTATAACGCGTTCAGTGCAGCGCTGACAATTTGCTGCGCGTTGACAGCAATCGTCGGCTGAATTCCATCGGTCGACCGATGAGTCATAAATATGTATGAACGCATTTAGTATGACGCTGAACGAGTACGCGCGTACGTAATTTTGTACAGTACAAACAAAATTTCACCAATAAATTTTCCTCATCTTCTCGCAATTTTGAAAACAGTGTACAGAATTCGTCTTCAAGTAGCCGTTCTGCAAGTAATTGATGAACATGATTTCTTCTTCGTCTTTTCTTTCGTAATTGTTTGTATAATATAGATTTCACTGCAAAAGGATTCATTTCTTCTCGCAACTGTACATTACACATGTTTTTACTAGTGATGTGCCGGATCGTTAAAAATGTATATCCGCGGATACGGATCTGAATACGGATATTTGGTTTCAAGTTCCGCGGATACGGATCTTAACTTTCTTAGAGTACGCGGCGGTAAATATTGCACATCGACCTTTGGAAAGAGACTATCTGTTATGGGAAAAAGTTATTGACCTCTTTAAGAGTTAACTCTCATAACAGATTGTCTCTTTCCAAAGATCGATGTGCAATATCTCATTATAAAGATAGTTTTTTAGTACCTTTGAGTTATGTACTACTGGTATTGTACTCACTACGATAAATGTTTGCAATATAAAGGTGCCAAATACGATTTTAAAAAATAAAAAATAATCTGAATGGAATTTTACAGTTTTTCATTATTACCTAATCACCTATATATATAAAATTTCATCTATGAATTGAAAATTAATAAGGTAATAGATATCCGGCACATCACTAGTTTTTACCATCAGTTGAGCACTAAACGCATTTTGACAAGTGACGATCAGCGCGTACAGTACACGCTGACCGTCGGTCGAGCACTGTTTCCGGCGTAAAGATTATTTAACATCATAGTTTTTAAGTAATAACTTGACATGCTACATCTGCTTAATTTTATTTTAAATCTGTACAATATAAAACTAGCATTTTAGTTTTTAAGATTTACGTATTTATTTTTTCAGTCATTGGGTGAAAATTGGAAAGAGTTGAAACATCGATTTTTAAAGTACGTAGTACCGTATTTAAAAAAAAGTCCAAAGAATGGCCGCTTATCAAATGAGTTGGTAAATGCGTTTGCAAATCAGTAAGTTTACAGCAGAGAAGGATTTTTTTTTGATTAAATAGACCAGTAAAATGAAGATGATTTGGCCCTGAACATTTCCACAAAATCGCGAAAGGATGCAAATTTGAGAGAACATTTATATAAAGAGATGTACAAAATACATCATAAAAAGCATCTGAAATACAAGTTACAAGATATTTCTAAGTAAAGTATTTGAGATATCAGATACAAGATACTTTTGAAAATGGTATTTGAAATCTTAGATACAAAATAGGTATCTTCTAAATACTTTTTTTAAATAAGGCACTTTGAAAACATATTTTTATTATTCTTAAGTAAAACTTACGGCTTATTTAGCTTATTCATACTTTTTTAATTCAACGTTTCGACCTCCTTTCGGCGTTTGTCTTCACGAATGAAATTTCTTTACTAATACGCGACAAGTAGCTGTAAAAAGTAGTTTTGTGATTAAATAATATAATAAACACCAAAAAACACTTCGTGATCTTAAGCTCTCTTAAACAAAAATCACTGTACATAACACCTAAAAAATTAAACATGTACCAAACAAAAAAATATGTCATTCTATTAAGTTCATTCCAAGCAGCCAGCAAACGGTTTCAAAACCGTCACCCGCATGCGCAGTAGGTAAAACGAAGCTATTAGTGGCGATTTTAGAACACGTTTTTGCTACTGCGCATGCGGGTGACGGTTTTGAAACCGTTTGCTGGCTGCTTGGAACGAACCTACTAGCGGTCCCGCCCGATTTCACCCGGGTGCAAAAGAAATAATGGGGGGGAGGTACATGAGTATACGTACATTCATCTTAGTTTAGCGAGATGAATGTTGTGTCCAAATTTCATGATGATCGGAGTAACCGTTCAAAAGTTTTTGTCGGTCGGACAAATTTCGAGTTGTATTTTGCAACATTTTTCATTGATGCTCCGCTCCTATTGATCGTAGCGTGATATTATATAGCCTATAGCCTTCCTCGATAAATGGGCTACCCAACAAAAAAAAAATGTTTTCAATTCGAACCAGTAGTTCCTGTGATTAGCGCGTTCAACTAAACAAACAAACTCTTCAGCTTTATATATTAGTATAGATGATACACAATCTGTCAAAATTGCAACTTCGTGCGATGACTGGAACTTGTTTAAAAAAAAAAAAAAACTGTCGGTGTATTCGGCATCGAGAACTGCCCCGGAGCAGGGCAGACCAAATGGGTAACTATTGGTTAAATAAACAATAAACAAATTTCTTTAACCAGTAGTTACCCGTTCGGCTTGCTGTGCCACGGGGCAGTTTTTGATGCCGAAAACACTTTGTGTTTTAGACGGAGAGCTGGCTACGGAGAAAATTACGTTGTTATAACAACGTAATTTTATTAATTTATTTAATTATTTCTATCAAAATGACATTAATAATTTTGAATATTTGTCGAATGTAATTATTATATCATGTTTGAATTTTCAGTATGACCTTATAACTATATAATATATAATCTAGTTTTGAATTACAGAATAAGTATAGAAATTGCCAGAAGTGCACTGATTTTTCGCAACATTAGCGCCTTCTGGCGGCTCTTTATCTTCCGCCTAGCCTTCTGGCAATTTTTTCCCTACTTACTTGTACTATCTCCTATTATTCTGCAAATTTTCAGCTTTGCACCAAGTCACCCATTTTCTCCGTAGCCAGCTCTTAGCCCATTTCATCAGTTTTTTGCTTGTATCTTGTCGGCATTCAATGTTGTAACCATGGAAAAGTTAAGACAATTCTTATTATTGAAAGCTTGATGTACAAAATAATTTTTTTTTTTGTAGATTATGCAATCAATCGAAGATAACAAGATCATTAACACAGAAAAACAATCAGGCTTCTATGTCGAGCGTTTGTTTTGGTATTTATATTTTTTTCAAATAAAATTTATATTTTATAATTTCCATATACGTGCAGTAGTTAAAAATAGAAAAGACAATAGATCGAGTTAAGTCACAATTTTAAATGCCAACTTTTAAAATTAAGTTCGTTATTATGACATTTCAATTTAATAATTTCAAACGAATATTACTTAACAGGGGTGGCAGTAACAAAAAAAATATGTCCTACAAAACTTGCTTATTTTTTAAATATCTTTTCAACAATACCACTTTCCGCCTATCGTGCCGTTTAAAATTCCGGAGCAAACTAATAAGGAAGCCGACTTTTCCGGGGGGAAAAAATATCACCATTCGTTTCTTCATTAGGGCTTTTATAATACAGATTTTTGACACAACTCTCTACGACTAAAACGAATAACACCACAAGGGCCGAAAGTTTGATATTCTTGCACTGCGCGCCATGATTCCTGAGGCAAAGTCGAGGGCATCGCATGACGCGCAGTGTAAGCATATCAAACTTTCGGCCCTTGTGGTGTATACTATTTTTCTTCTTCATACCTCAGTCGAAAGTACACTTATTAATTTAATTAATTACTTATTAATTACATAAAAACACAGATAAATTCCAAGCAAGCAGCTTTGAGGTTATACACACAGATAAATTCCAAGCAAGCAGTTTTGAGGTTATACGTAAAAACACGAATGACAGCTGTTCGCGACTATTAGCTAAAATGTAATAGAGTTGCTATTGAAACGACATCTAAACAACATCTGATAGGTTATTTTTTCCTTTATTGCCGCCCGAACGTACGTACTTCCCGCATCGGTGCGTGTAATCCCATCAATGCGTAAATGTTAGACTTTCTGCCTTACAATTGATGCTGAAAGTATGTACTTTCGATCGAGGTGTGAAGAAAAAATGTTATGTTTTTCAGATAGCTGTTATGAATCGCATAATCCAGTAAGTCCTGAAAGTGATAACGATACAAATGCTTCATTGAACGTTCAGGTTCGCAGTTCAAGAAATTCTGAAAGAAGCAAATCTACTTTTAACAATAACAATAATTTTGAATCCAAAACTCATTATAATCTTAGAACTAATACAAAAACACTCATAAAAAGAACGGAATTAACTACCTCTGACAATAAAATACATATTTCAAATCGGAAAGCTCACAGTACATTGACGTCAGAAGTCAGTAAACAGAACGCGAGATCACCGTCACAATTGAATCATAGAAGAAACAAAGTATTAATAGATAAAAGAGAAACAACAGAGAAAGATTTAACAAATGCTACTGAGGAACAGAAAATTCATATGTGGCCTTGCTGTAATTGTTTGGAGTTAAATGAACTTTGTCCCGGTGATCGTAACCATATTTTTAAAAGACGATGTATAAATTGCAAAACAAAACAAATAATTGAAATTGGAAGAGGTGTTGTTGTAAGAGTTGAACTGTTTTCAAATATTCCAACAGAAAAAGATCCGGTAGACACGATAGAAACAGTCCGGCAAATGTTGTTACCCGACGTTTCACACTACGAATATTTTTTTTAATTAACTACTAATTGTAATAGTACAGTAGAACGCCGATTATCCGAACGCCGATTAACCGAATCGCCAATTATCCGAATCGGTCCTAAGCGTAATATAAAAAATTAAAACCAAGTAATTTTTCAATAAAAACAAGTTTTGTGGGGACGCAAGAATACAAAAATGCGAGTGACAATTGCCGTGTAGACGCTACAATGGTATCAGCACACGTCGAAGTTGGAACTCGCTGGAGTCGACATATTTCAACTGTTATGGTTGAAAGCTAGAGGCAAGACACTACATGTCCGAATTTTCGATTATCCGAATCGACCCGTCCCGATTAATTCAGATAATCGGCGTTCTACTGTACTTTATGTATCTAGAGCAGGCTTGGGCAAATGGCAGCCCGCGAAGCATTTTATAAATGATTATTAAGAGCGAAAATAGTTTGCCAATATAATTTGGCGCATAAAAAAAATGTTCAGAAAAATAGTAAATAGCAAGGGCCACAACAGACGAAAAAAGACCTTTTTGTTGCGGAAATGAATGGACCTTTTTTTTTTTGGTCTCCAAATTTTTGACCCACGGTCAAATTTTCATCAACAATGTGGCCCGACGATCAAAAAATTTGCTGATCTAGAGTGTCCCGCTTCCTCCCGCTCTACCAGAGGAACTCCCTTAAAAAGGAGCGTAAAGCTGTGTCCTGACTATGCCGATCGGCAACGAATTTGCCTGATAACGAAGCCAACAGTCGCGTCCACACTAGTGCAGCTTTGCCGATCGGCATAGTCAGGACTAGAGCTGTAAAAGTAACGAGAAATTGTGTACCCGTATGTATTCGTTACTTAAAGAACCAGTACCCGTTGCTTTCGTATCGTTACGTTACTCGGTACTTTTCATACGATATACAATCGTATATAACAGCATCAAGAAGTGTATTTTTCTGGCATCAAGCATGTACCCATCCCATCGAGGCGCGTCGCATCGTGATACGATATGACTTCGTTCGTATAACCGTATCAAACGAGTCGAACTGACTCCATGTCAGTTCGATACGACAGATGCGAGTAACGAAATGAATTTGTAAGTAACGATTCGGTACTTCGAGTCAGACGATGTACCCGTTACTCAGTAACGAATACATATACGGTTTGTTACAGCTCTAGTCAGGACACAGCTATATCAAATTTTAAATCGTGGGAGATACGTTCAAATATGATTGCATATATCTCGGACGTTATGATATGACCCGTGTGATTATTAAAACTCGCTAAATCTCGTATTTAACATATTGTCACATATTCATATAATAATAAAAGTTATTATAGGCATTCTAGATAATAAACTACTATATCAATCTTTGGCTATATAAAAAAAAAATAGTGAACTAGCACCGAGCGCTTTAGTGACATGTCGCTAAAATGGACGCCGAAGTAGGAGTAGAAGCTCTTAAATATAAAAGACCTGCTATGGAAACCGGTTGGTACTCACTTTTACTCGTGTTGAGAGGTTTTTTTTTTTTTCATTTTTCGATCACTTCCTTTCGAGTATCAATCTTGTATCGATGCAGATCGCATTCATTTTCAAATTCAAACAAAATGGTGCGATATTATTTTATTAAAAACTGTTTAACAGCAAGACACTTTTACGTGAAAATTTGAAATTCATGACTGTTTACAAGTATAAGCACACAATGTATTTATTTATATTATATAAATGTTTTAATAGAATTTTTTAGTGCTTTTGTTTGATTTTTTTTAACCACTAACCTGACTTGGATCCCAAGACCTTAGACCTTTAAACAGTTTGGTCTCCGTGTTATAATCCAGACAAAAAAAATTTTATCAAATACATTTCGTTTCAAACATTGTTTTTCCCATAACAAACAATTTGATTTTATTTTTAATCACAATAAACAATGAAAACAAAAGAGTGAGGAATATTTTAGCAATCAACAAATTGTCGATTGTTGAAAAAATATGCCATTTTTCACAACAAAGCCTTATTTTATCCCTCCTTACACGTTTGATAGTGTCAATTCTACTAAAGTGGATGGTTTTATCCAAATTTTGTCATACTTTCCTACTTCCTATTCTTAGTATATTTAGGGTGACCATTTTTATCCTAACATAATGCGGGACAGAGCGTCCATTGCATGCAAAAGCACACGTAAATACTAATAATGGGAATAATTAAATGCCCACCGAACCAAAAGTCGAGCTTAATTTTTTATTCGGAGTGTCATTTCCTGTTAGTATGAGCTGTGTCGACCCAAAAAATGAGTCATTGGAAAATGTCGAAAATCGACTAAAAACGCGATTTTTCCCATAGTATAAGCCTTAGTTTTTTTGTGATTTTTTTAAGACAGTTTTGGACAGCCTCTCGGATCCGATTCAAATTCGATAGGCTTATGTAAAATGACACGCTGAAGTCACCGAGCCCCTCCGTTGCTTCGTATCACTTACCGTTTCGAAGATAGACACGTTCGAAGTGCTTTTCTGGAAAGTCTGGAATACGCATGTACTGATAGAAAACGACACGCTGAATTCAATGAGCGCACCCGGAGGTCTGTATCTACACCGTTTCGGAGAAAATTTCCTTAGACTTAGGTTTAGTTTTAGACAATTTTGGAAAATCTTTTGGAACCGATTCAAATTCGGTAGATTTATAGAAAACTAGCTTCTGCAATCCCGCGGCTTTGCCCGCGATTGAGATGAAACACGAGAGAGAGATAAAACACGTTAGCAACAACAGTAATTGCTGCGCGTTGTCCTTCAGTAAGACAATGATAAAGTAGTAAGGGGTTGAATTTTCAAAAATCCTTTCTTAGTGTTCAGTTATGCCATATAGGGGACTTCTTTGCAGAATTTCTTGCTTCTAGACACACCGGTTTAGACTGTGAGTTGTACGGTCAGTCAATGCTAGTCTTAACTAAGTAGATTTACCCTCTTAAGGGATGAATTTTCAAAAATCCTTCTTAAGTACACATCCACGTTATATAAGGAACTCATGTGCAAAGTTTCATTGCTCTAGAGTCTAGACCTACCGGTTTAGGCTGTGCGCTGTCTGTCAGCCTTTAGAGGGACTTTTTTTATGAGAAAGTAAAAAGTGCAATTAATAATCGATAAAAACGTAAATTTCAAAAATTTGCTATCCAGCTCCCAGAAACAGTCAGAGGTATTTTTAGCGAATAGAACAAGACAAAACATAGTTGCATAATAGTTTTTTTACTCACACCACAATTTGCCGTCTTTAATGACAATCAGACTGTTATCTAATAAATTATGTTTTTAAAATTTTAACTCTTTCCACAGTCAGGGCCGGACTAACCCACTTTGAACTTTTTGAAATTTGAAAAATAGTTGAAAAAAGTACTTTCAAATATATCTTTTTTGACGTGATAACGTCTTATAAATTGATGAATCACCAATATTATAAATTGATAAAACACCGGCTGCATGTACGAAAAAGTGTAACGTAACGTTCGTAACGCGTAACGCATAACGCGTAACGTTCCGCCTGACCCTGTGCGTGCTTTTTGCTAATTTCTCGCTCAATTTAAATCAGATCGGTTTGAAACCAGTCTTAAACGAAAGAGGAGAACATTTTACATAGATTTCGTATAACAGAATTTGCCTAAACAGTTTTTTTATACAAATTTATATAGAAAAATATTTTATACAAATTTATATAGAAAAATAGCTGTATAAATGCAATGTTGTCTAATGCATGGCGCGACGCGGTCGGATGTCTTTGTTTGCCGTACATGGAAATTAGAAGCAAACGTATGTCTTGTCTTAACATGAAAACGGCTGCATTTCTAATGTTTAATTCAATTTTTTGACATTTAATTAGTATATTGTGAAATGCAACGCCTTCTAAGTTAAGTATTGGAATAACTAATTATTATTAGAACATAATACTTTGTAAGTTGCAAACGTCACTTTTGACATTTCTTATCATTCCGACACCAAGGATAAGCGGATTGAAACCAAATTTTGGGAGGTTTAGGTTATGTATTACGGAATACGTTATCACGTAAAACTATCGTCCGTAAACCGACTTTACAGACAACCAATTTTTTTTATTAAGAAAAAGTGCAAAAAACCGATAAAAACGTAAATATCAGAAATTTGCTATCCAGCTCCCAGAAACAGTTAGAGGTATTTTTAGCGAGTAAAACCAGACGTCGGACTGTTATGTAATTAATTACAGTTTTAAAATTTTAACCCCTTCCACAGTCAGGACCGGACTAACCCACTTTGAACTTTTTGAAATCTGAAAAATAGTTGAAAAAAAGTACATTCAAATATGTCTTTTTTTGAGTGTATAAAAAGAATTCTAAATTATCGGAAAAATTAGTTTTTAAATAAAAAGAAACTTAAGAACGCATTTTTTTTAGATTTTAGAATATTCATATCAAAAGCAATACATTTTTGTTTATTTGTTTATTATACACAGTTGTCCAAGAGAAAAGTAAACTATCTTGTTTACAAATCTGTTCAAAATACAGTTTGACCGAGTCTTTTCTAAAAACCAGACCCTAGACATTTGTCTCATTTGGTCTATACTAATAATCCGGCCCTGCCACAGTATTGTAATAGGTATTGCATAATACTAGTTTCAAAATTCGTCTTTGACAAAATATAAACAAGCAGGTATAATAATAATTAATTTGGTACCAAAACTGTTTTTTTTTTTTTTAATTTTTGTAGATATTAATAATTTTCAGTTAAGATAAAAACAATCAAAATATATCACTTCAGTGTTAATTCTATATAATTTACATAGATATTACGCATGCATAATAAGCTAGATAAGGAAACAAGAGAGTAATTAATGTTGCAGCTTTTAAAAGTCTATATTTCAAAACTATAAAACTACAGACATGACTTCTTGATTTAGTACTGCAGTATACGAAGTATTCGACATTACGCAATCTATAAAAATTCGTCAGTCAATAATATAAACACAAAAGTATCAGGCACCCAGAGCTAAATAATAATTTTACACAAAAACTAGCTGTTACCCGCGACTTCGTCCGCGTGTAATTTATGTTTGTAAGTTTGGTATATTTGAATGTATACTATTTGTTGTTAGAACTTTTAGCTTAACATTTCCGTTCGCATATATTTTTGTTTTGTTTTGCAGAATTGTCCCAAACACCTGTCAGTAATTACAAGATTGAAGCACACCTCAAATGCCCACCGAACCAAAAGTTGAGCTTATTTTTCCATTTCGTGTTAGTATAAGCCGGACCAGAAAAGCGAGTTATTGGAAAATGTCGAAAATCGACTAAAAACGCGATTTTCCCCCCTTAGTTATTTTGTGATTTTTTTTGGACAATTTTTGACAATCTCTTGGATCCGATTCAGTTGTAAAAACTGAACAATTCTAAACCAAAACTTGCCGAAATGATGCCAATGTTAAGCGTTAAGATTTGATTACATATTCGACACCTCACATTATTTGTTTTTCAAAGTTTAGTAATAATGGGAAAGATACACAAAACGATTTAATGAAATTAATGTTTATTTTTAAATATAAATTAAGAAATACAGATTTATTATTTTACAAACGAGATTTATGTTTGGTTAACCAAATATCCAAATATGCAGGCATTGTATATTCGTTTTTTTTTTTTATTGGTTACCAGAGAAAACATTAATTTATTTATCCTACACAAAAACGAATCATATATTTAAAAGTTTCTTAATCTTCCGTATCACCTACTAACAAATGTTTTTAAAGAGATCGCAAAATTATTGCATATTTTTATATCATCATTTATAGTAGACCGGGATATGTACAGCTAGAATTAATTAAAAAAAGTCTATTTTAAAACAGACAATATAAAAAAAAATTAAAGTTATTAGCATTACGGATGAGCAACGGAAATTGATGTGTCGAAAACATCGGTGTATTACTTTTGATGTTTTATCGATGTTTATGTTTTCGTAACATCGATAAAATCAAATTGTGTAGAAAAAAAATGGACTAGAAGCTTTTAAATGAGCTTAGTTTGATCTATAACTTGTATAATGAAAATGTAAGATAGTTGTAGCTTGGCGGTGGATAATAGAATTACGTAGTTTGTTGAATCACAAGCAATGTTTTGCAACCAATCATCCGATTTTGTCGACATCGATGGTTACTCGTGATATATCCACGACTGTGACTAGGCAGGGGCAATAGGGGGACGTGCCTGGGACCCAGACGGATCGGGGTCCCGAAAGGTCGAAAAAATTCGTGTATTAAGAAAAACTGTACGCCTTGCAACTTTTTGGGAAACCGTCCCTACCACTGTCCTAGGAACATAATAGCTAACAATCAGTCATAAAAATGAAAAGCTTAAAAATCTTAGATTAAGTATCGTACGATACAAAATACACGTAATTTAAAAACTTCTCGTAGAAATCAGTGGAAACATACCTAACTAAAACTTTTTTAGCTCCGTTCAAAATTTGTCTTTCTGGTCGTACTACTAGTTGAAACTATTATTTTGGAGAAATAAGTGGTTTAATTTATTTCAGCCCCGGATATATCACTCGATGTTAAAATTGATGCTTATCTTTCGATGCTCAGCCGTAATTATCGTTCTATTAAAACACAGAGTCACTGTAAATATATTTATTTTGTACCATAAACTCCATCAAAAACGATTCAAAATTCACGGTAACGTTCGCACTTCAACTTTCCAAATTTTTAGCACACGAATAATGTTCAGTCAACATTTTGGAAAAAAGAAACAAGTGTCAATTCAATGCTACGAAGAATATAGTGCATAAAAAAACAAAAACATCAGAAACAGGTTATAAAAATTTCACTTAATAAACCGATCACAAATCCATATCCATATTTGCATCGTCTGAGTTCGTCGGTGCGCTTGGAATGTTTCTGTCTTCATCCGAATTGCTGTTATTATTATCGATAAAGAGGGAGGAGGCGGTGGTTGACGGAGCGCCACTCATCGATTGAAATTCGCTCTGCTTGCGTTCCGGCGGCTGCCATAACATTACGGCCATGCACGGTCGTTCCAGTCTAGAAACAGAGTCAGCGGGAATACAACAATTTCTACAAGACGAAGCAAGGACTTTCACAGTCGTCCGGGGATGGGGTTTGGGAGTTGGCTGATCTTTGATACACCTACAACGACGACATATTGGCATTAGTTTACGATCCAACATAAACATCTCCCGTAGGGATACATCCAACAGATGCAATTGTGTGTAATAGGCATGACAGTATAAAAGAATCAAAGAATAAATGATTTTAGAGAAAAATATATGCTAAAAAATGACCCACTGTTAATATAAGCGTTGAGATTAATAAGATTTTTAATAAAATGAAAGTATAAAATCCTGCAATCGGCCATGTTGACTGAAACACGGAATGACGTCACGCCTTCTTAAATCAAAAAGACTATAAACACTTGAAGTAAATAATCATCAGTCGCTTGAATTTTTATTGCGATCATTCGCTTCTGCATCATTTAATTAGTTGATTTGTTGTTTATTCGTTTTTTTGTGATATTTTATAACACTTATGTCATAGGTTTTTTTTGAGGTTAGTTAACTTGCAACTAAAAAAAGCCATACTATTTTTACTACTGAAGTACCTACTTTTAAGAAAATACTTAAATTAAATATTATCATTAAGTAAATTTACATACTTTTCAATAAATACCTCTGCACAACTCTACACCTATAAATACATATACTTAAAGAAAATATTAAGATATCTTTGTAATTAAAAACCTTAATAAAATTATAACTATTTTCACTTTTAATAAACATTGCTCACTGACATACGGAAAATTTGAGATTGAAGTTCCCCTAGTGCTCACCACAAACGCTCGCATCGAAAAATTTATAGCTCCGCCTCCTTACACATAGCCCATATACAGTATAAGGTGCACATAGGGAAATTAGCATTGGGAAAAAATACTTAGATCAGAGTTAGCCATGACTGCATTAATTGTTATTTCTATTGAATTATCGTGGTAATCTTGAGGATTTCTATTTTATTTTGATTTATTTTTATTTTACTTGACTTTTTTAATAATAAAACGCTCTTATAAATCATTATTTTAATTTTTTTGTACAAAAATAAAACAAAAAAACAACTCCGTCTGTTTGGAAACATTTCATTCAAAAATTGTCTGACTGCGCGTTGGTAAATCAGTGACCCAATGTCTTTAGGTTCAACACGAATAGATATTTGATCTCGCACCATATTTAAGTATTTTTGGGAATTTAATGTCCCATTAATAAAAAAAGTCCGATTATGTTGCAATCATTTGAATATTTTCTTCGGTAGTAGACACATTCATTTTGCAAAAGAATATTATCTGTCAAATTGAAAAACAAGATTTCAAGGCTTACTCTGATCCAGTCATTTTTTCCCAATGTTAATTTCCCTATATGCACCTTTACATACTGTAGATTAAGTCTTTGCCCAGAGACATTCTCTGAATGTGTAAATACTAAAATAGTTTTTCTTAATTATACACACCTGTTCAACAATGCAGCAGGTATGACGGATTCAGTTTGAAGTTTGCGCATCTCCTCGCACATAACCAAGCGCCTTTCGCGTTGTTCCGGAGGTTCTCGAGACGGATCCGTTAACTGTGGGGTTTGTGAGCTTATGTGCAGTCGACTCATGTGTGCCGCCATCTTTTCCTCAGTTATATACTGTTTAGCTGGACTGAAAACAAAAATTTTTAAACACGTCAACTGATGATTTTCTATATATAAGACAAACTCGGGTCGCAGTGCCAAACCCTGCCGACAATATACAGGGTGAGTCAGACCACCCGTATCAGTCGTTTTTTTCGAAAACGGTTAGTCGTAGAGAGTTGTCTCAAAAATCTGTATAATAAAAGCCCTAATGAAGAATCGAATGGTGATATTTTTTCCCCCCGGAAAGGTCGGCTTCTCTGTTAGTTTGCTCCGGAATGTTCAGAACTCCGGAATGTTAAATGGCACGATAGATCGAAAGTGGTATTGTTGAAAAGATCTTTAAAAAATAAGCAAGTTTTGTAGGACATTTTTTTTTGTTACTGCCACCCCTGTTAAGTAATATTCGTTTGAAATTATTAAATTAACATGTCAAAATAACAATCTTAATTTTAAAAATCGACATTTAAAATCTAGTTACCTAATTAAGCAATGTCACAATAAGTTTTCAATAATTGCAATTTTTTTTTAGTCGGAAAATACTTCCAGGTACTCATAACATATCTAGAAGAGCTCTGCAGTGTTTAGAAGTAAATTGAAAACAGTTTGAACATTTGTGACATTGTTTAATTAGGTAATTTTAAATGCCAACTTTTAAAATTAAGTTTGTTATTCTGACATGTTAATTTAATAATTTCAAACGAATATTACTTAACAGGGGTGGCAGTAACAAAAAAAAATGTCCTACAAAACTTGCTTATTTTTTAAAGATCTTTTCAATAATTCCACTTTCGACCTATCGTGCCATTTAACATTCCGGAGCAAACTAACAGGGAAGCCGACCTTTCCGGGGGGAAAAAATATCACCATTCGATTCTTCGTTAGGGCTTTTATTATACAGATTTTTGACACAACTCTCTACGACTAACCGTTTTCGAAAAAAACGACTGATACGGGTGGTCTGACTCACCCTGTATAGTGTACTAGCGGTCCCACCCGGGTGCAAAAGAACATCTTAGTTTACTGAGATGAATGTTGTGTTCAAATTTCATGATGATCGGAGTTACCGTTCATAAGTTTTTGTCGGACGGACAAATTTTGAGTTACATTTTGCAACGTTTTTTATTGATGCTCCGCTCCTATTGGTCGTAGGTGGTAGGTGCATAAAATCCGTTCTTAATGGGTGTCTACGTCGAGAAAGGAGTAACCATGTCAAATTTCAAGTGAAACGGGCGAAACATTGGAAGTTTGCATTCCAATGCTTTTAGGGGGAATTAGTGCTCCCAGGAGCCCGAGCTCATACCAGTCAGTGTGTATGCCGGCTGGCAGATTCTTTAATACACACATAGATGCTTATGACCTTGCTGTTGAGCGTCTATAATCTACAATGTGTGTGTGTGTGTGTGTGTGTGTCTCTATTCAGTGTCAATTTAAATTTCCAACTTGCATCTAAACGCTTTACGTTTTTGTTATTTATGCGATTTTGTCCCCGCTTTGGTGTTTTCTTAAAAACCTTACATTTTTCAGATTTTAAATTATTTTATCAAAATAGTTTAGAACAATATTTCCAAACCCTTTTTGTGCCATGCCCCACCTTAGCCTTTCTAAAATTCTTATGCCACGCCCCCTATGTAACATACATAATTTTTAATATTAAAAAAATTGGCATCGAAATCTAGCATTGCATTTAAATGGTCCGGAGCGAAAGGGTTAAACTCGTGTCGAGTCCATTTTCGAATTGCCCCCCTTAACAATCAAATTTCCCCCCTGTGGGGCGTGGTCCCCACGTTGGGAAACACCGGTTTAGAACAAGAACACCTAGTAGTTTTCTTTCTAGGTCATGAGATCAACTCGTCGACATATTGCATAAATTTGTTATGTTAAAAGCGGGTTTTGTTTATTTGCTCGCTATAAAAATCATTAATGCATTACAGAAAATCGGTCCACTTAAAATGCAACATACACCGATGAATATGCAATGCATTAATGATTTCCATAGCTACCATATCGCATCGTTAATCATCGATGCCATGTATGCGTTAAGCTGCCTTAGCATAAAATTATCCTAGATGCTTCATATAGACGTAATATCTAAATTAAAAAAAATGTAACTTACGTTCGAGCTTCCGCTTCTGATTTTCGTTTGCAATGAATCGTTCCCTTAGAACCGGTAGAACAGTTTATCGAAGCACCTTGATGTTGCGAATATAATTGCAGAGAATGTTCAGAAGGTTGAGGCTTACTACCGAATGTCATAACTTGAGATTGAGTGTCTGCAGGCTGTGCCCAGGGCATCGGTTGAGGCGTTATATGATTCCATTGGTGTTGGGGTGTATTGTTAACCCAACCATTTTGAGGCGATACAATATTCCAATCTATCGGTCGATACATTCCGCTATTGAATATCGATGGCCTTTGGTCATTATTACTATCGCTGTTATATGGATAAGTACTGCTTGTCGGAACTGGTGACATATCCATTTTTAAAACACTAAACACAATACGAGTGTCAACAGTTTAAAACACTCCCCTATTACTGTAATTACTTCAATAAAAATGTTTTACTTATCGTCGTCTTATTTACTAAAATGATTTTCGACAGCATTCGTTGAAATTACTGATAAAATTCACATTTACTAATATACCTATAACGCTATAACTCAAAATTACCGCATTACGCTCGGACAGTGACTGATGTCGATTCCAGATTGATTCAAGATTTTCCTTGTATTTAAATTATAACTGAAGTTTCTAGAAATTTTGAGAGCCATTGGTTTATTCTTAGTTTGTTTTTACTTTTAAAGCAGTGCTGATAAACTTTTTAACAGAATAACTTCCAATCTGTGCTAGCCTTGGTACTAGCAGCGCAGCCTGTAAATTAGATTATTAATTGAATAAGTATTGTTAATTACAAAAATATACTTTAAAAAAATCTATATGAATCGGGATACCATAAGCAAACTGAAATGAGATTATTTTTCTTTTCAGATGTGACTAAACATTTTTGTAGTCGCCGATATATGATTTTAGACTAGTAATATTTAGTTTTTACAAGATGGTAGCTGTTGACGACAATCGTCAAATGTCAAATTATTTAAAAGAAGCATGTGAGCTCAGTCTAAACAATTAATTATTTGACAAATAGAAATAAACTGTTACAAATATGGACGTGGAAATAGCTCAAGATAAATATAAAAAACTCATTAACGAGTTGTTAAAAACATCACGCCAGGACTTTATAATTTCACACAAAAATACTAGCGAAATTCGCTATTTTGAGGTTAGATAACTAGAATAAATATTGAATTTTTTATTTTTTTAAGAGAAACTTTATTGTATGTATGCCATCATTTATTATATTCACGTCTAATTTTTATTTTTCAGTCTGGTACAAAATCATCAGAAAGCTTGCTAACTTTAGAGATAATTTTCTCAACGATATTAAAAAGACTGGAGGTAAAAAAAAATATTTTTAGCATTTATTGTTTCCAAATAGGTATTATATTAATATTATTTAATTTTCTAGTCTGGTTCAAATACGTCGACATGCTTGTTAGCTATAGAAATTATTTTCACTGAAATTTTGAAAAGAAAACTCGAGGTAAGGAATGAAAAAGAAATTAATCAACGTGTTCTAGAATGTTAAATACAAATTTTATACTTGATAATCAAATTCAATTTTTTTTCTAGACTGCATCGATAAAATCTGCGTGCTTGCAAACTGTGGAAATGATTTTCAGTGATATTTTAGAAAAAAGAGACTTCTTTGAAGAGACAATCCAAACAAAACCAGCAGGTCCGTAGTGCATTGAAAAAAATTGGTTGTCTGTAAAGTCGGTTTACGGACGATAGTTTTACGTGATAACGTATTCCGCTCGAATATCATATTTAATAATACATAACCTAAATTTTAGTAGCTGTCAAACTATATTTTCGGAACATTACACTTTTTCGTACATGCAGCCGGTGTTTCATCAATTTATAAGATGTTATCACGTCAAAAATTATTTGGACGTTGATTTTTTAGCAGATCTTGTTATCAATTAAAAATTCGTTCGATGTTTTAGATAAAAATGACAGCGAACACATTTTTGAGGAATGGCACAGTAATACAAAAGAACAAATTTGGAATGGAATCCTACTGTGCATAGAGCGAGGAAAACCGCAAGCTTTGTCTGCAGCCATGAACCTTCTTGCTTGGGAAGGAAAATATCCAATCGATCAAACGGATCCGAAAGTGTATTATTTCCCGGAGAAGAAATTTCGTGTAAGCCGAATTTCATCACAAAGTTTATCATAAATTTACCTTCAATTAATTTAATTTTTTTTTTGCAGGCTATTTTAGTAAAAATGTTATCGAGTAAAGTAAAAATGAATTCTCTGTTAAAAACGTTCGGAGAATTCAGTACTTATGTCGACGTAGTTTACTACACATGGAGACATTTACTCCCTCTGCTGCCGAAAACACAAC